>CM038671.1:764614150-765814150 GCA_021605145.1 Aegilops bicornis | reverse complement strand
ACTCTTTGCCGTCAGCTAGCGGACGGCAAAGAACTATCTGATGGCAAAGGCTTTCTTTGCCATCAGCTAGTTCTTTGACGTTTTCTTTCGGGTAGCTGATGGCAAAGAGCTTCTTTGCCGTCGGCTAGCAGACGGCAAAGAGGTGGCAGATGGCAAAGTAGCTGATTCGAGTAGTGCATCCAATTCTTTTCTATGATAGTTTTTCTTATACCCAACTTGGATGTTCATCATTCTAGGACCAACTTTATAACCATAGCAAATACCTTGTTGTTCTAAAAGACTCTCAAAAAGATATAAGTGAAGCATGAGAGACTAGCAATTTCTTCACAATTAATTCACCACCGTGCTCTAAAAGATATAAGTGAATTACTAGAGCAAAAACTATCAAGCTCAAAAGATATAAGTGAAGCATGATGAGTAGCTAAATAATTGTGCAACTATGTGAAGACTCTCTAACATTAAGGAATTTCAGATCTTGGTATTGTATTCAAACTGCAAGCAAAACAAAATAAAATGACATTTCAAGGATAGCACAACTCATTGAAGAAGCAAAAACTTAGGCTCAACCGATACTAACCGATAGTTGTTGAAGAAGAAGGTGGGATGCCTACCGGGGCGTCCCCATGCTTAGATGCTTGAGACTTCTTGAAATATTATCTTGGGGTGCCTTGGGCATCCCCAAGCTTGAACTTTTGTGTCTCCTTAATTCCTCTCATATCATGGTTTCTCTTTTTTATCAAAAAGCTTCATCCATACCAAACTCAACAAGAACTTGTGAGATAGGTTAGTATAAACCAATGCAAAACCTTATCATTTTCTACTGTAACAAATCACTAAAATTATTATTCTACATTGCATACTAAATGCCTCTGCATATTTAATACTCCTATCCTCAAATAGAATCATTAAATAAGCAAACATATGCAAACAATGCAACCATAACAGCAACCTGCCAAAACAGTACAGTTTGTAAAGAATGCAAGAGTATCAATACTTCCATAACTCCAAAAGTTATGAGAAAAATACTACGCTGTAGAAGATTTATCAGATCTCATTATGCAAAAAGTTTCAACATTATATCATGCTCTGACTTTTCTAGGGAATTTTTGCAACAGCGGTAACTTTTTGTTTTCAAACAGCAACATGTATACTAGCAAAATAAGCATGGTAAAGGCTATCCTTGACATTTTTATTGAAAATAAAGATGCAAAACATTATTCTAAATAATAGCAAGAAAATACTAACAAAATAAAATAACATGATGCTCCAAGCAAAACACATATCATGTGGTGAATAAAAATATAGCTCCAAGTAAAGTTACCGATGGACGAAGATGAAAGAGGGGATGCCTTCCGGGGCAGCCCCAAGCTTAGGCTCTTGGTTGTCCTTGGATATTACCTTGGGGTGCCTTGGGAATCCCCAACCTTAGGCTCTTGCCACTGCTTATTCCATAGTCCATCGAATCTTTACCCAAAACTTGAAAGCTTCACAACAAAAAACTCAACAGAAAACTCGTAAGCTCCGTTAGTATAAAAATAAAACAACCACTTAGGTAATGTAATGAACTCATTCTAAATTCATATTTGTGTAATCTCTACTGTACCAACTTATCTATGGTTCATCCCCTCCGATACTACTCATAGATTCATCAAAATAAGCAAACAACACATAGAAAACAGAATCTGTCAAAAACAGAACAGTCAGTAGTAATCTGTATGAAACGTATACTTCTGGAACTCCAACAATCCTACCAAATTAGGAAGTCCTAAGAAATTTGTGTACCAATCCAGAGAAAAAAGTATCAGATCATAAGCACGTTTCTGTGAATTAACAAAACTAATTTACTAGGTGCAAAAGTTTCTGATTCTCAGCAGGATCAACACAACTATCACCGTAAGCTATCCTAAAGGTCTTACTTGGCACTTTATTGAAACAAAAGCTATAAACATGATTACTATAGTAGCATAATCATGTGGACACACAAAAACAGTAAAGGTAAATATTGGGTTGTCTCCCAACAAGCGCTTTTCTTTAATGCCTTTCTAGCTAGGCATAATGATGACAATGATGCTCACATAAAAGATAAGAATTGAAACATAACCGGAGCATCAAGAAGCATATGACTAGCACATTTAAGTCTAACCCACTTCCTATGCATAGGGATTTTGTGAGGAAACAACTTATGAGAACAATAATCAACTAGCATAGGGAGGTAAAACAAGAATAACTTCAAGATTTTCAACACATAGAGAGGAAACTTGATATTATTGCAATTCCTACAAGCATATGTCCCTCCCTCATTATAATTTTCAGTAGCATCATGAAAGAATTCAACAATATAACCAGCACCTAAAGCATTCTTTTCATGATCTACAAGCATAGAATATTTACTACTCTCCACGTAAGCAAATTTCTTCTCATGAATAGTAGTGGGAGCAAACTCAACAAAATAATTATCATGTGAGGCATAATCCAATTGAAAACTAAAATCATGATGACAAGTTTCATGGTTATAATTATTCCTAATAGCGTACAAGTCATCACAATAATCATCACAAATAGCAACTTTGTTCTCATAATCAATTGGAACCTCTTCCGAAATAGTGGAAGCATCACTAAATAAAGTTGACACTCTTCCAAATCCACTTTCATGTTCATCACAATAAGATTCAACATCCTCCAAAATAGTGGGATCACTACTTCCTAAAGTTGACACGCTTCCAAACCCACTTTCATCAATATAATCATCATAAATAGGAGGCATGCTTTCATCATAAAAAATATTCTCATCAAAACTTGGGGGACTAAAAATATCATATTCATCAAACATAGCCTCCCCAAGCTTGTGGCTTTGCATATCATTAGCATCATGGATATTCAAGGAATTCATACTAACAACATTGCAATCATGCTCATCATTCAAAGATTTAGTATCAAACATTCTAATGCATTCTTCTTCTAGCACTTGAGCACAATTTTCCTTTCCATCATACTCACGATAGATATTAAAAATATGAAGCGTATGAGACAAGCTTAACTCCATTTTTTTGTAGTTTTTCTTTTATCACTACAAAAAAATACACTTCCGTGATGATACGTGTTTGTCACAGTAGGTCGCGTTTTTTGTCATGCATGTACATCCATGACAAATTTATGACAGAATCAAGATAGTCATACTTGTGCTGTCGTAGAAGTGTTCCATGACATTACCAAAATTATAATCACGGAAGTGTCCACTTCCATGACGATAAATCGCGCGTCACAGAAGTGCTTTCGTCAAGGGTGACCGACACGTGGCATCCACCGTAACGGAACGCCGTTAAGCTATCGGGTCGGGTTTTCGATCCGATAACCCGTTAAAGCCCCGACCAATGGGGATTTTCCACGTGTAAAATCATCATTGGCTGGAGGAGACACGTGTCTGGTCCGCTACCGCACAGTGTCACTCATCCAATGGGCGAGACGTGCCTATGATACGTTGACACGTGGACCGGCCCATCAAGTTTAAATGGGCCGGCCCAACTAAAGGCCCACAAGATTTTGCGGACCATAATGGGTCGGCCCAGCTGAAGGCCCACGAGATTTTGCGGGCCATAATGGGCTGGCCCAGCTAACGGCCCACAAGATTTCACGGGCCGGCCCAGGTAAAGGCCCAAAAGATTTTTGTTTGCCATAATGGGCCGGCCCACGTAAAGGCCCACAAGATTCTTGCGGATCATAATGGGCCGGCCCGGCTAAAGGCCCACGAGATGTCGCCGACATTAACGGGCCAGCCCAGCTGTAGGCCCACAAGAATTTGAGGGCCCTAGTAGACCGACCCATTAACTGGCTGCCATGTTTTGGGCCAAATGCCGGCCCATATTTGATCCGGTCCATTAATGGCATGCCACGTTCCGGGCGTAATAGTGGCCCATATGAGATCCGGCCCGTTAAAAGCCTACCACGTTCTGGACCAAATTACGGCCCAGATCAGGTACGGCCCTTTAAGAGGCTATGGGCTCAATTATGGCCCATATCTGATTCGGCCCGTCAACTGGACACTATGCTTTTGGGCCCACTTGCTAGAGGCCCACTTAATAATTCGGCCTGACATTAGTTTTGGCCTCTTAAGGACCCGTTTAACATTTCGGCCCTATATTAATTTCGCCTGTTAAATGCCCGTCATATAGTTGGGCTAACTACGGCCCGATTTGCATCCGCCTTTCGCGGCCGATATCTTATTGGGCCAAACAAGGACCGAGACAATTTTGGCATGTTAAAAGCCCGTGATTTGATTCGCACAATCATGGGCGGGGTTCATTCAGACTGCTGCGGGCTCGTTAGCTGTTCGGCACGCTTTGGGCCCAACCTACATCGTGATTGCATGACGGCCCGATTATGTACCGTAATTTTACGGTTTGGCGGTTCTTTGCGAAGACAGTAAAATAACTGCAGCATCGTGAATAAGAAAAAACCTAGATTATACAATAAATAAATTACAGCATATTACATCCACTGGGCATCAAAGTTCCCCATTATGATAATAAAGCACAAGCAGACAGCAGATTACATACACTGGGCAACAAAGATCGCCACCAGTGCAAATAAACACGCCGACAAAATAATATACAAAACCGACAGCACTTCAATAGAGTTCAAGAAAGGTTAGCCTTGGAGAGCTGCAGCGCAAGCAGCTGAGCAAGATGATGAGACTGCGCTTGTTCAACACTTAAATCTTCCTCACTCTGAAAGATAAACAAGCGCATGATGATGTGTTTTGCACATAAAAGTATCAGGGCTGACAATTCATCACTTTTCTTACTGACGAATAAAGTGACACAGTTTAAAATTGCATTAACACAATATTGTATTGTTCAGATCAAGACATGGCAGGAAATGACATTGTGAAGGAGTTGGCAGCTTCACGACACCACTGGATTACAGATCAAGAACTCATAAGTATCAATGGTTAGTGTGCTGTCAATTTATCCCATTTCAGATTGGCAAATAAAGAGACGGTTTAAATAATACTCCCTCCGTCCGGAATTACTTGTCATCAAAATGGATGTGTCTAGAACTAAAATACATCTAGATACATCCATTTCAATGACAAGTATTTTCAGGCGGAGTCAGTAGTAGAATGATATGACATTGTTCATAGTTAAGACATTGCAGAATATGACATTATCTTTGTAGTGGGTAGGTTCACCACACCACTGGATTACGGATGAAGAAATGAAGCATACATGCGATTGCAAAAGAAGATCACTTGCTCTTTATAGTTTAATTTACATTGTATGAATAAGGAACTTGGTTGTACATCTGAAATCTTAAATTGATAAAGTACAAACTTTTGTTTATGAACTACTCCTCCGTTCTAAAATAGATGACCCAACTTTATACTAACTTCAGTACAAAATTGGGTCATCTATTTTGGAACGGAGGGAGTACATAATAAACTTTAAACATGCAATTTTATGCAAACACCAAAATAAACAGCTGTTGCAGTCATTCCTAACCAAATATATACAACAAAGTTTGAAGGCTTGATATGGACAAACTTACATTATTGGTGAAGACAGGCTCCATAAAGGCCTTGTCCATGCTGATGGGGGGCAATTCAAGAAGTTTACCACAGAATCTTCTTCATAAGCATTGCCTTTATTCTACATTTTGTTAAGAGTAAATATAGATGTGATAATATACGAAAAATGGAGAATATTTAAGATAAGATGAAGAGTGATGCTACATAACCAAGTAGCTATAAATGTAAGTGCAGCGATACAGGCAAAAGGTACAGCCAAGAGCAATGCACGGCTAAACTTCTTCAGTACCAACCTTATGGTAAGAGTAAATATAGATCTGATGTGTAGAAAATGGAGGGCAAAGGAAAATAAGCTGCAGAGTGATGGTACATGAACAACTACCTATCAAAGTACACTGATAAAGGACAACAGGTACTTACAAGAACAATGCAGAGCTAAAAAAACATTGGCATTGGATACTGAAGAATTTGGAGCGAACAATTGATAAGCAAGCTATCATGCATACTGCTGTCACATAATGAACCAGGTATGTATGCAAGTACAGTGATACAGGACAACAGGTACTAACAAGAGAAAAGCAGCGGGCAGCATTTTTGCGATATCCTATCGTTCTTTTCAAACCGGAATTCTTCTTCGAGAAGATTTCCTGCAAACAAGATCCGTAAGGCACATGCGGAAAAGTAGAAGTTCAAATTGTCATGTGATTTCATAGACAGTACCTCATCACAGGAACGAGCGATTGCATAACAATGTTTTTCCATTCAATGTCTTCTAAATTTAGCACAGGAGACTTCACCGGAAATTCGTTTATAGATTTGCCACCAAAGTGTGATTTCCTCAGTTAACACTGATACTGCTGCAATGCTTCCTTGAAAAGCACAAGCAAGCTTTCCTCATCATGACTATCCAGATTGACCCTCGCCTAGTCACAACAATGTAATGTAAATCATTGATGTGTTCAATCAGCAGAAAACAGGAAAATAATAACCATGAATAATAGCACTTACACGTAAGTTGGACAGGAAGATGTGAAAATGGTGTTTGTCTTCACAATAATCTTCCCATGATGGGAATATATGCACGTAGTCCCTAATAACATTGAAAGCATTGTCTTTTAAACTGGGAATAAATGGAATGGGGTTCCAATCTGCTGAATTGGCCGTCTCTGTAGTTGGGATAGGTCTTCGGCCCGTGGACTTGCTGTACTTTTTGCTGGAGTGGGATTTTTCTGTGGTACAGCTGGTGCTATGGCAAATGAAATCGGTATACCTTTTGCTGGAGTGCAGGTCCTGTGTGGTGGGGCTAGTGGTGTGGCCAGTGAAGTATGGGTACAGTCTGCTGGAGTCGGTCCTACGTTTTGTGTCACGGCTCTATCGAACATGGTAAAGAAGAGCAAGCAGATTTTGGATAATAAAATGTTGGTTGCGCAGTGCCCACAAATGATGAACCAGAGCGCATTAAGAATGCAACTCCCAGTTGTCTCTCGACCATTTTAGGCGGTTGGATGAAGATCCTACGTCTCCTAACCCTTCTTATTCCTCGTCTGTGATTCTTCCCATACAGAACACACTTGCAGGCCGCCGGCGGACCACCGGCCCCACCGCCTTTGTGTTCCTCCGCCACCCCCACCCCACCCCGTCGAGTTTTCTTAGATTCGTGAGGCCCCACAACCACCGAGCCCTTGGATCGCACCGGCGAACTCCGCGAGCTCTCAAAAATCGATGACCCAATTTTGAAATTTAGTCTCTTGTGATTTAACTAGTGTGGAATATAAGGGGAAAACCATAAGCATTGGGAGTATAGTGTTGAGCGTGCCATGGCGGATCTGAAGGTGCAAACCAGACAAAGGCAACTTTGCAACCAAGACAAGAAATCAGAGTAAAGCAGTGGCGATCTATTTTCTTGCTGTGATAAATAAATTGAGCAGATACGAAAGAGTACCGCCTCTAGTGCGGCGCCGTGTACGCATCTGGTGAGAATTTGACGGTGCTGCGGTAGCGATGGCTGTCGGCGGCGTGGAAGTAGATCTAGGAGGGTAGACGGTGGCGGCAGGGCGCGGTGGACGAGACGGTCGTAGGAGCGGCACCGGCAAGGTGGACGACGGCGGGGATGAAACAAGAGGACGAGATGCAAGGATCCCGGTCCGAAGGCGTGGATGAGATAGGTCGATCTCTTGTAATGGACAGCGGCGTCGGGGTATCAGCTCCGGCATGGTGGATGAGGACGGCGGTGGATGGGGTGGCGGATGGCGGCGGACGGAGGAGGGTGGGGGTGGAGAGGGTGTTTTGGCGCCCACGGAGTACGAATGGGAAAAGGGGAGGTAGAGAGGAAGGGAGGAACCATGTAGTCAGGGCGCGCTTGTCTCAAATGCGAGGAAATTTACAAACTTAGCCCCCGTTCTACTACATCACAACAACATTAGTCGGTTGGGGATAGGATGGTAATCTCGCATACACCGAATATTTGCCGACGAGAGTTTGTTTTTGGCGCCCACCGTGTATGAATATGAATCGGGGAGGGAGTCGATTTCGGCCGAGGGCACACTGTGTTTTGGCGCCCACCGTGTATGAATCCAGGTGAGGCGGCTCGTCACGTTTGGGTGAAATTACAAACCTACCCCTATCGAAACCTATAGAAATCCAGTAGATAGGCTTTGCATGGCAGGGATAGGCAGTAGTGATTTCCATCTCGCAGATTTTGGTTTCGGGCGGTTACTGTGACTTTCCCCGCTTCGTTCAAATTTTGCACAGTGCACGTTTACCGTGCCAACTCAATTCGAATCCCATTTGTATTCTACTATTTTTTTTCGGGCGGGATCCATTTTCAATTGGAATTACATTCTATATACATCATTTTTTTACATATATACTTTCAAAAGCACAACAAAGAATTTTGCTCCTTTATATGTATAATATGATTTACAAATACAACGATCTCGAAATCTTAAGGTTGAATTCGAAAAAATTAACCAAATTATGTTCTACTAAAATGTATGGATCAGTAATATCTACATATTAAATAACATAGATGTGTGTGAATTCATATGAGTATGCACGTTTGATAGATCAATTTTGGTTCGAGTATGGATTACATGTATCATCATCTCGAATTCAAATATTTGAATCCCTTTTTTGTTCACTCCTTTCACGCCCATCTCTCTCGCATGCATGCTCCTTCAGGTAGCCATCACTCTCTTTTCTCCAGCTCACCCGCACGCTCACTTCATGTTTCTCCTATCCTCGCAAACATGGTCTCTCGACGTCTCCCTTGAGAAGTGTCACACTCTCCCTATCATTATACATTACACGGTTTTCATTATCTCTCACGTCTCTACTGTTCTCTGGTATCACTCGGTACCTAAGCTTTCTTTTTCACCGCCACACACAGTCTCCACTCGTCTTTCACTTTGTCTTTCTCTCTATGGGATTCTCTCACACACCCTATATGTCTCTACATATGACTCATACCACTAAAATTACTCTCTCTCTCTCTCTCTCTCTCTCTCTCTCTTTCCTGTAGACACAACATTTGTTGCGGTCTCCTTTTCATCTCCATCCCAGACTGACACCGATCAGACAACCCCGACTACCGTCTCCTCTCTCTCTCTCTCTCTCACACAGACACACACACACACAACTCCTGCTTCCACCCCCCTTCCCGACTACCGTCTCTCTCTCACACACAAAACTCTACGCTTTCCTTGACTGTATTTCTCTCACAAGCATTTATCGACTAGCTGGCTTCTAGATAGGTTTCTACACCCGCACACTCATGCTTCCACCATCGCATACATATCTCTCTCTCGCTCCTTGTATCTATGTAGCTTTTTCTTCCCTTCTTGAGACACGCCCTCTCGATCGTGCACACACACACTATCGCCTCATTTTAAGTTGATACCTATCGCACACACACACTACTTGTGTCTTTGTCACACATGCACTCCGTCCTCCTCCACTCTCCCTCTCTCTAACACACACATGGGCTTTTTGCAACAACTAGCAAGATGCCATGCGTTGCCTGAACATCAAGATGCATTTGTATGAGTAGTTTATCTTGTGGGGAAAAGGATGAGCGAGGGAATACCTTATTTGCAAATGTGGAGAGGGGTGTGGGTATCTTTTGCAAAATTGCCATAGTTTCCTTCCTCTCCGTCAGATATAGATGGGATGGCCAATATTGCAGGATGGCAGGCACCACATCATCACCGACAATGCTTTTGATAAGAGTAGGGATAAAAATAGAGTTGGTGATGATGGTGGGCCTGCCATCCTGCAATGTAGGTCGTCCGATTTATATCTGACGGATAGGAAGGAAAATATGGCAATTTACCCACACTCTTCACCACATTTGCAGATAAGGCCTTCCCTCGTTCATCCTTTTCTCCCACAAGATTTTGATGTTCCGTGTAACGCACGGGCATCTTGCTAGTAAGAGTAGAAATTAGACATATAGCACTTCTCGAATCTTGAAACCAACAACATGCCTCCCTTATCTCATCAAAACCGCCAAAGGAATATATTTTGAGTGAAACATAACATATTTTTAGTGATATACGTATTTCAAAACTAGACTTTTTTCTATCAAATCGTTGAATATGTATTAATCTCCTTTGATCATGTGGCAGCGCATTGGCACATTGCTAGTAGTTATTATAATTTTTTGGACACCAGACAAACGGTGGAGTACATATATGAAGAGAAGAGGCGCACGCATGCAGTCGGCCTCTCGTTGTCTCGCACACATGAGTGTTATGTAAAGGCGACATTAACAAATAAACCCTAAAACCCGAGGTGCATGATTGCTGCATTCGCGGGTACCGGGTACGTGGTGGAGCACCTTTGTAGGAGTTGATGGTCGGGACCACAGGTGAACGACTTGGAGCGCGGTGGCTCGCCAGTTGCCACAGACCGAGTAGCCACGTTTAAAATATCGTTATTTTAGCAGGGTTAAGAGTTCCGATTTTAAATGGCACGTTATAAGTAGTAAGTAGTTTTTAGAACGATTGGTATGGAGCGAAAATGGTATTCATAGTACTACGTATCTTCTTGGCGTATGGTTGTATGGGTTTATGTTACGAGATGTTGAACCTGGTAGTTCTAGGGCAAATACTATGGTTTAGATTTAGATGCTGGTTTTCAGTAATCGCAAGGGGAAACCTTTCTTTGATTAAAAAAACTACTACCTCCATTCTGGTTTCCTAGTCCCCATCGTACTTTCACTACAGGAATCCAGTATTTTGCCTTCCGCCACGGCGGACGGCAAAGGCACGGACGGCGGACGACAAAGAGCTTTGCCGTCAGCGGCGGACGGCAAAGAGTGACGGCAAAGACAGGGTTGGCAAACAGGTCCTTTGCCGTCAGACTTTTCCGGATGACGGCAAAGAGTCCTTTGCCTACAGTGGCGGACGACAAAGGGGAGGGATGGCAAAATACTTGACGTCCGCCAGCGTTAGTCCGTTAGGTGGCTAACGGCGGCCTTTGTCGTCTGCCAGCGGACGGCAAATTTGACCACCCATTTGTCGTCCGCCAACTGACGTCAGCGGTGCGTCAATGCCCACGGTGGTTTGCCGTCAGCCACGGCGGACGGCAAAGGTTATATCTTTGCCATCAGCTTTTCTTTGCCATCAGCCAGCTGACGACAAAACCTTTGCCATCTGCCACGGTAGGCAAATTTGCCAAATGGCACAGTGCCGGGAAAGCAGTGGGTGCCACGTGTCCCCTTGCCTACGATGGCGGACGGCAAAGGGCTCTTTGCCGTCAGTGGCGGACGGCAAAGAGCCTGCACTGCCTCTTTTTAATTTTGTTTTTCTTATATCCAACAATTATCACAGCACACAACACATATATATCCATCACATAAATATCACAGCACACATATATATATCACAGCACATATATATCCATCACATAAATATCCAGCACATATATATCCATCCATACATACATAGTAGGTTGCACATAGTCCCATCAATCCATACATATTACAATATGCAAAGTTTCATCATAGCAAGCGAGCAGAATACAAGAAGTTCATTAAAGGAAAAAACAAGCAATCCATCATATGATGTCAAGCTTCCGTGAAGTGAATGAAACATGCAAAATGACAAATAAGAAAGTTAGAAAAAGAATAGAAGAAGAAGAAGAAGACTAGAAGAAGAAGTATATGCCATTTATTAGCTAACTTAGGTGAACTGGATCATTTATGAGCTAAATTAGTCAAAATGGATCGTTTATGAGCTAAGTTAGGTGAAATGGATCGTTTATGAGCTAACCTAGGTGAAATGGGTCGTTTATGAGCTAACCTAGGTGAAATAGGTCGTTTATGAGCTAACCTAGGTGAAATGGCTTGTTTATGAGCTAACCTAGGTGAAATGGGTCGTTTATGAGCTAACCTAGGTGGAATGCATCATTTTGGAGCTAAGTTAGGTGAAATGGATCGTTTATGAGCTAACCTAGGTGAAATGGATCATTTATGATCTATTCTAGGTGAAATGGGTCGTTTATGAGCTAACCTAGGTGAAATAGGTCGTTTATGAGCTAACCTAGATGAAATGGGTCATGTATGAGCTAACCTTGTTGAAATGGGTCGTTTATGAGCTAACCTAGGTGAAATAGGTCGTTTATGAGCTAACCTAGGTGAAATGGGTCGTTTATGAGCTAACCTTGGTGAAATGGGTCGTTTACGAGCTAACCTAGGTCAAATGCATCATTTATGAGCTAACCTAGGTGAAATGGATCATTTTGGAGCTAACTTAGTTGAAATGGGCCGTTTATGAGCTAACTAAGGTGAAATGCCACGTTTTTGAGCTAACTAATGGGAAATGGGTCATTTTGGAGCTAATCTAGGTGAAATGGGTCATTTAGGAGCTAACGTAGGTGAAATGGGTCATTTTAAAGCTAATGTAGGTAAAATGGATCATTTAGGAGCTAATCTACGTAAAATGGGTCATTTTAGAGCTAACTTGGATAAATTGGATCACTTGTAAGCTAACCAAGGTAAAATGAGTCATTTTAGAGCTAACTTAGGTAAAATGGATCGTTTATGAGCTAACTAAGCTAATTATGCAATTTTTGACATAAGTAAGCTAACTCTAGGTCATTATGGTAAGCATATTGGAGGAAATAAAGCTAAGTCTAAGTCTAGAGAAACTTACCGTGATCAGGGAGGTGTAGTAGCAGGCTGGCTCGTGCCGGTAGCCGGAGAAGGATCGTGCGATGCGTTTCTGGAGTTAAGCTGCACCAAAGATCATTTCCAATGTCTCATTAGCATTATGACACTCAAATGTTAAGACTAGCAAGTAATGTCCATTCAAATTAAACTCACCGTGCTCCCTGTGAGCAATCACGGCATCGGTGGAGCGGTCTCGACCGGACTTCTCGCACAGGCGCACATTTGGTTTTCACAACAGAGTCATACACGTTACTAATGAGACTCAAATGTTAAGACTAGCAAGTAATCTGCAGAAGAAACTTACCACAAGGAGCTCATACATGGCCCTTGCCTGCATGTCATTTCGTGCCCTCTCCTCCTCCAACATCTTTGTCGTCCTCTCCTCCAACTCCCGCTACCTCTCCTTGCCGCCTCCGTGAAAGTTTCTCCGTTCTATCTCTCTCACTCTGTATAGCAGCCTGCAACACCACTCACATGACCATTTGTAATCATTGATGGAAGCGCACACAATGTAATGGAGAAAGATAGCTGAGTACGTATAACTAACCTTGATGGCGAGTTGGACTGGCCGTTCACGAGGCCTTATCTCAGGAGCGGAGCTCGACTGGCGCGCCTTGATCTCCGGGAGAGTGCTAGGACAACGGATAAGTCCATCTCCCATGGCTATGGAGCCATGGGACCTCCTACCACCGTGTATCATCAACAATTACGTATCAATGGGACCACAGCTCGGGTTAAAGTCCTCCCCTTTCCTCGCCTTCCCCTGATCTCTATATTGCACGAGCTTGTCGTGGGCGGAGATGTTGGTGAAGTTCTTTGCATCATCGAGGTCAGACGCAGAGAATGCCTTGACTTTCTTGTAAGGGCCAGTGTGGGCCATGTCATACAGGTCGTACACCTCTGGCACCTTATCTGCCTTATTTTAGCGTGCCTGAAAGAGAGAAACAAAGTAAATTAGTAATTAAAGGGCTAAAGCTAGCATGATGAATGAATTGCATGAATCATGAAGCAAACCACATACCCAGTTCCGCCCGTACTGAAATAAGTTGGAGCTGCCTTGGTGGTGTGGCACACCTTCCATTTGGGCACGTTTGTCCTTGGCCTCGTTGTGGGTGGCCCTCCATTCTTTTCAGCACCACGCATTGACCAACACCTCCCAACAATCCATCCGATCCGCACACCATCTCGGAGGGGCCTAAGTTAGCAAATAGAAACTTCAGCGCTATGGCTATGAATTACTAAATGAAGGAATTAATACAAGGGCTTAAGAATTACCTTCATGTACTGCTCCTTACTCAAGAACTTATCGCGGCACTCCTGCTTGGGCTTCTTGATACCACGCCCGGCGTAGTTGTCTCGAACAGCCTGCACCCGAACCTCATGCCGTAAGTTCTGAAGTAGGCGCTTGCACTCCTTGTGGATAACATCTGCCTCCTCCTCCTCGTATCCCTCCTCACACCTGTAGAATGTCTGCAATCAAATGAGACAATATTGATTAGTACAATTAATAACTAGCTAGTTGAAGATTTTAAATTGTGTAAAGGAGAAATTACCCAGAACTTTCTGCTCACCACGTCTGCCCTCGTCTTGCACAAGACACCGTCAATAATCTCACCCGGCGGGGCCGGGGCAGCCAAGTAGTGCTCCCAACTCAATCCAACCTCTGGTAGCCGACCCTCACCGGGCAACGTGACAAACCCCGGAAAGTTTTGCCGAATCAGAACTCCAAGGGCGGAGTTGGGCGGCGGACACTTTCGTGGTGGTCCCAACCCTGCAGCATGACAAGGCCAACACATTAGTTATTTGAAGAAAGCGTGAATGCAGAAGGTACAAAAGATTAAATGCACTTACCTCTCCCCATCAGGGAAAATCAACCACCTACTGCTTTCATGGTCGCACGCAGACGGGAGCCGTGTAGCACCACGCTGGTAGACGTTGCCCCCTCCTCCCCCTCCTCCTCAAAATCAGTCGGCTCCCCGCCATCATCAGCATGGCCACTCGGCTCCTCAGGCTGACCCGTCCAAGTACCCCATCCAGACGTGTGCTTTTCCGGGGTAATGATAGGTCCTAATCCCACTCGTGTATGTGTAGATTGGGTTCATTTTCCCATGCTATGCTCCGGATCCGGCCTTAAAATTTTGGCACCTCCCGCTGTTCTCCACGATACACGTCTACGCAATAAGCGAGAGAGGATGTGTACCCGGAGAACAACAGGGAGGCAATCGAAAATTTATGCGTCGGATCCGGAGCAAAGCATATGGGAAAACGAACCCAATCTACTACACATACCTGGCTGTCCATGGATAGCGTTGGACAATTCGAAAGAATCAAGGTTATAAATATGCAAATGCATGCATATTTATAACTATGACGCTTTCGAACGGGAGACACATATTGGTTACGCATACGTATGATTCAAGACACACATATAGCTAGCTATCAAGTTTCATTGGAATAGATCAAATAATTAATGGGGGAGGAGGACATGTCATTTGTGCTCACCCACGAACGAAGGGGCAGAGCTCGTCAAACGCACGGCGAGGTTGTCGAACACCAAACCTCGCAGCGATGAAACAACTGCGCATTTAATACTACCCGATCAACACAATTATATATGATGTTTTTCATAACAAAATCGAAAAATATATGACCTAACTAATAATTCACAAATATATGACCCCGTCGGCCTCTGGAAGGCCAAAGAACACCTTTCGGGAGGTGTCGGGGTCGGGGTGTGGTGTCGGTGTCGGGTGCCGTGTCGGGTCGGGTCGGGTCTGGGGGTGGGGGTGTTGGCTCGGGGTGCCGGGTCGGGGTCGGGGTCCCGTGTCGGTGTCGGGGTCGGGGTGTCGGGTCAGGCTCATGATCGGGGTGTCGGTGTCGGGTCGGGAGTCGGGGTCGGGGTCTCGGGGTCGGGTGTCGGGTCAGTGTACGGGTCGGTCGGGTGTCGTGTCGATTTCGGTGTCGGTCGGGGTGGGGTCAGTGCCGTGGTCGGTGCAGGTCGGGGTGTCGGGTCGGGTGTCGGTGTCGAGGGTCGGGGGTGAAATTAGGGGTGTCGTGTCGGGGTGCCGGGTCGGGGTCGAGGTGCCGTGTCGGGTCGGGGTTTTTTCCTCTTTTTTCCTTTTCTTCTTCTTCCTCTTCTTCCTTTTCTTCCTTTTCTTCCTTTTTTTCCTTCTTCTTCTTCTTCTTCTTCCTCCTTTCATTTTTCCTCTTCTTCTTCTTCTCCTCCTCTCCTCTTTTTTCTTCTTCTTCTTCCTCTTCTTCTTTTTTCTTCTCCTCCTCCTCTTCTTCTTCTTCCTTTCCTTTTTCCTCTTCTTCTTCTCCTCCTCTCCTGTTTTTTTCTTCTTCTTCTTCTTCTTTCCTAAAACTGAACTAAACCTAAAACTAAACCTAAATCTAAACTAAACATAAATCTAAAACTAAAAAAACAGAAAAAAGGAAAAAACTAAATCTAAACCTAAAACTAAACTAAAACTAAACCTAAACCTAAAACTAAACCTAAAACTAAAACTAAAACTAAATCTAAATTAAACATAAACCTAAAACTAAAAAAACAGAAGAAAAAACAGGAAAAAGAGAGGAGAGGTAGAGCTCACCTAGGCCGGTGGAGGAGGTGGCCGGTGGAGGAAGGGGGCGGGCCGGCTGAGGCGGCGCCTGCCAGCGGTGGGCGCGGGGGCAGGGGGGCGGGGCCGGGCGAGGGCGGTGGCGGCGGCAGGGCGACGAGGCGGGCGGTGGAGGAGCGGCGCGCGACTGAGGCGGCGCTGCCCGGGCGGGCACGGCGCTGGGGCGGGCGGCAGCGAGACGGGCAGGCGGCGGGGCGACGGGCGGCAAGCGGCGAGATGGCAGGGCGGGCGGCGGGCGAGCAGGGCGGGCGGGGCCGGGCGCCGGGGGCACCGGGGCCGGACGAGACGGCAGGGCGGCGGGGCGAGAGGGCAGGGCGGCGGGCGCCAGGCGCAGGCGCCGAGACGGCAAGCGGCGAGGCGGGGGTGGTGGGGCGACGGCGGGGGCCGGTGGGGCGGCGGGCGGTGGTGCGACCGGGCGGCGGCGAGTGGTGGGGGCGGCGGCGCGCGTGTGGGAGCAGGGGAGAGAAACAAAGAGAGAGGGGCAGGGTGGGGGCACGCCGTTAGATATGTTTAATTTTTGCCGTCCGCCACCTTTGCCGTCCGCTAATGTGCTCTTTGCCGTCCGCTAGCAGACGGCAAAGAGGGGGGGCCGTTAAGTATTTTTTAACCAGCTCCTCAGTGGGGCCCCCTCCCTCTTTGCCGTCAGCTAGCGGACGGCAAAGAACTGGCTGATGGCAAAGGCTTTCTTTGCCATCAGCCAGTTCTTTGCCGTCTGCTACGGTAGCTGATGGCAAGAGTTTTTGCCGTCTGCTAGCGGCAGCAAAGAGTCAGCAGATGGCAAAGTAGCTGATTCTAGTAGTGTTTGGGTCAAAGTTTGTCCATGAATTTTACTTGTAGAATGTGAATGGAAAACGAGATTTTGTTATACCCAAACAAAAAAGGACTGGAGGGAGTGATTGCTCTGACACGGACGCGACCTCTCATAGCGCAGCATTGAACTCAAGCGCCTTGGCCAAGAGGGTCACTTTTCTGCAGGCCCGGCTGAGCATGCCTCCTGCCCGTGTGCAACCAACTTAAGACTGCCCTTTGCCTTCATTGAATCCGCGCATGTGCCGGCAACACGTCCTTCCGCGAGCCGGCGGGCATTTTAGAACACAAAAAATGACTAAAATATAATTAATTTACGCATGGTCTTGACTTCTTGTGCTCGCACTGGTAGCAAGAACTAGTAGAGGTTTTTCTTTCTTTATAACTCTCCTCACAATTTTTTTTGGCTTTGAAGTGAATCATGGTTGTGGACATTATGTATGAATGTGCAGATATCTATGAACATGAGTTTGATGTGGAAGTTGGACTTGGAATGTTGGGCTTGCGCGTGAACTATACCATGTCCAATGCTTCGTCTATTATTGTTTGGAAAGTAATTGTTGTTATTACATGACCCGAAAAAAACATTTTGTGCCACATCAGTAGATGCACAGACATCTATGAGCATGCTTGTTGGATAAACATTTGAACCTAGCTATTATGAAGGAAATTTAGTATTGGCAAAAATTTTAGATGGCAGGAGACGCCTAGCCTGCTCTGCCTCTGCTAGCTTATTTCTGGCTTCTTCCATCTCTTCTTTGACTTGGGTGAAGAGATCATCTGATTGCTCTTTTACCTTCTTCAAGAACTCAGCTACATTCTCAAGGGCTGTTGCACGCTTTCTTTCAGCATTTACTAATGCCACGAGGACACGAACAGCTGACGACTCGACCTGGCTTGTGTGTAATCTAGCATCATCTGGGAATTTGCACCTTGTGTCTAATCCAGCATCATTAGGGAACTAGCACCTTGTGTGTAATCAAGCCTCATTTTGGAAACATGATCTCGAGGTTGACCATACTTCCCTCCTCGCAGGAACTGCATCCTGACATGAAGTTACTTCTTTTTTAGATCAATACTCAGAGAAACCTAGATCCATTTAGTAGAAGCCAGATAAACAAGGGAGAAGTGAATTCAAAAGGAAAAGAAATATAAAAGCAGACTACATGGTGAGAACACCCACTTCCTACATCAAGTTAAAAACGAAAGCATTAGGACGATTAAGACTCTTCTTATTACACATCGAAGAACACCACGCTTAAGAGAAACAGAAACTACAACATATAGACATAGAAGAACACGAGGATAAACGAAAGTAATAGGAAGGGTGTTACTTACCAAAGCTCGTTTTACAGGTTCAGTGCAGCTCCTCTTTAACTTGCCACGCTCCTTGAAGATGTCCCGAATATTCCGTGTTCGGTCTTCATTGCTCCTCTGCATGTTCACACTCGTGGTTTCAAAATCTCAACATGGCAAGAAAAATACTACTAGTAATACTCGCGCATCTTGTGGGCAAGATTAAAGCACTCGTCTGCCATGTTAGAGCATCTCCAACAGAATCGGAACGCGCGGCGCTTTAAAAAAGCGTTTATAGTGCTGAGATCGAGAAGTAGATACTAGAGAGTAGAGGATAGTCTCAGCATAGATAGATACAAAAAAGATAATTCAACTACTCCTCGTCGTCCGACTACTCCTCGGTGATGTCCTCCTCCGACGTCTGACTGTAGGCGTGAAGATACCGATCGTCATCGGATTCCCAGGGCGACGCTGCTCCTAGCCTCATGTTGAATTGAGCGTCCGCTTTTCGCCTACGCTTGTCCTCGCGATAGGCGGCTCGCTCCGCCCTCCTCTTATCCCTCTCCGCCCTCCTTTGCGCGTAGAACTCGCGCTTGTTGATGATGTCCTGCGGGAAGTGTTGGCGCCATAGCGCAATGGGTTCCTCGTCCATCTCGGCGATGCCGAGACGGTGCTCCCGTCTCCGGTTGTCGCGACGATCCTCGTCGGTGCTAAGCCACGGCAGGGGCGCGAGCTCCTGCGCCCGCTCCCGCGTCGGCACGTTGGGGAAGTTCAATGTTCTATGAGGCCACCGGAGGCGCCACGCCACGCGCGTCAGACTGTATGGCGGCCTCGGTGGCGGTGTCGAAATTGGCGAGGCCGAGGCGCATCCCGCGGAACCGGATCTCGACGGAGAAGCCACCGGAGGGGCGCGCGCGGACGCCGCGGTATCCCCAAGTTTCCGGCGACGCGGCGGCATGGTGGCGCAGCGGCAGCGAGGCAAAAAAGAGCGAGGAGAGAGCGGTGGCGAGGAACAGAGCAGTGGCAAGGCACAGAGCGGTGGGAGGGCGTTAGATTTTATAAAGCGCGCCGGACGCCGCGCGCCAAAACTAGCACATGCCCGGCCGCTTTTTCCCGCGCGCACGCGATCCTTTCCCGACGTCTCTGCTATCTCTACTCTCTTCTCTACGGTTATATTTATTTAATATTTAATATTTATCTCTACTTCCTTTACTGTCTACTTTTTTTCTCTATACTTTTTTTTCTTGCAATATAGGCCGTCCGATTTATATCGTGAGATAGGAAGGAAACAAATGGGAATTTTGCAAAAAGATACCCATACTCCTCTCCAGATTTGCAAATAAGGCCTTCCCTCGTTCATCCTTTTCTCCCACAAGATAAACTACTCATACGAATGCATCTTGATGCGTGCAACGCATGGGCATCTTGCTAGTTCTAAAGACCTTTCCATCATTTGCCTCACTGCTGGTTGCAGATGAAAAACCTACCCAAGCACAGTAGCGATACTGAGGAAGCGGCACAATTACAAGCTGATATTCTGTTGGACAATGGAGGCTATAACCAATTACTTTTACGGGAACAATAGCACCCAGGAAAATTGAAGGGTAGGTATGAACAAAATTGGAACTGCACATGTACTGCTAAGTGATTCAATGCATACAGTACCAATCGAGGAGGAGAACGATGGTCGCGGCGGCCTCTATGAGTCATGGTCGGCAACGGGAGTCGGTTCATTGTCCACGACGGTGGTACTTCTGCGCTTGGCGTCGGCTTCCGGGAAGCAGATCCGAGACCGTGGAAGACGATGTCGGGGAAGAGGCTTCGTCTACGACGATGATGGTGGACCGGCTCCAGTGCGGCGTACGAGGTTGTCGATGAGGCAGATGCGCTGCGGTGGACGAGTGCGCCGATCTAAAGGGGAGGAGCACGAAGGCTGCGGTGCCGTGGAGAAGTCTATTTTGCGGTGGGGATAGAAAATGGGGAGTATTCAGGTGTACTACTCTAGGTGTCGGGGTGGGGCTGGCTGGGTAGGGTGAACCTGAAGTTACGAAAACAACCCCCTACCAAGCGTCATACGTAGGCCTGCTCCGAAGGCTATGATGGTAACTTCCCACTGCTCGAATCAGGGTCACGGGAGATTTTCCCGCCGACCTCAAAATTTTTTGACACTGGACTCCCCGTGTGGCGTGTTGAGTGATTCGGCTAAGCAACTAGCGAGTAGTACTAGTAAACTCTGCATATTAGGTTTCACCGAAGTCAAACTTCCTAAAGTTTGACCAAGTTTATATAAAAATATAAACATTTACCATAACAAATATGTATGATGTGGAAGTACATTTAATAATGAATCTAATGGTATTTATTTGTTATTGTATATGTTAATATTTTTTGTTATAAACTTTATGAGAGTTTACAAAACTTGACTTTGACCAATGCTAATCTGCGGACTTAAATAAAAAGCGGAGGAGTACACATTTGTTTTCTTAGTTTGTAGTGAACTAATCATTTGTTGAAATTGTGAAATAAATATATTAGGCTATTGAGTTCGAATGTAATGGTCTATACAATTCAATAGTTACAATCATTGTCGAATCCCAAGATGTATACAAGGTCTATAGTACTTCACAACATGCTCAAACTCACATAATCCCAGTCAAATGAGAATCTAAATGCATTTCATAGTTATTACTTTGTAGGATGCAACAAAAACAACCAAAACTCTACATCAGCCATTATACAAGCAACATTTTGACATATCCCATTGTGTGAATGAAACATGCAAAGAGAGCTTTTGAAGATGGAGCAGATAGGGCGGGAAAGATTGTATGTATGTGGACGAGAGAGTAGGAGACAAACCTAACGAGACACACACACACACACACACACACACAGAGAGAGAGAGAGAGAGAGAGAGAGAGAGAGGAAGAAGTTAGGTGCAGTGAGAAAGATGGAGACATGTAATATACGTGATTCTCAGATACGTGGAAGGAGAAGAGACAACATGTTTGATGAGAGAGCTGGAAAAACATGGACGAGAGGGGAAGGATCTCATGGTTGAGGGATTGACAATTTTGTGCGGGGGAGAGAGGGATTGGTAATTTTTTGCAAGAGAGAGAGAGAGGGTGGGGGGGAGGAGTCAGTCAGCCGTCGTCACATCACCCTGCTTACAAATGATCCCGCATTCTCTAGCGCGGTGTGGTCGCCGTCTTCGATCTGCTAGATGCCCTCTTTGAAGATTGAGGTGTTGTGCATGTTGGGGTGCAAAGAATCACAAGCGAGAGTAGTCGCCGTATAACCTTGGATGGGGATGAATGGTGTGCTCGGGGGAGTGTGTGTGTGTGTTGTGCTGCGCGCGCGAGCGTGTGTGTGTGTGTGTGTGTGTGTGTGTGTGTGTGTGTGTGTGTGTGTGTGTGTGTGCGTGCGTGCGTGCGTGCGTGTGTGTGTGTGTGTGTCAGATATTGAGCGAAAACAAACCTAAGGAGAGAAATGGGTATTCACGAAGAGATTGTGCGGGCCTTGAGGTGGGCAGGGGCCGAGTGAGGGTGTCAAAATGTGCGCGTTGATGCATATGTTGCATGCGATCGTGCGAGGGACGGACGAATCGAGAGAGATGGTTTTTGTGTTACGGATGCTCCTCTCTCTCTCTCCCCCCTCTCTCTCTCTCTCTCACACACACACACAAGTAAACTAGAAGACCGTTCTCTCATGTATACACAACGTATCGGCATCTGTCTATGTCTCACTCATGCATGATCTTTTGCACATTCACACCTCTCTATGTCTGTATCACACGCACACCATCTCAACATTGCCCTTTCGCCACAACACACATATGGACACGTACACACGTTCTCTCTCAGTCACACACACAAAATAAGTATTAAAAAAAACTAGGGCGCACCTAAAACGTCCAAATCCAAATAAACACAAACTGGAGCTAAATTCAAATATATGGAAATATTGCAACGTCAAGAACTTTCCCAGGAAAAAAAAGTTGAGTAATATTCGAGGATTGTTTTCACACACACAAAATGATTCGGTAGATGTCCTTCGAGCGCGACACGGTGACGCACCGTTCGATCGACCCCGCGGCCGCGGTTCATGCACTTGCACAGGATTCTGTATCGTGGCTGTGGTACTAACTTAAAAAAAAGCGCTGCCCAAGTCTAATGTTTACGTGTACTAGTACGGTTTTCTTTTAAGTTTGACCAACCTCATATAAAACTAAAGTAAGCTCCCATACGCGCACTCATCAATATGCCGCTGCCGCCGGTCCGCATGCCGGCGCCCGCCTGCTCCGGCCAACAATTTCTCGCCCATCACCGCGGTGTCGCCGCCATCCCTGTGCCATGAAGCCAAAGGCTCGCCCGCTCACTTCGTCTGCAATCCCTCCTCGCCATACCGCCGCGCTGCCAAGCACGCGAGCAGCTGGTGGAGCCGCGTCTATGCATGCAGCGTACGAAGAGGAGGACGAGCGCGTGCTCCAGCACGCCGGCGAGGAGGAACTAGCGTGTCATTGTCGTCTCCACCCGCGCGGAGGAGGCGCGCATGGTGGCTGTCGCGGCGGAATCTACCTTCGAGACCTTGAATGCCACGTGGATCCTGCAATCTGAAGGAGCAATTTGGGTCAGTCGACTCATGTGAGCCGTTTGATGCAACATGGATGGCTAGAAGGCTTCTTCCACCTCTTCTGTCGTCTTCTTCCTTCGCTCCGTCGAACTTCTTTCACAAATTGACTAACCCAAATTATACTACTACTACGAGCGTATTAAGTATAGTGGGAACACGAAGGTACGAGCAGTAGTACCAACTGCAAGAAGAAAACAGTAGTAAGACATAGTACTGGTACTACTCTACGTACTAAATAGTTCAAATAACGAGAAAGAACATAAACATTGTTCTACTGGGGCCTCAGCACAACACACCCTTGAAAATAAACTAAGCAACAAGTCAGTTTGACACAGCAGTAGGACCAGCATGAGCGACGGCACTGCCACCTACTCGGAGTCCGAGTCCACGTCCTCGACTTCGTCCTCGTCCCTCTTCCTCTTCCTCTTCGCCGACGCTTCTTTGCTTGAACCGGACACTGGCTCTGCTTCTTCATCCAACCCATGTAGAAATTTAAACAAAGGTAGGCATCCATTGCTGCGTCTGTGATGTGATCTTCATCTAATGTCTTCGACTTCCATGCATGATGAAACTTCGTGATGAGGTTTCTTCGGTTTAAGCGTCTGAAGGATCAATCATGGCTGCTGCCGAGGTCAGCATTGAAGGTTGAGAGGAGGACACCGGGCTTTCCTTACGGATATCGAAGGGCTGGCCTACAACGAGACCTATCCGGCCTTGAGGACTTATTTGTCGTTCTTAAAGCCTACGATGTAATTTCACTCTTTTGTCCTTGAGGAAGTTCTTAAAATCCTGGCACTCAACGTCGTCATGGCATATGTGGTAGACCAAGCAAGCGTTATGTCACGCAAACCTGGATCACGGCGGGCTTCTTCCTCTCTTCGTCCTTTAGATCCTTCTCTCGTCCCAGGACTGTGGTGTACTCAACATCTAGCCCAGCGACCCACTCATCCGTTGAAATGTTGAACATGCGTAGGAAGCGAGCAAGCCATGCTTTCACCGTCGCGGATCCACATGTGTAGATGACGATGAACTGATCGCCGGTGATGGCTCTAACCTGGTACTCAGCGGCGACCATGGAGATTTGGGAGGCCATGGATTTTGGAGGAGGGTTAGGAGAAGTTGAACTATTGTACCCCGCAAAAACTGGGAGCGAACTAATGTGGAAGGATGAGACGACTGGGAGCGAACTGTTGTGAGGTAGAAGACCGGGACGAGTAGGGCGTGCGAACGGCGTGGAGTTGCTGGCTTGCCCGGTGGATAAACGGCTGCAAGCCCCCAAAGAGTTCTCGAGAACTATGCGGGACCCACTAGATGTCATGTCTACTAGACCCATATCGTAGGCCTGACGGTATAGCTTCACTGTTCGCACACCATGCGGTAGCGTGGATGTAACTTCACTTAATTCCGTCAACCGTCACGCCTCCCGACCTTCACCTCCCTCGCGGTGGTCGCCCTTTGAGACTTCTACCGCTAAAAATGAGCAATTTTTTTTGCCTACTCCGCATGCATGATACTCCCTTTGGTCCTTTTACTCCCGTCAACCGTTTGCAAAGTGTTTGACCAAATATATACTTTTTTTAAACACCACCTTATATTAATTAACCAGCCACACCAGTACACTCATTCGATACAATATTCACCACACGAGTGATGCGTTATTTACAAGAATACCATCTAATCTATTGTCAAAGCTATACTTAGTGATTAAGTGTGCCACCTTATTGGCCCGGCTAATCTTTGACAATTGAAGATTGTTGATCAACTTCGAGATGCTCAATGCTTTCATCTTCAGGTCACGCATAGCAGACCTGTCATAGTCTCCCGATGCAAGAGACGCTACCACAAAAGCGCAACCAGTCTCAAAAATTACAGGATTATGAAGAGAAATACCTATGTAGTCAACAATGAAATCCCACGACCAAATTTATACTAAAAATATCAATATCTACAATACTGATTATAATGAGTATAAGAACTACGTTTTATAATGAGTGTAAAAATATTGATTTGACATTGTGAATGTCGATACTCCCTCCGTCTAGGTGAGTAAGTCATCTTAGGCTGTGCACTGTGACCAAGGAGGGGAAAACGAGAGACATTAATGTTTATTTGCTAATTAAATAGTATTGCATGCAATGAACTAACCACTGCATGTCATGTTTGATTGTCTCAGGTCATTAAAAGCATGCACACCCTCATCTCTTATTGGTTGATACGTTAAGAAACAAGAAACGAGGTGGAAGTTAATGCACCGCGCCTACGTGTTTTGGGATTATTTGGTTTTTGTAAGATGACTTACACACCTAGCTATTAGAGTACCACTATCTCCCTTCTAGCTAGTTTAAAGGGCTCGACTCAAAAATTTCACCTACTCTTAGCAAGATAGTAGAGGCGGTGGAATAGTTTTTGAAGTCTGCAAAAGTACTCAACTAATGCCGTCGTTCTTCACAAAAATGTGTTTACCAATGCATGCATGAACACTAGTTACTCTAACCCCCCTCTCTTCTTTAATTCTTTGCCACATCAGCATGTTTGCTATTCCGTGTACCAGCTAAGATACCACCATGATGGCCAGCCTTAATCATCGCATGCAATAATTTAGTGCACCTTGAAATATGAACATGTGTGGGGCGTGTATGTTTTAATGACTTGAGACTATACCTAGCCCGGCATGCAAGATGACTTATTATGCACCGTTCCCCATACCTGCAGGAAGCCCGTTCGTCTCCAAATCTTTTCCTCTCCATGTGTGGAAACAATATACTGCCAAACTCTCCTTCTCCCTCCGTGTCCCACCACTCCACCCCGTGTGAAAAAATCTGCATGCATGACTCTCCTCCCCCCACGCTCGTCCAATCTGTTGTGACCAGCAATATTTCCACCCCTTCGCTCCCCCGTAATTTACTCCATCAAATACGCCCACGTAGCTTTTACTTAACTTCAGGTGCATTGGGTCACTGACATACGGGCCCAGCAGTGTACTGGCCCACATGTCAGTGACGCAACTAGACCTGCAGTTAAGTCAGTGCAGCTCAGTCTATATCTTACGCAGGTGTGCCATTCCTCGCTATAAATACTGCGCCTCCCATGACATCGCTATCTCCTCCCCCTCAGGTTCACATCCATCGCTATCTCCTCCCCCTCCCTCTCACGTCGACCACCATGGCATCTTCCGTCCCAAGCCCTAGGAGCCCCTCGCTGCACCGCGGGCCAGTCCTGCTGTCGCCTTTCCGTTCCTCGCCGCCACTAGTCGAGGAGGACGCGTCGGCGTTCCGCTCCTCGCCGCTACGCGACGCGTCGCCGTTCCGTTCCTCGCCGCCACTAGTCGAGGAGGATGCGTCGGCGTCCCGCTCCTATCCGCGACGCGTCGAGGTGGATGCTTCGGCGTTCTCAATCTCTTCGGCACGCGCGTCGGAGGACGCGTCAGCTCCCCGCTACGAGGAGAACGCCGCGCCGCCCGCCGAGCCCCCAGCCTTGAGGAGCTTTGGAAAGAAATGGATGTCGCCTTGTGGGAGGCTTTGCCTCCAGCAGAGCGCGCCAAAATAGAGGCAGAGAAGAAGGCCGGGGAAGAGAAGCCCACCGTGCAACAAGCTTTCTGGGAGATCTATGTCACGTCCGAGAGAGTCAAGCAATTGGTTCTTTGGCAGAAGGCTTGTGCGAGGGCCAAGAGGGTGGCGGAGGACGCCCGTGCCGACGCCCTGAATGCAGTCGGGCCCAAGCGCCTCATCTACGCTTGGCGGTACGTGGACCGAGTGCACGCTTTCAGCTAGGAGGAGTACCTGTTGGCGCCGGATCACCAAACCGGTGAGATCGCTCTCGCCCGCCGGCAAGCCGCCAATCATCACCTCGCGAGTTGCGAGGCTGAGGAAGAGGCGTTGTGTCGGCGCGCTGGGAAATAGCCGCGCACCAGGGCACTCGTGGCGCGCCCCAAGCACTCCTGCGAGCACCATGGCTTTTAGGAGGAGTATAATTTTTGTTTCGTAAGGCGATCTCATTAGTTTTGGGACGCAAATGATAAATCCCGAACGTTCCGGAATTTTTAGCGTCCTTAATTAAGTATGTAAAAGGGAAAGTTTGGAAAAGTTGTGTATTATTACACATTTTAAAAGTATGTGCATATAGCACAAACTTTACTATATACTATCGGACTACACGTCTCTCTTGATATACGCTTGCAGACTGTGCTACTCCCTCCATCCAGGTCAATAAGTCATCTTTGGTTGTGCACGGTGACCAAGAAGGAGGGAAGACTTGTACACCTAGACGGAGGGAGTACTACTATTACTTATGTACGTGCAAATGCACGTTTGAACATTACGATGTGGTTTTTGTAAAAGTGGAAAAACAGGACTAGTCAAGCTTGTGAAACGATTCAATGCAAAACAAATGCAAAAATGCTCGTTTGATTGTTTACTTTTAGCTTCCTTCTCTGTGGTTATTTCTCTGTGCACCGTGACCAAGGAAGAGGAGAAAACGAGAAACATTAATGTTTATTTGCTAATTAATAATATTGCATGCAATGAACTAACCACTGCATGGCGTGTTTGATATCTCAAGTCATTAAAAGCATGCATACTCTTTATCTCTTATTGGTTGATATGTCAAGAAACAACAAACGAGGTAGAAGTTAATGCATCGTGCCTAAGTGTTTTCGGATTATTTTGTTTTCGTAAGATGACTTACACACCTAGATGCACCGCGCCTAAGTGTTTTGAGTAACATTTTATCAATTAAATCTTTGGTCAAAATTTAGCACAAATTACAATGGTGAGGAATAAACGAGGACGGAGTTGTAGTTTAGAAGCCCAAATAAATGAGTGAGGCGCCTTATTGTTACTCTCCACTGTGACTAGTCTTGTGGGAAAAGCTGAAAGAAGCCAAAAGAACTGGCCCTAGGAGTAGTAGCTAGGGATCCAGCGTCGGAGATGAACCGGAGAAAGTAAATGCAGAGAGATGAAATGCAAAAAAGATGGAGGGATGTGATGGTTGCTTGTCTGTTTATTTTACCAGGCCATTTATTACTGGGAGTGGTTGGGTTTTGTGATATGACGGCTTTACTGCCGCGCCACGAGCGGGGTGAGAGGTGAGACTCCCGTGCAGCGCCGCCCTCTACACTTGTACTACATCGGTCGTGGTTTATTAGTCCCCCATTGAATTTGACTAAAGATTTAACTGAAAAAATGTTAGTGCATGTCAACAAAAATTATATCGTTGGATTCAGTATTTGAACATAGTTTTGAATGATATAATTTTAGGTGACATGCATCGATTTATCGTACTATATATAATGTTAGTTCAATTTTTGGTCGTACTAATCTATAGTAGTAAGGTGCCCGTGCGTTGCAATCAAGAGTGAAATGCATTGATCGGGAGTTGTTTATTTTGACAAAGGATGTGGGGGTCATCTCATGTGTAACGGGTATCGATAGGTTTCTTCGGATATTATCTCATCTCTAGAGCTCACAAACATCCGGGTGAAATAGATAAAAAGGTACCTTTTGCAAACAAAAGCGTTCAACTGTTCAACCTGCATCCAGAACTTGTGAATAAATAACAATTATTGTGCTTTGCAAGAAATGATCTTTAAGAATTAGTTTTTGAGTATCGATTGTTATACATGTTGGCTGAGATGACATGGCACTTTCTTATAGTCAACAGTTGGCTATACTATTAAGTAATATTAACCATGCCCTTATACACCTGGACGGAGGGATTAAATCAGGATGACTTGCAAGGGGGCAGAGGAGATGTAAGAAATGGTTCATCGTAAGTCTTTCACCGGTACTGTAGTAAAAATTCATACATGGAAGATACTAGACTAAACCATAAACGGATACACTTTTATCCATGCGCGATACTCCAATAGAGCAAGATCCTGCATGGAAGTCTCCACATGCTTAGACAGCGGATTACATTGAGCGAAGACTAATGATCAACATTTAACTTGATAATGCGTATTTTTTTTAGAAGAACAGGGAGGCTCCTCCCTAGTTCCATTATCAAATGAAACCCAAAGTGTCTTACATCAGATCACTGAGAGGAGCAGTTCAAAGGAAGGACTGTGGCGAAAGCCACTCAAGTTTAACGACAAGCTTACAGAATCAAAAGCGGCAAAGACACGGGCCATAAGCGCCCACACACACACTACATGTTTTCTAAGTGCACTTGATAATGCGTACGTCCAGGTGAACCTCCTTGGAGTCCCCGTGCACCGAGTCGGCGGGTAAAGGATAGAACGGATGCCGTGGGTTTTCCAAGTCCACATTGGCGGGGTAGTCCCGGCTCCTCAGATTCCAAGTCTGTCCGGTGAGGCCGGTTTCGCTGCCCACGTGACCCGGAGGGGTAGTAACATTGACCTTGCACCCGTACATCTGCCTCGTGTCAGTGTCAGCGTCAACGGCGACGCCCCTGACGCACGCTACAAAGACTAGGCGGCGGCCTGCGCGGGCCTCGCAGGGCCCACGATCAAGAGGAAGACGCTGTCGTCCTCCTCCGAGACTAGCAGGCGGCGGTGATCCTCCAGCGACTCCGTAATGGTGAACCGGTAGCATGTGTCATACTTGATGTTCTCCGCCAAGGGCCAATGATGACCGCTTCTGCGCATCCGTGAGGTGATGCACCATGTCCGGCCCGAGCCACAAAAGCGGCATCGGGCACTCATACCAGTGGGCGAAAGGCTACTTGGAGGCATCGACCAGGCCGTCCATGAAACGGGAGTGGCTGTAGGGGACGTTGCGCCAGTTGAATATATGAGCAAGTTACTACGAGATTTAATCTGAATAAGCACAAAATAAATCATGACTGCTATAACAGAGATGAAACTAATCAAGTGGACTAGTATAGTAGTAGGATAAAGAGTAGAAACATGAATTCTACCACGATTTCGAACAGGAAGAACAGATACACATACGGTGCAACGGGAGCAGCACCGTTGGCGTTGAGGTTGTCGCCCATGTCGTTGAGGAAGAGGTTGCCGAGGTTGGGGAAGAAGTCGTCGTCGGTGAAGTCGTGGCTGCCAGCAGTCGCGAGAGTGCACTCCCCAGATTTCAACAGCGCCCGCCGAATGGAGCGCAGGAGGGAGTGGCTGTAGGGGATGTTGCAGCCGCCGAATGGAGTGCAGGAGTAGCACATGAAGCAGTAGATGGTGTCCTTACTAGTACTCCCTAGTCTCTATCTATCTATATCTACATATATCTACTCTTATAGTAAACCGAGTTGGTGATGATGGTTTTCCTGCCATCTTGTAATATAGACCGTCCGATCTATATCTGACGGATATAAAGCCAACTATGACAATTTTACAAAAGATACCCGCACCTCTCTCCACATTTACAGATAAGGCCTTACCTCGTGCTCCTCCCTATGTCTCTATCTCTACAAGTATTTTTTTATAACAAATCGAATAGTGTTGCGCCGTCCGCTGCACGCCCGGCTGAACACGCCTCCTCACCTCCATCATCACCAACTGAGTCTTTTATAGGAGTAGGAGTAGAGAAAAAAACGAGTTGGTGATGATGGTGTGCCGTGCAATGCACGGGCATCTTGCTATTTTTTTGCAGATAAGTCCAAACACCACGTAGACACGGTCTTTGAGCACGGTTCGTAGTCGTTCCACGATCGGGCATCGAAGTTTGTAACTATTTTAGATTAGAATATACTACTCCTCCAGTGCTAGTAGTAGAGCAGAGTCCTACTCTACTACTCTACTCTAGCAAGCTAGGGCATAGTAATGTAGTAGGTAATGTAGGGAGTACCCGATCGTGATCGCTCAAGCAAGTTGTCCGCATCGATATGACCCTCTGTTGGTATGTGTCTCGTAAGTCAAGCGGCGTGCTATAGTCATCATCACCTGTCCACTTCCCGCAGCACATATTCGCTTATCCATCTTTGTCCGCACATAATCTCGTCCAAGCTTCCATCCCCGCTAAAGGCGCCTCCCTCCCCCTAAATGCGAAATCCAAGCACTAACAATGGCAGAACCGAGCAGCGTCCGCTGAAAGAGTGGCTGGAATTCGCTCCCCACAGAGGTAATCAAGCTCATTGTTTCACGTGTGGACAATCTCAGTACCATGCCGCTCGCCGCGTGCTCGTCGGGGCTGTACCGTTTACTCAAAGCCATCGGGCCGGAGCTTTTTAAGCCAGCTACTTGCTTGCTGATGCCATCTGATCTTCAGAAACGGCATGTCACGCAGCATAACGATCGTAGGGTGGCGAGCATCAACCCCCTTCACTGTGATCTGATCCCCGTCAGCCTCAGCTACATTAACGGTATGTACTACGTCGGCATGAACACGTCTTGGATGGTGCTCGTCGACGGTCGCGGCAGCTGGATGCTCGTGGAGGTCTACATCCGGCGATTGATCCCCCTTCCTTCGATTAACACTCCACTGCTTTGGCACCGCGGCCCAAAATACTCCGAATCTTACAGTAGCCAACATGATACCAAGTTTGATTTGCTCAAGGTTGTAATATGCCAAGTGCCCACAAGATCTGGGAATTATAAAGATTTCAGGCTAATTGCATTCTTCAACCGCGGTCTCGCCTATCTGACAGGTCACTGCGGTAAGTGGATAAATCTGCATGTCCATCGCGGGATCATACATCCTCCATGGTTCTCTGATGCCATTGAACACAAGGGCTTCATTTCCGCTGTCGACTCCTTCTATGGCTGGACGTATTGCTGGCCTACTCCAGTCATCCCTACAAACGGTTGTTACAGTAGTATGTTACTTTCCTATGATATCATGATGGCTTGCTTATATTACTGTCAACATTTACTGAAAAAATATTCATGCTCATAACATGTTGTTCTTAAGATTGACTAAATCAAGAGCCCTTTTTTATTTGACTCCAACTTGATATGATATTGTAGGCCGCCTGGTGTCCCTACCCTTCCTAATCCCAGAACCTTTCAAAGAAAAGCAGCATGGCGATTGCGGTGGTTCTGGCTCGATCGGATAATGGCGAAAAGATTGATGATCGTTCACACGTACCGGACGTGTTGTTTCACGGAACACAATCATAGTCACTGCAAGGTCTTTGAGCAGGATCCCAGCTTCTCTGGGCCTTCAGGAATTTTTGACTGGAGGCTGGTAAGTAGCCTTGGCACACGCTCTCTGTTTGTCGGACTGAATTATCCGATTAACCAGGAGATAACTGCTACGTCTTGAGCACTGCGTTGGATTTCCCCAAAGAGGAGAGGATGATGCAGCAAAGTAGCGTAAGTATTTCCCTCAGTTTTTGAGAACCAAGGTATCAATCCAGTAGGAGACCACGCGTAAGTCCCTCATACCTGCACAAAACGATAGCTACTCGCAACCAACGCGATTAGGGGTTGTCAATCCCTTCAAGGTCACTTACAAGAGTGAGATATGATAGAGATAATATTTTTGGTATTTTTGGTATAAAGATGCAAAGTGAAAAGTAAAAGCAAAGCAAGTAAATAAAGTGACGGAGATTGATATGAAGAAAATAGACCCGGGGGCCATAGGTTTCACTAGTGGCTTCTCTCAAGAGCATAGATATTCTACGGTGGGAGAACAAACTGCTGTTGAGCAATTGACAGAATTGAGCATAGTTATGAGGTTATCCAGGCAATGATCATGTATATAGGCATCACGTCCGTGACAAGTAGACCGAAACGATTCTGCATCTACTACTATTACTCCACTCATCGACCGCTATCCAGCATGCATCTAGAGTATTAAGTTAAAAATAGAGTAACACCTTAAGCAAGATGACATGATGTAGAGGAATAAATTCTTGCAATATGATAAATACCCCATCTTGTTATGCTCGATGGAAACAATACAATACGTGCCTTGCAACCCCTTCTGTCACTAGTTAAGGACACCGCAAGATTGAACCCAAAGCTAAGCACTTCTCCCATTGCAAGAACTACCAATCTAGTTGGCCAAACCAAATGGATAATTCGAAGAGACTTGCAAAGATAACTTATCAAACATAAAAGAATTCAGAGAAGAATCAAATATTTTCCATAGATAAGCTAGATCATAAACCCACAATTCATCGGTCTCAACAAACACACTGCAAAAAGAAGATTACATCGAATAGATCTCCACGAGAGAGGGGGAGAACATTGTATTGAGATCCAAAAAGAGAGAAGAAGCCATCTAGCTACTAACTATGGACCCGAAGGTCTGAAGTAAACTACTCACACTTCATTGGAGGGCTATGGTGATGATGTAGAAGCCCTCCATGGTGGATGCCCCTCTGGTGAAGCTCGGAACAGGCCCCAAGATGGGATCTTGTGGATACAGGAAGAATGCAGCGGTGGAATTAGGTTTTGGCTCTCCTTGATCTGTTGAAGTACGTGGGTATATATAGGAGGAAGGAGTACGTCGGTGGAGCGTGAGGGGCCCACGAGGCGGGGCGCGCCTGGGAGGGCGCGCCTCCACCTCGTGACCGCCTCAGCACTTCTTGGAGTAGGGTCCAAGTCTCCTGGATCACGTTCGGTGAGAAAATCACGTTCCGAAGGTTTCATTCCGTTTGGACTCCGTTTGATATTCCGTTTCTTCGAAACACTGAAATAGGCAAAAAACAGCAATTCTGGGCTGGGCCTCCGGTTAATAGGTTAGTCCCAAAAATAATATAGAAGTGGAAAATAAAGCCCATTATAGTCCAAAACAATAGATAAAGTTGATACGTTGGAGACGTATCAGGCATCCCCTAGCTTAATTCCTGCTCGTCCTCGAGTAGGTAAATGATAAAAAGAGAATTTTTGATGCGGAGTGATACTTTGGCATAATTTCATTGTAAATCTTCTTAATTGTGATATGAATATTCAGATCCGAAAGATTCAAGACAAAAGTTCATATTGACATAAAAATAATAATACTTCAAGCATACTAACAAAGCAATTATGTCTTCTCATAATAACATGGCCAAAGAAAGTTATCCCTACAAAATCATATGGCTATGCTCCATCTTCCCCACACAAAGTATTTAAATCATGCACAACCCCGATGACAAGCCAAGCAATTGTTCATACTTTAACATTTTCAAAACTTTTTCAATCTTCACGCAATACATGAGCGTGAGCCATGGATATAGCACTATATGTGCAATAGAATGGTGGTTGTGGAGAACATAAAAAGAGGGAAGATAGTCTCACATCAACTAGGCATATTAACGGGCTATGGAGATGCCCATCAATAGATATCGATGTGAGTGAGTAGGGATTGCCATGCAACGGATGCACTAGAGCTATAAGTATATGAAAGCTCAAAAGAAACTAAGTGGGTGTGCATCCAACTCACTTGCTCATGAAGACCTAGGGCATTTTGAGGAAGCCCATCATTGGAATATACAAGCCAAGTTCTATAATGAAAAATTCCCACTAGTATATGAAAGTGACAAAATGAGAGACCCTCTATCATGAAGATCATGGTGCTACTTTGAAGCACAAGTGTGGTAAAAGGATAGTAACATTGTCCCTTCTCTCTTTTTCTCTCATTTATTTATTTTTTTATTTGGGCCTTTTCCTCTCTCTCTTTTTATGGCCTCTTTTTTTTATTTTTTTATTATTTTTCGTCCGGAGTCTCATCCTGACTTGTGGAGGAATCATAGTCTCCATCATCCTTTCCTCACTTGGGACAATGCTCTAATAATTATGATCATCACACTTTTATTTTTCTTACAACTCAAATTACAACTCGATACTTAGAACAAAATATGACTCTATATGAATGCCTCCGTGATGTGCGGGATATGCAATGAAACATGAGTGACATGTATAAAAGAATTATGAAAGGTGGCTTTGCCACAAATACGATGTCAACTACATGATCATGCTAGCAATATGACAATGATGGAGCGTGTCATAATAAACGGAACGGTGGGAAGTTGCATGGCAATATATCTCGGAATGCCTATGGAAATGCCATAATAGGTAGGTATGGTGGCTGTTTTGAGGAAGGTTTATGGTGGGTGTATGATACCGGCGAAAGGTGCACGGTATTAGAGAGGCTAGCAATAGTGGAAGGATGGGAAAAAGTGCGTATAATCCATGGACTCAACATTAGTCATAAAGAACACATATACTTATTGCAAAAATCTAGAAGTTATCAAAGCAAAGTACTAGCACATGCTCCTAGGGGGATAGATTGGTAGGAAAGACCATCGCTCGTCCCCGACCGCCACTCATAAGGAAGACAATCAATAAATAAATCATGCTCCGAGTTCATCACATAACGGTTCACCATACGTGCATGCTACGGGAATCACAAACTTCAACACAAGTATTCTTTAAATTCACAACTACTCAACTAGCATGACTCTAATATTATCACCTTCATATCTCAAAACAATTATCAAGCATCAAATTTATCTTAGTATTCAACCCACTCAAAAGAAAGTTTCACATATCTTGAATACCAAGTATATTAACATTAAGCAAATTACCATGATATTAACGACTCTCAAAATAATCTAAGTGAAGCATGAGAGATCAAGTTTCTCTAAAACAAATCCACCACCGTGCTCTAAAAGATCTAAGTGAAGCACTATGAGCAAAACTATCAAGCTCAAAAGATATAAGTGAAGCACATAGAGTATTCTATCAAATTCCAAATCATGTATGGCTCTCTCAAAAGGTGTGTACAGCAAGGATGATTGTGGTAAACTAACAAGCAAAGACTCAAATAATACAAGACGCTCCAAGCAAAACACATATCATGTTGGTGAATAAAAATATAGCTCCAAGTAAATTACCGATGGAAGTGGATTTAAAGAGGATGCCTTCCGGTGCATCCCCATGCTTTGAATTTTTGGTGTCCTTGGATTATCTTGGGGGTGCCATGGGCATCCCCAAGCTTAGGCTCTTGCCACTCCTTGTTCCATAATCCATCAAAAGAATTCACCCAAAACTTGAAAACTTCACAACACAAAACTCAATAGAAATCTCGTGAGCTCCGTTAGAGAAAGAAAACAAAAGACTACTTTAAGGTACTGTAATGAACTCATTCTTTATTTATACTGGTGTTAAACCTACTGTATTCCAACTTATCTATGGTTCATAAACTATTTTACTAACCATAGATTCATCAAAATAAGCAAACAACACACGCAAAACAGAATCTGTCAAAAACAGAACAGTCTGTAGCAATCTGCAACTAACTCAAACTTCTGGATCACAAACAATTCTACCAAAATTATACGACCTGGAATTTTTTTTTATCGATCAGAAGCAATTGGAATCAGTATTTTATCACGTTCTGGTGATTTTTAACAATTCGGGCACTGAGGACAAAGATTCTGGAAATTACAGCAAGATCAAATAACTATCATCCAAGAAAATCCAATAGGTTCAACTTGGAACAAACACTAATTAAAACATAAAACCACATCTAAACAGATGCTAGATGGATTATTTATTCCTAAACAGGAGCAAAACAAAAAAACAAAAAAAAATTGGGTTGCCTCCCAACAAGCGCTATCGTTTAACGCCCCTAGCTAGGCATAAAAGCAAGGATAGATCTAGGTGGTGTCGTAGTAATAAGATAGATCGGTGAAACTCATTTCATATTATCTACGTCCGGCAGCAAGTTTTCTTTGAGGCAAGCAAAAGTAATCAAAAGGGCTAAATTTAATAGGACAAAAGTCCCCAAGATCAATTTTAGGAGGTATAGGTTCCTCTTTCGGCCCTTCATATTGCACAACCAATTCATCATTATAAGCATTCTTTTAACAGAACTTGGTGACCCTATACTCAAGAGAGCATCCTAGCTCATTATTTCGAATAACCAAATCATCACTAAGCTCAGAGATTCTATCAATTAAAATATTGGTAGGCACTGTTTTTCTAAGATTTTCATTGAAAGCAACATAGTCGATAGATTGAAAACGCATTATTTCTTCTTGATCAAAAAGGATAGAATCTATGGGAGGCCGGCCGGCGTCCACTCTATAATGCGCAAAGATTTCTTTGGCTTCTTTTATTATAAATCTGAATTCATGAGCCAAAAAGATAGTAGCGGTACGCTTAACAGAGGAGTGTTCAATATTAGAAAGTTCTAGGAAAATTCTTTGTATAGAAGGGTGCATATGCATAAATTGCCTTTCAAGTTCAACGATAAGCATGGCAATAGAGTCCGCAAGACTACTAGTTCTATGGAGAATAGAACCACCCATAAAGGGTAAAGCACCAGCACAAGTAAAGAAATCTTGAATAACTCCTTTTCCAATAATATTACCACTACCGATTCGAAATTTTTTGTGTGATAGGTAGAGGATTCTTCAGCAGGAGCTTCAGAATTTTCCATATTATTATCACCCATATCGGCGATAATTTCCCCAATTTCAGACATAGCGACAAGCAAGCAAACTAACACACGAGCAAACAAAAGGCAAAGGGAAAAAGAGGAGGAGATTGGGAAAGAGAGGCGAATAAAAGCGGCAAGGGTGAAGTGGGGAGAGGAAAAGCGAGAGGCAAATGGCAAATAATGTAATGCGAGAGATAGGGATTGTGATGGGTACTTGGTATGTTGACTTTTATGTAAGCCTCCCGGCAACGGCGCCATAAATTCTTCTTGCTACCTCTTGAGCACTGCGTTGGATTTCCCCGAAGAGGAGAGGATGATGCAGCAAAGTAGCGTAAGTATTTCCCTCAGTTTTTGAGAACCAAGGTATCAATCCAGTAGGGGACCACGCGCAAGTCCCTCGTACCTTCACAAAACGATAGCTACTCACAACCAACGCGCTTAGGGGTTGTCAATCCATTCATGGTCACTTACGAGAGTGAGATCTGATAGAGATAATATTTTTGGTATTTTTGGTATAAAGATGCAAAGTGAAAAGTAAAAGCAAAGCAAGTAAATAAAGTGATGGAGATTAATATGATGAGAATAGACCCGGGGGCCATAGGTTTCACTAGTGGCTTCTCTCAAGAGCATAGATATTCTACGGTGGGTGAACCAATTACTGTTGAGCAATTGACAGAATTGAGCATAGTTATGAGGTTATCCAGGCAATGATCATGTATATAGGCATCACGTCCATGACAAGTAGACCGAAACGATTCTGCGTCTACTACTATTACTCCACTCATCGACCGCTATCCAGCATGCATCTAGAGTATTAAGTTAAAAACAGAGTAATGCCTTAAGCAAGATGAAATGATGTAGAGGAATAAATTCTTGCAATATGATAAATACCCCATCTTGTTATCCTCGATGGCAACAATACAATACGTGCCTTGCAACCCCTTCTGTCACTAGGTAAGGACACCGCAAGATTGAACCCAAAGCTAAGGACTTCTCCGTTTGCAAGAACTACCAATCTAGTTGGCCAAACCAAACGGATAATTCGAAGAGACTTGCAAAGATAACTTATCATACATAAAAGAATTCAGAGAAGAATCAAATATTTTCCATAGATAAGCTGGATCATAAACCCACAATTCATTGGTCTCAACAAACACACCGCAAAAAGAAGATTACATCGAATAGATCTCCACGAGAGATTGGGAGAACATTGTAGTGAGATCCAAAAAGAGAGAAGAAGCCATCTAGCTACTAACTATGGACCCGAAGGTCTGAAGTAAACTACTCACACTTCTTCGGAGGGGCTATGGTGATGATGTAGAAGCCCTCCGTGGTGGATGCCCCCTCCGCCGGAGCTCCGGAACAGGCCCCAAGATGGGATCACGTGGATACAGGAAGGTACAGCGGTGGAATTAGGTTTTTGGCTCTCCTTCTGATCTGTTGGGGGTACATAGGTATATATAGGAGGAAGGAGTACGTCGGTGGAGCGTCAGGGGGCCCACGAGGCAGGGGGCGCGCCCAGGGGGGAGGGCGCGCCCCCCACCCTCGTGACCGCCTCTGGCACTTCTTGGAGTAGGGTCCAAGTCTCCTGGATCACGTTCGGTGAGAAAATCACGTTCCCGAAGGTTTCATTCCGTTTGGACTCCGTTTGATATTTCGTTTCTTCGAAACACCGAAATAGGCAAAAAACAGCAATTCTAGGCTGGGCCTCCGGTTAATAGGTTAGTCCCAAAAATAATATAAAAGTGGAAAATAAAGCCCATTATAGTCCAAAACAATAGATAAAGTAGCATGGAGCAATCAAAAATTATAGATACGTTGGAGACGTATCAATAACCGACGGCAAGGATCATGATGGCAGCGCGGTTTCGTTCATCAGGCAAAACTGTGTGTACACATCGTACCATGCGTCTCTGCATGCACCATACCCTGATATGTGCCGCCACACTCTGCAGCCCAAAGTAGGAGAGAGGGTCGCAAGTATCAGACTTCGACCTGCTGGCTGGAGTTTCCCCCGTCAGGCACCCATCTGGTTCAAGCCGTCAGCCAATCTCCACAGCTTAATAAATAGTAACGTCTAACTGAGCCAGTTAGTTAGATGCGTACACATGGTGTAGTAGGATCTTTATTTAGTTTGATGCATACACTTGTTCTTTTTTGGTAGCCCTTTTTTAATGATGGCTGATGTTTGGTTTGGAAGAGAGAGCTACGTCTTCACTCTTCTGGCCTGCTTACTGCTTCTGTTGCACCCCCAACCCTGGTTGCTGATGCTGCTGTTTTCAATGTACAATCAGTAGTATATTTAAATGCATTGGTTGAATATAAATGTGTTGTTAGAACGACAAACACAATGTTTTGGAAGTCGTTGCACGCAGTTCGATCCTTTAGTGCCCGTGCATCGTCGCAGCTCATACTATTTTTAAATGCAGAACACATTTACCACTTGTTGATAACATGCAGCCCACTGATGAAGGCCCAATAGAGAAGCCCATAATTAACTGGAAGAGATGCTCTCACATGAATCCGGCCCAGGTACATGCTCATGGTCCTCTAAACATAAATAAGTAAATAATTAACTAAAGCTAAATGCTCGTGCACCAGTTCTTTGGGAAAATAGGTAGCCCAGTATTTCTTTTTGAATAATACCCAAGCTAGGCCTATTTGTTTTCTCTGAATTACTGGGCTGCAAATCTTTCAAGACGAGCAAATGGGATATTAGTTTTTTTTAATTTTGTTCTTCACTGAAATCTTATACGTATATCATTGGATTTAACATGACATAGTACTAGCTTATTTTTAATTTTTTTTTAGTATGGCTATTAATTTTTGGATTAAGAATATTTCGTTCCCCAGCAAAAATTTCCCACGTATTTAGTTAATCTTTTGGCCCTGGTACTGACCAGAAAATGGCCGACAATTCTAAAAATGGAAAACAGGCTGCAATAAATTCCATATGAATTAGAAAATGAGTAAAAATTATAAAAATAATAGCAAATGGGCTGAACATGCCACAGATTTCGAGGCTGACTTGTTTACGCAAGGCTTTGTCAGTGAACACACGATTCTAGCCGTCGTGCTTCTTCAATCTCTGATCTTCCTGCTCCAGCCGCCTAAACTAGCGCCGGCGGGACTGCCTGCTCCCTCCTCTTGTGGCCCGTTGTGATGTCACGCAGGCTTCCCCGGCCCACCCTACTCCCTCCGCTGGCCTGGCCGCATGCAATCAACTGCCTCCTTATTACGCGAAAAAAAATGATTCCTCCCACTGACATCTGGGGCGCACGGTTGGGAGGCTGACACAGGCCTACTACGTTGGACGCTGCACGCAGGCTTGTCAACTTAGTCAACAAACGATTCTAGCAGCAGTAACCATTGGATTTGAATCGAATGGTCCTGTTGCTTCTTCAATCACTGCTCTTCTTGCACCAGCCGCCCAAACCAGCGCCGGGGAGACCGCCTGCTCCTGCCTCCAGTGGCCGGCTGTGCTGCCGTTGAGGCCTCATCGCCCCCTACTACTCCCACCGCTAGCCAGGCCCTGCGGCGACGGCAGCCTCACACCGCAGCCGAACCAGTGAACCCTCGTACTCCTCTCCGCGTGGGCATCCACTGCCGCGTCTTCCCCGGCTCCGCGTCGTCCCCTTCCTAGGCCTCGCCGTTGTCCACCACCTTGGTGCTCTCGGCGCGGCATGGTAAATGTGGTCAACGCCATTCCATCGGGAGAGTACTGCACGTGTAGAGGTTGACAGCTGGGTCCACGGCCACAGCCCAGTTTTTTGTGATTTGCCAAGTAAGTCGCTTTGTCAGGCCTGTTGGGCTACAAATCTTTCAAGACGAGGAGAGCTTTCATTCGGTTGGACCAGAAAATGACCCATCAGTAATGAGAAATGGGCTGTACATTTTTAAAACACATCAAACCGGCAGTTAGTTTCAAATATCTTTTTTTTCATTTCGAGATTTTAAATTACATTAATTTTTATGTGTGGAGAATTTGTTGGATTTTATATTGATATACATTTATTTTTAGAATCAGTTTGAATGTGAGTCGAAATTTCGGAATTAAAAACAGTTCGGACCGCACCGAAATATGCAAAATTTCGTATAAGTTTTTAACCGTGGCCACGATATGGGCCATAATGCTAACAAGAAGAATATGGGCTCCAAAAAAAACCTTAAGAATTAGCAAATGGGCTGTAAATTATTAAAAATAATGGCAGATGGGCTGCATGCTGTTTTTCAAAGATTTGAGGCTTTCCTAAAAAAAAATTTGACGCACAAGCAGTGACTGTTGGATGGTCATCCAACGGCCGTCGTGCTTCTTCAATCTCTGCTCTTCCTGCTCCAGCCGCTCAAACAAACACCGGCGGGACTGCCTGCTCCCTCCTCCCCACGGCCGGCTCTGACAGCTCGGAGCCACCAGTTATATCTTCGTACGCAGGGAAGTGCCTCCTTATTACGCACAAAAAAAATTGAATACTCCCCCTGTTAGCTGGGACCCAGTATAGTGGCAGGCTGACTTGTGGACCTACTAAGTTGACGGGGACGGAGGGCTTTGTCAACTTAGTCAATATGCACGATTCTAGCTCCAGTGACCATACGATGTCCATCCAACGGCCGTAGTGCTTCTTCAACCTCTCGTCTTCTTGCTCCAGCCGCCCAAACCAGCGTCGATCGTGCCTCGTGCTCCTGCCTCCCATGGCCGGCTGCGATGCGGCGGAGGCCTCACCACCCCCTACTACTCTCACCGCTGGCCAGGCCATCCCTCTACTCACCCACACCCCCTGTTATTCTGCGGCGACGGCAGCCTCACACCGCAGCGAACCAGTGAACCCTCGTACTCCTCTACGTGTGGGCATCCACTGCCGCGTCCTCCCCGGCTCCGTGTCGGCCCCTTCCTAGGCCTCGCCTTCGTCCACCGCCCTGGTGCTCTCGGCGTGGCATGGTCAACGTGGTCAAGGAACGGCTTCCATCGGGCGTGGACTGTACGTGGAGAGGCTGACAGCTGGGTCCACAGCCACAGCAAGGAAGTGCCTCCTTATTACGCGCAAAATAATTATTCCTCCACCTGACAGTGTGGACCCACCGGATGGGCCACCATATTTAGCGGAAAAAAACGTTTCCCCCTGACTGCTGGGACCCACAAGCTACACCTTTGCACGCAAGGAAGTGCGTCCGGGCAAAAAAACAAAACGATTCGCCCCCCCTTACTGCTGGGACCCACCAACTACATCTTCGCATGCAAGGAAGTGCGTCCGGGCAAAAAAAAAAACGATTCGGCCCCCTGACTGCTGGGACCCACCAGCTACATCTTCGCATGCAGAGGAAGTGCGTCCGGGCAAAAAAAAAGGATTCGCCCCTCTGACTGCTGGGACCCACCAGCTACATTTTCGCACGCAAGGAACTGCCTTACAGTCGGGACCCACCTGATCGAAGCGTACGTAGCGTTGTCATTCTGGTCACGAACTTGTACGTACATATATACTGGTCGATGTAGAGGCGCGCACGTGTCGTAGTAGAGGCGCGTACGTGTCGTAGTAGAGGCGCGCACGTAGCATGTACACGTACTGTCATGCCCAATATGCGACCCTATCCAAAAGGAACTCGAAGGTCCCACTAAGGATAGACCCGCATATTGAAACGCTTTTGCAAGGTGGATATCATTACATCAACATTACATAATAGTGGGGATACATCCAATACGTACCATGTCACATGAATACAACAATACAACATACAAGATCAACATCCGACTACGGATGAAACATAAACAGAAGCTCAAACGACATCCACCCTACTAGCCCAGGCTGCCGACCTAGAGCCTATCCCCTGATCGAAGAAGAAGCAGAAGAAGAACGACAAAACAAGAAAACATCGCTCTCGCGTCATGAGCATCGCATAACCTGTACCTGCAACTGTTGGTGTAGTAATCTGTGAGCCACGAGGACTCAGCAATCCCATTACCATGGGTATCAAGACTAGCAAAGCTTAAAGGGAAAGGAAGGGGTAAGTGGTGAGGTTGCAGCAGCGACTAAGCATATATGGTGGCTAACATACGCAAATGAGAGCGAGAAGAGAAACAAAGGAATGGTCGACAACTAGTAATGATCAAGAAGTGATCCTGAACTCCTACTTACGTCAGACATAACCCAAAAACCGTGTTCTCCTCTCGATCAACCCCGAAAAGATACACTCACGGTTACGCACACGGTTGGTGTATTTTAGAAGAGTTTGCTTCAAGTTTACTACAACCGGATATTAACAAATTCCCATCTGCCACATAACCGCGGGCACGGCTCTCGAAAGTTTATACCCTGCAGTCCCAACTTAGCCCATGATAAGCTCTCGCGATCAACGAAGGATATTCCTTCTCCCCGGGAAGACCCGATCAGTCTCGGAATCCCGGCTACAAGACATTTCGATAGCAATAAAACAAGACCAGCAAAGCCGCCCGGATGTGCCGACAAATCCCGATAGGAGTCGCACGTACCTCGTTCTCAGGGCACATCAGATAAGTCAAGCTACGAGTAAAACCAAGCCTCGAGTTTCCCCGTGGTGGCCCCGCAGGCTGCTCGGTTCAGACCAACACTCGAAGGAGTACAGGCCCGGGGGGGCTAAAATAAAGATGACCCTTGGGCTCCGGAAACCCAAGGAAAAAAATGCATAGGTGAGGCAAATGGTAAAACCAATGTTGGGCCTTGCTGGAGGAGTCTTATTCAAAGCGAACTGTCAAGGGGGTCCCATAAATCACCCGACCGCGTTAGGGACGCAAAATCCGGGAACATAATACCGATATGACGGAAACTAGGGCGGCAAGAGTGGAACAAAACACCAGGCATAAGGCCGAGCCTTCCACCCTTTACCAAGTATATAGATGCATTAATTAAATAAGATATATTGTGATATCTCAACAGGTAAATATGTTCCAACAAGGAACAACATCTCCATGTTCCAACAAGGAACAAAATTCATCTTCACCTGCAACTAACAACGCGATAAGAGGGGCTGAGCAAAGTGGTAACATGGCCAAACAACGGTTTGCTAGGAAGGGTGTCAAAGGTTAGAGGTTCATGGCAATTTGGGATGGCTTGATAAATAGGTGCTAGGTAGCGCAGCATAGCGATAGAACGAAGCAACTAGCATGGCAATGATAGTAGTGAGATCCAGGGTAGCGGTCATCTTGCCTGAAATCCCGCAAGGAAGAAGAACGAGTCCATGAAGAAGACGAACGGATGAAGCCGAACCAAGCGTAGACGAACGAATCCTCACGATCATAGCAAACAGAACTAACAAGAAGAAGCACACAACATGGTAAACACACCACACATGAACAAGGCAGGATGCACAAACAAGCATGATGCATGACACGGCTACATGAAGCTACTCATGGCAAGGGATGATGCAAACAAGAGCAACACATCAAGGCAAGTTTAAATGAGGCCGGGAACAACATAGAACAATTCCGGTAAGTCCTCATATGCAAATTTCGAAATTGGTCCAGATCTTAATAAACCTTATGTTCAATTTAGTAAACAGCAAGTTAAGATGCACCACGATGATCTACACGAAATTCTAGTCAAGTTAGATAGAAAGTTCATTAGATTCGGAGCTACGGCCTAGAAGATATGAGCAAAACAAGTTAAGCATGGCATTGATGCAAAATGCACCCAAACATCAAGAAAACACATCAAAACAAGGATGCAACATGATAATATGAAACTACATGCAACTCTAAGCAAGTTTCATATAGAGCACACTCAAAAGCAGAGCAACGGTGCAACACATACACACTATACAAGTCATGACAACAATCTGTCCAAAACAGCAACTAGGCATATTGCAAGCATCAAACAATATGCTACAGGACCTCAATATGAAAACAAAATGCATGGGTATGATGTACAGGTAAAGCATGACAAAACATGAACACTGGGCTATCTCCAGAAATCACTAGAACATGCTCAAACGCACATGGCAAGATTGCAAATAATAACAGTTTCAGACTTAGCAGGAAATAACATCAGGTTGCAATGTTGAGAGCTATCAAACAACATGCTACAGTAACTTATCATGGCAAACAAAGGCATGGCATGAATCTACTAATTGCATAGAAGAAAAGTCATTTAGTGACCATAAGCCAAAAAGGATCAGAAAAAATTATGGCACCTATGTAAACATGGCAAGTTATATTACAGATTCATACATAGCAGGAACAACGATAAGTAGGCATGTTGGTGAGCTTGAACCACTCACCACAGAGCAACAAAATGGCATGGCATGGGAATTCACAGTAAGAAGACATGGCATAGAAGCTATACATGGAAAGAACAACATCATAGCATGCACGGATCAACTACAACAACCTTGGCAAAATTGAATAACATGTAAACAATCTGGCAGGAACATTTTATAGCAAACGTAGAGCTCGATTGACTCAAGATATGGCACTCCATAATTTCAAACAAGGGCATGGATGGATATAGCATAACCATATGTTAAAAACATCCTTACTGAAGTATCTCAAAATAAGCATGGATCTCTCTGTACCATCAAGTTAACATGGCATAAAAATATCAGCAGAACAGGGGCTGAAATCAGCAACATCATGAAGCCTAGTTTGCATGCTTGTGCTAGTCATCACATATATCACAAAAATACATGGCATACACCCCTGTAAATATGGCATGGCATATTACAAAACACATGTAGGACTCAAGATCATAGGATGCACACATCAATCATGGCAAAAATGACAAAAGTGCATGTTCTGATAAAAATCTGAAACTAACATCACATAGCCCTCTTCTAACAGCATTTCGGGCATCAATATGAGCTCAAGTGAAAATGATGCAATGAGATGAAATGATTTACTCGTCGAGACGAAAAATTTGACATATTACACGCACGAAACGGTGCTACATGCACAGAGTTATGATGCGATGAAAATGGCAAGATAATGCAAAATAATTCGGGACTGTAGATTTCGGGGGGGAAAGTCAACCTCGTGCACGGATTCCGAGGCAGGCCGGATTTCGCCGGAGAGGCTGCCGGAAAGGAGGGAGATGGCCGGAGTTGGCCGGATCCGGGGCACCACGCCCGGATCTGACCGGAGCAGGGCGGCGCGGGGCCTGCGGTGGCCGGGCCGGGGAGGCACGGCTCATGGCGGTGAGGACGGGCGCCGCGCTGGGCGGCGCGGGTCGAGGCCGGGCGGCCGGGCGGCGAGGGCCAGGGCGGTTGGGCGGCGCCGGCAAGGGCGGCGGCGATGCGGCGCGGGCCGGGCGGAGGGCGGCGCCGGAGGCGGAGGGCGGCGGCCGGACGCGGCAATAAGCCGGCGGTGCCGGGCGCGAGGCTGGCGCTGGCCGGGCGGCGAGGTGGCGACCGGGCGGCGGCGGAGGCGCTGGGACCCGAGCGCGGCGGCGGGCGCTGGCTCACAGTGCGGCGGCGGGCGCGACTGGGCTGGGCCCGCACTGGCTCGGCGGGCCGACGCGGCGGGAGGAGGCCGGCGGGACACGTGGCGCTCGCGGAGTGGAGGAGGGAGGCGGCGGAGGTGACGTGGAGGCGCGCGATTCGCCGGAGTGAGGTGGCGGCTGGACGCGTCCGGCTGCGGGGATTTTGTCCGGTGGCGCGAGGTAGGGGAAGGCTAGGGTTAGACCGCAAATTTCGGAGGGGATCACTTATTTATAGGTAGAGGGAGCTAGGAGAGTCCAAATGAGGTGCGGTTTTCGGCCACGCGATCGTGATCGAACGACCGAGAGCATGGAGGAGAGTTTGGTGGGTTTTGGGCCACTTTGGAAGGGGTGTTGGGCTGCACACAAAAGAGGCTTTTACGGTTAACCGGTTAACCGTTGGAGTACCAAACGACCTCCAAATGATCCGAAACTTGACAGGCGGTCTACCGGTGCTATACCAAGGCCGCTTGACAAACCTCGGTCCATTCCGAGAAATTTTAGCACCCGCACGTGAAAAGAAGGTAAAAGGGAGCGCCGGGAGACATAGGAGTGCCGGATTGGAAAACGGACAACGGCGAAAATGCTCGGATGCATGAGACGAACACGTATGCAAAATGAAATACACATGATGACATGATATGAAATGCAGATGATGACATGGCAAAGTGCAACACGCAAGCACATGACATGGCAAAGACGACGAATAACTGGCAGACACCTGGCGCATTGAATCTGGGGCGTTACAACACTCCTCCACTAACAAGAGATCTCGTCCCGAGATCTTAGGACCGAGACGGAAGGGAAAAAAGGATGAGGTGAAATAAGAACTCAAGAAAAGAAGCAAAGAATGGAGAGCACTCGAGAAGAAGAGAGGAACAACGAGAATGACGAGAATCGAAAAAAACACGGAATCAAGATAGACTCTGAAAGCACTCGTTCTAACCGGAGTTGTTAGAATGAGAAAAGAAACGAATAAGACTGAAAGGATTTAGGCAGCACTCCGGCTAAAACATGGAGGAATAGAACACGAGCTAGAGAGGATGGAATGATACTTGATGAACTCTTACAGAATGAATTAAATCATGAAGAACCACCATGAAGAACTCCGGTAACAAAAAGGATGATGACATCAAATTGAAGGATGAAAAGAATAAGATTAAAGCCTTGCGATGATTTAGATGGAGATTCTGACGAAATGGCTGAGGAAATATGAACTCCGGAAAAGAAAAGACGAACGACTTAGATCCGAGAAAATCACTCATCACGAACAATCTCCAAAGAAAGAATTAATCAACTTGACCACGATGAAATGAGAATAAGAATTATGTTATGCTTATCCTCCACCAATTAAATTGATGAGAAGCAATGGATTTGCATACTACTTATTCTTGATGAAAAGGATTGAGAAGTGACATATCGCAAACTTGAGAAGGTCTTCATGAACCACCGGTAGGATTGAAAAGAACGAATGGATTAATATGATAAACAAGGAAAAAGAATCTTGAACGAGCCACCGTAAGAATTCGAAATGACTGACGAAAGAGGATGAATCGCCGGGAAGAATTAGAAAAGCACAAAGATACTTGAGGGAATTTAAGAGACAAGATAACGAAGGGATCGTGAACTGATTAAAGAACACTTGAACGAAGCACCGGGATAAATAGAGAACGATAACTGGAATGATGGCCTCCGGTGAAAATAAATAGAAAAAACAACTCCTGACATACTCCGGATGGATGAAAAAAAAATTGCATGAATGGAAACAATTAGATAGGGTATAATCGAGTTATCACCATGAATCTCCGGGAGAATGGACAAGATTTAGAGAAACTCTACTTCGGTCTTCAAGGACGACGATAAACACCACCAAAATTACTGAGATACTCCGGTAGAATGAAATACAGAGAGGTTGAGCCAACAATGAAAAGAGTTTGAACGAGATCTTGGAGAAGGCCTGTGACTGCTGAAATCCATTCTTACGTCACACTTGAAAAGAATTGGGAATAGCTCCGGGGAAATTAGAAGAGTCAGGTAAGATCCTGGGAAAAGACCTGTGGGTTAGGGCCCACTAAAAGAAAGCACCGTTGGAAAGGGTTGATGAACAGATAGATGATGCACCGGAATAATTGAAATATTTGAATGAGGTGACAACCTCGAATTAATTCAAACATAGACGAATCTCCTGAGATGTGTTGAAAACTCCGAAAGGATAAATTGGCGAGAGGCGAACGAGCAGGGAAAACACTTGATCCAAGGAAAAGAATGTGATCAACCCGAAAAACTTAATTGAGTGCACCGGAAAAGAAAGGGATGAAGAATGACGAACAAGACGAGAATTCACCGGTTGAGATAATTTACGAAAGACTAAAGAGGTTTCGCACGAATGAGATAGCTGGTCGAGAGAGAGTCAGACTCCGGGAAGAAAAGGGTGGGTGGGCGGGAAAAACAAAGGCAACTCGGGAGGGGAAACGACGAATATCTTGAAGAGAAACACACCGATTGAAATCATTGAGGAAAGAAAGCAAAGACTTCGCACGAGTAGGATGGATACTCGAATACAGACTCCGGTTCCGAGAAGAAGAAGGTAGGGCGGGTGGGAAAAACAAGGACAACTTCGGACAAGGAAAAACAACGACGTCGGAGGAAGAACTGAGGATTGAACTCAAAGATGAAGATGGTCGAGCCAACTTGACGAGAAATGCACCGGATAAAAAGAGATGAGGAACAACGATCGGAAAACCAACTGCGTGATCCTAAAGAAAATTTGAAGGGGAAGAGAAGTAATTCAAAACACCTACGTCAAGATTCCTTACCAGAGCGACGAAGGGGCTGAGGAGTAAAAAGAATTCCTACTCTCCGATATAACTAGACTCTGAAAACAGTTTTCTTCTAGACTCAACAATGGCCAAACTACACGATCAATCAAGGGGGCTCCTAAGGTCGGTCGAGGCTCTGATACCAACTTGTCACGCCCAATATGCGACCCTATCCAAAAGGAACTCGAAGGTCCCACCAAGGATAGACCCGCATATTGAAACGCTTTTGCAAGGTGGATATCATTACATCAACATTACATAATAGTGGGGATACATCCAATACATACCATGTCACATGAATACAACAATACAACATACAAGATCAACATCCGACTACGGATGAAACATAAACAGAAGCTCAAACGACATCCACCCTGCTAGCCCAGGCTGCCGACCTGGAGCCTATCCCCTGATCGAAGAAGAAGCAGAAGAAGAACTCCAAAACAAGCAAACATCACTCTCACGTCATGAGCATCGCATAACCTGTACCTGCAACTGTTGGTGTAGTAATCTGTGAGCCACGAGGACTCAGCAATCCCATTACCATGGGTATCAAGACTAGCAAAGCTTAAAGGGAAAGGAAGGGGTAAAGTGGTGAGGTTGCAGCAGCGACTAAGCATATATGGTGGCTAACATACAGAAATGAGAGCGAGAAGAGAAACAAAGGAACGGTCGACAACTAGTAATGATCAAGAAGTGATCCTGAACTCCTACTTACGCCGTGACATAACCTAAAACCGTGTTCTCCTCTCGATCAACCCAAAAAGAGACACTCACGTTTACGCACACGGTTGGTGTATTTTAGAAGAGTTTGCATCAAGTTTAATACAACCGGATATTAACAAATTCCCATCTGCCACATAACCGCAGGCACGACTCTCGAAAGTTTATACCCTGCAGGGGTGACCCAACTTAGCCCATGATAAGCTCTCGCGATCAACAAAGGATATTCCTTCTCCTCGGGAAGACCCGATCAGTCTCGGAATCCCGGCTACAAGACATTTCGACAGCAATAAAACAAGACCAGCAAAGCAGCCCGGATGTGCCGACAAATCCCGATAGGAGTCGCACGTACCTCGTTCTCAGGGCACACCGGATAAGTCAAGCTAAGAGTAAAACCAAGCCTCGAGTTTCCCCGTGGTGGCCCCAAGCAGGTTGCTCGGTTCGGACCAACACTCGAAGGAGCACCGCCCGGGGCTAAAATAAAGATGACCCTTGGGCTCCGGAAACCCAAGGAAAAAAGGCATAGGTGAGGCAAATGGTAAAACCAATGTTGGGCCTTCTTTGGAGGAGTCTTATTCAAAGCGAACTGTCAAGGGGGTCCCATAAATCACCCTACCGCATGAGGGACGCAAAATCCGGGAACATAATACCGATATGACGGAAACTAGGGCGGCAAAAGTGGAACAAAACACCAGGCATAAGGCCGAGCCTTCCACCCTTTACCAAGTATATAGATGCATTAATTAAATAAGATATATTGTGATATCCCAACAGTAAACATGTTCCAACAAGGAACAACATCTCCATGTTCCAACAAGGAACAAACTTCATCTTCACCTGCAACTAACAACGCTATAAGAGGGGCTGAGCAAAGCGGTAACATAGCCAAACAACGGTTTGCTAGGAAGGGTGTCAAAGGTTAGAGGTTCATGGCAATTTGGGATGGCTTGATAAACAGGTGATGGGTAACGCAGCATAGCGATAGAACGAAGCAACTAGCATGGCAATGATAGTACTGAGATCCAGGGTAGCGGTCATCTTGCCTGAAATCCCGCATGGAAGAAGAACGAGTCCATGAAGAAGACGAACGGATGAAGCCGAACCAAGTGTAGACGAACGAATCCTCACGATCGCATAGCAAACAGAACTAACAAGAAGAAGCACACAACATGGTAAACACACCACACATGAACAAGGCATGATGCACAAACAAGCATGATGCATGACACGGCTACATGAAGCTACTCATGGCAAGGGATGATGCAAACAAAAGCAACACATCAAGGCAAGTTTAAATGAGGCCGGGAACAACATAGAACAATTCCGGTAAGTCCTCATATGCCAATTTCGAAATTGGTCCAGATCTGAATAAACCTTATGTTCAAGTTGTTAAACAGCAAGTTAAGGTGCACCACGATGATCTACACGAAATTCTAGTCAAGTTACATATAAAGTTCATTAGATTCGGAGCTACGGCCTAGAAGATATGAGCAAAACAAGTTAAGCATGGCATTGATGCAAAATGCACCCAAACATCAAGAAAACACATCAAAACAAGGATACAACATAATAATATTAAACTACATGCAATTCTAAGCAAGTTTCATATAGAGCACACTCAAAACGGAGCAACGGTGCAACACATACACACTATACAAGTCATGACAACAATCTGTCCAAAACAGCAACTAGGCATATTCCAAGCATCAAACAATATGCTACAGGACCTCAATATGAAAACAAAAGGCATGGGCATGATGTAAATGTAAAGCATGACAAAACATGAACAGTGAGCTATCTCCAGAAATCACTAGAACATGCTCAAACACACATGGCAAGATTGCAAATAATAACAGTTTCAGACTTAGCAGGAAATAACATCAGGTTGCAATGTTGAGAGCTATCAAACAACATGCTACAAGAACTTAACATGGCAAACAAAGGCATGGCATGAATTTACTAATTTCATAGAACAAAACTCCTTTAGTGACCATAAGCCAAAAAGGATCAGAAAAAATGGTGGCACCCATGTAAACATGGCAAGTTATATTACAGATTCATACATGGCAAGAACAACGATAAGTAGGCATGTTGGTGAGCTTGAACCACTCACCACATAGCAATACATGGCATGGCAAGGCAACTCACGGTAAGAAGACATGGCGTAGAAGCTATACATGGCAAGAACAACATTATAGCATACACGGATCAACTACAACAACCTTGGCAAAATTGAATAACATGTAAACAATCTGCCAGGAATATTTTATAGCAAAAGTAGAGCTCGATTGACTCAAGCTATGTCACTCCATAATTGCAAACAAGGGCATGGATGGATAGAGCATAACCATATGTTAAAAACATCCTTACTGAAGTATCTCAAAATAAGCATGGATCTCTCTGTACCATCAAGTTAACATGGCATAAAAATATCAGCAGAACAGGGGCTGAAATCAGCAACATCATGAAGCCTAATTTGCATGCTTGTGCTAGTCACCACAGAGATCACAAAAATACATGGAATACACCCTGTAAATATGGCATGGCATATTACAAAACACATGTAGGACTCAAGATCATAGGATGCACACATCAATCATGGCAAAAATGACAAAAGTGCATGTTCTGATAAGAATCTGAAACTAACATCACATAGCCCTCTTCTAACAGCATTTCGGGCATCAAGATGAGCTCAAGTGAAAATTATGCAATGAGATTAAATGATGTACTCGTCGAGGCGAACAATTTGACATATTACACGCACGAAACGGAGCTACATGCACAGAGTTATGATGCGATGAAGATGACAAGATAATGCAAAATAATTCGGGACTTAATAGATTTCGGGGGGGAAAGTCAACCTCGTGCACGGATTCCGAGGCAGGCCGGATTTCACCGGAGAGGCTGCTGGAAAGGAGGGAGATGGCCGGAGTTGGCCGGATCCGGAGCACCAGGCCCGGATCAGACCGGAGCAGGGCGGCGCAGGGCCTGCGGTGGCCGGAGGAGGCACGGCGCTGGCCGAGGATTCGCGCCGCTGGGCGGCGCGGGGTCGAGGCGGGCCGGGCGGCTGGCGGGCGCCTCAAGGGCGGCGGCGATGCGGCGCCGGGCCGGGCGGAGGGCGGCGGCGGCCGGGCGGGGCCGAGCGCTGGAGGTGGCGGTCGGCCGAGGTGGCGACCGGCGGCGGAGGCGCTGGGACCAGCGGCGGCGGCGGGCGCTGGCGGTGCGCGGCGCGACTGGCTGAGGGCCTGCAGACTGGCTAGCCGACGCGGCGGGAGGAGGCCGGCGGGACACGTGGCGCTCACGGAGTGGAGGAGGGAGGCGGCGGAGGTGACGTGGAGGCGCGCGATTCGCCGGAGTGAGGTGGCGGCTGGACGCGTCCGGCTGTGGGGATTTTGTCCGGTGGCGCGAGGTAGGGGAAGGCTAGGGTTAGACCGCAAATTTCGGATGGGATCACTTATTTATAGGTAGAGGGAGCTAGGAGAGTCGAAATGAGGTGCGGTTTTCGGCCGCGCGATCGTGATCGAACGACGAGAGAATGGAGGGGAGTTAGGTGGGTTTTGGGCCACTTTGGAAGGGGTGTTGGGCTGCACACAAAAGAGGCTTTTACGGTTACCCGGTTAACCGTTGGAGTACCAAACGACCTCCAAATGATCCGAAACTGGACAGGCGGTCTACCGGTGCTATACCAAGGCCGCTTGACAAACCTCGGTCCATTCCGAGAAAGTTTAACACCCGCACATGAAAAGTGGTAAAAGGGAGCGCCGGGAGACATAGCAGTGCCGGATTGGAAAACGGACAACGGGGAAAATGCTCGGATGCATGAGACGAACACGTATGCAAAATGAAATACACATGATGACATGATATGGAATGCAGATGATGACATGGCAAAGTGCAACACGCAAGCACATGACATGGCAAAGACGACGAATAACTGGCAGACACCTGGCGCATCGAATCCGGGGGTTACACGTACGTACAGCGGCCAGGGTGCAAGAAAGAAAATACGGCCACGTATGTGTACATGCGGGCGGGGTCTCGAACGCCTAGTCGCGCATATGTACGACGAGGGCTCGTGTTCATGGGGAGGCAACGGATTGCGTCGTGCTCATGGGGAGGCAACGGAATGCGTCGTGTTCATGGGGAGGCAACGTAATGCGTCGTGTTCATCGGGAGGCAACGGAACGCGTGGGAGCCAACCGGCTTGGATGGAACAGGTGATGGAAACGAGGCCTGGCGTACCGCAGAAGGGAGAAAACGGACCTCCTACGGTCGAAACGGGGGTCATGTTGATCGGGAGGGGTGTGGCGTACCGCAGAACGGACGAAACGGACCTCCTACGGTCGAAACAGGGGTCCTGTTGATCGGGAGGGGTGTGGCGGACATAAAATGGACAAACGGACCTCCTACAAATAAACGGGGTCCCGTTCATCGGGAGGTGTGGCGTACCATAAACGGACTCCACGGATACCGCTCATCTCCACCGTCGACCTCCTCCGGCCTCCACGGCTACCGTCGACCTCCTCCAGCCTCCACGGGCTCCTCGTTCATCCAGCCTCCACCGCCGCTAATCCACCGGCCATCGCTCAGCCACCCTCCACGGGCACCCTTCCATCGCTCATTGTTCATCCAGCCCTCCACACCACGGGTCCTGTTCAACCACCCTCCACGGCCACCCCTCCACCGTCTATTGTTCATCCAGCCCTCCACACCACGGGTTCCTGTTCATCCAGAGGCAACGCCACCGCCATCGCTCATCCAACCCCCCACCCGCAACGCCATCGCTCATCCCAGAGGCAGCATCGATCGGCTTGATTAGCAGCAGAGCGAAGGAATCGCTCAATCGGGTTTAGTTAATAGCCATCGATCGATCGCCGGGTTCGATAACTTCGTAACTGCGGTAATCGCCGGGTTCGATTAGAGCTCAACGCCTCGCTTCGCTTGATTAGAGCCAACGCCGCACACACGCCACAGACATACGAGAAAGCAGCGATCGCTCCGCCTCGACCTCCCACCGTAACTGCAACTCCCGAAATTTTACTACCCCTCTCTTCTACCATGATTTTTTTCTTCATGGACGGCCCAAAGAATGTCATGCAGCTGCGTCTCCGGCCCGCCCAGGAAGAAAAGCCCATTTTCTGTCATGATTTTTTGTCATAGAAGTAGGAGCCCACCACATCTATGATGATAACGGGTTTTGTCACAATTATCGTCATAGAAGTGTCATATGTATGACAAATTTTTTTTTCGTTCGGCCCAAAATGTTACGGATGTGTCTTTTTTTGTAGTGTATAAACTAAACTAGTGATAAAACAAGAAACAAAAAGATTCGATTGCAAGATCTAAAGATATACCTTCAAGCACTCACCTTCCCGGCAACGGCGCCAGAAAAGAGCATGATGTCTACTACACAACCTACTTCTTGTAGATGTTGTTGGGCCTGCAAGTGCACAGGTTTGTAGGACAGTACCAAATTTCCCTCAAGTGGATGACCTAAGGTTTATCAATCCGTGGGAGGCGTAGTATGAAGATGGTCTCTCTCAAACAACCCTGCAACCAAATAACAAAGAGTCTCTTGTGTCCCCAACACACCCAATACAAATGGTAAATTTTATATGTGCACTAGTTCACTAAGAGATGGTGATACAAGTGCAATATGGATGGTAGATATAGGTTTTTGTAATCTGAAAGTATAAAAACAGCAAGGTAACTAGTGATAAAAGTGATCGTAAACGGTATTGCAATGGTAGGAAACAAGGCCTAAGGTTCATACTTTCACTAGTGCAAGTTATCTCAACAATAATAACATAGATAGATCATATAACACTCCCTCAACATGCAACAAAGAGTCACTCCAAAGCCACTAATAGCGGAGAACAAATGAAGATATTATGGTAGGGTACGAAACCACCTCAAAGTTATTCTTTCCGATCAATCTATTCAAGAGTTCGTACTAGAATAACACCTTAAGACACAAATCAACCAAAACCTTAATGTCACCTAGATACTCCATTGTCACCTCAAGTATACGTGGGCATGATTATACGATATGCATCACACAATCTCAGATTCATCTATTCAACCAACACAAAGTACTTCAAAGAGTGCCCCAAAGTTTCTACAGGAGAGTCAAGACGAAAACGTGTGCCAACCCCTATGCATAGGTTCATGGGCGGAACCCGCAAGTTGATCACCAAAACATACATCAAGTGGCACGTGATATCCCATTGTCACCACAGATAAACACAACAAGACATACATCAAGTGTTCTCAAATCATTAAAGACTCAATCCGATAAGATAACTTCAAGAGGAAAACTCAATTCATCACAAGAGAGTAGAGGGGGGAGAAACATCATAAGATCCAACTATAATAGCAAAGCTCGTGATACATCAAGATCGTGCCATAGAGAGAACACGAGAGAGAGAGAGAGAGAGAGAGAGAGAGATCAAACACATAGCTACTGGTACATACCCTCAGCCACGAGGGTGATCTACTCCCTCCTCGTCATGGATAGCGCCGGGATGATGAAGAAGGCCACCGGTGAGCGATCCCCCCTCCGGCAGGGTGCCGGAACGGGCTCCTGAGAGGTTTTTGGTGGCTACAGAGGCTGGCGGCGGCGGAACTCCCGATCTATCTTCTTATTCGATGTTTTTAGGGTACGTAGGCTTATGTAGGCGAAAGAAGTCGGTCAGGGGAGCCTCGAGGGGCCCACGAGAGGGTAGGGCGCACCCAGGGGGTGGGACCGCCCCCCTGTCTCGTGGCTCCCTCGATGCTCCCCTGGCTTGCACTCCAAGTCTCCTGGATCATATTCTTCCTAAAAATCACGCTCCCGAAGGTTTCATTCCGTTTGGACTCCGTTTGATATTCCTTTTCTTCGAAATACTGAAACAGGCAATAAAACAACAATATGGGCTGGGCCTCCGGTTAATAGGTTAGTCCCAAAAATGCTATAAATGTGTAAAATAAAGCCATAAACATCCAAAAGGGGTAATATAATAGCATGGAACAATAAAAAATTATAGATACGTTGGAGGCGTATCACTTGTCTCTTTGGATTTGATGGATTCCGAATATATACTACTTGATTCGGTTTTTTCAACCGAAGCACTTTCATGTTCCAAATCATCTTTTTTTCATTGATACTACCAATTGGCAATGCTTCTTTTATCTGAGCCAATTCTTTTTCTATTTGTTTCTGGCGGCGAGCGGCAAAATTGGCTTTAAGCTTTTTCTCAATTTCAGCCCACTCTAGATATGATTGCCCCCCAATTCCTTTAGATTATTTCAGCAATGAAACATGGGTGTTGCTGAAAATTTGCAATTGTGTAGGGGGTGTATAATATGATGTAGTACTAGGTGAAGGCATATGCATTGTTGTAAAACCATATTTTTGCTTGCCAATTTTATCAATTGGCAAAGATTCATCTATTTGCAAAAGTCTAGCTTTTATTGTGGCATAATCAGGAAATAGCCCCTTTTCATGTTGTTCAAGGCAAAGAGCACTAATCATCTTATTTTGGGCTAAACTCTTTAATGCAGCCACCACTACCTCATCTTCTATAATATTGGGCACAACTGCTTCTGTAAAATTTACATTTATTCGGCTATAACCAGGAAGGTGTGAAGCCGAATTATGAGCATCTACAGTTGTGTATGGTGCCGAAAAATTACTAACATGAAGTGTAGCATATGACGGTTGAGAGTAACTGGCCGAATAACTGGTAGTAGCATGGCCAATTCTCCCATTCATCGGCATGGTTGGATCAGTATATTGCGGATTACTTGCCGATGAATAAAAGGGTGAAACACTTTCTTGCATGGCATTGGAAATTCTAGCATGAGGTGTTTCAAATTTATTAACCGAACTCACCATGGTGTTTATCGGCATATAAATTTGTGGAGTTGCCGATGCATGAGAGTTTGGATACATATGTTGTACGTTGCTAAAATCTTAAGAATTTGAAGCATGAAGATTGTTTTGCATCGGACCTTGTGCATAATTAGATGCATGATTGATAAAACTAGGGCTAGCCAATACATTATGCTCATTAGGTGATCCAGCAACAACATATGGATTATTTGCATCTACTTTAGGGGGCTGGGTATTCATATTACCTTTGTACATTGCAAACCCTAGATGACGATCTCTTCGTAGCAAGAACAGGCCGAAGACCGTTCAAAGCTTCGTCCCCAACGGAGTCGCCAAAAAGTGTGTTCACACAAAAACGCGTCACCGTGTACCCTCGATGCCGGGGGAGATGCATCGCAGCTCACGTCGAAGGAGACCTGCCGGAAGCGCGGTACGCAAGACAATCCGGCGGGTGCTTTTGAGGACCCGAAACCCCACACGCACGGGAGGGACCCCGTCAGGGCGCGCGGCGGCTATGGGCTGCCCTAGGTCGAACTGATCGCCCCTAGGGCCTCGGGGTTTGCCACCCTGCAACAAAAAGAACGAACGAAGAACGAGGAAGAAGAAGAACTAGGGTTAAGGAGAAAAGATAAAAAGATAAAAAGTGGTAGATTGATTGTTCGATAGTGTGTTGTTCAATCGGCCATCACCTCTCATCTATTTATGAGGCGGCTGGACTTCCCGTACAAGAAAAGGACTAAAACTTTCGTCCAAAACATTAAAAACCCTAACCTAACTCGGACAGGTATCTTTGGTAATTTCCCGGATCAACTCGGTCCCACCGATTGGTTCGTTTCGGTCCCACCAAGTGAACGTTGGCAACTCTCTGTAGCCTTCTGTAATTTCTCGGATCAACTCGGTCTCACCAATTGGTTTGATGCGGTCCTACCAAGTGAACATTGCCAACTCTCTGGTAATTTTCCGGACCAACTCGGTCTCACCGATCAAATCAACTCGGTCGGTCCGAAATGACTCTGCAGCTTCTGTTTCTGACCTTGTTTTGCTTCCACAGGTTGCATAACATTTGTGTTGATACATTTTCCATCCGATGCCATATTAATTGAGTTTCTGACCATTTCATAACCTGATGTCAATATGAGCATCTCTGAACTTGTCATAACTTTTGCATCCGAGCTCTGTTTTAGACCATCTTCATATCCATCTTGATCTTATCGAAGAGAGACATTCCAAGGTGACTTCCAATCATAAGTTTGAATTAGTCTTGATATAACCTAAGCTAATTTTATGACTGTGCCAATTTTGAGCATCAACAGATTAGAAACTAGATTTGACAATGACTGTAAAATATACTTTTATAGAATATAATACATGTTTTCCTAATAAAATAGATCTCCTGAAAATCATGTCCAACAAATAAACCAAATACATGTTTTCCTAATAAAATAGATCTCCTGAAAATCATGTCCAACAAATAAACCAAATACATGTTTTCCTAATAAAATAGATCTCCTGAAAATCATGTCCAACAAATAAAGCAAACCGGTGGAAGTACTACCTCCTTTTCGGTTTATCAGGTCTGTGCACATCCCTGGATTGTCTATTTATAATCAATATAATATAAGCAATGCATCCTAATATTTATATCACTACAAAATATATCATCTGAAGTTGGTTAGCTAGTTAACTCACTGCTCAATGGAAGGATTTTTTGCTAAGGCTAGCCATAGTGGGAGTAACTTACCTAGTAACATAACGCATCTCAAGACAAATGTGCTTATGTGGCAAAGAGTTAATGAGGAGAGAGGTGTTTGTGGTAACATAGTATGTTACTGTAACATAATGCACCCCAATACAAAATGTGTCTACAACCTAATAAATGAATGCTTGCATGACACTAAACTTATGTTACTACCCATTATGGAGGTAGTAACATATGCATGTTACTACTCTAAGTTACTTCCCACTATGACTAGCCTAAGCCTGTGGTGTGGCCTGTTTAATTGTTTATACACTCGAGGGACAAGGCGTCAGAATCCTACCGCCGTTTGCAATCGTTGACTTGACAAGGCTAGTCAAACCAAGCAACATGAAATGCCATGCATGCTGATATAAAATCACCCTGCTACCTTTTGTACCTTTCAACCTGGTGGCATATGCATGCATTCATGGCAGAAAAAATCACTGATTTGACCTTGTCAGAAAACCATAACACAAAATGAACTTGAAATGAAATTATTTCACGATCTGACCTTTTAGCAACGCCATAGCCCATAGCGCTTCATCCCCACATAGAAACGTTGAGCCAGCTCGCGTTGCTGCCCTGGCCCCACACGCTGACATTGCTGGCCAGGACAGAAACGCCGAAGCCCCTGGCGTTTTCAGAAACGCAAACTACCTCGGTGTTTCCAGCCTGTCACATCAGCGAGTGGAGCTAGGGCAGCAACGCGAGCTGGTTCAGCGTTTTTATGTGGGGGAAGAAACGCCACGGGCTATAGCGTTTCTAAAAGAGTCAGATCGTGAAATAATTTTGCTTCAAATTCTTTTGTGCTATGGTATTCTGAGAAGGTCAAAACAGTGATTTCGGCCATGCATGGCTAGCTGGACCGGCTAGAGGAGAGGCTTCACGGAAAGGCCGTGATGTGAAGAGAGATTGCAGATTAGCATAATGGCAGTATACTAGGCTATTAGCTACTTCCTCCGTCCGAAAATACTTGTCGCAGAAATAAATAAAAATAAATAAATAAATAAATATAGAATTAAAGTACGTCTAAATACATTCATTCCTGCAACAAGTAATTCAAACCGAGAAAGTATTTTTTGTAGCGCCGGTAAGTGGCCACCTAACCTTTCACTTTTAGGGATTAATTAGTTTAGCACTACTGAATAATCCAGAGAAAATGACAATTGACAAGTCTATCGCTACTTTTTGTTGTGCGGGTAATTAAGAGGACACCTAACCTTTCGGCTTGAGGGGTTAGTCAGTTTAGTGCTAGTACTTGATAATCCAGAGGGAATGACAAGTCAATCGTGGCTACAGTATGTAACTAAGCTTGAGTTTAGGCGATGAGACTTCCAAGCCGGCATGAGAAATTGCAGTGTGCACTGTGTTAACACGTGATCAAAAGACGTTGACCAGATCAAATCACGTACTCTCTTCGTCTTCAAAAGGATGATATAACTTTTATCTCAAGTCAAATAGTACAGAGCTTGATTAAATTTGTAGAAAAACCTACAAACAACCACAACACCAAATACATATTCTATTAAAATATATATTATAATATTTTATTACGTACGTCTTTGTTAGTTCATTGTTATCAGACATTGCATCGTTTTCAATGCAAAAATAATAATACATTGCATCGTTTGAATTGGACATTTTTTTTAGGAATTTGAGTACTATATATTTTTAAGTACCTAGTTAGGCGTCCATGAGTGGGCATCAGCAGGCGATCGAACCGGTCGGCCCATAGCCGTTAGCCGCAAGACTTAGGTTACGCAAAGTGCGGATTAATGGTCTTTTTTCCTTACGAAAATCGAATTACATCCATTCCTTCAAACTACATTACTGCTAATATGCAAAGACCGTGTCCACCGACCTCTACCAACCCAGCGTCGGTCAGAGTCTGACTAGGATGCTTCATCTATCTATCTATCTTCTATCTATTATATAATTAAGACAAGAGAAAAATAAGCCATCACGTTTATCCACATATATTAAATTATCTTAGCCATTAAATTTAGAGATTAACGGCTAGGATTTACAGGTGTAAACGTTACATACAAATATTGTGTATATTCCTTTTGGAACATAGGAAGTCTGTCACGTAGAATTTTTTTAGAGCCATGTACATGTATTCCGATGGGAAGGTGCAAGGCAAGATCACGTATGAGACAAGGAGACCAATAAGAGGAGGAGACCGATCAGTAATTTACGTAAAACATTGTCATATACAATCTGACACGTGCAAGACAACTCCTACGACCGGGTAGCAAAAGAAAACAGAAAAAAAATAAAAGAAACCGACTGGAACCTGCAGGTGTCCGTATCATGTAAGAGCCAAACAAACCAACCTTAGCCAATGGTTCACGTAAAAAAAAAGCTTAGCCAATGGTTTTGGTTGGCTTTGGCACAATTACCAGGCACAGCGAGAAAGCAAATAAATTAATTGATATGTTCGGCCACTTCAGTAATTGGACTGGCTATTGTGTACGGCCAGTACTACATGCAATGGAATGAAACATACACTTGGCCATTTGATTGTACGGGCGCATACGTGCATTAGTCACACAAGTGTGGTTATAATGCTCACGTACATCACATTGATGTAGTAGGTAAATTGGAGTCAGACGTACAAGCACTTTATTGGTCTTTATTTTTTTATACTTCAATGTATAAAAGTATAAGAAATTAGATGTACTCTTGAGTCAGTGATTTTTTTTTTGATTCATAGTGTTTGTGGCACGTTAATTCTTCATGACTATAATATAAGTTGATTACACTGCTTAAGAAATAACTATAGAGATTTCAAAATCCTATTGGGTTAGCGAGTTTTGTGTTTTCCTTTTAATGAGAATACTCACATAGGATTCGCAAAAAAAAAGAGAATACTCACATAGAGTGAACACATATACGTACAAACAATAATTGCCCTAGGAGAGGAAAAAAAGTAAGGCATGCCAATAATGGTGTAATGTCTTTATTCGACACATACAAGTGTAAAACGAGGCTATGCATCATCTGATCACATGTGTATGTGTCTATTCAAAGAAATATATAAAGTCCAATCCTTTAAAAATGAAGCCCTGTACAGCTAGGACACGTACATCTGGTCACCTATCTATACATGGAAATAGCAAGTCTAAAAATAGAGCCTGATTCTCATTTACAGTGTCAAGCACATATAAGGTGCCGGCCCGGATTGATTACCAATGAAACCTAACTGACCAGAAAAGAATCTATCTATCTATTATTATATAATTAAGACAAGAGAAAAATAAGCCATCACGTTCATCCACATATATTAAATTATCTTAGCCATTAAATTTAGAGATTAACGGCTAGGATTTACAGGTGTAAACGTTACATACAAATATTGTGTATATTCCTTTTTGGAACATAGGAAGTCTGTCACGTAGAATTTTTTTTTAGAGCCAATGTACATGTATTCCGATGGGATATATTAAATTATCTTAGCCATTAAATTTAGAGATTAACGGCTAGGATTTACAGGTGTAAACGTTACATACAAATATTGTGTATATTCCTTTTTGGAACATAGGAAGTCTGTCACGTAGAATTTTTTAGAGCCCATGTACATGTATTCCGATGGGAAGGTGCAAGGCAAGATCACGTATGAGACAAGGAGACCAATAAGAGGAGGAGACCGATCAGTAATTTACGTAAAACATTGTCATATACAATCTGACACGTGCAAGACAACTCCTACGACCGGGTAGCAAAAGAAAACAAAAAAAAATAAAAGAAACCGACTGGAACCTGCAGGTGTCCGTATCATGTAAGAGCCAAACAAACCAACCTTAGCCAATGGTTCACGTAAAAAAAAAAGCTTAGCCAATGGTTTTGGTTGGCTTTGGCACAATTACCAGGCACAGCGAGAAAGCAAATAAATTAATTGATATGTTCGGCCACTTCAGTAATTGGACTGGCTATTGTGTACGGCCAGTACTACATGCAATGGAATGAAACATACACTTGGCCATTTGATTGTACGGGCGCATACGTGCATTAGTCACACAAGTGTGGTTATAATGCTCACGTACATCACATTGATGTAGTAGGTAAATTGGAGTCAGACGTACAAGCACTTTATTGGTCTTTATTTTTTTATACTTCAATGTATAAAAGTATAAGAAATTAGATGTACTCTTGAGTCAGTGATTTTTTTTTGATTCATAGTGTTTGTGGCACGTTAATTCTTCATGACTATAATATAAGTTGATTACACTGCTTAAGAAACTAGTAAACGTGCACGTGCAACGCACGTCTAGACAGACATCTCTTCCAAGATTATGCTCGTCTGGCTAGAAGCACGCAGAGGCCATCTACCAAATGGTGTCATTGACGTGTGGGCCGCTGAACCAACTGTTTAGTAATTTTCTAAAAGAAAGGCTAAGTGAACCCTTGTTCAAGGTCGTTGCATTCATACTTGCGTTCGCACGCCTACCTCCCTGGGTTGTGCCATTTTGGCCAATGCGGCGGACAAGTAGGCCCAACCACTATTCTTTCTCCATTCTTATCTCTCAACGTAGTTATCTCTTTTTGTAGAGAAAAATACTCGCAACAGCCAGAAATATAACACTGAAAGAAACTAACTACGCCTTAAAAAAACTAACTACGGGCATTGTTGTTGATGATCTTTTTTCTCCATCAAAGGTTTTTTCTTTGATAAATATCAAAGGTTATATATAAGCAATACACACCCTTATAAAAATATATTTATAGAAGTTGAAGAAATAAATGCACATCTTTAAGGGCGTAGAAGACTTTTTCCTTCTGCGCGAGTAAAACTCGTGGCCATTTTTGGCCTTCGTTCTTAGCTGTTTCAGTGTTTTGCGCTACTTGCTTGTCATCCTCCTCTAGCGACCCCATGTTGCGGCGTCTTTCTCTAGATAAATGACTTCATCTGGTTGTTGCTGCTGCACTGATGTTGGCTTCTTGTTGTTGGCTGCTGCGCATGTGCTCGATCTCACCCTCTCTGCCACGCTCTGAACAGACTTCTGATTAGATGACTGGAGGACGACGTCCTCCATCACGGCATGTGACTCCACTGCCTTCGAGAATCACGTGTGTTCGCCGGTGGCTGTGAAGCGAATCTGCTCACCAATTCTTTCCATCTTTGATGATTGACCCTGCGAGGATTTTTGTTTCCACTGTATTACGTACCACTGGTGATGTAGTGATTTATTGTGCTTGCGCATTGGTATTTGTCATTAACGCAGCTTGACCCAAGCACACCTAAAATCGCATGTGGTGGGTGCGGCTATAAGGCGGAGCGCGCCATTCCATCTAGTATATAGTATCAACATCCCGAAAATTGAAATACAGACAAAGTGCATAATGCCTAAATTTGATAGAAAAATATAATTTGAAATATTACTCTTCTTGAATCAGTATGCCTCTTTTTTTTGAAAGGTAAATCGGTGTGCCTCTTAATATCACTCCATCTTTCGTTCCTATTGCATCAATTATATATTCTCTTGCCAAAATACACACTTTTCCAATATATAGGTACCGAAACAAATATAATATCCCGCAAGTGAACTTCGGTATATGAATGAAGTGTCCAAGCTCACATCAGCCCATCGTTTTTTTCATCAAATATACCGTAGTTCTAAATTCACAAGTCATATTGTTACAATATAATCCAATAGAAGCTTGAATCCCCTTGTTGGACAATGAATAATTTAAAGGGTTCATCACTATTCTCTATTTGCGCAGACACACATTGTCAGACTACCACTATGAGAATACCATTCCAGTACCAACAAAATTCAATAAATGACTACCACTGCAAGAAACCAAGTCCGTCGTCCACAAAAGTGAGAAGCGGCCATTGTCAGACTATAGAGATAACAGCCTCAAAGGGACTATGAACACTAATACCTGAAACAAACTGCATAGCATCTTGTCAATGACACTCTCCAAGAAAAAAACAACCTCGCATCCACACTCGAATCTTAGAGTTGCTGGTTTTTAAGTGCAGCCTTGTTGCCCTTCTCACTGTTATGCAGAATCGAAAGAAGCTCCCATGTCGTTTTTGTCCAAACAAATAGTCCAGTTGTAATATTCTCTTAACAAAACGAAAATGCAGCTTAGATAACATTAAAAAGAACATATCTTCGCTTCCCAGGGAAAGAAGTATATAAATGAGTGCGATCCACATACCTCTGATCACCAAAACAGAAATCATGGAGGATAAAATAGCGTCCTCATAGTTTTGCCATTTATTGCTAAGTTGCAAGCCAATAGGCTAATATTGAGATAGAAGTTAATTAGTGGAGTTTAAATAGAAGTGCTAGAGATCAGTGGCCCTTATTTGTGAATAGAAGATATGTACAAATAAATCTCATATAGATCAGAAATAACCACATACAAATTTAGAAAAAACAACCAGACATCAAGATATAATATATTAAAGTACAGTGGAAGCACCATGAAGAGTAGCATCATTAGAACGACACCCAAACACTGAATACCAACATATCTATCATTATCTTTTTACCTTCCCAAGCAACCAAGCTGAACTTGAATATATTCATTTGCAGTGCAGAATGATTGCCGAGCAAGACAAAGAAAATTTAGAGTTTCAGGTTCAGATTCTTTGAGTACCTTCAGTCAACCTTCTTAAGCTTCAGAGCCACAAATGAACTGATTTTGAAAGAAAACTATTCTTGCATCAAACTTGATTTTCTTTAACGTATGCATTTAAGAACACTTGTCAATGTCCAGCATACCCTATGCCAGGTCACCCCAAGACCCTAAATAGGCATTAGGTCGAACACATGATCAACAGTAGGGAGAAAACGTAGAACCTCCATAAGGAAAAAACACCAATTCGGTGTAATTCAGCATCACAAAATCTCACCATCTTAGGACAAAAGATAAGATCTGAGCAATGGAGTTTTAATATCGGAATCTATCTTAGATGTTGCAAGTCAAAATTAATAGCACTAACATGGATGATTAATCCTCCGTCACCTCAGCGAGGCCAGAAGCGGTCACCGGGTTAGAAAAGCATGGGGCTTCATCGTTGTTTTGTCCCTGAGCAACAAAAAAGTGCAACAACAAAGTTGGTATAGGTACATTTATCTAGTTTAGCACTTAGAAACAGTGTTTACAATGGTACGGCAATGGGAACTGCAGATTGAAGGTGCCATGGCCTAAATTTAAAATAATAGCATCATGGTCTGATAATCTTATGGTGCTGAAGACAAATGTTGAGTTGTTCCGCCATTCATACCCAACATGCCAGAGTATTCATACCCGACACGCCAAGGTAAGAACGAACGGCCATTTTAGTTACATAGATACAGAGGATCCATTAGCGATTCCAAATAGGCTGCCAAGCAAAATGCCACCCCCACCGTAGAGCACACAAACAAATGAAGGAAGACGCTCACATGCCATTCCAATATTTAAATAAACTAATTGAAAACCAATAAAGGAGTACCACACCTGCCAACCAGTGGCACATATCATAACAGAAAGATGGCATGGTGTTGCAATCGCATTATAAAACAGGGACTATTATGCAGGCAATACTCGATGTCTTCTGATCTAGCACTGATCTATACCCTCCTAATTATCATCATTTATCCACAGTACCTCCAAAAGAGCAAGAAAAAGTAGTGACCATGTTAAAGAATTTGCCAGCATCAAAAGCTTGTGATCCCCATTGTAATTAGCTTCTGCTCTAGCATTGATCTATACCCTCATGCAAACTGTAAAGCCATGATCTACTAATTAGCTAACTCTGTAATGGTCACTAACAATATGTAAAAAGATGCCTAGTATTCCCAGGAAACAGAGCCATGAGGAAATGCATAAATGAATGTTACCTTTATGGTTCTGGTGATGTGCAGGAACGCTGCCTCCTCCTTTCACCGAAACTTCTTGGGCCTTGCAATCCGTCACCAGACATGAGACATCACGCTGCCACCGAAATCGCCTGCAACCGCCGCCGCCGCCCCAGATCTGGTCGCCTCCGGCTCTTCCCAACACCGATGTAAGCACCGGCGTCCTCCCGAGCTCCTCCATGTCGCCTCGCTCCGCAGCAAGACGTCGCCGTGAGGCTTTCGCCTTCCACGGATCCGGCGAGATCCACCGCCGACACCTGGATTCCGCATCCCCGATTGCCTCGAGTAACGCCACCCGCACTCCAAGACGGCCCAGCAGTCACGGACTCGGCTTAAGGAGATGTTGGTGTGCGTTAGGCGGTGAGCCACTCCCAAGGACAGCAATGGGCCCTGATTGTAGCTGATCCACGATGAGGTTTCTTGTGCGTGTGTTTGGGTTTAGAAGCGGCAGGAGACAGGATATGATGCATAGAAGGAAATCATTTGCGTGATTTTAGGATCGAAATAATTGCCTTCCATGATTGCAAGGGAGGTGGGATTGCAGGGGCGTGGGACTGGTAGCTCGAGTACTCGTCTCCTCGGTGGAGTACGGTCAGTCAACCGAAATTGCTAAGTGCACATCATAGAGGTATTAGATCAATGATGACGGTTAGATTTAGACTTGTGGGCCTAATCGTGTGGTGCTGATTGGTTTATGCGGTGTTGTGGGACAAATTACGGGGTACACGTAAAAAAATTCTTGTTTAATTGTTTAATAATAGTGGAGAAGTGGAGATAACTATAGAGATTTCAAAATCCTATTGGGTTAGCGAGTTTTGTGTTTTCCTTCTAATGAGAATACTCACATAGGATTCGCAAAAAAAAGAGAATACTCACATAGAGTGAACACATATACGTACAAACAATAATTGCCCTAGGAGAGGAAAAAAAGTAAGGCATGCCAATAATGGTGTAATGTCTTTATTCGACACATACAAGTGTAAAACGAGGCTATGCATCATCTGATCACATGTGTATGTGTCTATTCAAAGAAATATATAAAGTCCAATCCTTTAAAAAATGAAGCCCTGTATAGCTAGGACACGTACATCTGGTCACCTATCTATACATGGAAATAGCAAGTCTAAAAATAGAGCCTGATTCTCATTTACAGTGTCAAGCACATATAAGGTGCCGGCCCGGATTGATTACCAATGAAACCTAACTGACCAGAAAAGAATATACACATCTAAAATAAGTGAGCCAGAGAGGCATCCATATTTCTGTACTGGCTCAGTGAGCTAGACTAATATAAAAGACCAAGACACAGTACACAACTCACTAATGCGCTGGTAGGAAATAAATAGTCAATATATGCAGTTACTGAAAATAATCAATATATGTGTGGACGCCTGGAGGTTGAAAACTCAAGAATACATGCATGCACTTCTTTCAGGTTGAAAACTCAAGAATATACGCCATGTCCGATGGTCGAACCAAAGGAAACGCATGACACAATGATGCATCCAATATGGTCGCATACGATGCTCGATGATTAATTAATTTATCTTTCATATCAAAAACAAACAAATGAAATTTTATGACAAAGAAGAAGGGCCAAGATATGAAATTATTGAAATCTCTATGCTGCAAGGTTTGTCAAGTCAGTTACATGGTTGATGAGTTGTGGCAAGATTGCAGGGTGACAATATAGTAGAAAAGATTGTATGCGAAACCATTGGTTACAACAACTTACATCTATAAACAAGTGAGACTATGTGTTGTAAACATTATAAGGAGAAGCAATATTTCAAAGTTAAAATATCCATTTACCATGTTTCATAATAAGCGTATAAGTACTTGGACAAAATAGCTCCTCGCAATGCGCAAGATCATGCCAGGCTGACAGAGATCACTATGCATGCATACTCTGCAAGGTATCTGCATACATTAGTAGTTGATCAATCGGTGAAGAATGATTGAAAACTCAAGAATATACGCCATGTACAATGGTCGAACCAAAGGAAAGGCATGACACAATGATGCATCCAATATGGTCCCACAACGCTCAAAGACTGATTTATTTATCTTTCATATTAGAAAACAAACAAATGAAATTTTATGACAAAGAAGAAGGGCCAAGATATAAAATTACTGAAACCTGTACGCTGCAAGGTTTGTCACAAGTCAGTTACATGGTTGATGAGTTGTGGCAAGATTGCAAGATACAATATACTTGAAAATATTCTACGGAACCATCGATTACAACAACTTACATCTATAAACAAGTGAGGCTAGGGGTTGTAAACATTATAAGGAAAAGAAATATTTCAAAATTAAAATATCCATTTACCATGTTTCATAATAAGCGTATAAGTACTAGGACAAAATAGCTCCCCGCAATGCGCAAGATCATGCCAGGCTGACAGAGATCTCTATGCATGCATACTCCACTAGGTCTCTGCATACATTAGAAGTTGATCAATCACTGAAGAATCATGCATCAGCAACAAGGTCTCAAGTTATCAACATCCATCAATCATTAATTACGTAAGAGTACTAGAAAAAAAAATCTAGACAAGAATCCATATGCGTCAAGGACTCGACAATGCAAAAAATATATATAGTGCAACATTAATAATGCATTATACATATTTATTCAATTATCCTCCTTAGAAAATAAAAGTGTTTACTGCTTTGGACCAACCTTACTAAAATATGTGTATGCCTATTTTTTCTAAAGTCAATATGTAAAGTTTAAGCAATTCGATTGAAGTGAATATTCATATCTAAGATACCAAATGAATCACTATGAAAATATATTTCTTGACCATCTATATCAGTATTGTTTTGTTTTGCAAATATTTTCTTTAAACTTGGTTGAACGAAGCAAAGTTTTACTTAGAAAAAAATAATAGGACATACATTATGGGATGAAGGGAACACATATGTAATAACAGAGAAACCAACATTTCCTAGGCCATCTCCTTCTCTTGAAAATTTGCACTCCGACCTCCCAACACGAGGTATACTAATAAACCAAATATTTTGAGTGGTAAAATTTTATTTCTTTAAGTGCCCATGTTTTTAGGTTTTCAATTTCGAGGACCAAGAAAATTAAGGAACTTTTTTATAATATACACAAATAATTACATTTTCTTGGATGGAATATCCACTAAAATAAATTAATAAGAGAAAGGTGGCCATGCACAAAAACATATTGAGGCATCAGGTATGCCACAACATTAAATGAAAAAGGCAACTGCAATAGGTCAACTGACAAATATATGTGAGGAAAGGGTCGCCAAAAGTTATGTAGGTGCAACAAATAGTTCATAATTACGCCCTCTATCACATATTAATTGTCACTCAAACGGATATGTCTAGCATTGAATTGTGTTCAGATACATTTGTTTCAGTGGCAATTAATATGGGACGTAGGGAGTATAATTTAAAAATATGCACGATAATATTATTAGAAGATAGACACTAATACATGATGGTGGCAAATAAAGAACTGAAAGAATATCATAGGATTTCAATGTTGAAATGAAGAACTTGATGTCATCCTTCATTGGCCTTCACTCACAAAGGGATTTAACCACCACCCTATCAAACTTTATGCTTTTTTAATGTATCACAATATTTTCAATATTGGGAATGCAATACCGATGGCGATGCAGTTGTGAAGTTAAATCAATACAATTAGTTGTGGGTCTTAATTACTCACACTACAAACAATGTCAAACACTGCAATATGTAGCCATCTAGCCGCGCAAATGCGCGGGTCACACTTCTAGTTTTGGGTAACAGATAGTGCACGGCAGTGGACGTTCAACGCTGTAGGCAAGGCGTACTAGTATTTTACTGAGCCTTTGACTTATGATGCACTATACGTCTGCAAGTCCAAACCATCATGTTTCTACGGCAGAACTTTTCCCGATTGCTGGTTAATTTTGACATTTAACCTGGTCAAATATTAGTAATTAATCATAGCGGTTGACACAACCGCCGGTCTTGCTTTATAAAGGGCAGCATCGTTTGAGGAAAAGATATGTGCAAAGGAGTACGATACAACTGGATCATTGACATGCTCTCAAAGTAGCGGCGAATAAGCCAGACAATGGTTTCTGAAAACAAATAGAAAAATGTCAAAACGATGGGTTTAACTAAAACGATCAGTAGTGAAAGTCATTAGTTGAAAATTCAACGGGGCCAACGGAATATTTCAGATAAGACTTTGGGTACGCTGTTGTGTAAATTCAAAGGGATAAAATTAAGACTAAGAAGCTGGACCCTACCTTTCCCGATCATTGTCGGTACGTGAAAATTTTCAGATAAGTGATTCGCATGCAAGGCCCGGGCTACCCACGGCGTCTATCTGAGAGATGACCCGAACTATTTAATCCATTCAAAATACACCATTCATGGATTAAATCTGGGACATAGTTCATGACATGAAAACTGCTAGCCTTTTCAACATTTACTCAAAAGTAGGGATATAAACACAATAAACACATACACGTCCTCCGTGAACTTTACATAATTGGAATGCACACAACCAACACTAACATACAAATGAGGTGTATTCGAATTAGAACCGACGATCCGATTCCCCTAGGACTTCTAGGGTCTACCCTATCCTTCGACGGCGCCGCCGCCGGAGTCCACAGCTTATTACCATCGTTTCTTCTGTTCGCTGAGAGGGATTGGATACATATCCTTCGCTCCCCTGCGGCGGCTGCATGGAGGGATCTGGAGGTTTGGAGACAGGGACGTGCTCGAGGGAGGGGAAGAAGGAGATGCAATCGGGGAGGGCTCTGCAGGAGGACGCCAGATCAGGGAGAGAGGAACCGACCCCTGCGAACAAAGATAATACCGCAGAAGCACAACAAGTCACAGCAGATGCAAACATGGAGGAAGATGAAGGGGGGGGGGGGGCTGGGATCAATTTGGCCCTGATCCAACCCGAGAGGGTGCGTTTGAAGGTATGAACCTACACGGGGAAGAGGCAGAAGATTTGGACTTGTCCAGGAGGTAGAGGATCTGATTAAGGAGGTGCGGTGGCTGGCGCTTTTAGGGTTCATACCATGAGACCTTTTAGCCATGCCGCCTGCTGAATTCCATGAGGAACGCTTGGGCCTGTGCACAAGGAGTGACTTTCAACATTAAAGGTCCAAATATGTTTACGGCTCGGTGCCATTGCCTAGGAGATTGGAAGAGGGTGATGGAAGGGGGACCGTGGCAATTTAGAAGAGACCCTGTTGTGCTTGTTGAATATGATGGATTCACAGACGTCGCTGAATATGCACTTGATATGTATCCACTATGGGCGAGAATAAAGGGACTGCCGGATGGACTGACTAGGAAGAAGGAGCTTGCGGAGAAGGTGGCGAAGAAAGTTGGTGAGCCACCGTTCACTGTGATTGTGAACGAAGGAAAGATAAATCCGTCGAGTTATCTACGGGTGATGGTTTTTGTGAATGTTAATAAGCCCCTGGTGAGATTTGTCCCGATCACGTTGAAAGAAAGTAAGAAGTACCGCGTCAGTTATGAGAAGCTCCCAGACTTTTGTTTTCTCTGTGGTTGCATGGGACATGTTGTGGAGGAGTGTGGAGATGGAATACATGACCCCAGTACTTGTGAATGGGGTGATTACTTACACTGGAGTAATGATAACAATGGAGGAGGTACCAGTGGGGGGAGAGGAGGAGGATGGATGGGTTCCGGAAGGGGAGGTGGAGCTGCTGGTGGCCGTGGTCGAGGCGGTAGAGGGGATGGTTTTGGAGGAGGAGGCAGGAATGATGGATCTTTTGGTTCAAATGACAGAGGTTGTGGTTCTAACTCACATATGAACCGACCACTTGGCTCGGTCAATACTATTGGAGAGGAAGGGAGGAATGTCCGCAAAAGACTGATTAATGCAGATGGGGTGATAAATGTGAGGGGGCAGGCAGTACCTAATTTGGTAGGGAAGGTGTCTAACACCGTGTTAATGATCGAGCAGGGGAGTACTGCCGAAAACTCGGGTGTGGTTGTGCCTTTGACCTCCACTCCAGGCAAGGTACCCATTGTGAAAAGGAGAAGACAGGGTGAAGAAATTGAGGGAGAAGTTGCAGAGATTTCAATTGAGGCGGTCTCCGTTGCGGAGGACGGCCGAGCCCAATGATTCTTCTAAGTTGGAACTGCCGGGGAGGGGGGAATTCTCCGACAGTTCGTGAGCTAGCGACTTTATGCCAGTCGCATTCCCCCACTTTGGTTTTCTTGTGTGAAACTAGGCAGAAAAATGAGAAGATGAAGAGGATTCGGGGCCTTCTTGGCCTGAAGGGTTTTAGTGGTATTGATAGTGATGGCATGAGCGGTGGACTTGCGCTTTTTTGGCATGAATCTTATGAGGTGGATATTGTGGATAAAAATGAGCGTTATATTGATGCTCTAGTGCGAGTCAATAGAGATGCGGAGCAGTGGAGGGTCACATGTGTTTATGGAGAGCCATGATTGCAGAATAAAAACCTCATGTGGACAAAAATGCAGAACCTGAAGAACATAAATGACTTGCCATGGCTTGTACCGGGAGATTTTAATGAGGCAATGTGGGATTTTGAACACATGTCAGCAACACCTAGAGCTGAATCTCAGATGGTAGCCTTCAGAGATACTTTGGAAACTTGCGGATTGGTTGATCATGGATTTTTGTGGGTGTACCATTAACTTATGATAATAAAAGAGCAGGAGAAATGAATGTGCGTAGCGCCTAGACAGAGCAGTTGCCACAAATGCTTGGAGGAATATGTTTGCTTTCACGTCAGTCCAACATGTTCCGTCACCGTGTTCTGACCATGTAGTCTTGGTGCTAAAAACTGCAGTTGATGAAGGACCAGCAGGACCTAAATGTAGGAGATATGAACTATTTCTGGAAGAGGGATGATGCACTACCAGAAGTAATAAAGAATGCATGGGAAGCTGTAGGTGGCGTACAAAACCTCGGACAATCAAGGGACGCACTAACGAAAACAATGCTGACACTTAGTTCCTGGAGCAAAAAGTTTGGCAATATCACTAGGGAACTAACCAAGTCTAGGTCGCAATTGGAAGAACTCATGCATATGAATGTGGACCAGCAGGATATTCGGAGGGTTACAGATAAGATGAATGAGTTGTTGTACCAAGAGGAAATGATGTGGCTTCAGAGATCTAGAATCACATGGTTGAAGGAAGGTGACCGCAATACCAAATTCTTTCAGAGTAAGGCTATATGGAGTGCAAGAAAAAATAAGATACGCGAACTCACGGATTGTATTGGTGTCGTGCATTCAGATTTCGCTAAGATGGGGGAGCTGGCAAACGAGTACTTCCATAATATTTTTGTCGCTGATCCCTCTCTTGATCCTTCACTGGTCCTTGATATGTTGGAGGCTATGGTCTTGGAGGAGGACAACATCAAACTATGTGCGCCATTCACTGATAAGGAAATTGCAGATGCGTTGTTTTAGATTGGGCCACTGAAGGCCCCGGAGCCGGATGGCCTTCCGGCGAGGTTTTTCCAACGAAACAGGAGCACTATTAAGGAGGATGTTTTAGCTGCGGTTAAGGAATTTTTCCAGACTGGAATAATGCCGGAGGGGGTAAACTCTACTGCCATTGTTCTTATTCCTAAAATAGTTAACCCTGCTAAGATTTCGAATTATAGGCCCATTAGCCTTTGCAATGTTATCTATAAAGTTTTATCGAAATGCTTGGTGAATCGACTTAGGCCACTTTTGGACGATGTAATATCTCCGGAACAGAGTGCTTTTATCCCAGGCAGGATGATAACAGATAATGCTCTTATTGCCTTTGAATGCATCCATTACATTAAGCAGGAGAAGGATCCAACAAAGAGATTTTGTGCTTACAAGCTAGATTTGTCAAAGGCATATGATAGAGTGGATTGGGTTTTCTTGAGGCAGGTGACGCAAAAGAAGGGTTTCTCTCGATGATGGATTGACTAGGTTATGACATGTGTCACATCGGTGAGGTATTCAATAAATTTAAATGGGACCCTCTTGGATTCATTTGCACCGACACATGGTCTTCGGCAAGGTGACCCTCTTTTACCGTTTTTATTTCTTCTTGTGGCGGATGGCTTGTCAGCAATTTTAAAAAATAAAGTGGCCATGGGAGAGATCACTCTAGTGAAAGTGTGCAGGAGGGCGCCTGGAGTTTCCCATTTGTTATTCGCTGATGACACACTGCTATTTTTTGAGGCCTCTAGTGCCCAGGCAGAGAATGTGAAAGCTGCTCTGGATTTATATGGATCTGCAACCGGTCAAAGTTTGAACTACAACAAGTGTTCAATATTTTTCTGTGCTGCATGTCCGGTTACGATACACGAGCAAGTAAGAGATGTATTGGGAGTCACAAGCTTGGTGTTTGAGGAAAAATATTTAGGCCTACCTACACCTGAAGGACGGATGTCTAAAGGAAGTATCCAGAACCTTCAAACCAGTCTTACAAAACGTTTAATCCAATGGGGCGATGGTCTTCTTGCTCAGCCAGGAAGGGAGGTCCTAATTAAGTCAGTAGCTCAGGCTTTACCAACGTACATCATGGGGGTGTTTAAACTCCCATATTTTGTGTGTGATGATCTAACAAGGATGGTGAGGAACTTTTACTGGGGGTCCAAGAAGGGGAAGAGGAAGGTCCATTGGAGAGTATGGGACTAACTAATGCAGCCGAAAGATAAAGGAGGCGCAGGTTTCCGGGACTTTCGGTTGTTCAATCAGGCATTGTTGGCTCGCCAAGCGTGGCGTTTGGTAACTAGACCGGATAGTTTATGTGCCCAGCTTCTAAAAAGCTCGATATTACCCTCATGGTAATCTAGTTGATACTGTGTTCAGGCAATGCTTCCTCCTCTTGGCAAGCTATAAGCCATGGTCTTGAGTTGTTAAAGAAAGGGCTGATTTGGATGGTTTTTTTAAATTTTCACCGGGGGGAGGGGGGGGCGGGGGAGAACTCCCCCGCCTGAATATATATATTGAGCCTGTTTAGGCAACACAATACAGCAGCAGGGGGACGGGGACGGGGAACAGCTCCCCTACACTACACAAACACCACACACACTTTTACAGATGCAGGATGCCAAGCCACACGTCAATGTGTCCATGGTCGTCCGTGGGGAACCGGCTGCGCCAGAGGACGGCGTCATCACGGCAAGCCTTCAGCGTAGCGGGGAGGGAGGGGGATTCCTGCCGGAACACCACCGCGTTCCTCCGCTTCCAAAGGGTCCAGCAGTATAACAGGGCGAAGGCATGAGGCGACGCCGCACCGACGGCCCCGGAGACGTTGAAGTGGTGCAGGGCACGGACCGTCGCCCCCGTGGTGGAGAGGCGTAGGGCACTCCAGAATGCCTGAGCGAAGGGGCACCCGAAGATCAAGTGATCGGGTGTCTCGAGCGCAGCACCGCACTCAGGGCAGCCAGCGTCGCGCGGCTCCACGATGTGCTTCTTCAGCATGTTGTCGCGGGTATGGATCCGCTCAAGAGTAAGCAGCCAGGAGAAGAACCGCGCTCTGGAGGGAGCCGGGGAACTCCAAAGAAAGGCGGCATTCTCGGCAACCTCGTCGTCGAGGCGTAGGAGGCTATAGACCTTACTGGAGGCCAGTTGCCCCTTCGGCTTCGCGCACAGCACCAGGGACTGGTGGTCCTCGGCGCCCGCACCGGCTGTTCCCCGCTCAATGAGAGGGAGCAGGAGGAGGCGCTCCCTAGAGGCCGCGACGGAGAGCCGCGGCACCAGGACCGCGTCGAGCCCAAGAGTGCGGACCTCCCAGACTGACACCTCCGTGCAGGCGTGGGAGACAAGCGCCAGGAAGGCGCAATGCAAGGGGGCACAGGGCAGCCAGTGGTCTTCCCAGAAGGCGGTCATTCGGCCGTCACCGACGACGACCCGGGAAAGCGAGCGGTAGAGTGGCACGAGGCTCCGGAGGTGAGTCCAGTGCTCGCCGGCCAGCGTTGAGCCGTGCACGTCCAGGAGGAGGCGCTCACCGAGCGAGGTCCAGACCCACGACGCCCACCGGGAGAGGGGCAAAGTGTGGAGCCGGTGAAGAACCTTCAGCAGGAGCGAGTCATTTTGGGAGGCGAGGTCGCGGACCCCAAGGCCGCCCTCAGCCTTCGCACGACACACCCGATCCCAAGCGACGAGGCATTGCACCCCGGACGCTCGATCGGCAGCATTCCACAGGAAAGCCCTACGGAGGGAGTCGAGCATGGCAACAACCTTCTTTGGGAGCTTGAGCGCGCCCATAGCATACGATAGGAGGGCATCCAAGACGGCGTTGATAAGCACGAGCCGCCCAGCCGGAGAGAGCAGGCAAGAACGCCAGCCGGCCAGGTACCGATCCACCTTGGCGATGATGAAGTGGAAGTCCGCGAGCGATAGCTTGGAGCACGACAGAGGGATCCCCAAGTAGGTTTGCGGGAACCCCTCCACCTTGCAGCCAACCGCAGCCACGCATCATGCCAAGGTGTTGTCATCGACGTTCATCGGGACCAGAGTGCTCTTGGAATAGTTGACGACGAGGCCGGTGGCAGCGGCGAAGTCGTCGAGCGTGGAGTGAAGCCGCGCCGCCGCGTGCGGACAAGCGCGCATGATGATCAGCATGTCATCCGCGTACTGCAGAACGAGCAGCGGCTCCCCGTCCACCAACGGGTGCTGCATCAAGGTGTCCCGACGAATCAGCCTTTGGAGCACGTCAGCGACGAGGAGGAAGAGGTACGGGGAGACGGGGTCCCCCTAGGGCAGCCCGCAGCGGAGGGGGAACCACTTCCCCGGGACGCCGTTGAGAAGCACGGCGGAGTGCGAGGAGTGGAAGATCGCGTCCATCCAGTCACACCAGAGCTCGGGAAACCCGCGCGCCAGCATGACCACACGGAGACTCGCCCAGTTGATGCTGTCGAAAGCTTTGGCGAAGTCGTGCTTGAGCACAAGGGTGGGGGCCCCCCTTGTGAAACAGCACTGCACCATCTAGGCGGCGTAGACGAAATTCTCGGCAATCTTCGCCCGGGGATGAAGCCAGACTGATCCTCATCGACGATAGAACTGATTTGCTTCTGCAGCCTAGAGGTAAGGCCACGGCAGAGGATCTTGGCGTCAGCGTTCTGGAGAGAGACAGGTCGGAAAGATCCCGGCGACGGCACCCCCGCCTTCTTCAGGAGTAGGGTGATGAACGCTCGGTTGATCCCGTCTAGCCGCACCGTGCCGGCATGCACAGCGATGATCAGGCGGTAGACGTCAGGGCCGACCGTCGCCCAGGCAGCGCGGTAGAAGGCAGGCCCCAGCCCGTCGGGGCCCGGGGCGCTTTTCCGGTCGAGGCAGAAGATGGCCTCCTTGACCTCCTCGGGGCCGTAAGGGGCCACCAGAGAGGTCCCGTGGACGCGGGGGGCAGAGCCGTACAAGGCCCCCACGTCAAAGTGCCAAACGGGCGCCGTCTCGTGGCCCAGAAGGCCGGAGTAGAAGCCCAGGAGGTCGTCGGCCTTCTCTGCATGTCCCATGACGTGAGCTCCGCCGACGTCGAGGACGCGGATGTAGTTGGTGCGCCGGCGCTGAGAAGCGTTCGCGTGGAAGAAACGTGTGTTCTCATCGCCCTCGCGCACCCCCTTGCACTTGCCCGCATCTTCCAAAGAGGGCAGCCCGATGCCGCATCACAGCATCCAACGCACGGGTTGCGTCGACACGGAGGGAGGCCTCATCTGCAGAGAGGCAGCGACATTCTTCCAAGAAGTCCAAAAGATCAATCAAGAAAACACAATCATTCCTAAATGTGGGAACATAACGGTGTTGCCGTTTCCAGGTCTTGGCCGCGGACCGGAAAGCCTTCTTATGAGAGGCCAGGTCCCCGGCCGCGTCCCGGCCACGGCGGCTACCCGACCAGGATGGCTGGGTGGAGGGGAGGAAGAGAGGGTCGGTCAGCCACGCCGTCTGCAAGAAGAAATGAGTGCAGGCCGGGATTTTCGAGGAGGCGGTGACCCCGATGGGGACGTGATCGCTAGTGGCCCGAGGGCGCGAACAGAGCGATGAGTCCGGGAAGATGGCATCCCATCCGGTGTCAAAAAACACCCGGTCAAGCCGAGCAAGGGTCAGGGGGTGCGCTTGTTGGTCCAAGTGAAGAGACGGTCAGAGAGGGGGATTTGGAGGGTTGGAAATGGGCAGAGCATTAGAGTGTGGAGGGACAATTGGATCCCAAGGCCCTACTCATATAAACCTGTATCTTTACAAGGCCGTTGTCGTATACGATATGTTTCTGGGCTGTTAAATGCTAATGGGTCATGGAACTTGGATTTGCTGTAGCAGTACTTTATGCAAGCTGATGTTGATGAGATTCTGAAAATAAGGGCTTCGCCGAGACTTGGGGAAGACTTCATTGCTTGGGGTCCCGGGAAACTTGGAGCTTTCACAGTGAAATCCGCATATGCTTTGGCCTTTGATGAAATCCACGAGGATCTCTTGTGGCGTCGATTCTGCTTTGAAGGAAGTAGGAAGTGTTGGCAATATATATGGAAGTGCAAAGTGCCGCCAACGGTGCAGAATTTTGCCTGGAAACTAGCGACGGACTCACTACCGACTTGGAGAAATAAGTACAAAATTGGGCTTGAAACATCTAGTATATGTCCAGTTTGTGGGATGTAAGAAGAGGACAATTTCCATCCTTTTGTGAGATGCCAGTTCGGGAGAGATTTATATCTAGTCATGGCCGAGGAGTGGTGTCTACCACCACTTGAATCAATGGTACCGACCGGCAAGGAGTGGCTGCTGTAGTTTTTGGCGCCTCTTACAGATGTGCAGAGAAGTATGGTGTTACTCATATTTTGGAGAAGCTGGTGCGTCCGGAACGAGGTAACGCACTCAAAACCCGCCCCGATCATGGCTGTCTCAAAGAGGTTTCTACAGGATTATATGTTCAGTTTGTTCTGTATTAAAGCGAACACCCATATGGACCTGACAAAAGGGAAGCAGAACATCAATTTTGACCTAAGTTCTGAATCACATGTGCATGCCCCTGCCCCTGATGCATCTTGGAAACCGGCACAACATGGTTGGGTTAAGCTCAACACGAATGGGTCCTTTTCGGCTGATGGCGGTGCTGGAGCTAGGATGTTATTGCGTGATGCTCACGGAAACATTATATTCTCAGCACGCCGCCGCGTTCCTCCTCCCACCCTCGCCCCGTCTCGCCGCCACTCGAGGGCGCGCCGCGGCGCGCTACCGAGGAAGGTGGCGGCGGGCGACCTCTGTTCCGGCCGTTGCTGCCGTCGAGGAGGGCGTCGCGCGCGCTGGATCTGGCAGCGGTGGCGCGGCGGTTGCTTCCCCCTTGGCGCGGAGGTGGCGGCTCGGGGCGTCGGCCGTGGCGCAAGGTGGAGCTGGGTTGCGGCTGTTGGCCTGCGGCTGCGTGGCGAAGGTGCAGGTCCGATCTGGGCCAGCGCGTGCGGGGTCGCGGCGCGGCTCTTGCCGGCGGCCGTGCCTATGTGCGGCACCTTACGACTGCTTGGCATTACATCCCCTCGCGTGGTGGTCGTGGGGAGTCTCTTGACTTTCTGTTGGCGGCTTCTCCAGGTGGCCAGATCTGGGCCGTGCGGGTCCACGGCCGGCGAGGGTGGTGGTGGTGTGGCCGCGGTCGTCCTGGCTGGTGGTGGCGGTGGTGTGGTGTTTTGCGCTGTGGCGGTGCAGACCTGCAGCTGTGCTGGATTTCTCGGCAATCGGCAGCAGTGCAATGGGAGGGCGTCGTTGCAGATCTGGGGGTAACCCCTGCTCCGTCAGGAGCCGGCGATGGCGACGCCTGTGGGCGCCGCAATCCTTCTTAGAGGCATCACTGTGAGGCTGCTATCCCTCCTCATTGACTCCGGAGGAAATCCCTAGTCCAGGTCCTCCTGGTTCGGATGATGGCGGTGCAACATGTGTCGCTTCCTTTGTGAAGGCATCATCTTGGAGTCGTCTTTGGGGTTGATGAGATTGATAGTCGCTTGCTGTAGGAATGCGGGGGGTGATGGAATGGGGTGGTGGTGCTCTGTCTGCGTGATCTTGGCTCGGCCATGCACGGGAGTGGGTCTGAATTTTCATCCGAAGCCGGGTCAGCGGGGGCGTTATCCTCCTCTCTGGATCACCTCGTTCCCATATGGCACCCCTTCTCTACTGGGTGTTGTTGGGTGGCGATGCACGGCCAACGTTCAAGGCTCTTCTCGTTGCTTGGTCAGATGAAGGTGTAAGTTGAGGTACTCCTCCTTGTTGGTTGTGCTGATGATATTTGGAATGGCGGTCAGGGGTGGTGGTGCATCCGGCTTCGGATCGTCGAAAGGCCTTCTTCTGTGCCCTTTCCTCGGCGGGTCTTCCGGAGGTTCGGCTGGATATGTGCGTACGTGTGTGTGTGTGTGTGTTTCGGTTGTATCTCCTCTTGTATCCCCCCGTGTATTCTGGTTCGCTTGAACCTATCTTGTATGGAGCTGCGAGGCTTCTAGGCAAATTCGATGGAATATATTCAGGTGGTTGAGGGGCCTCCCCTCCTCCCCCGGTGAAAATTTAAAAAAAAATCTCAGCGTGCAGAGCACTGTACTCATGTAGAGATGCCCTAGAAGCTAAATTATGTGCCTGTATGGAAGGGATATCCTTTGCAGTCCAACGTTCTGATCTTCCGATTGAAATTGAAATGGACTCGAGCATGGCGGTGGAGATGATTTCCAGTGGCAAAGTGAATCGTTCTGTTTATGCTTCTTTGATAGAAGAAATAAAATTTTTGTTAAGCCTTAGGCAGTCTTGTATTACTCTTGCTCCTCGCTATCAGAATAAAGCGAGTGATAGTCTTGCTAAATTTGCTAGAATAGAAGGTCGCACCATGACGTGGGTTGGTTCGGGACCTGAGGATGTGTTGAGGATCGCCCATGAGGATTGTAAGAACCTGATCATTGAGTAATACAAGTATTTTTGTCGCAAAAAAACACTAACATACAGATGAAACATGTCGACAAGAGTAAAGTCATAAAAAAACAAAGCTATGTTTGTTTTCTGATAAATGGCATTTAATTAAATTGACTTATCAAGATGATACAATCGCATCGAAAGAATGACCGGCCTCTGTATACCATAATGTGATCCAACTTGTAGAGGTATATCACTTTTCACATTTACGAACCAATTACAGTAGTTTCGCGAGGGGTATGCAATGGAAAGTACCCACTTTACGTGACCATGTTTGCGAATTATGGTAGATCAGCAGCCGAGAAAGTGTGTGTGTGGGCTGCAGCTTGCTCCGAATCAGCTCCTAATTAAAAAAAATCAAATGCATCTAGTTCCACATTTTACTTTTCGATTTTTGTGATTTTTATTCCTTTCTTGAAAAAGAGGCGGAACCCCCAGGCCTCTGCATCGGTATGAGGCAGATAACCATTCTTATTATTTAATAAGCAAAATACATAACAAATCTAACCAAAGCCGAAATGTTACAAGATATGAAAAGTAAACGTATAGGGCTAAGTCGACTTCTTCTACAACAACACCTGTCATATTTAGTTATCCTTTTGGTTTGCAATATGATTTGGGACAGTAGGATTTAGATTAAACGATCCGGGGAGGTTTGAGTTTGACACACTTATTTCTGACACTGAATCCTCTAAATATAGGATATTGTTTGTGATATCAGCCAGTTCGTATATACTTCTCTTTAAAATGTAGGTTTGAGTTTGACACACTTATTTCCGACACTGAACCCTACTGGACCGACTTACAGTTCACACATTACAATGGGGAAATAAAATTAAAAAATAATATCAACTTTTACAGTAAGAATCATCCTCGATACAATGAACAATGAATGCGTGCATCTTCATTTGTTCTTATTTTGCACTAATAATAAATAAATTCAGGGCACAACTTCGGCACGCACGTCCTTACCCAGATTAATTAGCTCTATGGCTGAGTGAGGCCATTGGCGCCACACCTCTTGAATTCTGGGGGCGGCGGGGGCAGGCAGGTCTCCGGCGTTGGCCCGTTTTCCACGATGAACGCCGTCGCCATGCCCATGATGATGTGGAACTCAAAGTGGCAGTGGAGGTACCACATCCCGGGGTTGTCGGTGACGAAGCGCACGGCGGCCCAGCCGGTCCTGGGCACCTGCACCGTGTTCCTCAGCTGTGGGTTGTGGTAGTTGAACTTCTTTGGGTCCGTCTTGGGGTTGTAGTTGCCGAGCCCTGTGGCGAGCACGAAGAAGTCGTAGCCATGGAGGTGCATGGGGTTGGAGTCGCTCTGCAGCAGCGCCGTGCTCTGGAAGATGATCTCCACCGAGGTGTTGTACCGGAACCTCCGTAGCTTGGTCGCCTTGAACGTCGGCTCGAGCGCCTCCTCCAGCAGCCCTGGCGGGATGAGGGAGCGGTCGGTGTAGTTGTACGGGTGCGGCGGATGGTCGGGGAGGTCCTCCGTGTAGAGGCCACTTGTCCGACCGTCGTAGTATCTCTCGAGGAGCGACGCATTAGTCGGGTGGCGGAAGGACACGTTGTTCATGGTGGCCACCACGATGGTCTCAGGACTCCGCCCACGCTCGCATGTCTTGTTGGCGCCGCGGCAGATGGAGCCGAGGCCGAGCGTGAAGAAGAGGCGCTCGTCGACGTGCATGGGAACGCGGTGGCGGTCTGGGTGGACGAGGCCGGTGAGGTTGCTATGGAAGTAGTAGGACGGCATGGTGTTGTGCTGGCTGGGCATGAGCGGCGTCGGCACCGGCAGCCCGTTGTTGTTGTGGGAGGATCCGGCGTAGCGGACGAGGCCGCGGGACACGAACCCCGGGATCTGTGGGTCAGGCTCCGGCGGCTGGTTTGCGAGCGCCACCATATGGTAGTGCGCGGGTGGGGCATCAGCGGCCATGAGCACGTCGATGGCCTCTCCTGGCGCGACGGTCACCATGTCCGTCTTGTACGGCGTCAGGTAGTACCCGTCGGCGCCCACTACCGTGAACGTGTGCCCAGCAACCTTGAAGTAGTACTCCGAGAAGAGCGCCGTGTTCACAATCCGCAGCAGGTACGTCTTCCCGCGCACCACGTCAAGGACGAAGCTCTCCTCCGGCTTGCCAGAGCAGTTGCTGAGGTCGCCGAGCTTGCCGTTGATGGTCGCCGACAGCGGGTTGTCGTCGAAGTTACCGTCATGCATCCTCCGGTCGAGCTCGACGAGGTCGAGCTCCCACCACTCGCCGATGATGATGGGCACGTCCTTGGCTGGCGTCGGGAACGGGTACCTCCCGCCCTTGGGGCGGATGATGAAGGCGCCAGCCACGGTGGCGCGGAGGCAGGTGACGTGGGCGTGCCACCAAAGGGTACCGACCTGACCGGTGACGTTGAAGCGGTACACATGCTCGCCGCCGGGAGGGATGGGGCATTCGGTGACGAAGCCGGCGCCATCGGACCAGCAGCTCCTCATCTGCCGAACGCCGTGCCAGTGGATGGTGAGCCCGTGAGGGAGACGGTTGACGACGTGGATGACAACCGTGTCGCCGTCGGTGATGTCGATGGTGGGACCCGGGAGCTGCCCGTTCACCACGTAAATCTTGGTCGTGTTGCACAGGTGCGTCTGGTTCATCTCGTGCACCTGAACATCATCATTAATCAAATACGTAACTGATTGGTCAACAGGTAACTAATCAAGACGGTAACTTAAGCTGTGTGCTCAGAAAGCTTGATAGCTAGTGACGGTTCATAAAAAGCCATACACAAAGTAAAACTAGTTTTTTTTGTTTGTTTTCATGATGTACATCCAGCCTAAGATTTTAGCCCATACGCGCAAAGCAAGTTTACTATCGTCACGACCTTTGAGAGTAAAGCTTTTTTGAACAATCCTTTGAAAGTAAATCTACCGAGAAGTGATCAAGAACATGACTTGATTAACCAGATTGATGGATAGATAGATATATATTGTACTCACGACAAAGGTGTGTTCCACGACCGCCGCCTCACCGCCGGCCGCCGCTGCGAGAGCCGCAAGGACCACGGCGCAGAACATGGTTGCCGCCATGGAGAGCTTCTCCATGCCTGCTTGCTCTGCAAACTCGGGGCTATGCCACTCTCGATGGGTGGTTAGCTAGTTAACTCGCTGCTCAATGGAAGGATGGTTTGCCAAGCCTGTGCTGCGGCCTATTTATACACTCGATGGACAAGGCATCGGAATCCTACGGCCGTTTGCAATCGTTGACTTGACCAGGCTAATCAAACCAAGCAACAGGAAACGCCATGTGTTGATATCATGGATCACGTACGCAAGCCCAGTAGATCACTCTGCTGCATTTCATGCTAAAAGTAATAGCTAGGCCGGCTAGAGGCGAGGCTTCATGGAAACGCCGTGATGTGAAGGGAGATTACAGATTAGCATCATTGGCACGTAGAATACCTTTTGTTGTTGCGCCGGTAAGAGGCCAGCTAACCTTTCGCCTTTGAGAGGTTAATTAGTTTTGCACGACTTGATAATCCAGAGAGAATGACAAGTCAGTCGCGGCTATGTAATAAGTTAACGCGGCGACCAGATTTCCAAGCCGGCGTCACCAAAAAAATGCAGTGCCCACTGAGTTAACGCGGGAACGAAAGGCGTTCACCAGATTAAATCACGGACTCTATCCGTCTTGAAAAAGTTAATCTCAAGTCAAATAGCACAAAGTTTGGTCAAATTTGTAGAATAAACTACCAACAATGATACGAGCAAATACAAATCATATTCAATTATGTATTCTTTGAGTTAATTGTCTGTTTAATGATTATAATTGTTAATTAAATCTATAAATTTGACTTAGGGCATCTCAACGGCAACCCATAAATTTCCTCCTACATCCGTCCGTGGATAGAGGGGACCAGTCCGCGGACACGGATATGGGAGGTCGTCATCCAACCGTAGCAGCATACATTTCAAACACCTTTTCAATAAACCGGATGAAATTCATGCAAACACGGCCGGACATCATATAAACATACTGGATTTCATACAAACTGGACGAAAATACTTACATTTTGGACATATTTTAACTAAAAAGCATAAAACTATGCGCACGTATGGTCGCGTGGAGCTCCACTCCCACGACACAAATACACTACACTAGTCTACGGCTGGCCACAACGGATCTCTTTGTCATCCCATGTCCAACAGCCCACTCACCGGACTGTCGGGAGCCCCGGAGGTATACTCTTCCCCCGTATCTTCCCTATGTCCGGCTTCTCCGGTCATCGGAATGGCAAATGGGGTGCTTCAACCAAAGGGGAAGGGGGGCGCCTCCGCTTCCGTGGAGCCCGGGCGGGAGTTGATACGTCTCCGTCGTATCTACTTTTCCAAACACTTTTGCCCTTGTTTTGGACTCTAACTTGTATGATTTGAATGGAACTAACCCGGACTGACGCTGTTTTCAGCAGAATTGCCATGATATTGTTTTATGTGCAGAAAACAAAAGTTCTCGGAATGACCTGAAACTCCACGGGATGTCTTATAAAAAATAATAAAAAATCCTCGCCAAAGATGAAGACCAGGGGCCCACACCCTGTCCACGAGGGTGGGGCGCCTCCCGGGGCGCCCCTACCTCGTGGGCCCCCTGGAGACCCTCCGACGCCAACTCCAACTCCATATATTGGCTTTCGGGGAGAAAAAACAGAGAGAAAGTTTCATCGCGTTTTACGATACGGAGCCGCCGCCAAGCCCTAATCTCTCTCGGGAGGGCTGATCTGGAGTCCGTTCGGGGCTCCGGAGAGGGGGATTCGTCGCCGTCGTCATCATCAACCATCCTCCATCACCAATTTCATGATGCTCACCGTCGTGCGTGTGTAATTCCATCGTAGGCTTGCTGGACGGTGATGGGTTGGATGAGATTTATCATGTAATCGAGTTAGTTTTGTTAGGGTTTGATCCCTAGTATCCACTATGTTCTGAGATTGATGTTGCTATGACTTTGCTGTGCTTAATGCTTGTCACTAGGGCCCGAGTGTCATGATTTCAGATCTGAACATATTATGTTTTCATGAATATATGTGTGTTCTTGATCCTATCTTGCAAGTCTATAGTCACCTACTATGTGTTATGATCCGGCAACCCCGAAGTGACAATAATCGAGACCACTCCCGGTGATGACCATAGTTTGAGGAGTTCATGTATTCACTATGTGCTAATGCTTTGTTCCGCTTCTTTATTAAAAGGAGGCCTTAATATCCCTTAGTTTCCAATAGGACCCCGCTGCCACGGGAGGGTAGGACAAAAGATGTCATGCAAGTTCTTTTTCATAAGCACGTATGACTATATTCGGAATACATGCCTACATTATATTGATGAACTGGAGCTAGTTCTGTGTCACCCTATGTTATGACTGTTACATGACGAACCACATCCGGCATAATTATCCATCACTGATCCGGTGCCTACGAGCTTTCCATATACTGGTTTACGCTTATTTACTTTTCCGTTGCTACTGTTACAATCACTACAAAAATACCAAAAACATTACTTTTGCTGTCTTTACTTTTGTTACCGTTACCGCCACTATCATATTACTTTGCTACTAAACACTTTGCTGCAGATACTAAGTTTCCAGGTGTGGTTGAATTGACAACTCAGCTGCTAATACTTGAGAATATTCTTTGGCTCCCCTTGTGTTGAATCAATAAATTTGGGTTGAATACTCTACCCTCGAAAACTGTTGCGATCCCCTACACTTGTGGGTTATCAGGAGTCGACGAGGGGTTGTGCAAGCCGGCGACGCGCTGGCGGTGGCCTTCCTGGGACTCATGCGGCGGCGCCTCCCATGTTGTACTTTCCCTCGATGTTGGCAGCCTCCCATGGATATGCCCTCTAAGTAACCTAGTTGGGTGTCCATGGTCTCATAGTGTTTAGGTGTTCATGAAAGTTAGCCTTGGAGGATCTACAACCGGACCCCATACCTGTCCCAAACACCCAAATAGGCTATCCGGTCAGTGTCTGGATGAAAAAACGCCACCAAACTGGGCATCCCATATCCAGTCTAAACGTTCGGACTGACTATCACTTCCAATATCCAGTCCAAACCTGGGACGGATATCGGACGCCAGGACACGGGCGTCATGTCATTTCTGGCCCACCTAACCCCACATAAATTGGACACTATCTGCACTCCGAACAAAACCTTAGCCGCATTCCACTCCATTCCACTCGCCTCCGCCCACAATCTCCTGTTCGACGATCTCCCACCATGTCCGACATGGCGGGCAACGGTCCCGAATCCTACACCTTCAGATCCGTTGATCCGGAGCTCGTCCCACGCGGCCTCGAGAAGGAGATAGCCGTATGCCTGGTGTCGTGCCACTCCTGGGAGGAGGCAGCCTGACGGCAGCGGTTGGATTCCTTCCGCAAGGGAATCCATTACGTCCGTCCAAATGGCGTTTGGATCTGGCATGAGGTGTGCCGACGCTGCCTTGCCTTGGGCGGTATGGTCCATCTAGCGTCCCAACACACTAGAAGATGCGCAACCGCCACGTCGGCGTGCCGAGGCGGAGGTGAACGCATGGGTGTCATGCGACGCAAGTATGACATAGCGTGTCCATCGTGCGAGGCAGCGGGAGCAGGAGGCCACAGAAGCCCTCGCGACGGACATTTGCGAGGCAGAGTCGCACTCTTCGGCGCCATGTATGGTGCATGGTCACCTCAGGCGCCGCAACCTCGTTGTGGTCGACGTCGCCGACTCCTCCCACGACAAATCCATCATCGATCTCATATGCACCAGCGATGTGCACGCGACGGGCTCCGTCGAGGAAGTGTAGGGTATGTGAAACGGCGGCAACTTGAGTCCTATGAGCCGGTACGTGTCGCATAAACTACTCTACCTAGTCAGTGACCGGAGCAACACTTCGAGGAGCGCAACCGGCCGCCAAACATGGGCACGGCAGAGCCAATCTGTCAGATAAATTTCGTGTCCACTATTGCATAAATTCAACGGAATATACGACGACTTTTGGACTGTCTACTACAATAAGGTTTGCCCGACTTCGGCTCGCTCCAGTGCTTGGAGTCGTCGTCAGGTGGACTATGGACCTGGATATAATTTTTATTTCTAATATTCTTTGTACTATTTTAACAGTTGATAAATAGATTGAAAATTTTACCCTCGCAAAAAAAAATCAACGGAATAAAAAGTGGGCTAAGAAGCCACACTTCTTTTCCCAATCATTGTCTGTACCTAGAAATTTCAGATAATTAAGTGACTCGCATGCAAGGCCCGGGCCACCCGGCGTCTATCTGACAGATTGGCCAAATTATTTAATCCGTTTAAATGCAAATACACCATTCACATCTGGGACGTCATTTATGAGATGAAAACTCCTAAATTTTACAACTAACGGTGGATTTTATTCATTCAAAAGCAACATTATGATGCACACAACCGATACGAACAGAGACAAAATAAAACACATAAGCAAAGCATACAAGACCAAAGTTATGTCTAAGCAAGACAAATAAAAAAAAGATAAAAACCGTGATCAAATATCAACTACTATCCACATCAACCATCTCTTGACATCACAAAGACAACGAGAAGGGTTCTTCAACAACAACACCTTCAGAAAGGAACGATGTTTGAACGCCGCCGTCACTGGAGCCAATTACCAAAGGTCAGATTATAGGTTTTGACCATCAAGAACAAATCTCAGCAATGCCATTAATATGGTAATGACAGAAAAGCATCGCTACTGCCAGGTATAACTAACTCAGGCGAGACCCAGGATTTTCTCCCCGGAGCTCGCGACAGTGTAGTCAAGAAGCACCACCAAATCAAAGTCAATCTTATGTTGTCAGCACTGCTTTCCGTGATCCTAGAAGTACATGCGCTAGGCTGGAAATTTCACTACCGTCATTGCACAAACATATCCTCAGTGTCAAGCCATCATTGATAGATGCATCTCACCGCTGAAGGCCAAATGGGCGGAGTGAGAGCTACCAAAACCAACAAAAGAGTCTCCCGCCTGCATCCCGCAACCATACTAGTTTGAGCCACAAACAACAACCACCGGTCTTGGGCAGAAGAACCCTCATGAAGACCTTTCGATGGCCACCGCAATCCACAGCTCGAGTGGCCGGCCGGTGCCACCATGGCCAAATCTAAAGTTGAAATACCGCAGCCAGATGGCATCCCCCACATGGAGGGCATCGTCCCAGACCGGATTCGAATAGTGGAGGAGGCTATTCGACACCCAACCACAGTTTGACATCACATGGATGGACCACCACCGATGGCACAACACATGCCTCAGCTGCACCGCCACTGGCTGCGCGGATCTGAATGGGACATGACCGAGATCATACCTACGGTCATCTCTAATGTCGTTAGAGGCCTCCCATCCAGCTCCAAAGGTCCGCTACAACCTTCAACGATTCCCGCCCCAGATCACGTCGTTACGGTTGAACCACCTATGCCTCACGCCCACAAGTGCCCCTCCGCTGCGAGTAGACACCCCGCCGCCACCGTCGGCCGCACATGCTTTGCCCTATGGCGTCCTTTAGCGACGACGAGGTGGAGGAAGGTGAGTTGGGTTGTTGCAGCCGCCAGGTCTTGCGAGGACGAAGGAAATGTCTTTGTGGCTGTTAGGTCCTGCCAAGCCTCACTTTGAATTTCATGAAAAACTTCTAGTTAAATTTGTTTTCATTTGATCCAATCCCGAAGACTAAATGGGAGCTAAAAACATCAAGAGGTTGAATAATCCGGACTTCACAATAAGGCCGCCTAGAAGCATCACGTCGTACAGTTAAGCATTTTTCTTTGCGAATGTCCAGTTAAACATTAACTAGTGATTTTGAATATTAAAATGTTACTGCTACGTGCTAAAGCAAAGTTGTTGCTACGTGGTTGGACGATATTGACATGGGAGAAGAGTTGGCACTTTTTTTCTTTGAGAAATTCTTTCAGTGGTAACTGCATGCGCACACGTTTGCATGTCTTAATTAAGCGGGCATGTGCATAACACTAATCAACTACCCTAAATCCTATACACTTAATTATTAACATCTAGCTAGCTAGTAAGCAAAAACAGAATTTGTAGTACAAGACAGTGTGACTCACAGGAAGTTGTAAGGAAGTAGTATATCTTCATTGGTATTGAGGCGCTTCAAGAACTCTAGCATTTTATTCTCTACATCTTGTCTATACCATTTCAATTTCCATGTGTATTCATTAATGGTATTTGGGTCAACGAACCCAATGCCATAGCATCCAGCTTTTTTCATTTCATAGATCTTCATCCTACAGAATACCACAGAAAAGAATATAGTGAGGATAATTACAGGTAATGATCGATCAATGAGCACTAAAGCTAGCTTGAGACTTAAATTACAGAAAGAAATCACTTACAGACAATAGCAACTGACGATAGATTTGTCGAGTGCATCTTGATTGAATAACTGAAATAGTTCTGAATACTCAACGGACAGAGCTAGCTTATGGAAGTAATGCTCTTCCTTGACTTTCACCATGAGGGACTCTCGATTGGAACTCTTGGTAATGTTCATGTACCACTGATGCAATTCATACATTCTCGTTGGGAGGTTCTTCACCTCCTCGGGCTCGACCAAAGCTTGGCCCCGGACATATTTCCGTTTTATTTCCTCCTCTCTAAGCGGAGACATGGGCTCGATCTCGAGGAGTTGTCCAACACTGATATTGAGCAATTTAGCATGGCTTATATGATCCTCGGTTATTACCAGATCGTTCAGCTGGGGAACGTTTTGCCCACAATATTATAGGGCGCGCGTACTCTCATGTGTTGTTGGCACAACAAGCGGGGGGACCGATTGCGCCGCCTGTTCTCCCAGCTGGGGAACGGTTTTCCTGTATTTTTTGCCAGCTGCTTGTTGGCTCGAGCTCGAGCTTGCTTCCTTCGGTAGTCGTGCTCGATGTGCCTTCCTGATTTGGCGCTCATGGTCTGAGTCAACAGGCTTGGGAGCTGGTGGTCTAGCCATACAAATGAAGTGGTCAATCTTTTCCTCAGGCACTTTCTCCCTTGGCGGCGGTGCCGGTTTCGGTCCAAAATGGGCATCCAGTTGGGCCTGCACTATGGCTGCGTTTTGCTCCACGGTCATGCCGTAAGGCCTCTGAGGAAGAGGAGTGAGGCTTGGACCATATTTATATCGCTTGCCTCCGCCTGTACCTCCTGTACTACCTCGACTCGTACCGCTACGCACCATAGCTACGGCGGCTCTCTTCTGCGATTGCTAAGGCGGCGGAGACGGCTGACGTGGCTGAGTTGGAGCAGGAGTCTGCTCACACATTGGTGGACTTGGAGGAGCGGGAGTCTGGCTGGGGTGGCGGACTTGAGGAGGAGTCGGCTCACGCGTTCGTGGACTTGGAGGAGTGGGAGTCTGCTGACATGGTGGCGGACTTGAGGAGGAGTCGGCTCACGCGTTCGTGGATTTGGAGGAGGCGAGTCTGCTGCTGACTCGGTGGCGGACTTCGAGGAGGAGTCGGCTGACGCGGTGTCGGTGGCCTTCGAAAAATGATGCAATCCTTTCTCCATAGGATGATAGGATGTATGGCCTCTCCCAGTGTGTGCTCGTCGTCACCTCCAGGAATGTCAAGCTCTAGCCCCGAATATTGGTCCACTACCTCATCAACCAAGACACGAGCATAGCCCGCTGGAATCGGGTTGCAAGGGAAGGTTGCTTTGGGGGTATTAGTAAAAGCAACGGCGTCCGCCACCTTCATGGATATGTTCTTCATTTGAAGTGTAGCTCAAAGTTAGTGTTCTCTATGATGTCATCCACAGGGTATCTGTCCAGCAGTGCGTCGCCCGGGGCGGAACCAACGCTGCTTCTCGGCACGGATGGGACGGTGCTATCCAATGGTGGATCATCCGCTAGTTGCTGCCGCTGCTGAGACCCCCTTTCTTGGCTAAGTGAGTCGATCTGCTGCTGCTGCCGCTGGGATTTGAGTGCCAAGTCCGCGTGCCTTGCTTCTAGGCCTTGAAGGTGTTCTGCTTCCTGCTTCCTCTGCTCCTCCTCCAGCTTCCTATTCTTCTCCTCCTCCATCTTCTTTCTTGCACGGCACCTGTAGTCGTCGTTCCATTCCTAAAAGCCCTCATACCAGGGAATAACGCCCTTGCCTCGTGTTCTTCCCGGGTGTTCAGGATTTCCCAGGGCGCGCGTAAGCTCGTCGTTCTCTCTGTTGGGTGTGAACACTCCCTTTCGAGCATCTTCTATTGCGTCAAGTAAGTTTTGTTCGGCTCCTTTTAGACTTGTCTTCTTCAAAAATAGGCTTGTCTTCGGGTCCAACGCCCCCCATGCGCATAGAACCAAGTTCTGCACCTGGGGGGCTAGCTCCTAGTAACTGGAGTGACCCATGCATCCACCATCTCTTGCTCAGACTTATCCCACTTAGGCATTGCCACCGCGTAGCCACCTGGCCCCAGCCTATGGAACTGCGTCTTTTTGCCGGCATTGGCCTTGTTTTTTCTCGACCGTTCCTTAGATAATTCTGATTCCTTGAATTTCACGAAAGCGGGCCAGTGTTCTCTTTGATTCTCCAGTGTTCCCTTGAATTCTGGAGTCTTCCTTTCTGCAGCGACGTAGTTGGCCCATACAGTTTTCTTGTGGGTGTTGAATGCAACTGCCATCTTCATAAGAGCAGCGTCCTTGACTTTCTGCACATCTGCATCAGTGAAATGACCTGGTAGGGTGAAATGTTCCATCAGAGATTCTCAAAGCGTTTTTTTGCTCTGTCATCGACCCGAGTAACATCTAGACGTTTATTTTTTGGCTCTTTCCATTCTTGAATGGAGATTGGGAGTTGGTCCTTCACAAGAACTCCGCACTGACGAATGAACTTGTTCGCAATGTTCTTAGGCATGAGGGGTTCACCATTAGCTTTGATGGAGTCGATGTTGTACTTTACACCCTCCTTCAACTTTTTGCCCGGGCCTCGCTTTGTCCTGCTGTCTGTAGAAGCAGATTTGCTCAATCCGGAGGGCTGAAAGAAAAAAGATCGATTTGTTAATATATCTTCAAATAAAAGAAACATGTGATGATCACCAGATGCCTTCTTATATAAATATACCTCGCCGGTAGTACTTGTTATTTCAAGATCAATATTGTCTGCGTCATCATAATCATAATCATAATCATAGTTCATGACTTCATCGGCTCGGTCGTCGAGATCGAATATCTTATCATCACCCTCCCCGGTATTGTTCAGATATTGGGAGCCGTAATCTGCTTCATTCAGATCATCTGGCCTGCGAGAGCTGCGTATAATCTCGAACAGGGCCTCTTCTCCATCTCTGCCGGTATTGTCCGCCAGCTTTTATTTAACTAATCCAGAAGAAATATAAACAATTTAGTATTCAAATTACAGTGCATGGATGCAATCAATAAGTTAAAACTGAATCATATAGTACATAATATGCATCGTCTCGAATAATATATAATCTCGAATAAATCGTCTTGAATAATATATAATCTCGAATACATCGTCTCTAATAATATATAATCTCGAATACACCATCTCTAATAATATATATAATCTCGAATACATCGTATCAAATATTATATATCGAATACATCACTAGCTAGGTAGCTAATAAAGATCGAATACTACAGAAGAATCTAGGCCACTCGAGGTTCTTGGGGCGTGGGCGGTGGACACCCAAAGAGAAGGAACCATCACAGGATCATATCTCCGGTCATCTGCCCAAAGAACCTGCCATGTATTGGAGAACCTGACGTCCGTAGCAGCCATGTAGAGATGGACGAGCTCGTCCTCGTCCCTGACACGGCGACGCACCACTTCCGGCGGGGCCGGCTCCCTCTGCACTGAATGTGGCCCACGCGAACGCCACCAAAGGAGATCAGGGTCGACGACGGGACCCGAGGCCGGGTTCCTCACCAAGCGGCGCGCCCTTGCAGGTAGCACCTCCCAGTGCCATCCCGGCGGAGCCCAGTCCCGGACATGGGTCAGTCGGACGTCGTCGCGAACGGGTCGACGGCGAGGATGCGGGCCGGGCATCGTCGAGAACAAATACTATATGCCCGCAAAAATAACATTTTTTAAATGATTGGATTGTGATAACTAAAATTCTATATGCAAATTCTAAATGTTTCTAACAATTTGACATTAATCTAATTCATCTAGCTAAAACTAATTTTAAAATTGCTAACATTTCTATAACGAAAAAACAGAAAACTTTATAACATTTCTATAACATTTCTAATATTTCTATAACTAAAAACAGAAAATTTTCTAACATTTCTATAAATATTTCTATAACTAAAAAACAGAAAAAATTTCTATAACTAAAAAACAATGTGTGTGTGTGTGTGTGCGTGTGTGTGTGGACATGGCGGCCGGGGCAGGAGCTCACCGGCGAGGCGAGCCGATGGGGGGCGGCGACAATGGGGATGGCGACGACGGGGATGGGGATGGGGCGGCAGCGAGGCGAGACGGGCAGGCGGGGTCGGCAGGGGCGACAGGCGGGAGTCTTGGCGACAGCAGGGGCAGGGGGCCAGGCGGCGGCAGGGGGCAGGGACGGGGCAGGGGCAGGGGACGGCAGGCGGCGGCAACGAGGGGCAGGCGGTGGCAGGCGTCGGCGAGGCGGCAAGGGGTGGCGACGGTGGGCGTCGGGCGACGGGGCAGAGGAGAAGAAGCAGATGAGAAACTGAATTTTTTGAAGTGTTTTCTTATATAGGATGGGCCTTTAGTACCTGTTGGAGCCACCAACCGGTACTAAAGGTCAATTTTGGCCAGGCCAAGCGACGGGTAGCGACCCCCTTTAGTACCGGGTGGTGGCTCGAACCGGTACTAAAGATCCCCCTTAGTACCGGTTGGAGCCACCACCCGGTACTAAAGAAAGCCAGCACAGGTGCGGTCTTGACATGTTTAGTCCCACCTCGCTAGCCGAGGGGCGTCCGCACTGGTTTATAAGCCCCAGTGCGGTAGCTCTCTCGAGCTCCTCTCCAAAGCAGGCCTACTAGGCCTAAATGTTCTGTACTGCCCTGTGGGCCTACTGGGCCTTTGCGGGCCTACATCCTGGCCCAATAACAGGTTGGATTTCTAGTCGTATGCAGGCCGCTGTGGCGCAGTAGGCGGGCTTTTTATTTTCTTATTTTTTTGCTTTGTTTATTTTTATTTTATTTATTTTTAGTTGATTTTTGCTGTATTTGGAGTTTCTTTGTGAATATTTTTGCTTTAGGTACAAAAAATTACAAACTTTCTGTTAGTGTTGGTAGTTTTCAAATTTGAATAGTTTAGATTTTGAATTATTTGAAATTTATGTGAATCACTAGTTTGTGAATAACTTAACTTTGAAAATAGATTTTTCAGTGATTCTTTTTTCTAATGTTTAATATTAGTGTGTTTTATCATTATATTCAATTTGGTAATGCTTAGGTTATTTAAAAAATGAAATGCCATTGTAACAGATGAGTTTTCGTCCAAAACCCTGATACTTCGAAAGAGATTGTCCATTTTGTACACGAAGTGCATCCAGTTTTTGCCGTAACCCTCTGTACTTTTTTGCACATGCTACGTGGGTGAAATTATGATACCATGCCAACTTTCAACCTTTTCTGAGTTCATTTGAAGTGCTTTTCAATTTCAGGGTCATTTAGCTCAAAAAATCAGTAAATGCATGAAAAAATTTGTTTGCACATAAAATTTCTTCGCGTTTCAAATGCCAAAACATATAACTACCCTAACTATTACAGAGATTCCCTCCTGGGTGTGAAACACAGAAGAAAGTGATGATAGTGAAGCCGATCACATCCCAGATCTTTGGGTGTGAAACTTTTTCTTCACGCGTGTCCCTTTGCGCCGTAACCATGGAAAATCTTCATCATTTAACTAGATGTCGGGTCAATATTCACTGTGAATGGAGCAACTGCATCAAACTTTTTATAATCTTCTGACATGTCTGTCTTGTCATCCACTCCCACGATGTTTCTCTTTCCAGAAAGAACTATGTGGCGCTTTGGCTCATCGTATGATGCATTCGCTTCCTTATTTTTTCTTTTTCTCGGCTTGGTAGACATGTCCTTCACATAGAAAACTTGTGCCACATCATTGACTAGGACGAATGGTTCATCTGCATACGCAAGATTGTTGAGATCCACTGTTGTCATTTCATACTGCAGGTCTTCCGTTACCCCGCCTCGTGTCATATTGACCCATTTGCACCGAAACAAAAGGACCTTCAAACCACGTCCATAGTTAAGTTCCCATATGTCCTCTATGTAACCACAATATGTTTCCATACCCGTCTTGGTTGCTGCATCAAAGCGGACACCACTGTTTTGGTTGATGCTCTTCTTATCTTGGGCGATCGTGTAAAATGTATTCCCATTTATCTCGTACCCTTTGAAAGTCATTAGATTCGAAGATGGTAACTGGGACAGCAAGTACATGTCATCTTCAATAGAGGCGTCATGCATGGTACGTGTCTGCAACTAGCCGGCGAAAGTCCTCATGAACAAACGTGTAATCCAGTCATCAGACCGCTCCGGGTGTTTGGAGCGTAGAAAATTCTTATGTTCGTCCATATACGGAGCCACCAAGGCGATTATGTGGAACTGTGTATTGTGCTTCAGTGAGAGAATGTTCGTCCATACATATTATTTGATCCCCTGCTAGCGTACCTTTTCCATCCAGTCTGCCCTAATGCCGCGATTCAGGAACACCAATCGGCTTAAGGTCAGGAATAAAGTCAATATAAAACTCAATGACCTCCTCATTTTCATGGCCCTTGGAGATGCTTCCTTCTGGCCTAGCACGGTTATGAACATATTTCTTTAAGACTCCCATGAACCTCTCAAAGAGAAACATATTGTGTACAAATACAGGACCCAAAATGTTAATCTCTTCGCATAGGTGAACTAGGACGTGCGTCATGATGTTGAAGAAGGATGGTGGGAACACCAACTCAAAACTGACAAGGCATTGCACCAAATCATTCTCTAACCTTGGTATGATTTCTGGATCGATTATCTTCTGAGAGATTGCATTGAGGAATGCACACAGCTTCACAATGGCTAATTGAACGTTTTCCGATAGAAGCCCCCTCAATGCAACCGGAAGCAGTTGCGTCATAATCACGTGGCAGTCATGAGACTTTAGGTTCTGGAACTTTTTCTCTACCATATTTATTATTCCCTTTATATTCGACGAGAAGCCAGACGGTACCTTAATATTGAGCAGGCATTGAAAAAAGATTTCCTTCTCTTCTTTGATAAGAGCGTGGTAGCATGACCACGATGTATGCCGTCTTTTCCGTGCATACGTTGCTGGTCCTCCCGTGCTTCAGGTGTATCTTTTGTCTTCCCATACACGCCCAAGAAACCAAGCAGGGTCACGCAAAGATTCTTCGTCACGTGCATCACGTCGATTGCGGAGCAGATCCCTAGGTCTTTCCAATAGGGCAGGTCCCAAAATATAGATTTTTTCTTCCACATGGGTGCGCGTCCGTCAGCGTCATTCGGAACAGGTTGTCCACCAGGACCCTTTCCAAAGACTACCTTCAAATCCTTGACCATATCATGTACATCAGCACCAGTACGGTGGCGAGGCTTCGTCCGCTGATCCGCCTCACCTTTGAAATGCTTGCCTTTCTTTCTTACGGGATGCCTGCTCGGAAGAAATCGACGATGTCCAAGGTACACATTCTCCCTACAATTATCCAAATATATACTGTCGGTATCATCCAAACAGTGCGTGCATGCGCGGTATCCCTTGTTTGTCTGTCCTGAAAGGTTACTGAGAGCAGGCCAATCATTGATGGTCACGAACAGCAACCCTTTAGGTCAAATTCTTTCTGTCCGTGCTCATGCCACGCACGTACACCTGTTCCATTCCACAGCTGTAAGAGTTCTTCAACTAATGGCCTTAGGTACAAATCAATGTCGTTGCCGGGTTGCTTAGGGCCTTGGATGAGCACCGGCATCATAATGAACTTCCGCTTCATGCACAACCAAGGAGGAAGGTTATACAAATATAAAGTCACAGGCCAGGTGCTATGGTTGCTGCTCTGCTCCCCAAAAGGATTAATGCCATCTGTTCTTAGACCAAACCATACGTTCCTTGCGTCACCTGCAAACTCCTTCCTATACTTACGGTCTTCACTGCGACCCGTCAGCGGGTACTCTCAACTTTCCGTCTTTCTTACGGTCTTCACTGTGCCATCACATCGCCTTGGCTTGCTCTTTGTTTTGTAACAAACGTTTCAACCGTGGTATTATAGGAGCATACCAACTCACCTTGGCATGAATCTTCTTCCTGGGGCGCTCGCCCTCGACATCACCAGGGACATCTTGGCTGATCTTATAGCGCAATGCACCGCATACCGGGCAAGCATTCAAATCCTCGTACTCATCGCGGTAGAGGATGCATTCATTAGGGAATGCATATATCTTCTGCAACTCTAACCCTAGAGGGCAGACAGCCTTCTTTGCTTCGTACGTACTCTCGGGCAATTCGTTGTCCTTTGGAAGCATATTCTTTATCATTACCAGCAACTTTCCAAATCCCTTGTCAGATACACCATTCTCTGTCTTCCATTGCAGCAATTCCGATTGTGGTGCCCAACTTTTTCTTGTCGACTTCGCCTTTCGAGTGCGACAATTTCTTGTGATCCTCTAACATGCGCTGCAACTTCTTCTTCTCCAAATCACTTGCACAGTTTCTCTTTGCATCGGCAATGGCCCGGCCTAGATCATCAACGGGCTCATCTGGTGCCTCTTCTTCAGCTTCTTCCCGCATTGCCGGCTCAGCTTCTTCCCCCATTGTTGTATCATCGTATTCAGGGAACCCATGGCCAGGATAGATGTAAATGCGTCCTCTTCTTCTTCATTGTCTTCCATCATAACCCCTCTTTCTCCGTGCTTGGTCCAAACATTAGAGTGGGGCATGAAACCGGACTCAAACAGGTGGACGTGAATGGTTCTTGACTTATAGTAATTGTGATCATTCTTACAGCCAGCACATGGACAAGGCATAAAACCATCAGCCCGCTTGTTTGCCTCAGCCGCAAGCAGAAAAGTTTGCACGCCATTAATGAACTCGGGAGAGCTTCAGTCATCGTACATCCATTGTCGGCTCATCTTCATTACACAACACCGAAAAGACCAAATTAATACAAGTTCATACAACACTTAAATGCAACAAACAAATAACTCTCTAGCTAAAGCATTTAAATGCAACAACAAATGAGATCAAGATCGCAACTAAGGTAACAATTGATCCAACAGCATAATAATACCAAGCCTCACTATCAATGGCATATGTTCTAATCTTTTTAATCTTCAAGCACATTTTCTCCATCTTGATCTTGTGATCATCGACAACATCGGCAACATGCAACTCCAATTCCATCTTCTCCCCCTCAATTCTTTTCAATTTTTCTTTCAAATACTCGTTTTCTCTTTCAACTAAATTAACCTCTCGATAATAGGGTCGGTTGGAATTTCCGGTTCACATACCTCCTAGATAAAAATATCTATGTCAACTTGATGGGCATAATTTTTCATAAACACGAAATGCAACAAATAGTTTTAAAAGAGAATATACCACATCCGAATCATAACAAGGACGAGGGCCGACGGGGACGGATATCAAAACCATGGCACTATGTATAACAAACAACGTACGGGTAAGATAATTATACGAGTAACTATATATCCAAATCACACAAACATCATTTTTTATATAAAACATTCATGAACAAGAGGCTCACCACAAGGTGGTGCTGACAGACGGACGGTGCGGGCGATCGATGGTGGTTACGACGGAGATTTAGAAGGCACTAAGTAAACCACACCTACGTATGCAAACTAAGTGTTATTTTTGACCTCAAATTGCATATGAATCAAATACTAGCACATATAATTCCTCCCAAATTACTAAACTCACAAATTAATCACTATATAAAGCATTGCAAAAGCTAATCTAGCAATGAGAGATGAAAGGACAAAGTTGCTAACCTTTGTGATCATTTCAATGGATGGGGGCCTTCAAATCTTGACAAATTTTGGGCAAAATGTGTGATGAGCTCGAGAGGAAGAGGGGAAGAACAGAGAGGAGAGGGGTAAGGGGAAGAACAGAGCGAGCTCGGGTGGACGAAGGGTTTATGTAGGACGACCTTTAGTACCCGTTCGTGACACGAACCGGTACTAAAGGTGCTGGATGGGCCCCAGACTGACAACATCCTGCCACCACTCTCATTAGTACCGGTTGGTGGCTCGAACCAGTGCTAAAGATTCGCCACGAACCGGTACTAATGAGAGCGGCCCGGCTAGTTGTTGGAACCGGCACTAATGAACACATTAGTGCCGGCTCAAAATTCAAACCGACACTAATGTGCTTCACATTTGACCCTTTTTCTACTAGTGATGAAACGCCATGTTAATATCATGGATCACGTACGCAAGCCCAGTAGATCATTCTTCTACTTTTCCTACCTCGGAACCTGACGGCATATGCAATGCGTGGCTATTAGCTAGCTATATGTTGGCGAGAGGCGAGGCTTCATGGAAAGACCGTGATGTGAAGGGGGACTATGGCTGTGATGTGAAAGACCGTGATGTGAAGGCGAGCATCTCTAGAAAACCCCGTATATACCACGGAACTGTAAAATAACCGCCAATTTTCAGATTCGGGCAGAAAAAGTTAGCCCGAACAGACTCCTTATATACCTCCGACCTATAACTTTTTTTAAGGGGTGCGATAAAAAATTTCTCCCAATCCGCAAAAACACAGTTTTCGCGTCCGCTTCTACGGTGCCCTGTATCGGGGAAGCCCAACTGCCACGGAAACTTCCACGCCTGCCGTCCGCGTCCGCTATCTGCGCCGCCCCGCCCGTCCCTGGACGCCGGCAGCCCGTCTGCGTCGTCCGCCCCGGCCACGTCTCTTGCTGTGGCGACGGAGGAGCTAACTAGCTCGCTCTTGGATCGATTCGAGCTCCTGGATGGATTCGAGCAGAGCTAGCTAGCTAGCTCTCGATCGATTCGAGCAGAGCTAGTTAGCTCCCTCTGGCTACCCCGACAGAGGAGCTAGCTAGCTCCTGGATTGGCCGCTTCGTGTGCTTTGTATTTGGTCGCCCGCGGCTCTGTTTTTTACCGCTTCGTGTGTTATTCGTTGGTTTTGCGGGAGCAAGCTAGTTGACCATGGACACGGACGAGAGGAAGAAGAAGACATGGGGAAAGAATATAAGTGAATATTTTGTTTTACAGTTTAAGTTTGAGGGGCCTGTTTTGCCGCAGGTAAAACCGACCCTTAAAACGCGTTTTCCGTGAACTGCAAACGCGTTTTGCGTGTCGGCGGGATGCGGGTTTGCTAAAGATGCTCTTAGGCTACTAGCTACTCCCTCCGTCCAACAATATAATATGTTTTTTCAAGCTCTAGTATTCTTTTAGCGCCGGTAAGACCGTAAGAGGCCTGAGGCCACCTAACCTCTCACTTTCTCAGGGGTTAATTAATTTAGCACTACTGGATAATCCAGAGAAAATGACAAGTAAATTGCTACTTTTTGTTGCACCGGTAATTAAGAATCCACCTACCCTTTCGCCTTGACCCTCGAGGGGTCAGTTAGTTTTATGCTAGTACTTGATAATCCAGAGAGAATGACAAGTCAATCTCGGCCATGTAACTAAGCTAGAGCTTAGGCGACTTGACTTCCAAGCCGGTGTGAGAAAGCGCGATGCGCACTGAGTTAACGCGGAGCCAAAAGACGTTCACCAGATCAAATCACGTACTCTCTCCATCTTCAAAATGATGTTAGTATAACTTTTATCTCAAGTAAAATAGTGCAAAGTTTGATCAAATCTATGTAGAAAAAGCTTACCAACAACTACAATACCAAATGTGTACAGTATAAAAATATATTTTATTATGTATTATTTTGAGTTAATTGTGTATTTAATGATATAACCTGATATTATAGTTTTTCTTTTGCCGGTTGATATTATAGTTTTTAATATCAAACATTGCATCGTTTGACTTGAGACAAATTTTTTAGGAATTTCTTTTAGAGAGTGAGGGAGTACTATATATTTCGCAAAAAAAAAAGAGGGAGTACTATATATTTTGAAGTAACCTAGTTAGGCGTCCATGAATGGGCATCACGCGAATCGGTCGGCCGGTAGCTGTTAGCCGCAAGACTTAGGTTACGCAAAGTGCTTATTAATGGTCTTCTTCCTTAAGAAAATCGAAATAAATCTATTCCTTCAAACTACGGTACTACCAATATGCAAAGACTGTGTCCACCAACTTCTACCAACCCAGCGTCGGTCAGGGTCTGACTACGATGCCTCATTGGGTAACAGATAGTGCACGGCGTAGGATGTTCCACGCTGCAGGCAAGGCGTAGTATTTTACTCACTCGGATACGAACAATTGGAAGATCTTGTTACTTCAGCAGCCTTGACTTATGGATAAACTATGTCTACAAGTCCAAACCATCACCACACAGTGCGCGCGCCCTCCAAGAAAAGATCACCAGAATCTTGTCAGATGTTGTTTCAAGTTCAGATTGGTCATGCATGATTTGATTATTTCTGGATGAGAAATATTTTTTGTTGAACCTAGATTCAGCTCGACAAGAAAAATAGCCTCTATATAGTGTAACCGCCAGTTAAATATATTTCAGATGACAGGTTATGGACTTATATATGTGGAACCCAAAAATTGTGAATACATTTGTTTTTAATGGGCTAAAATCTGAATTCCACAAATTAACAATGCACTGGTCTGCATGCAGCGCATACGGGTATATTATGAAGTGCAGCTGAACTTTTGTTTTAAGCACCCGCAAAAAAAAAATACTTTTGTTTTAAGAAAAAGAAGTCTTCTCGTTCCTGCTTGCTGGTTAATTTTGACATTTTACCTGGTCAAATATTATTAATAAATCATCATAGGGATCGACACCACCACCGGGTCTTGCATTATATATAGAGGGCACCGGGTCTTGCATTATATATAGAGGGCATCATCGTTTCAAGATAAGATATGTGCAAAGGAAAATAAGCATCCTATGCAGAAAGTACTCCTTGATTCCTCGATCAACTTCGCGATACAACTGGATCATTGACATGCTCTCAAAGTAGCGGCAAATAAGTCAAACAACGATTTCTGGAAAAAAAAAAGGTGAAAACGATGGGCATAACTAAAAGAATCGGTAACCGAAGTCATTAGTTGGAAATTCAACGAGACCAACGGAAAAATTCTGATAGACTTTCGCGCCCTGCTGTCGCTTAAATTCAACGGGATAAAAATAAGGCTAAGAAGCCACATTAGTTTTGCCGATCATTGTCTGTATCTGAAAATTTCAGATTAGTTATTCGCATGCAAGGGGCAAGGCCCGGGCTACACACGGCGTCTATGTGACTTATTTAGTCCATTCAAAATGCACAATTCAAGTCATGGATTACATCTGGGATATCGTTTATGAGATGAAAACTCCGTCTCCCGCCATCTGTTGATCAAACGCAGAGGATGCCAACATAATAAACACACACGACCTCTGCTTTTTAGATAAGGAGGATTACCCCCGGCCTCTACATCTGGGCGATGCATACGGTCATTTTATTAATTATTCTCATAAGACCTTACAAAGCCATACAACAGCAAGACTAAAGCCGCCGTCTAAGCAACAACTATCGCTACACCTATCCAATTGATGAAGGAGCGCAGATAGTCTGGGCCTAATACCAAACAGGCATCACAGCCAAACCTAAACATCTAAGACATGAGGTCCCAACCAGGACGCCTGCCGGGTATGGGGCACCTACCAATCCGGCGCACTCCTCAACCAGGACGCCTGCCGGGTATATATGAGGGCGCCACAGCCACCTGCCACCAATCCATATTCAGAGTTGTATTGTTGCATGTACCATGCCAGGACTCTCTGCCATCGACGCCACCACGATGCCCGACAGTGTCGTCCTCCTGCGCGAGTCCATCCTCCCACAGCGAACTCCGAATCTGCACTGCGCCACGCCGTCAAGATCCGTCGCCATCAGTGTGTAGGATGAAGCACCGCTCCACCAAAGAATCCGTCCTCTGGTCCCTCGATCGCGTGTGTACCTTCAAGAATGACGCCCCCAAGGAAGGAACGACACCAGAGCGTCGCCGTCATCCGATCGTCCGATCTAGAGTTTCCCCCGGAGGTAGCAGAGAGTGGCCTTGAACTTCTCCACGGCGATGCCTTCAAGAAGGGAACAACGCAGATAGCGCCGCCACCGCCGGCCTTAGCAGAAGACCCAGATCAGTTGAAGGATCCAACTCTCGACACGGGCTGCCGTCACCACCACCACCAGTAAACCCTGGAATACCGGCAGATCAGCGAGCCGCCGGCACCACCGCATCTAGATCGCCGACCACGCCGGGCCGCCACCATCCCCCGCGCCGTCCGGGTCAGAGACGGAGCCGCCGACCGCGCACAGGGACCGCTGCCACCTGCACATGCCGGAGCCCCGCCGAGAGCCCATCGCCCGCCACCGCTTGCCGAAGCCAACCGCCGCCCGAACACTGGCGCCACCGTGGAGCCATCAGATCAGGGAGGAAGACGTGTCGCCAGTGGCGCCACCCTCGCGGACCCCGCTGCACGCCCGAGCGCCGGCGCCACTGCGGCGCCATCAGATCGGGAGGAGGAGGAGCTCGTGCCTCGCCGCCCCTTGAACCACGCCGCCGCCAGCGCCAGCGCAGGGGAGCCCGCCCAGATCCGGCCGGCGTCCCGACCTGCCGCCGAGCCGAAGGCCAATGGCGAGGGCCGGCGGTCCCATCGCCGCCAGAGCCTCGCGAGGAGGCAGAAACCGCCGCCGACGCACGCGCGGGCTTTGCCCGGCGGCGTCCCCTCACGGCGGCGAGGGAGAAGGAAGGCTAGAAAGGGGAGCGGCGGCGGCGATCTAGGGTTCCGCCCGGGCCGCTCGCGGGAGCGGCACGGGGGACGGGAGCGGCCTCCTTCGGTGCTCGTCAAGCAGGTGTGGAGTACTGTCTCTATATAATTAGAATACACACAACCAACACCAACAAACACAAATAAATATGCTGACAAAGAGCAAAGTCATACAAGACCAAAGCTATGTGTAAGTGAGGAAAAGCAAAAAAGAAAATCAAAACAATGGTCGACAAACTACTCAAGGATCATATTCGCACCAACTATCTCTTGACACCACAGGGACGAAGATAAATGTTCTTCAATAGCAAACACCTTTGCGAAGGAACAATGCATGCCCAACGTCACTATCACCAAATCCAAGCACCAAAGTTCAGATTCTAGGTATTCACCATAAAGAACAAATCTGAGCAATGCATTCAACAAGGTAACAATATAAAAGCATCATCATCGCCAGGTATAACCAACTCGGGTCAGGCCAAGGATTTTCATCATGGAGCTCGAGACTGGATACTCGAAGCACCAGCAAATCAAAGTCAATCATGTGTTGTCGCCACAACTTTCGTGATCATAACAACTATGTGCTCTAGGATAGAAATCTCATCGCTGCCACTACACAATCATACACTCGGCATCAAGCAGTCGTCAAAACCCAGAGTGAGAGCCAACAAAACCCACAAAGAATACTCACGTCCAGAGTTCCTGCTACTTTGAAGTTTGCCTTCAAAGTAGCCACCAAATACCTTCAAAGTTTGCCTTCAAAGTAGCCACCAAATCCAAGCACCAAAGTAGCAGGAACAATGGTGTTGGACACGCCCAAATAATGATATACTACGAGATCCCATCGCCGTTATGATATCAGTATTATCATGTTAGATGTTAACGTATACTCACGTCCTTAGACCATAAGAATGTCGGGTACCTTCATACTGGATCATTACTTTGTGGTTGTCAAACGTTACTCATAAATGGGTGATCTTAACGGTAACGTTTGGGTACATAAGAAAAGTATGTCAATGGACTCGATAGTTCAAGACTGGAGTTTGCACCTGAGACAATGGAGAGATACTCTCCGGGCCCACTCAATATTACAGTATCAATCATTTTTTGGCCGGACACAACGAGATATGATCACGGGGATAATGAAATTACGGAAATGAATAAAGAGAAAACAAATTGATAACGAGGTAACTTGGTATTGTGATTAAGTAGTTACTTCACAAGAATACCGATAAAAGTCTCGCGTCGGATTTTGTTATTATCACATAACAAAGGGAATTGTGTATGTAAATAAAAGGTTTGCTCCATAAATATCTTCGTGTGTATGTGAGAATTAATATGGGTGTCTGGACCCCGCTATTGATTATTGGCCGAAAGGTGTTCCGGGTCATGTTCACATTATCGGACCTGTAGGGTCATATGCTTAACGGTTTGATAGAGCAATAGGGAGGTATTAGGAGAATAAGATATATGCACCGAAAATGTTTCATAAAACAAAAAATGTTCCTTGAGGTCCCGAAAGTGCTCTCGTGATATTGGGAATTTCCCGAAGGAACCCTAGAAGGTCTGGAAAGGTTACAAAAAGTTTCAGAATCTTCCAATAGATTTCAAGTGGCCCTACTGGGGTGCTGAAGGAAATATGCCCTAGAGGCAATAATAAAGTTATTATTTATTTCCTTATATCATGATAAATGTTTATTATTCATGCTAGAATTGTATTAACCGGAAACATAATACATGTGTGAATACATAGACAAACAGAGTGTCACTAGTATGCCTCTACTTGACTAGCTCGTTAATCAAGATGGTTATGTTTCCTAACCATAGACATGAGTTGTCATTTGATTAACGGGATCACATCATTAGGAGAATGATCTGATTGACATGACCCATTCCGTTAGCCTAGCACTTGATCGTTTAGTATGTTGCTATTGCTTTCTTCATGACTTATACATGTTCCTATAACTATGAGATTATGCAACTCCCGTTTACCGGAGGAACACTTTGGTACTACCAAGCGTCCACAACGTAATCGGGTGATTATAAAGGAGTACTACAAGTGTCTCCAAAGGTACTTGTTGGGTTGGCGTATTTCGAGATTAGGTTTTGTCACTCCGATTGTCGGAGAGGTATCTCTGGCCTTCTCGGTAATACACATCACATAAGCCTTGCAAGCATCACAACTAATGAGTTAGTTGTGAGATGATGTATTACGGAACGAGTAAAGAGACTTGCCGGTAACGAGATTGAACTAGGTATTGGATACCGACGATCGAATCTCGGGCAAGTAACATACCGATGACAAAAAGGAACAACGTATGTTGTTATGCGGTCGGACCGATACAGATCGTCGTAGAAACTGTAGGAACCAATCGGGGCATCCAGGTCCCGCTAGTGGTTATTGACCGGAGATATGTCTCGGTCATGTCTACATTGTTCTCGAACCGTAGGGTCCGCACGCTTAAGGTTTTGATAGCGGTTATATTATGAGTTTGTGTATTTTGATGTACCGAAGGTTGTTCGAGTCCCGGATATGATCACGGACATGACGAGGAGTCTCGAAATGGTCGAGACATAAAGATTGATATATTGGACGGATATATTTGGACACCGGAAAGGTTCGGAGAAGTTTGGAGCTCCGGAGGTTACCGAACCCCGGGAGGTATATGGGCCTTATTGGGCCCATGTAGGAAGAAGGGAGAAGGAGCAAGGGAGGCGCGCCCCCAAGCCCAATCCGAATTGGGGAGGGGGCCGCCCCCTTTCCTTTCTCCTTCCCCTCTTCCTATTCCTACTACTAGTACTACTTCCTAAACTACTAGTACTCTTTCCTTCCCTCCAAATAAGATAAGGAAAGGAGAGGAAACCTACTTGGAGTAGGTTTCCCCTCCTTGGTCGCCTCCCCTTGGGCGGCCACCTCCTCCCTCCCTCCTTTATATACGGGGAGGGCACCCTAGAATACACAAGTTGATCCTTGAGATCGTTCCTTAGCCGTGTCTGGTGCCCCTCCACCATATTCCACCTCGGTCATATCAGTGGCGGTGCTTAGGCGAAGCCTGCGACGGTGAAACATCAAGATCGTCCTGCCACGGTCGTCTTGTGGAACTCCCCTCCCGGAGCTTTGCTGGATCGGAGCCAGTGGAGCGTCTTCGAGCTGATCGTTTGCCAAGAACTCGGAGGCGCCTGATTAACGGCGCTGTGATCGGCTGGATCGTGAGGAGAACGTACTACTACTTCCTCTACGTCATCATCGACTCGGAGGTGCCGGAGTAACGGCGCTGGGATCGGCGGGATCGCGAGGAGAAAGTACGACTACTTCCTCTACGTTGTGATCGCTTCCGCTTACGGTCTACGAGGGTACGTAGACAACACTCTCCCCTCTCGTTGCTATGCCATCACCATGGTCCTGTGTGTGCGTAGGAAATTTTGAAATTACTGCGTTCCCCAACAGTGGCATCCGAGCCTGGTTTTATGCGTTGATGTCATATGCACGAGTAGAACACAAGTGAGTTGTGGGCGATACAAGTCATACTACCTACCAGCATGTCATACTTTGGTTCAGCGGTATTGTGAGATGAAGCGGCCCGGACCGACATTACACGTGCAGCTTCTACGAGACTGGTTTCACCGTTCTGAGCATTCGTGCTTAAAGGTGGCTGGCGGGTGTCTGTCTCTCTCACTTTAGTTGAACCGAGTGTGACTACGCCCGGTCCTTGCGAAGGTTAAAAGCGGAGTCTATTTGACAAACTATCGTTGTGGTTTTGATGCGTAGGTGAGAACGGTTCTTGCTAAGCCCGTAGCAGCCACGTAAAACTTGCAACAACAAAGTAGAGGACGTCTAACTTGTTTTTGCAGGGCATGTTGTGATGTGATATGGTCAAGGCGTGATGCTATATTTTATTGTATGAGATGATCATGTTTTGTAACCGAAGTTATCGGCAATGGCGGCAGGAGCCATATGGTTGTCGCTTTATTGTATGAAATGCAACGCCATACGTAATTGCTTTACTTTATCACTAAGCGGTAGCGATAGTCGTAGAAGCAATAGATGGCGTAGCGACAACGATGCTACGATGGAGATCAAGGTGTCGCGCGGTGGCGATGGTGATCATGGCGGTGCTTCGAGATGGAGATCACAAGCGCAAGATGATGATGGCCATATCATATCACTTATATTGATTGCATGTGATGTTTATCCTTTATGCATCTTATTTTGCTTTGATTGACGGTAGCATTTTAAGATGATCTCTCACTAAAATTATCAAGTAGTGTTCTCCTGAGTATGCACCGTTGCCAAAGTTAAATGCGTGCCGAGACACCACGTGATGATCGGGTGTGATAAGCTCTACGTCCATCTACAACGGGTGCAAGCCAGTTTTGCACACGCAGAATACTCAGGTTATACTTGACGAGCCTAGCATATGCAGATATGGCCTCGGAACACGGAGACCGAAAGGTCGGCGTGAATCATATAGTAGATATGATCAACATAAGATGTTCACCATTGAAAACTACTCCATCTCACGTGATGATCGGTTATGGTTTAGTTGATTTGGATCACGTGATCACTTAGATGACTAGAGAGATGTCTATCTAAGTGGGAGTTCTTAAGTAATATGATTAATTGAACTTAAATTTATCATGAACTTAGTACTGATAGTATCTTGCTTGTCTATGTCTGCTTGTAGATAGATGGCTCGTCTTTGTTGTTCCGTTGAATTTTAATCGTTCCTTGAGAAAGCAAAGTTGAAAGATGATGGTAGCAATTACACGGACTGGGTCCGTAACCTGAGGATTATCCTCATTGCTGCCAGTAAGAGTTACGTCTGGATGCACCGCTAGGTGCCAGACTCTTCTTGATACTGGCCCAGCGGCGTTAAGAACGTCTAGCGAGCAAAGCTGATGACTACTCTATAGTTCAGTGTGCCATGCTTTACGGCTTAGAACCGGGTCTTCAACGACGTTTTGAAAGTCGTGGAGCATATGAGATGTTCCAAGAGTTGAAGTTGATATTTCAATGAATGCCCGGATTGAGAGATATGAAGTCTCCAATAAGTTCTATAGCTGCAAAATGGAGGAGAATGGAGTGCATCGGTGAGCACATACTCGTAATGTCCGGTATTACAATCACTTGACTCAACCGGGAGTTGATCTTCCGGATGATTGTGTCATTGACAGAATTCTTCAATCAACGCCACCAAGCTACAAAGGCTTCGTGATGAACTATAATATGCAAGGGTTGGTAAAGACTATGCTCGAGCTCTTCGCAATGCTAAAAAGCTGCGGAGGTAGAAATCAAGAAGGAGCATCAAGTGTTGATGGTCAATAAGACCACTAGTTTCAAGAAGAAAGGCAAAGGGAAGAAGAAGGGGAACTTCAAGAAGAACAGCAAACAAGTTGTCGCTCAAGTGAAGAAACCCAAGTCTGGACCTAAACACTGAAACTGAGTGCTTCTCTGCAAGCAGACTGGTCACTTTGGAAGCGGAACTGCCCCAAGTATTTGGCGGATAAGAAGGATGGCAAGGTGAACAAAGGTATATGTGATATACATGTTATTGATGTGTACCTTACTAGAGCTCGCATGTAGTACACAGGTATTTGATACTGGATTACATTGCTAATATTTGCAACTCAAACAGGGACTACAGATTGCTTAACACCGGCAAAGGACGAGGTGACGATGCGCGTGGAAATGGTTCCAAAGTCGATGTGATCGCGGTCGGCACGCTACCTCTACATCTACCTTCGGGATTAGTTTTAGACCTAAATAATTGTTATTTGGTGCCAGCGTTAAGCATGAACATTATATCTGGATCTTGTTTGATGCGAGACGGTTATTCATTTAAATCAGAGAATAAAGGTTGTTCTATTTATATGAATAATATCTTTTATGGTCATGCACCCTTAAAAAGTGGTCTATTTTTAATGGATCTCGATAGTAGTGATACACATATTCATAATGTTGAAACCAAAAGATGCAGAGTTGATAATGATAGTGCGACTTATTTGTGGCATTGCCGTTTAGGTCATATCGGTGTAAAGCGCATGAAGAAACTCCATCTTGATGGACTTTTGGAGTCACTTGATTATGAATCACTTGGCACTTCATGAACCGTGCCTCATGGGCAAGATGACTAAAACACCATTCTCCGGTACTATGGAGAGAGCATCAGATTTGTTGGAAATCATACATACAGATGTATGTGGTCCAATGAATATTGAGGCTCGTGGCGGATATCGTTATTTTCTCACCTTCACAGATGATTTAAGCAGATATGGGTATATCTTCTTAATGAAACATAAGTCTGAGACATTTGAAAAGTTCAAAGAATTTCAGAGTGAAGTTGAAAATCATCGTAATAAGAAAAATAAAGTTTCTTCGATCTGATCGTGGAGGCGAATATTTGAGTTACGAGTTTGGTCTACATTTGAAACAATGCGGAATAGTTTACAACTCACGCCACCGGAACACCACAGCGCAATGGTGTGTCCGAACGTCGTGTCGCACTTTACTAGATATGGTGCGATCTATGATGTCTCTTACAGATTTACCGCTATCGTTTTGGGGTTATGCTCTTGAGACGGCCGCATTCACGCTGAATAGAACACCGTCAAAATCCGTTGAGGCGACACCTTATGAACTGTGGTTTAGCAAGAAACCAAAGTTGTCGTTTCTTAACGTTTGGGGATGCGATGCTTATGTGAAAAAGCTTCAACCTGATAAGCTCGAACCTAAATCGAGAAATGTGTCTTCATAGGATACCCAAAGGAGACAGTTGGGTACACCTTCTATCACAGATCCGAAGGCAAGACATTTGTTGCTAAGAATGGATCCTTTCTAGAGAAGGAGTTTCTCTCGAAAGAAGTGAGTGGGAGGAAAGTAGAACTTGATGAGGTAAATGTACCTTCTCCCTTATTGGAAAGTAGTTTATCCACGTAAACCAGTTTACTGCGACATCTACACCAAATAGTGAGGAAGTTGATAATGTTGATCATGAAACTTCAGATCAAGTTACTACAGAACCTCGTAGATCAACCAGAATAAAATCCGCACCAGTGGTACGGCAATCCTGTTCCGGAAGTCATGCTACTAGATCATGATGAACCTACGAACTATGAAGAAGCGATGGTGAGCCCAGATTCCATAAACTGGCTTGAGGCCATGAAATCCGAGATAGGATCCATGTATGAAAACAAAGTATGGACTTTGGTTGACTTGCCCGAGGGTCGGCAAGCAATAGAAAACAAGTGGATCTTCAAGAAGAAGACTGACGCTGACGGTAATATTGCTGTCTACAAAGCTCGACTTGTCGCAAAGGGTTTTCGACAAGTTCAAGGGATTGACTACGATGAGACCTTCTCACCTGTAGCGATGCTTAAGTCTGTCCGAATCATGTTAGCAATTGCCGCATTTTATGATTATGAAATATGGCAAATGGATGTAAAGACTGCATTCCTGAATGGGTTTACGGAAGAAGAGTTGTATATGATGCAACCGTAAGGTTTTATCGATCCAAAGGGAGCTAACAAAGTGTGCAAGCTCCAATGATCCATTTATGGACTGGTGCAAGCATCTCGGAGTTGGAATAAACGCTTTGATAGTGTGATCAAAGCATTTGGGTTTATATGAGACTTATGGAGAAGCTGTATTTACAAGAAAGTGAGTGGGAGCTCTGTAGCATTTACGATATTATATGTAGATGACATATTATTGATCGGAAATGATATAGAATTTCTGGATAGCATAAAGGGATACTTGAACAAGAGTTTTTCGATGAAAGACCTTGGTGAAGCTACTTACATATTGGGCATCAAGATCTATAGAGATAGATCAAGACGCTTAATTGGACTTTCACAAAGCACATACCTTGATAAAGTTTTGAAGAAGTTCAAAATGGATCAGGCAAAGAAAGGTTTTTTACCTGTATTACAAGGTGTGAAATTGAGTCAGACTCAATGCCCGACCACAGCAGAAGATAGAGAGAAAATGAAAGATGTTCCCTATGCTTCAGCCATAGGCTCTATCATGTATGCAATGCTGTGTACCAGACCTGACGTATGCTTGGCAGTAAGCTTGGCAGGAAGGTACCAAAGTAATCCAGGAGTGGATCACTGGACAGCGGTCAAGAACATCCTGAAATACACGAAAAGGACTAAGGATATGTTTCTCGTATATGGAGGTGACAAAGAGCTAGTCGTAAATGGTTACGTCGATGCAAGCTTTGACACTGATCCGGACGATTCTAAATCGCAAACCGGATACGTGTTTTTGTTAAGCGGTGGAGCCGTCAGTTGGTGCAGTTCTAAACAAAGCGTCGTGGCGGGATCTACATGTGAAGCGGAGTACATAGCTGCTTCGGAAGCAGCAAATGAAGGAGTCTGGATGAAAGAGTTCATTTCCGATCTAGGTGTTATACCTAGTGCATCGGGACCAATGAAGATCTTCCGTGACAATCTTGGTGCAATTGCCTTGGCAAAGGAATCCAGATTTCACAAGAGGACCAAGCATATCAAGAGACGCTTCAATTCCATTCGGGACCAAGTCCAAGTGGGAGACATAGAGATTTGCAAAGTACATACGGATCTGAACATTGCAGACCCGTTGACTAAGCCTCTTCCACGAGCAAAACATGATCAGCACCAAGACTCCATGGGTGTTAGAATCATTCTTGAGTAAACTAGATTATTGACTCTAGTGCAAGTGGGAGATCAAGGAAATATGCCCTAGAGGCAATAATAAAGTTATTATTTATTTCCTTATATCATGATAAATGTTTATTATTCATGCTAGAATTGTATTAACCGGAAACATAATACATGTGTGAATACATAGACAAACAGAGTGTCACTAGTATGCCTCTACTTGACTAGCTCGTTAATCGAAGATGGTTATGTTTCCTAACCATAGACATGAGTTGTCATTTGATTAACGGGATCACATCATTAGGAGAATGATCTGATTGACATGACCCATTCCGTTAGCCTAGCACTTGATCGTTTAGTATGTTGCTATTGCTTTCTTCATGACTTATACATGTTCCTATAACTATGAGATTATGCAACTCCGTTTACGGAGGAACACTTTGGGTACTACCAAAGCGTCACAACGTAATCGGGTGATTATAAAGGAGTACTACAAGTGTCTCCAAAGGTACTTGTTGGGTTGGCGTATTTCGAGATTAGGTTTTGTCACTCCGATTGCTCGGAGAGGTATCTCTGGGCCTTCTCGGTAATACACATCACATAAGCCTTGCAAGCATCACAACTAATGAGTTAGTTGTGAGATGATGTATTACGGAACGAGTAAAGAGACTTGCCGGTAACAAGATTGAACTAGGTATTGGATACCGACGATCGAATCTCGGGCAAGTAACATACCGATGACAAAAAGGAACAACGTATGTTGTTATGCGGTCTGACCGATAAAGATCTTCGTAGAATATGTAGGAACCAATATGGGCATCCAGGTCCCGCTATTGGTTATTGACCGGAGATATGTCTCGGTCATGTCTACATTGTTCTCGAACCGTAGGGTCCATACGCTTAAGGTTTTGATGACGGTTATATTATGAGTTTGTGTATTTTGATGTACGAAGGTTGTTGAGTCCCGGATATGATCACGGACATGACGAGGAGTCTCGAAATGGTCGAGACATAAAGATTGATATATTGGACGGATATATTTGGACACCGGAAAGGTTCCGGAGAAGTTTGGAGCTCCGGAGGTTACCGAACCCCCGGGAGGTATATGGGCCTTATTGGGCCCATGTAGGAAGAAGGGAGAAGGAGCAAGGGAGGCGCGCCCCAAGCCCAATCCGAATTGGGGAGGGGCCGCCCCCTTTCCTTTCTCCTTCCCCCTCTTCCTATTCCTACTACTAGTACTACTTCCTAAACTACTAGTACTCTTTCCTTCCCCCTCCAAATAAGATAAGGAAAAAGAGAGGGAAACCTACTTGGAGTAGGTTTCCCCCTCCTTGGTGCGCCTCCCCTTGGGCAGCCACCTCCTCCCTCCCTCCTTTATATACGGGGAGGGGCACCCTAGAATACACAAGTTGATCCTTGAGATCGTTCCTTAGCCGTGTCTGGTGCCCCCTCCACCATATTCCACCTCGGTCATATCGTGGCGGTGCTTAGGCGAAGCCTGCGACGGTGAAACATCAAGATCGTCCTGCGCCCGTCGTCTTGTGGAACTCCCCTCCCGGAGCTTTGCCGGGATCGAAGCCCGTGGAGCGTCATCGAGCTGAGCGTGTGCCAAGAACTCGAGGCGCCGAGTAACGGCGCTGTGATCGGCTGGATCGTGAGGAGAACGTCTGACTACTTCCTCTACGTCATCATCGACTCGGAGGTGCGAATGCTTGGTATTTGGGATCGGCAGGATCGCGAGGAGAAAGTACGACTACTTCCTCTACGTTGTGATCGCTTCCGCTTACGGTCTACGAGGGTACGTAGACAACACTCTCCCCTCTCGTTGCTATGCCATCACCATGGTCCTGTGTGTGCGTAGGAAATTTTTGAAATTACTGCGTTCCCCAACAGGTGCCCACTTGGCTGTCCAAAGGAGTGGTAGCCACATCTGCCACAGGGGCCTGGATTGGGGCGCACCTCACTTGTCCTGGGGGCCAAGCCAAGAGTACGGTTGGGGTTGGGAGGGGATTCTGTGGGAGGATCTCCTCCCTTGCACTAGTAGAAAAGGGGCCAATCGTCCAGGCCGGTCCAGCCCATTAGTCCCGGTTCAATCCAGAACCGGGACCAATGGTGGCATTGGACCCGGTTCGTGAGCCCCAGGGGCCGGCCGGGCCACGTTGGCCATTGGTCCCGGTTCGTCTGGACCTATTGGTCCCGGTTGGTGGGACGAACCGGAACCAATGGGCCTCGCTCGAAAGGCTGCCCATTAGTACCGGTCCATGCCACCAACCGGGACTAAAGGGTTGGTCCTCGTTGCGGCCAGAGTTTAGTCCCACCTCGCCAACTGAAGGGGAATCAGACCGGTTTATAAGCCCCTCCCTCTCTGCCTTATTGAGCTCCTCTGAAAATGAAAATAGATGCCCTTATATAGGGAATTTAGCCTAAATTCATACGAATTTCTCTTGAAATTTGTTATGAATTTAAGTTGAATTTCCTCTATAAGCGCATCTATGCTCATTTTTGAGTAGTTTTTTATATAGTATTTTTTCTTTTCTGCTATATTTGTTTTATTTCTGAGTTGTAGTAAGTCATTAAAAATAAGCATCTATGCTCATTTTTTAGTAAAGTTAATCATAACTATTTTTTCTTCTTTTTATTTCTGAATTGTAATGTCATTAAAAATAAGCATCTATGCTCATTTTTTAGTAAAGTTAATCATAACTATTTTTTCTTCTATTTATTATTTAATTGTAATAAGTCATTAAAAATAAGCATCTATGCTCATTTTTTAGTAAAGTTAATCATAACTATTTTTTATTTTTTTTATTTCTGAATTGTAATAAGTCATGAAAAATAAGCATCTATGCTCATTTTTTAGTAAAGTTAATCACAACTATTTTTTCTTCTATTTATTATTTAATTGTAGTAAGTCATTAAAAATAAGCATCTATGCTCACTTTTTAGTAAAGTTAATCACAACTATTTTTTCTTCTATTTATTTTTGAATTGTAATAAGTCATTAAAAATAAGCATCTATGCTCATTTTTTAGTAAAGTTAATCACAACTATTTTTTCTTCTATTTATTTCTGAGTAGTTTTTTATATAGTTTTTTTTTCTTTTCTGCTATATTTACTTTTTTCTATTTATTTCTGTGTGGTAATAAGTCATTAAAAATAAAAAAGAGGCGCAATGCTAGTTAATTCGCTTCAAGCCTTTTGAAATAATGTAAACTGCACTGCACATAGCTCCGTGCAGTATACCCTATTCCTCAAGGCTTGAAGCGAACCAACGTGCAGGTGAGCATTGAGCCTCTTCTTCATTGTCTCTGCACTCAGGGCTTATAAACAGCTGCGAGTGCCTCTCGCTTGGCGAGGTGGGACTAAAAAAACAGCTGCAATAAAATAAATAAGTAAAGAAAAAAAGTGCCTCCTACTGGGCCCCCACGGCCTGGATACGACTAGAAACCCACCATGGGCCAGGATCCAGGCCGTGGGTGGCCCAAAGAGATCATCGACAAAGCAGTAGTAAGTAGGCCCGTAAGCCTGCAGTGCAAAGAAGCTTGAGAGGGGAGCGGTAGTGGGGCTTATAAATCACTGCGCGCCCCTCTCAGCTAGCGAGGTGGGACTAAACTTTCATGCCGCACCGTGGCAGCACAAGGCCATTCGTCCCAGTTCGTGGCTCCAACCGGGACCAATGCCCACCCTTTAGTCCCGGTTGGAGGCACCAACCGGGACCAAAGCCCTCTGCTTCCCGCCATTTCTGCTGCTGAAAAGAGGCCTTTGGTCCCGGTTGGTGCCTCCAACCGGGACTAAAGGGCGGCATTTGTCCCGGTTGTTGCCATGAACCGGGACCAATGCTCTGCTTATATAAGCGGCACTCGCAAAAATTTGGTTCAGTTCCTTCTTCCCGCCGCCCGGCGTCCAGGCTGCCGTCCGTCTCCGCCTCGCCCGTCGCCGTAAATGCCGCCAGCGCCGCCCGCCGTCGCCGCCCAGCCCGCCCGTGCCCTTGACCCCTGCCGTCGCCGCTCCGCCTGACCATAACGCACCGCCGCCTCACCGTCGACCGTCACCGCGCCGCCCCGCCCCGTGCCGCACCTCACCGTCGCCGTCGCCGTCCCCGACACGCCGTCGCCGTGAGCAAGTAATTTTTTTGTTAGATTTTTTTGTAGTTTCATAGATTTTTTTGTTAGATGTGTAGTAATTTAGATGTGTAGTTCATAGATTTTTCTGTCAGATATTTTTCATATTGTGTAATTAATTTGTTCATATTTTGTTAGATTTTTCTCTGTTAATAGATTTTTATGAAGAGATGTTTGTATGTTCATATATATGCATGTTTGTATATGTGTTCATATATATGCAAAGATCGAATATGTCAAATTTTGTTCATATAGAATTTTTATGATTTTTCCTGTTGTAATTTTGTTCATAGAACTTTAATGATTTTTTGTTCATAGTATTTTCTTTGTCAATTTATTGTGTATGTATAGGAAAATTGTGAATGATAGAAGTCATTTATGAATATGTTCATATTTAGAATAGAGGAAAAAGGAAAAAAATAAGAAGAGAAAGTAGTTTATTTTTAGTTAGGAAAATAATAGAACTATAGGTAAACTAGTTTATTTTTAGTTTGATTTAATAAACTACTTTATTTTACTATATATAGAAGTAGTTTGTTTTTAGTAAGTACTACTTTATTTATTTGTAGTAAGTGCTTAGTAGTTGAACTAGTTGATTTAATTAATAAAACTATTTTATTTAACTATATATAGAAGTAGTTCCCGCATCGACGTCGGCGATGCCTATCCCGCATCCTCGTCGTCGTCGACTCGGTGGTGGAGGCTTGCTTGATCAGGGCCATGTTCGGGACTGGGCTCCGCCGGGCTGGTATTGGGAGGTGCTACCTTCCGGGGGACGTAGGTTGGTGAGGAGGCAGCCCGTTGTTGACCCGATCCTTGTTTGGTGGCGGTCGCGTGGGCCAGTGACGGTGCCGAGGCTTCCGGACACCGCGGAGGTGGTACGTCACCGTGTCAGCGAGGAGGACGAGCACGTCCGTCGCTACATGGTTGCATTGGAGGGCAGGTTCGACAATACCTGGCACGTTCTTCAGGGATCTCACCGAGCTATGATCCTGTGATGGTTCCTTATCTTTGGGTGTCCACCGCCCGCGTCGATACCCGTCGGGCGCTACGGTTCTAGTTGTATTAGTGATGCTATATTAGTGATAATATTCGACGATGTACGAACACCAAGATCGATGATGTGTACTTTTGCTTATAATTATTGAATCATGCTAATTTGAATACTACTTTATTTGATGATTTGGTTTTGCTTATTTTATGATTTGGTTTTGCTTATAATTGAATGCTCATATTGGATAAGTTCTCCTTCATTTGAATTATGAACATAGGCCGGAAATGTTGTACTCGGATTTACGAAAACCGCACGGGTTGTGCGACCGTGCCAATGACGACGAGGTATCTGCGACAGGTTCATTGAGCTGGGCGAAGATCGGCGCTTCAGCATTAAGCTCGACGAGACCTTCGATGTTCATCTGATGCATAGCAACGACAATGTTTTTTTCGTAATTAATCATGACTTCAACTATTTTAATCATGACAATATTTTTCATCTTTTCCAATTCGACTAGCTTATCCCATGCTTTGCAAGGCGCTATGTCTTGGAGAGGATGGGTTTTGAAGACCATGAAAGTTTCGAAACCAAAAAATTATCCTAAGTACCCATCATGGTGTGGATTTTCAAGTAAAGCTGTACAATGCTCAGAGTGTAAGCCATTTTGGTTGCAAAAATTGGGAAGCACTTTGCAAGATGTATGGTCTTGATGAGGGTATGCTTGTCACCATGGATCTTGGTGATCCTGCAATCGAGCAAAAGAGACCTTCGATTTGGGTCCTTGTGGATACACCTCCAATTCTTCCCCCATGTGAGCTTAACATAGTTATTAAGTAATTTATATTGTTTATTTCAAAATAGTTGACAGCTTATTTCCATTGACAGCTTATTTTGATTGTTCAAAGAATGTGCGGAAGATGGTAGACAAAACCCACTACACCGATGGCTCCGAATTAACTTATAAGGAGAAAAATCATCTGATAGCATTTTGTGGAGATCTTGAGAATTACAATGTCTACAATCGAACTCCTCAACATTATGGTCAATACGTGCCACTAGTGCACGTGTTGAACTCTGATAACTACCATGGAGATACCCTGGTAAGATTTTTTACTATTACGACATCCGTGCATCTTTTTGCATACTTCTAAAACTAGTACATCATTGCTAACTAAGAAGTTATTACTATGTTTTTCAACAGAGAATCCCAGAGGATTGTGTGCCTCATTTGATGTATGAGAATGGAGAGTCAGGGTCTATATTGTTTTATGCTATTTTACCTTAAGGGTGTTTAGGTCCTACCTGATACTGATGATCATGTGCTAAGAACAATTATGTAGGGTTGGGTTCGATGACTATGAGGATGATGATCGTATGACTTATTATTAATAGCGAGTAGAAGTTGTATGATGATGCATGATTAGTAGGACTTGTTATTATATATGATGATGTATGATGCGAGCATGCATGAGCATGTTATATCAGCGGGTGAAATGAACATAGCAGCAGCGTTGATAAACCAAGGACGAAGATATAAGAGAGGACACTTCTCTCTATTAGCTAGCTAATAACAACCTAAAAATAACCCCTAAAACAGTCGCTTTTCTAAAAAAACATGGACTTTTGGTCCCGGGTGGAGCCACCAACCGGGACCAAAGGCCCCCCTGACTGGGCTCGGCGGATCGGCCACGTGGAGCACATCTGTCCCGGTTCGTGTTGAACGGGACTAATTGGTGGAGGTATTAGTAACGACCCATTAATCCCGGTTTATGAACCGGGACTAAAGGCCCTTACGAACCGGGACTAATAGGTGTTTTTCTACTAGTGTTGGTTGGTCGACTACCCTAGGAGGGGCAGACCCTTCTCCAAAGTTGCACCTCCTGGCCACCTATATAAAGGGGAGGGGCAGCCCCTACAAACACACGGTTTCGGTGGCCGCGTCCTCCGTCTCCTCTGTAATGTGTGTCCTCACATTGAACGCAACAAGGCTGCTCCATCACTTGTCCTCTGGTTGCCCTTTGCCCTGGATGATGAAGTGCTGCCGAATTATTGACAGAAACACACGTGGATACCGTAGAGGAACCCTAGATCAAATAATTTTTTCTCAGCTGGGAGGTTTAACCTACCTGAAGACGAAGAGAGTACGTGATTTTATGTCGATTTCACGATGCGATCTTCAGAAATTTATATGTGTTGGCAGATCAAGATGTGGTATATTACTCAATTCAACAAGCTATGTATGGGGATTTCTCCAAGGGCACAAAAGATGGACACAAGATTAGGTTTCCCTAAAGAAATAGGACCTAACTGGTGATCTCCACCTCACTTTCTCCTTCTCTAATCACACAATCCGATGGGCTCGCGTATCAGTTGGAGGAAGAAGAGTAAAACAACGTAGTCCACTGAAGCGTACATGTGGATGTTGGTTTCGTTCAAACCAAACATATTAGAATTTCAGACTATCAAGTTGTAACAAGTACATGGTTAAGAAAAGTGCGCTTCTTCCATGAATTTGTAAAAGTAGCCATAAATAGAATAGAGAGTGCGGTAGTCCATCTCTAGAAGCAAAGAAATCTTTTACGAAACGTAAACCTTTTGCTAGACAGGAATAAGGCTTGGAACATAGGGGATTACATCGAAGGAAAAGAAAATCCTCCTTTGGAACCCAAGCTTGCCTGTGCTTGGATGGTGATACCTCAAGTTGGCCATGCAGAACCGATCCTTGTAAGCTTTGGTTTTGAGATTGTAGCGTCTCGTATAGGACACCCGTTCCTTGAACACAATCTCATCATCAAATGTGGCGATTGGACATAATTCAGGGGGCCTGAACATGAGAACAGCGATTGTGTATCGTCGATCCCATCTCGGGTTCTCAACGTTGTTGCACATCCACAACTCAACTGAATTGATGTTGGCCCCTTTACAGGCCAAGCACAGCTCCCCGCGCAGCTCGGATAAACTGAACCGGGTGTATTCCAACATCGGGCAGCAAGGTGGTGGCGGCATGACCCCGAAAGCCTCGTCTTCCAAGCTGAAACGGAGGAAACCCGGCGCCGCCTTCCCGAGGTTACGCTCGTCGATGGCCCAGATGAGGGACCCCTTGAAGAAGGTCGCTGTTCGCCGTGCCAGGACAGGGTATGGCGGTCGCGTCACTGTCTCACGCCAGTGCCGATCAGTCCCAATGGTGAACACTTCCATCGTGATGGAGCGGTAGCTGCACGTCCCCGTAAGCAGGTGCAAAGAGGAGTACGAGAAGCGCGCCACCTTGTAGGCGCCAGAACGTGGGTCTTGCCCAAGGCCAAACACCTGGTGGCACATCTCAAAGCTTAGAGGCTTTTGCCGTGGCGGCGGATCGGCTCCACGGCCCCGGGGAAGCTTCAGGGTGCGGCGTGTGGCCGGGTTGAGCACGTACGCGGTGAACCCGACGGGCAGCAGGACCAGGCCATCGCAGTGCGCGAAATCGTGCATCTGGTAGTCGGAGGTCAAGTCTATGTCGTGCATGAGTGGCACGGTGGTGCACTGCTGGTTCGCCTCCCACCTGTACAGGCCGACCTTGTCCATGGACCGGTGACCGTCGTGCAGTGTGTGCGGGAGACGAGCAGACATGGCTTCTGACGGTGGAGGTGCGCCCGGTGGAAGGACGTGTCACGGCAGATGGTGGACTGCCACGCCTTGCAGACGCAGCTGAACCGCATCAGGGACTCCACAGGCAGATTCACCAGGATCTCCGAGACGATCTCGTGCGGCACGTGCGGACCCTCCTTCTTTCTCCTCTTGGCTACCGGTGGTGCCGTCTTGACGTCGTCCATGGCCGGCCCCGGCCGGTGATTGGATCTCTCGCAGGGCAGGGCACGACGGCAGGAGTCCGCGTGCGCGACGTCTCCTCGTCGGTATAGGAGCCGTCCTTCAGATTTGGTAACGAATTTTTTTTTACTAAAAAAGAATGACCGTCGTACGTGGTCGATCGACTCTCTCAGCCTTTGCTTGGCATGGGTGTCGCCGTATGTGTGTGGGTCCTTTGCATGGATCACGCAGGTACTGCTTTGTGATGTTCCGGCCGGAATTTCCTATTTGCCGCTCTTTGCGGCAAGTAGTCGACCGGACGCACATGCATATCGACGAGCGCGTTAGGATGGGCAGGCCCGTTCAACGTTAAAGCGAATCCGGTTTTGGGAATCTTCTAGGTGGTTCCCAGCCGGTTTTTTTGGTTTTGGGAACCCTCTAGAAGGTTCCTGAACCGGTTTTTCTATTTCCCCTTTACCTCTTTTTGTTTGTTTTCTTTTCTTTTCTTTTTCATTTTAATTTAATTTTTTCTTTTCTGTTTTCTTTTTTATCTTTTTTCGTTTTTTATCTTTCCTTTTTTCTGTTTTCTCTTTCTTTTTTATTTTTTCGTTTTTCTTTTTCTGTTTTCAAAGTTATTTTCATTTTTCTAAATTTTTTTTGTGTTGCTCACAATTGTTCAAAATTTAACAAAATGTTCTCATTTTTCAAATTTTGGTCATGCTTTCAAAAAATTGTTCAAAACTTCAAAAATGTTCTCATTTTCAAATTTTGTTCATCTTTCAAAAAAAAAAATGTTCAAAACTTCACAAAATGTTCTCATTTTCAATTTTTGTTCCAGACTTGAAAAAATGTTCATGCTTTCAAAAAATTGTTCAAACTTCAAAAAATGTTCTCATCTTCAAATTTTGTTTCTCTTTTCTTTTTTTAGTTTCTGTTTCTTTTTTTATGTTTTCTTCACAATTTCACAAATTTGCAAAATTTGTTCGCAAATTAAGAAAAACTTTCGTTTTTTCAATTTTTGTTCGCGAGTTTCAATAAATGTTCCTATTTCAAATTTTGTTCACATTTTTCAAAAAATGTTCGTGTTTGAATTTTTTTTCGTGAGTTTCGTAAAATGTTCCCATTTAAAAAACTTGTTCACATATTTCAAATTTTGTTCGGCAGTTTTAAAGAATGTTCACATATTTCAAATTTCACTTTCTTTTTTTAGTTTCTGTTTCTTTTCTTAATGTTCTTTTTCAAAATTTCACAACTTTGCAAAATTTGTTCGCAAATTTAAGAAAAATGTTCGTTTTCAATTTTTGTTCTTGTGTTTCAATAAATGTTCATATTTAAAAAAAAATTGCATTCGCAAAATGTTAGGAATTTCAAAAAGTTTTCCAGCTTTCCAAATTTGTTCACAAATTTATAAAATGTTCATGTTTTCTAATTTTGTTCACAATTTGAAAAATGTTCATAAATTCCATAAATTCGTTTGGGAGTTTGAAAAGGTGTTTCTGTTTCAAATTTTGTTCGAAAATTTCAAAAATGTTCATATTTACATGTTTTGTTGGAAGTTTCGGAAAAATGTTTTGTTTCCAAAATTGTTTGCAAATTTTAAAAAAAGTTTGTTTTTTTTAAATTTTGTTCTGGAATTTAGAAATTCTTCACGTGGAAAAGTTTTTCGTGTTTCCATGTTTTGAAATTTGAAAAATTGTTCCTGTTCAATTTTTTGGGTGGTTTAAAAAATGTTTCCGTTCTAAAAAATATGTCCGCATCTCCAAAATTCATTTGTGTGTTGAAAAATGTTTGAGTTTTCTCAAAATTGGTAAAAAAAAATGTTCGCGTTTGATTATACATTCACGTTTTGTTTTTGAAAAAAAATTGTGTTGGAATTTTTTAAAGATGTTCGGATCGGCGTTTAAGTTTTCTTAAGATTTTGTGCTCTTCTGTGATCAACAAAGCTACCTAGCTCAACTGATTCGAGTCGTATGCTTAGGTGCCGCAGGTCTATTGTTCGATCCCTGGCAACGCATCTTTTTTTATTCCAGCGTGAGCTACTATTCGCGAGAGAGATGGGCCGGCCCAGTCTGTCGATCCCCTATGCGATCGCTCGACTACTTGACGCAGAGAGCGTCACATAGGAGCTCTCATTCCGGCCTGCAGACAGCCCACAATTAATGGACTTTCTTTAAGAGAAAAGATAAAAGAACCGTTTGACGCTGGCTGTATGTACGTTTCCTTTTTTTCTTCTTGCGTATAAAAGTCTGATTTACATTAGATCAACTAGCAAAAGAGCCCGTGCATTGCAAAGACCTTAATAGGTCCACGTCATTTCTTTCTCACCACATAGTATCCCATCTATGTTGTGACTTATCCTACTTCCCACCCTAGACAACGATGGCCTCAGTGCTCACACAAACACAACGCGTTTGAATTTTCTCAATCCTAACTCGTTCCTCTGTGACGCCCGGATAATCATGCTACAGTAATCTCACGTTAATGATGGCACGTCACCTCTGTCACTGTAATTAATCTCAGGTTAATTCAAAACTATTTCAAATTTAAATTCAAATTAATGTCAAACGTCAAAGTTTTCAAAATATTAAACTAAAATGTTCGGGGTGTGCAGTTAAATGCCTAGGTAATTATAATAAAACAAACACATTTTTATAAAATGCCTAGATAATTTAAAATGATTTAAAACAGAAAAGGAAAATAAATAAAAGAAAAAGAAAACACAAAAACAGAAAACAAAGCTAAACAAAAAAAGAGAAGCCCCCTCTGCCCAAAGAGGGCCACTGTGCCGCCCACCACCGCCCATATCCTCTCTGCTCAAGACCGAAACCCTAGCCCGACCGACTCCCCACTTCACCCCCCACTCCCCACGATCTCCACCTCTCCTCCAGGCGCCCTTGAGCCCATGTGACCCCACCTCTCTCGCTCGTGACACGCCCCCGATCTGAACTGGGGTTCGGCCCCAACACCTCCCGTCGCCCTCGCCATGACGCTGCCACTCGAGTGCCTCGTCGCGTGGCGCCTGACGCCATTGCCCATCCCGTCGCCTCCTTGCCCTTATTCTCCGTCGCGCTCGCCCGCTGAGGCCTCTGCCTCGCCGTCGCCGACCAACGTCCTCGTTCTTGGGAAACGCATCCCGGCCCCTCCCCGAGCCGACTTTTGCACAACTACAGCCCCGGTGAGGCCTCGTGCATCTTTGCTTGCTCCCTATGATCCGGTCGATGTAGGTCGCCTCCCCGCACTTCGCCGGCCACCTCTTGTGGTCACCGCCCGCGCTTCGGCGACCATGCTCACAAGATCGGACGCACTCCGGCCGTCTGCGCCGCTCCTGGGCGTGCCAGCGCACTCCGCCGCCACCAGCGCCTTGTCGCTCACCGAGCCCATCGATGGCTGCGTCGCCATCGCTTTCCCACGCCGCTTTCGACCGCGCAACCGCCTCCCTCACTCCTCTCGCCGGTCGCTTCGACCGTCCCAGCACACCTCGAGACCCCATGTTCCCCCGTGAGCTCTCCCCGATCCCTCTCTCCTCGTCCCCTCCCGAAGCGCCACCACCGCCCCCCGTCGCCGGCTCCGCCGTCCCACAGACCTCCTCCTCGCCGGACCCTCACGCCACCGAGCACGGAACGTGCTCCTGCCTCCTCTCTCTTCTCGCCGAGCCAGCCCGGCCGAGCACGCCGCACCAACGCCCGTCGTGGATCTCGCCGCCGCCCTCCCGGTGACTAAATGGTCACAGGTGGCGAGCCTGGTGCTCAGCGTCAGCAAGCCCCCGGCCCCAGAAGCGCTTCCGACGCGGACCGAATCACCCCGCCCGCCTCCGCCGCTGGCCCGGCTGCTTCGCCGAGTCCGGCCGTCTTGCCACCGATGGACACGCCGTCCTCCCCACCTTCGAACGCACCCACCATGCCCTTTTGGTCACGGACGACGATTCCGGCGAGGTCCGGCACCCCCCTCCGCCGCGGACGCCCACCGGGGCTCCCCAACGCCGGCCGCCGACGTGGCCGACCCGGCCACCGCTTCACATCGATCGGTGGGCCAGCCCGCCGACACTGCTGACTCGGGCCACTAGGCCGACTGGCACCCCGCTTATGACATGGGGCCCCAACCCCCAGAGCGTTTTTAAAATAAAAGAAAAAGGAAAGGAATTTAAACAAAAATAATTAATAAAAATAAAAATGAATAAAATTAATTAATTAATTAAGTAATTAATTAGTTTAATTAATCCTGATTAATTAACCTAATGACTAATTAACCTAATTAACTACTGTTAATTAACTAACAGAGTATGACGACCGGGACCCACATGTCGGGTTGACCAAGTCAACCCTGTTGACTGCTGACGTCAGCATGACCTCATGCTGACGTCATAAATTCATTTTTCGATTTAAATAATTAATTAATTAAATTCCAGAAATTAATAAAATCTTTAAAAAATCATATCTTTTAATCCGTAACTCGGATTAAAATATTTTCAACATGAAAGTTGCTCAGAACGACGAGGCGAATCCGGATATGCAGTCCGTTCTTCCGCCGCACACCCCTAACCTATCAAACCTGCAACTTTCCCCCTCCGGCTCCTCTGCCCGAAATCACGAAACACCGGGAATACTTTCCCGGATGTTTCCCCCCTTAACCAGTACCACCTCATACCACGTTAGGGCACGCCTAGCATCGTTACTTGGCATGTCATGCATCAATATGCATCTTTTACATGGTATTCATTGTTTCTTCCCCTCTTCTCTCCGTGAGACTACGAGACCCGACGCTTCTTTGCCATTCGACTACGGAGTTGGCGACCCCTCTCTCTTGCCAGAGCAACCTGGCAAGCCCCCCTCGATCACCGGATATCGCCTACTCTTCTCTATCGCTTGCATTAGAGTAGTGTAGCATGTTCTTGCTTTCGAGATACTCCTATACCTTTGCATAGCCTTTGTCCTAGTTACTTCTGTTGTTACCTTACCTGCAATCCTATATGCTTAGTATAGGATGCTAGTACTTTCATCTGTGGCCCTACATTCTTGTCCGTCTGCCGTGCTATACTATCGGGCCGTGATCACTCAGGAGGTGATCACGGGTATATACTATATACTTATGCATGATACATGTGGAGACTAAAGTCGAATTGGTGATGGAGCACCATGAAGTGGATCTTGAGGCGGAGCGGCAGGCGAGTTGAGACCGCCTAGGAGAGAGGTGGGCTTGGCCTGTTCGGCGTTCGCGGTTACTTAACACGCTTAACGAGATCTTGGTATTTGATCTGAGTTGGCTCTGAGCTTATACGCACTAACCAACTACGTGGGAAAGATATGGGCACTCGGCGTCGTGGTATCACAAGCACTTGAGACGTCGTGACGGGCCAGTAGCGAATTGGGCTGGGCGCCACTAGGCTAGGTCTGCTTTCGGCCGCCCTCGCAATGTCTTGAGTGTGCTCGAGGCGATGGGCCCAGGACCCTGCTTGGCGCTTAGGTTTAGACCGCGTACGTCTTTGGCCTCTCTGTTGTGCCTAGGTGGGGCTGCGGCGTGTTGATCTTTCGCGGCGGGCATGACCCGAGAAAGTGTGTCCGCCAAATGGGATCAAACGTGTTGGGTAAGTTGGTGCACCCTCCGGGGAAGTTAATCTATTCGAATAGCCGTGATCTTGATGCAGGATGACTTGGAGTTGTACCTTGACCTTATGACAACTAGAACCGGATACTTGATAAAACACACCCTTCCAAGTGCGGATACAACGGTGGTCGCTCTCTCTCGGGGATATGAGGAGGGATCGCCGGGTAGGATTATTGCTATGTGATGTTACTTGGAGGACTTCAACCTACCCTCTTCTACCTGTTGCAAGACAGTGACCGAGCGTAGTCTTCGATAAGACTAGCTATCCCCTCTTATTACGGCATTCTGCGATTCGGTCCACCGATATGGCCCTTTACACATATATCCATGCATATGTAGTGTAGCTCCTTGCTTGCAGTACTTTGGATGAGTACTCGTGGTTGCATTGTTTCCCCTTTTCCCCTACCTCTATTCGATTGCTGCAACTTACGATGGAGCCAGGAGCGACGCCACCGTCGATGGCGACTACTACTGCTGGAGGTGCCTACTACTACGTGCAGCCTGGCGGCGACCAGGAGTAGCTAGGAGGATCCCGAGCGGGAGGCCTGCTCCTCTTCGATCTGTATCCCAGTTTGTGCTAGCCTTCTTAAGGCAAACTTGTTTAACTTATATGCAGTACTCAGATATTGTTGCTTCCGGCTGACTCGTCTATGATCGAGCACTTGTATTCGAGCCCTCGAGGCCCCCGGCTTGTATTATGATGCTTGTATGACTTATTTTATTTGTAGAGTTGTGTTGTGATATCTTCCCGTGAGTCCCTGATCTTGATCGTACACATTTGCGTGCATGATTAGTGTACGATTAAATCGGGGGCGTCACAAGTTGGTATCAGAGCCGACTGCCTGTAGGAATTCCCCTTCCAACTCCTTGGCCGAAGTCGAGTCTAGACTTTACAAAACTTTTACTAACATGGCTGTGCGGCCCATGGGCCCACGTCGCCATTGGGTGGTATTAGGATCTTTTACTCCTCGATCTTTACTCTGGGATTACGAACTCTCTTCTATTCGGGTTAAACGATTTTGCTAAAACAAAACTAACTTTAGGTTCTCGCAAGTACTTTCTCCCGGAGAGCCCCTCACTTCAGATGATCGTACGCTAATCGAAGATTCCAAAGATACTCTCGATGTTCTCTCGAGACTTTGTGCCCATCACTTTTGCTATTCGACCACCCGATAAATCCTTATGGATAACTACTTACACTTGCCATTCATACGATCATCCCCCATTGATCTTGTTATTACAAGATACCCCGAAGTTTTCTCTATTGTTCCGAGAATACTTGTGCCTACTGCCTAGCAGTTCTTTGCCACATGAATACCCCTTCAAATAAATCCTCGCACTTGACGAGTATCCGCTCAACCCCAGTTGTTCATGTGTTTCACAAAAGTCTTCAAAATAATATTCGATCTTCCGAAAATCCATTGGGGCCTTTGGCTCTTGAAATTATTGCTTGCTTGCATTATGGTTAATCCCATAAGTCTTGTGGTCATATTGACATTCCTTGTCACTATCATTTTGTCAGGACCCCGATCCTAAGTCACACCGATCTAGCATGTAACACATCATATCACTTTGCGGCCTCACGCACGGTATTCCCACGGGTGTCGCCTTACCATGGCCCGGGACCGCTTATGCGTCTTTTGGCTCACGTATATGATAGTGTCGCTAGCATCCATATGACAAAGAACCGGGCCGACATGGCTAGTCGTGAACCCAAAGCGGCGCTAACCTATGGGGACAGGCATACATGAATCACATCGAACATGTCGGTCATCAACGGATATATTCGGGCTGTAGCACTTTGGGCTATGAGGACTCCGGTATCCCGGTCAGCAGGCTAGGCAGGACTCGAATAACACCGCGTGACATTTCCCGAAGGAACAGAACCACCGAGAGCAGTGAAACACATGCCGGCCAGTCAAGTGTCCAAGCGGTAGTCTTTGGGCTAGCAGGACTCCGGTGAACCGGGCTGTAGCGGACTACTATCGCTCAGAAGCACGAGACTACATTTCCCCATATGAGAGGCTGCCAAGGATAAACAACTAGTTGTCGGATCCCACACATACCAAGCATTTCAAACATACACACAATATGCTCAATATGTGTAGATACAACATGGCATCACAACATAACTCTACGACTCAAATATTATCAATAGGCTCCGAGGAGCGAGATATTACAAACATGGGTCTCATGACCCAACACTCGAAACATACAAGTCAAAGCACAAGCGGAAGCTAATCATGTCTCGAGTACGCATAACTATAAACGAAAAAGGCTAAGAAGCCTGACTATCTACCAGATCCTGCTGAGGCACAAGATCGTAGCTGAGGTATCAAGCTAACCGTCGAAGTCCAAGCGGAACTACTAGCGAGACTAAAGTCTCTCTACAAAACATAAAATAGAAAAACGTGAGTACAAACGTACTCAGCAAGACTTACATCAGAACTAGCTACATATGCATCATTATCAAAAGGGGGTGGTGGAGTTTGACTGCAGCAAGCCAGCTTTGACTCGGTGGCTATCCTGAACTACATTTGCAAGTAACTCTTTTGAGGTGGCGCTGCGAGTCCACATATTCACCATGTCAATACACCACTATGGACCCGCCTCCGTCTTCCCTCGAGAACGCCATCCATAGCACTCACGCTTATCTTGCGCATTTTAGGGTATCCACTTTCACTTGTCTATGAACTGATATAGGCAACCCGAAGTCCTTCTCCATGGACACGGCTATTCGAATAGATCATATTAAACCCTGCAGGGTGTACTTCTTCACACACGCTCTCACCACTTACCGCCGTTTACACGACATGTACTCGGCAACCTTCAAGCGGAAGCCCAACGTGGGTGTCGGCCACGGCCTACCTAAACACTCAAGTCCCTAGTCCGGGTTTATCGCCTATTCGGGTTCCATCCGCAGGAGTCCGCCGAGGTTTCCCATACGGCCCCGAACGATGTGTCTGAGGTTCCCGAGACACCAAGCAGGCGAATCGGTACACGGGCCATGGTGCCTACCGCAACACAACCCACCCCTAAGGTCAGCGTTGCGTCTGCGGCCCCAAGATACTACAAACACGAAACTACTTGCAACTCCCGGACCAGGAACAAGGGTGGTTAAGAAGCCGAGAGGGTCAATTAAGGATCCCAATGCGTGGTAGTAACTGTTTCATGGATCACAAACACGTAACTCAGTTCACGAGGGCGGCTGCAATGAGACAACCCACCATGTACTCCTACATGGCCTCTCACCGCTACCTTTACCAAATCGTGTTCACACACTTAGCTCACACACAATAGGACATGTTCACACAACCATTCCAATTCATTCCCGATGAATCGGACCCGACTCAACTCTAAGCAATGGCAGGCATGACAAACAAGCATAAATGAGTAGGCACAACATGGCTCAAACAATTCCTACTCATGCTAGTGGGTTTCATCTAATTCTTGTGGAATGACAGTCATGCAAAGGATCAAGGGGTTCAGCTACACCGCAAGTAACACATGAGTCGTTGTTGTCCTAATGCAGTAAAATAGAGCAGGTGCGAGAGAGTGGGATTGTATCGGAATGAACAAGGGGGTTTTGCTTGCCTGGCACTTCTGAAGATAATAGTTCTTCATCGGTGTCATCGAATAATCATCGTCGGTACATCATCTACGGGAGGAACAATTACCGGCAAACAAGAGAGAACACAATCAATGCAATGCACATATATGATGCATGATCATGTTAAGGTACTGAATTCACCTAATGCAATAATAATCCAAGTTAGTTGAAGTGGAATTCAAACAAGGTTGAATTCCAACTCCAAATGCTATTTCATAAATTACCCTAATCATGATTCATCCTATTCAGTGATTTTAACTTGTTCAAACATGCATGATCATGGCATAAACAGATTCTTCATATTTTTCTGATCATTTTTCATATATAAATTATTTCCATCCGAAGTTACGGTTGAATTTATATGATTTTTAGAAGTTTAGAGTATTTTAGAATTTCTTGAATTAAATTAAATCTAGAAACCTAGTTATTATGTCGACCGACGTCGATGTGACGTCAGCGAGTCAACTGGTCGCTGTCCAGGTCAACTCGGATTGGGACCCACTGGTCGATGTCTAACTAACTAACCTAACTTGGTTAACACTAATCTAACTTGATTAGCGGGCGGGCCTGCATGTCGTTGAGGAGAGGGGAGGTCAAACCGGCGGTCAACCCACGCCGTCGTGGCCGTCGGGCGCCGGCGTTAGTCAAGCGAGCCAGCTGGCGGCGCAAGTGCATTTCGATGTTCCGGCCACCAAAAGGGTCGGGGAGGGTACCTACGGGGAGCTGGGGATGAGCTGAGGCTCTTGGTGAAGTGGGTTGAGCTCGAGGCGGTCGGAATCGACGCCGGCGGCGACCTATGCGGCCGCCGGAGCTCGGGCGAGCTCGGGCTCGACGCTGCGGCGCACTAGAGGGGAAACGGAGGGGCGCTACAGGTTCCCGGTGCTGCGGTGAGGGCGGTGGTGATGTTGGCTTCGGGTCATTGGGGCTCTAGCCACGCCGGCGACGAGGCACGGCGGCGGCGAGCTTCGGCCGTAGTGGAGACGGTGGCGAGAGGAGGGGAACGAGTCGGGGAAGAGGGGCGAGGGCGCAGGAGCTCACCGCGGTGACGATGGGATGCTCGGCGAGATCGGGGCGGCCGGAGCCGATGAATTTGTGGCGAAGTCCGCGGGTCGGAAGGGGAAACTGGTGGGGCGGCGCCTCGGGGTGCTCCGGCGTCGGGAGACTCGGTGAGGAGGCGAGGTGGAGTGGCGGAGCTCGTGGGCTAGTCGGGAGGAGAGGGGTGGCGGTGGCCGGCGAACAGCGACGGTGGCGGCAGGCCGCTCGGTCCGGCGAGAGAGAGGAAGCAGAGGAGAGGGAGGGTCGGGAGAGAGTGAGAGAGCCGAGCACGTGGCTCTCCGTGGCGTCGTCTAGGAGGGGCCGGGAAGCAGGAGGTGGCGGGGAAGCAGGAGGTGGCGCGCGCTCGGCGCGATCGCCGTTCCCTCCTCGCCCTCTTGGCAGAGGTAGGCGACAATGCGTTCGGTTGGTGGGCTGGGCCACCAACCGGGCCAGCGAGGGAGGGAAAGAAGGTTGGGCGGGTGGGCTCTTGTGAGGTGAGGCCAGTCTGGTTCTCTCCTGTTTTCCTATTTAACTCTGTTTTCCTATTTTCTGTAGTTTGTTTTGATTTAGTTTTAGACACCAAATCATTTAAATAAATCCTGAAAATAATTGTGGGCATTAACTAAATTATTAAAGAGGCCCTTAACTATTTTCCAGAATTGTTGGAGCATTTAAAAATAATATTAATAGTATTTAAATGCCCCAATTCAAATACAATATGGTTTATTCAAAATCCAAAATGCCTTGGAAAAATACCCATCATCTCTGGATATGGTTTTCACCTTTTCCATTAATCATGAACATTTTTGCAAACCACTTTGGGTTTTTGAAAATATTTTTGAATTTAAACCTATTTGAATTGCTTTAGTGCTAGGGCTTGATCATCCCCATTTCAAATTTCATGGAAATTAAACATGATGCATGGATGCAATGCTACTAGTTACAAGCAAGCTCTAGAGTTGATCTGGGGCTGTGACAGCTCACCCCCACTAAACAAGAATCTCGCCCCGAGATTCAAGACGTGAGGTAAGAGGAAAAGGGAAGTCACAAAACTATTACAATCTTCATGATCCACTTGCCTTCTCGAAGATGTTGATTTACTCCATCATCTTGGTCTTGACGTCTTTGCTTTCAAGATCTTCACTCGACACGACAATAGAAAGAAGGGGGAAACCCTACATGATTCGATCTTCATGAAGATCAGGTAACATGATCAACTCACGGACTGAGTCGGTGACACATCTTGAGTTGAGACATAAAATGCATCGAGAGGGATGGAAGAACAACAACGGGGTTTGATTGGTGGCAACAATTCCACGCTTAGAAAGATGGTGGATGGGGTCAAGGTGGTGAGAAAATATTTGCCATGATTCAATAGCGGGGCACCTCAGGGGAGGTGACGCGAGGAACTATTCCCTTAAGTGGCAAAAAGAATTACTTTTGATACAGAGATCATTGAAACTCTTCATACCAGCCTAAGGCAATTTAGAACGATCGTTTGGCGGAGTGCAAAGGAATGGTACACCCGGACTAGAATCGATGATGTGGACTACCTTGTTGAAGACAACGCAATGGATGATTTTGCTTATCATCGGAGGTGGAGGGACCCATGGTAAGTCCACTTTTGAAGATAAACCTTGACAAGAATTGCTAAGAAGACAGTCTATAGCGAGATAGCACAAGGACGGTGCAAGCTGGGAACGAAATGCAACTGTTCGAATGTTCCAACCATCATATCCGCCTGAGATTCAGATCTGGTTGGTGTTAGGATATTTCAGACTCAGCATGTCTGAAAGGAAAGGTTGCAACACAAATCGATGAGAAGACGTTGCGAGATTCTCAGGATATGAACCAAGGTAGTAAGCTCCAAAGCATGAGCTGGTTCTGCTACAAACCTGTGAACACATTGTCCTAGACAAGCATGACCACATGGTAGTCTTATAATAAAACACTACCGAGTTCGGGTGGGGAGCCATCATCGAGGGTATCGAAATCACTTCATAAGTCCGGATTAGCTCTCATGAAGGAACTTCTTCTCCTTGAACAAATCAGTCAGTGGCTTGAGGTGCTAGGGATACATACGGAATGAAGATGATCAGTCTATCAAACCATAGAATACTTCGCACATGCATGACTGACTTGGAATGATTCCAGAGGAAACAAAACAAACCTTTCTCAAGTTCATGGCGGCAACTTACACCAGATGCACATGAACTAGAGGAAGTCACTACTTTCATCCAAACATATGCTTCATGAATGAAACACGAAGAAATGTTTACACAAGTTTCCAATACTAGGTTGATGCTCAACATGACTCATGGGGGAGACAAAATGCTACTGATGGGCTCAACAGCAACTTATCGAAATTTCCATATCACTGGACTTCCACCATCATGTGAACACGGTGATAGCATTGGCCAGACCAAAAGACATAATGGTGTATGCTCGAGGGATCAACCACGAGTAAGACAACATTACGAATATCGTTGGTTCTGATTTGACTTGACAATGGCCCATACTCAATCAAAGAATTGGTAGGACAATAGATCCAACAACTGATCACGAGGAACGATCGATGAAGATATCATCTTTCTTCAACACACACTACACAAGAATATCCCTTTGAATCGAACTAAATTAGGCAAGCTTTTATCTTCCAACTCTCCAAGTTATTGTCTAGCTTAACCAACTAGCTCAGGGATATTCAACACAGATTCTTGGAGAAGGGGTGGTGTACAGAAAACCAACTTGATCACGAGCCCAACACAACAGTCGAGAAACAACCCGGTAACACTTCCAAGAAGATATTTGGAAAGTCACGAACCACCGGTATGTTACTAAGCTCGAGAGCAATCTTGCTTTTGAGGGCAAGACGATATTATCAAATGAGTGAGGACTTGACAAGATCCTAACTCATCAATCGAGGTGTGCACCGTAAATAAGGACTAGGTAGCACGATCTATCTTAGAATGATGATTTAATAACCACACGCTAAGAATGAGAATATTGTCCATTTACCACCAAGCAACGAGTGGCTCGAGTATTGATTTCGCACATCACAATTCACTTGCGGCATTCCGGTTACAACAACACGGAACCGAGGAATGAATAATGATAGCGAGAGTATCAACTGCGTCAAGAATTCCTAAGAGGTTGTGCAATTCCCATGACATTCTTGACATAAGATGGCAATACTTGAGGTAGAACAGATTCAAAAGCTGAATTGGCATTTTGATCTGCGGGATACAACTACTTTGATCCAATCCTGGATATGGATGAGGTACTGGAGTTTGTTTCTCCTAGTCATTCTGGAATAGAATGGCTTGACGGACCACAAGGATGAAATGCATCGATGAACACAAATGCACACATACCCTTGGCTATCAATTGATAGATGAAGGTCAGAAGGCATCTAAGAGAATAACTCAAAGGGACATATAATTTTTTTTGAGTTGTGGATGCACAGATTAGTGTGTCGAGCAAGCTCAACATTTCTTCCGGATAATCCATGCAGAAAGGTAGAATTGGCAGATTCACAATTATGAATGGAGAACTCCTCAAGAGCACTCTTATTGTGATCTTTTGGCTCAAAAGAACTTCTGCCATAAGCGGTTCGTAGTATTTGGAAGAAGGAAATACCACGGACCTTGAGGACTATCGCAAGGTTACTAATATCCTAAGGGCATTAGCAAATACTAACAACATGAAGTAGGATGAATCTCGGTTCAAAGAACCTGTGAGTAGAATACTTACTACTAAATGGCATCACGGGATGCTTTCGAAAATACTGGCCAGAATCATCACACTAGGGATACAAAAGCATTGCTAAATTGCTAGGTGACTCCCTAAACACCTAGGGTCATAATAATAATTCCAACATATATGTTGAGGCAGCGGAGTACCTCAACATACCAATTTGTGTGATTAATCTGGCCCGGATGAACATTAGAAATGGAGGGGAGGGATTTGCAAACGCATCAGACTATTTAGAGATCTGGGATGACTCGGACAGCATAACGGCTGTAAATGCTCAAAATGATTTGAGACATCCTGCAAAAATGGTGGCATAACCACTCAACAGCATCATAACCAGATTCTGAGATCAACAGTTATCATACAGGAGTAGCAAAAACTGAACTGGGGATTAAAACCAACAATCTTATAGGTCTATGGATTAGTAACACGTCATCCTAATGGATAGATGAGAAGCCTAGTTCTTAAACCCCGTAGAAGAGAAGAGAATGACTCGGTCGAGGAAGGCCATGAGGTATAAGGAGTAAAAAGAGCCTTACGTTCCTTCCACAATCAATTCCCTTACATAACTAAAGCATTTCTAGACACAACTTGACCAGTTTGGCTTGGTAATCCTCACAGCAACAGCTCTGATACCAACGCTGTCGGACCCGATCCTAAGTCACACCGATCTAGCATGTAACACATCATATCACTTTGCGGCCTCACGCACGGTATTCCACCGGTGTCGCCTTACCATGGCCCGGGACCGTTTGCGTCTTTTGGCTCACGTATATGATAGTGTCGCTAGCATCCATATGACAAAGAACCCGGGCCGACATGGCTAGTCGTGAACACAAAGCGGCGCTAACCTATGGGGACAGGCATACATGAATCACATCGAACATGTCGGTCATCAACGGATATATTCGGGCTGTAGCCTTTGGGCTATGAGGACTCCGGTATCCGGGCTGCTTGAGCTAAGCGAGGACTCCGAATAACACCGCGTGACATTTCCCGAAGGGACGGAACCAACGGCGTGAAACACATGCCGCCAGTCAAGTGTCCAAGCAGTAGTCTTTGGGCTAGCAGGACTCGGTGAACCGGGCTGTAGCGGACTACTATCGCTCGTATAGCACGAGACTACATTTCCCCGTATGAGAGGCTGCCAAGGATAAACAACTAGTTGTCGGATCCCACACATACCAAGCATTTCAAACATACACACAATATGCTCAATATGTGTAGATACAACATGGCATCACAACATAACTCTCGACTCAAATATTATCAATAGGCTCCGAGGAGCGAGATATTACAAACATGGGTCTCATGACCCAACACTCGAAACATACAAGTCAAAGCACAAGCGGAAGCTAATCATGTCCGAGTACGCATAACTATAAACGAAAAAGGCTAAGAAGCGACTATCTACCGAGATCCTGCCGAGGCACAAGATCGTGGCTGAGGTATCAAGCTAACCGTCAAGTCCAAGCGGAACTACTAGCGAGACTGATGTCTCTCTGCAAAACATAAAATAGGCAAACGTGAGTACAAATGTACTCAGCAAGACTTACATCAGAACTAGCTACATATGCATCATTATCATCAAAGGGGTGGTGGAGTTTAACAGCAGCAAGCCAGCTTTGACTCGGTGGCTATCCTGAACTACGACTGCAAGTAACTCTTTTGAGGTGGCGCACACGAGTCCACATATTCACCATGTCAATACACCACTATGGACCCGCTCCCGTCTTCCTACGAGAACGCCATCCATAGCACTCACGCTTATCTTGCGCATTTTAGGGTATCCACTTTCACTTGTCTATGAACTGATATAGGCAACCCAGAAGTCCTTCTCCATGGACACGGCTATTCGAATAGATCATATTAAACCCTGCAGGGGTGTACTTCTTCACACACGCTCACCACTTACCGCCGTTTACCGACATGTACTCGGCAACCTTCAAGCGGAAGCCCAACGTGGGTGTCGGCCACGGCCTACCTAAACACTCAAGTCCCTAGTCCAGGTTTATCGCCTATTCGGGTTCCATCCGCAGGAGTCCGGCCGAGGTTTCCCATACGGCCCCGAGCGATGTGTACAGGTTCCCGAGACACCAAGCAGGCGAATCGGTACAGACCACGGTGCCTACCGCAACACAACCCACCCCTAAGGTCAGCGTTGCGTGCCCCCAAGATACTACAAACACCGAAACTACTTGCAACTCCCGGACCAGGAACAAGGGTGGTTAAGAAGCCGAGAGGGTCAATTAAGGATCCCAATGCGTGGTAGTAATCTGTTTCATGGATCACAAACACAGAACTCAGTTCCTGAGGACGGCTGCAATGAGACAACCCACCATGTACTCCTACATGGCCTCTCACCGCTACCTTTACCAAATCATGTTCACACACTTAGCTCACACACAATAGGACATGTTCACACAACCATTCCAATTCATTCCCGATGAATCAGACCCGACTCAACTCTAAGCAGAAGCAGGCATGACAAACAAGCATAAATGAGTAGGCACAACATGGCTCAAACAATTCCTACTCATGCTAGTGGGTTTCATCTAATTACTGTGTAATTACAGGTCATGAAAAGTATCAAGGGGATCAGCTACCGCTGCAAGTAACACATGAGTCGTTGTTGTCCTAATGCAGTAAAATAGAGCAGGTGCGAGAGAGTGGGATTGTATCGGAATGAACAAGGGGGTTTTGCTTGCCTGGCACTTCTGAAGATAATAGTTCTTCATCGGTGTCATCGAATAATCATCGTCGGTACATCGTCTACCGGGAGGGAACAATTACCGGCAAACAAGAGAGAACACAATCAATGCAATGCACATATATGATGCATGATCATGTTAAGGTACTGAATTCACCTAATGCAATAATAATCCAAGTTAGTTGAAGTGGAATTCAAACAAGGTTGAATTCCAACTCCAAATGCTATTTCATAAATTACCCTAATCATGATTCATCCTATTCAGTGATGTTAACTTGTTCAAACATGCATGATCATGGCATAAACAGATTCTTCATATTTTTCTGATCATTTTTCATATATAAATTATTTCCATCCGAGTTACGGTTGAATTTATATGATTTTTAGAAGTTTAGAGTATTTTCTGGAATTTACTGAATTAAATTAAATCTAGAAACCTAGTTATTGCGTCAGCCTGACGTCGATGTGACGTCAGCGAGTCAACTGGGTCGCTGTCCAGGTCAACTCTGACGCTGGGACCCACTGGTCAGTGTCTAACTAACTAACCTAACTTGGTTAACACTAATCTAACTTGATTAGCAGGCGGGGCCCGCATGTCGAGGAGAGGGGAGGTCAAACCGGCGGTTGGGTCAACCCACGCCGGTCGTGATCGTGAGCGCCGGCGTTTAGCCGCCGGCGAATGCCAGCCGGCGCAAGTGCATTTCGATGTTCCGGCCACCAAAAGGGTCGGGGAGGGTACCTACGGGGAGCTGGGGATGAGCTGAGGCTCTAGGTGAAGTGGGTTGAGCTCGAGGCGGTCGGAATCGACGCCGGCGGCGACCTATGCGGCCGCCGGAGCTCAGGCGAAGCTTCGGGCTCGGCCTGCGGCGCACTAGAGGGGAAACGGAGGGGCGCTACGGGTTCCCGGTGCTGCGGTGAGGGCGGTGGTGAGGTTGGCTTCGGGTCATTGGGGTTCTAGCCACGCCGGCGACGAGGCACGGCGGCGGCGAGCTTCGGCCGTAGTGGAGACGGTGGCTAGAGGAGGGGAACGAGTCGGGGAAGAGGGGCGAGGGCGCAGGAGCTCACCGCGGTGACGATGGGATGCTCGGCGAGATCGGGGACGGCCCGGAGCCGATGAATTTGACGGCGAAGTCCGGCGGGTCCGGAAAGGGGGAAAATGGTGGGGCGGCGCCTCGGGGTGCTCCGGCGTCGGGAGACTCGGTGAGGAGGCGAGGGTGGAGTGGCGGAGCTCGTGGGCTAGTCGGGAGGAGAGGGGTGGCGGTGGCCATGAGCGGCGACAGTGGCGACGAGGCCGCTCGGTCCCGGCGAGAGAGGGAGCAGAGAGGAGAGGGAGGGTCGGGAGAGAGTGAGAGAGAGCCAGGCACGTGGCTCTCCGTGGGCGTCGTCTAGGAGGGGCCGGGAAGCGGGAGGTGGCGCGCTGGCGCGGTCGCCAGAAACCTCCTCTCGCCCTCTTGGCAGAGGTAGGCGACAATGGCGTTCGGTTGGTGGCTGGGCCACCAACCGGCCAGCGAGGGAGGGGAAAGAAGGTTGGGCCGGGTGGGCTGCGCAGGTGAGGCCAGGTACAGTTCTCTCCTGTTTTCCTATTTAACTCTGTTTTCCTATTTTCTGTAGTTTGTTTTGATTTAGTTTTAGACACCAAATCATTTAAATAAATCCTGAAAATAATTGTGGGCATTAACTAAATTATTAAAGAGGCCCTTAACTATTTTCCAGAATTGTTGGAGCATTTAAAAATAATATTAATAGTATTTAAATGCCCCAATTCAAATACAATATGGTTTATTCAAAAATCCAAAATGCCTTGGAAAAATACCCATCATCTCCGGATATGGTTTTCACCCTTTTCCATTAATCATGAACATTTTTGCAAACCACTTTGGGTTTTGAAAATATTTTTGAATTTAAACCTATTTGAATTGCTTTAGTGCTAGGGCTTGATCATCCCCATTTCAAATTTCATGGAAATTAAACATGATGCATGGATGCAATGCTACTAGTTACAAGCAAGCTCTAGAGTTGATCTGGGGCTGTGACACATTTTGAGTCTGTTGACTCAATACGTCTGCGAATACACGCAATCATCATTGATCCTTATGAATTACTTTTTCGGCTGAGCTGCCATTCTTTTAACTGGAATTGGTTCTCGACCAATCCAATTGTCTTTGATTGTACCCTAAGGCTATTCAACTTATCCACCCCTAATCGAGCATTGCTTCTGATCCCTTGATTTGGAAATCATAATTCCTTTGCAATTGACAATTGAGTTAGTCAGTTGTTTCTATAATCTACTTCCTCTAGTTGAGTACCGATGCTCACGTCAGATCCCTTGTGGACCACCAGTTCCTTTGTTGGATTTTATCTGACAACGCCCTTCATATTCAATAACCTTGTGAGCCTTTTCTCTGATACATAATGCCTTTGGTAAATTGTATCGTCTGCTTTCTCAACCATGCTCTGCCTTCGAGCTTGAGTTAATTACTTCTAAAGATTCTGGTATATGATTCTAAGATGCCCCGATGGGTTGAACCTATGCCTTCCTTAATATGTGTGAACTCGAAAGTTTTCACGAGTCGTACTCTTCTGGTATTTTGCCAGATAAAATTTCAACGCTATAACTTCATCGAAAGCGAGAAGTGAATGAAAGGGTATGCATTGGAGAAGTGGGAGTTGCCCATGGACCTGATGTGGAACTTATCATGGAAGCTTCTTGTAATAATAGCTACTTCCTTGATAACTAACATATGGTATCTGTGAATTGATCCCTTGCAACCGTGGTTCCAACCATGATTGATCTTCTTGGATTCCATTTCTCGGACAAGTTAAAACAATTGTCTCCTATGGATCAATACACCAGTCCAACCTTTACTTTGATCTTGTGTCGAGTATTACCCCCTGGTATCTCGAGGTTATCATGGAACTGCATAACTTCTTATGAGTCCTTCATCAAGTGCTACCTTCCCACTGATTCCAATTTTTCACGGGCTCTGAGTTATTAAACACTCAAAGACACCGATAACTGAACCGAGTCCGCTCTATGGTTCAACCACTCTTCAGTAAGCTTCTATAAGTACGAGTTTGTACCCGATCACGCCATTCCTAGCCTGCTTGGCTATATCATTGCCGTGACGATTTTAACTGTGCTACCTGGTCCTTATTATCGGAGCACCAATTTGCGATGATAGCTAAGCTTACGTCGATTTTCCCCGTCATACCCTTTCACCTTAAACAACAAGCTTGAGTTCGAGTTTGTGTCGTAACTGTGGTTCCAATAACCTCTTGCTTCATCATTCCTTTGACTTGATGTCGTCGCTGATTGATTGCATCTGCATGAGATCTCTCGACAATTGTGTCGTGATCATCATCAACCTTATGAGCTCTTCCAGGAATTCAATTGAATTCATGATGGGTAATACCATCCTTGCCCCTCAATGATTCCTGTTCTCATCGACCACTTTATTGCCCTTCGTTCAACACAACTTGTTCGTGTTTTGTGTAAACCATGAGATCCCTGCTACCCAAAGAGCTGATCTTCCTTACCTCGGAAGTATTACCATCTCTTTTTATCAAGAATGTGGTGAGAATTTCACCACCTCTTAAGAATTCTTGATATCATATTACTTCTCGCCATCTTCGTTCATTCCTTGGTCCCAGTATTGTTTTCAACCGGAATACCGAAAATTGAGCTATGACGTGTGAATTCAAAACTTCTAGCAACCCTATTGCTTTGAAGTGAATGGGCGATAGTTCATTCTAAGTCTTTCGATAATTGAATCACCATTCTAACATTGGCCGTGCAACCCAACCCATATTTCGGTGCACCGTTCAACCAATGTTTAATTATGTATGTTTTCCCGAGCATATCCCATTATATCATTTGATCTAACAAATGTCATCTTCTTGTTCACATTATCGTGGAAGTCCATCCGTTTGGAATTCTCGATGAATTGTCGCTGAGCCCATCAGCCACCTTCTCATCCGTCCTTGGTTTAATGATGAACTATTGCTTCAGTAACCCGCTCCCATAGTTCATTTCTCGAGAATCTTGCAATGTCTTTTCGCCGATTTGTGTTGCACCTTTTCCTCTCGGACCCCCTGAGTCTGAGGTATCATGACACCAATTGGATATGAATCTCGGTCAGATATGATGGTTGGGACAACTTTCCGAGAGTTATGATGTTGATCCTTTGGTGACCCGGTAACCTGATGTCATGCCTAGCACCCCCCCCCCCGGCTGGAGGACCTATCATTATAGATTCCTTTTCAGCAAGGTTATCCGTTCATCCATGAGGAAATTGTAAGACTTATTCTACAAGTTATTCTTGATGGATCCTTCGTGTTTCCAAAGTCTGATCTTCACCTGAAGACCATGTCAATGCTATCTCGAAGCATGTCAATGGTACTCCGATTTTCAACAGGAACATTTGAAGCACGATGCTAAATTTTATTTATCATTTATCCAAACACCGTTGTATGGGTAATATCATGAGGTTCCTCCCCCTTACGAATGGTTTTTCACGTTATATCCTGGCATGGATTCATGCTCTTCTTGTACATGGGGAGGATATACTCCTAAAAATTGTGTGTAATCACAATTTTTCTTTCCATTGTTCCATTAATCGATAGTCATATTTCTTTTCTTTCCATTTGTTGGGTTAACGTTTCTTGTGATCTATATGATCTAAGCAGTAATTTTCTCCTGCTTAGGTAAACACCTCGGTTTACAACTCATCGATTGTGACCTGTTACTATTATTGTCGACATCCACGGTAACCCCGATGGGCGAGAACCTTGCCTATTGGTCCGCCTCGTTCAACGAAAGCGGAAAATGGTTCTCTTCGTCCCTTGCCCTTGGTATCGATGTTGTTGCCGACATAACTGATAGGCTACCCTCTGACATGCCTTGCTATCGTGATCGTACAAGATGTCAACCCCCTTTCTACTTTTAACCCACATGGTGGGCCCATAACCCACAGTTCCACAGGAACGGAACCTGACTTTCCTGTACACCCCGATTTCCAAAGCTATTCCTCGCGCGTGACTTCTTATGTAATTCATGGGCCACCTGCCTAGTGATCTATTCTGGTATCAGACGCAATACTTATTCCCGTTGCTCTGAACCCCTTTCACATTTCGTATCAGGCAACAAATGATTACCTATCCACTTGAAACTTCTTATTGCACCTTCTTACCTTGCTCTCGATATTTTCTTCAGTTTCAATTCGAGAGTTACTTTCTGCCACCTTCCCCGATGTTATCGACCAGGTAGTCAACCTTGTAGAGGTCTGCTATTTCGGAATAACCACCCTTTATTCTTTCGTAAGAACAATGGAGATCCTGAAGAAAGGACGACAATTTCATCATGATGCGTTGAAGCAGAGGACTGAAGACACCAATGTAATGGATCGACCTCTTCGAGAAGAGCAACCAAGACTGAGAAGATTCGTTAGAAATTTCGTAACAAGACCTTTCCCCCTTAGTCCCCCTCTTAAGTCTCGGAACGAGATTTCTTGTAGTGGAGAAGAATTGTGACGCCCGGATAATCATCCTACAGTAATCTCACGTTAATGATGGCATGTCACCTCTGTCACTGTAATTAATCTCAGGTTAATTCAAAACTATTTCAAATTTAAATTCAAATTAATGTCAAACATCAAAGTTTTCAAAATATTAAACTAAAATGTTAAGGTGTGCAGTTAAATGACTAGGTAATTATAATAAAACAAACACATTTTTATAAAATGCCTAGATAATTTAAAATGATTTAAAACAGAGAAGGAAAATAAATAATAGAAAAAGAAAACACAAAAACAGAAAACAAAGCTAAACAAAAAAAGAGAAGCCCCCCCCCCCGGCCCAGCAGGCCACCAGGCCGGCCCACCAGCCGCGCCCATATCCCTCTCTGCCCGCACTGAAACCCTAGCCCGACCGACTCCCCACTTCACCCCCCCACTCCCCACGATCTCCACCCTCTCCTCCAGCGCCCGCCGAAGAGCCCATGTGACCCCCACCTCTCTCGCTCGTGACGACAGCCCCCGATCTGAATCGGGTTCGGCCCCAACACCTCCCGTCGCCCTCGCCATGACGCTGCCACTCGAAAGTGCCTCGTCACCGTGGCGCCCCCAGCTGTTGCACATCCCGTCGCCTCCTTGCCCCTTCTTCTCCGTCGCTTCGCCCGCTTTGAGGCCTCTGCCTCGCCGTCGCCGACCAACGTCATCGTCGCCGGAAACGCATCCCCGGCCCCTCCCCGAGCCGACTTTTGCACAACTAGAGGCCCCGGTGAGGCCTTGTCCGTCTTTGCTCCGTTCCCCTGTGATCCGGTCGACGTAGGTCGCCTCCACTTCCCCCGCTCCGCCACCTCTTGTGGTCACCGCCAAGACGCGCCAGCGGCCATGCTCACAGATCGGACGCACCCGTGCAGCACGCCCGCCCTGGGCGTGCCCGGTGAAAGTGCGTTATGTCGACTAGAGGCGTGGTAGGCGATTCTTATGAATTCTTCAGCGAGGAATTTGCGGTGAGGAAATTCCTTAGCGAAGAACTACTTGCAGCGGAATAAGTACTCGAAGTAAGCATAACAGATTACAAGCATAGTCATCATGATGAAATGAAGACAATCACAGAGTACGAAGCGTAATCACAGGATAACACAGGATGAAGACAAGCGGTGAAGAAATTGAGCTGAGGAAATTGAGAAAGTCTTCAGTCAAAGTCTTCAAACACAGATATGAACAAATACTCAACACAGTAATGAGGAAATGAAAGGGTTGAGGAAATAGAACCAGTTAGGTTGGTGAAGACAATGATTTGGTAGACTAGTTCCAAGCGATGTCTCGGTTGTACGTCTGTTGGAGCGGCCGAGTATTTAAACTCGAGGACACACAGTCCCGGACACCCAACATCGAAAGCACGCAGCTTAGGACACCAAGTCCTCACCGTATTCTCCTTGAACTAAGGTCACACAGACCTCGTCCAATCACTCGTGGTAAGTCTTCAGGCGACTTCCAAACCTTCACAGACGTCACTCGGCGATCCACAATTCCTCTTGGATGCTCTAGACCATGACGCCTAACCGTCTGGAAGAAGCACAGTCTTCAAAGGTAACAAGCGTCGGATCCACGCAGGATCAATTTCTTCAGTGATGCTCAATCACTTTGGGTTTGTTGGGGTTTGGTTTTTGGGTATTTCCTCACTTTTGGGTTTTTCCTCACTTGATGATTTTCTCTCAAAGTCCTCAGAGAATGGGTTGCTCTCAAATGACAAGTGTCAAGTTCTCTCGGAGCAGCCAACCAGCTAGTGGTTGTAGGGGGCGGCTATTTATAGCCTAGGGAGCAGCCCGACATGATAAGACATAAATGCCCTTCAATGATATGACCGTTAGGTGGATAAGATATTTTGGGACAGTCAAGCAAGAAGACAAGAACGGTCGGAAATTTGACTCTCAAATTCCTCGGGGCTATCATGTTCCTCACTTTGTGTAGGCAATTCGCCTGGCGAATTCCTAACTCCTCGATCAGAACAAATTCCTCAAAGGACAAGAAGAGCTTACGTCTACATCAAGAAATTGACTGAATCTGTATGAGATTTCCAAAAGCTTCACTCGAAGGGATTTGTAGGTGTAGGATTTTGAGTTGAGCATCAAATGGAAATTTTTCCTTAGTATTTCCTCGACCCCTTTAACAGACGGTGTTTCCTATGACTCAAGAAAGAGAAAATGAAACTACGAAAACAAAAGTCTTCACGCTTCATGTTCCTCGAATGAATACCAAGTCTTCAAGGTCACACCAATTTCTTCACTTTCAAAGTCTTGAAAGTCTTCGTAATATCAAAGTCTTCGGATGAAGAACTTCATTTTTAGGGTCGACTTTCTCTGTAAATATCAAACTCCTCATAGACTTATAGACCTATGTACACTCACAAACGCATTAGTTACTTAACCTATAAGTCTTCAATACACCAAAATCACTAAGGGGCACTAGATGCACTTACAATCTCCCCTTTTGGTGATTGATGACAATATGGGTTAATTTTTCAACGGGATAAACATATGAATTGTAAATACTGATAATGAGGAATTTGATTGCAAGATATGGAAGAACTTCCCCTGAAGATGTGCATAGTGAGGAATTTGCTTTTGAGGCAATGCACACTTGAAGAATTGAATCATGGAGATCTCCCCCTATATCTTGTAATTCATACACGCATTTGACATATAATATGAAGAATTTGAAATGCATGATGAAATATGGTGCTTGATGAAATTCAGCATGAGGAATCATAGCACATAAAGTATCAGAGCACAAGTAGATTTGCTATGAAGCATAGTGCAAAATCATAATGCATCAAAAGTATCAAAGCACCATAGGGTTTAAAATTACAACTCGATCCAATAAAAGTTTCGGAAGAACGAGAGTTGTAACTTAACAAAAGAAACTGTATATAGGCAAAAACTAGACCCGCTTGAAGACTAACTCAAATTTCTCCCCCTTTGTCATCGAATGACCAAAAGGATCGAAACTGAGGACTAACGCTCTTGAAGAATTTCAAGTTGAAGACGGAGCGCCAAAGATTGTCGGGGTTGTTTGTTGAAGTAGGACCAGCATGTGTCTTCCAAGTCTTCATTTTCATCGATGTCGCGAGATGAAGAATAGGAGCTGGCCACCAAGGAAGGAACTTTGACCTTGTTGAATTTCTTCTGAGGAGGTGCAGACTACCAAATTCTTCCTTGAGACCCATTGAAGTCGATTCTTCTTCACTGTAGACATGTGAAAGAACAGCCCAGGTGCGCTTGAAGGTTTCATGAAGGTAGTAGTGGTTTTTCTTCACTGCATTGTGTGTTGAGGTCATGTTGTGAAGAATTGAACCAAACTGACGCTTGACCCATTTATGATTGCGATCAACCTTCTGATGAAGACTGAGGAGTAACTCACGATCAGTCATCACCCTGGGTGCAGTAGCTTGAGGATTTTGCTTGACTGAGGTATTTGCGGCTGAGTCATGTGTGGCGGAGTCATCATTGGTGGAGTAGGATGCAGCTTTAAAACTGTCCATCCAATGGACGAATGCCTTCATCGATCACAGCAGTAGCCTTGCCCTTGTCATCATCTCGAGGTAAATGTCCGTTTGAGGACTTCAATCGAAGCGGTAGCTGCAGTGGTTCAAAGTATCAGCTTTGTAATTGAGTGAAGACCTTGACCTGATGAATCTCATAATCCAAGGCGCATAAGGCTTCAAAGCTCAAATGGTGACATAGCAATGTTAGCCAGAGTCCTCATGAAGAAATCATGGAAATTGACGGGAACGCCATGGATGATGTTGAAAAGCATATTCTTCATGATGCCAACGACTTCTTCATCGTTCGAGTCGTGGCCTTTGATAGGACTCATAGTCTTCGTCAGAATCCGATAGACTGTCCGAGGCACATATAATAATTCCTTGACGAGGAATTTGGTTCTTGGTTCCTGCCTTGGCTTCAAAGGCTTCATCAGCACTTGCATATAGTGATTTGTAAGTTCTGGTTCGTCATAGATACGACGTGCACCATCAAGTGGAGGACTGAGTGGTAGGGCACGAAGCAATTCAATTGCAGGTGCCTTGTAGTGAGTATTTTCGGTCATCCAATCTAAGACCCATGAATTTACGTCTTGGCCTCCGGTGATATGCAGGTTGCATAGAATCAAGAATTAGCTCTTCATTCCAGTCACAAATATCAGTGCAGAAGTTTAGAAGTCCTGCGTCGTGAAGAACACTGAGGACTGGCTCAAAGCCTGGCAGCGACTCCATATCCACATGAGGAATATGAGCATGATCGAAGATTTTATCCTTGTTGAAGAGCACTGAGGAATAGAAGTTGGCTTGGCTGGCAGTCCGAGCGCCTCTTCCTAATGCGAGCGTAATCATAAGGATTATATTCATGAAGAATACGTGCTCGGCAAAGAAATCTTCAGCCTTGAACTTTTGCTTGGATGAGAATGGATTCCTTTGCTTGGGCAAGAGGGTGTCGGTGAGTTGCATCACCACCTCAGGAATCGTAAGTTTAGGTTCTTCAGGCTGAGGAATTTCTTGTTCCTCAACAGGTGCAGTCTGAGGATTAGCAGCAGCAGCAGTTTCATCAGCACTAGTGGCTGGAATTTCTTCATGCACAGAACCAGTGGGTTGATTTTCTTGAGTCGATTCGGACTGTTTGTGCAGGGACCGAGGAATCTGTTGGAGCGGGGTGAAGAGAGGAGTATTGGGATGCTGACTTTCCCAAAAGTCATCATTGATAACCGTGTGGTGCATCCAATATCCACATCTTCATCTTCAATTTCCTCGGCACCACTGAGGAATTTCATAGTATGATGAGGGAATAATCGGGGTTGAAGGGATGGCATCCACTTCAATTTCTTCATCAAGCTGCTCACGGGCAGCAGATCGATGTTCTTCATCGGATCCGATTGGGATCTCATAGTCTTCTCCAAAAGGAACAACTTCCTTTGATGGTATGGAGGAAATTGGAACAGCATCAATTGGAGTTTCAATGAGCTGGTCATTGGCTTCATTTTCTTCACAGTAGAAGAATCGACGCAATGATGCTTTCCTTTTCTTCACAGCAGCTCGTTCTGCAGCCTTGGTTTTCTTCACATCAAAAGCAGATGGAAGAATTGGAGTTGGAGTTGGCGCAGGAGGAGCTGAGGAATTTGGTTCAGTTTCTTCAGGAGTAACTGTTGCAGTTCCCCTGTCTTGAGCAATTTCTTCAGGCGCACCTCTAGTGGGTGCCCTGGCAATGTCTTCGGTAATGGAATGGGATCATCAGCCACTGAATCAATGTTTTCATCAAGGTTGAACGTCATCGGCCAGTGCTGGCATTTTTCTTCAAGAGGGCTGAGCTGAGGCTACAACTGAGGAATTTCATGTTGCATTGGGACAGCAACATTTGTGAGATTCTTCGTCAGTTGATTTAATCGACCTTGGCTCCTTGCCAATCAGCATTGTATGAATCAAGTTTTTGCTGAGGTTTTGAATTTCGATCTGGACTGGAGAAGCTCCTCGGTGTCATCTTGACAACGCTTTTCTTCGTGAACTTCTCCTTCCTGTATTGAGCCTTTTGATTTCCCTCGCCTTTTCATACTTCCATTTTCTTCAGCTATGAAGTGAGTCAACATATGACTTTGTCCAGGTGTCAAATAAAGGTCGTGCAGAGGGTATTGGGATCATTGTGCCGTAGATCAATAAAGTCGAGGACTTTCTTCGGTCCAATAGCAAAGTGTACAGATGTACCTTTGGCTCTAGCGGCCCTTACTTGACGGGTCTCGATGATTTCCGCGAGTTCTTCATCGATGCCTCATCATCGATGGCACATGGTATTCAACCATTTTATTCGTTGGGCTAGGCCGAGGACCTCGTCCAGCTGTTGCTTTGGTTTTCAGCTGAGTCGGACCAGTTGAAGAAATGGGAGCTGCTGAGGAACTTGCAGAGATGCCTGAGGCAATTGAAAAGCCAGCAGTCCTTTGACATGTAGCTAGGTGCACAGAACCCAAGGTTTTGACGGAGCTGTTGAGGACTTTGGTGGAGCAGCAGCAGTTTGAGGAATTTGCTTGGAAGGTGCTCACGAGGAACTTGGCCGTGAGGGCGCAGATGATGAAGCACTTGGCTTATGAGCAGGCTTCTTTGCATTGATTTCCTCGGTTTGACCGAGACCTCTGTGGGCAAGAGCGGCGTAATCCTCATTGAATTTCTTCACTGCCTCCTTTGCTTGCTTTGCCAATTTTGCTTGGCGTTTAGCCCATTCATCAGGAAAGTCCTCACCTCGTTTGATGCTTGTGGGATCAGCTATTTGGCCCGGTGCCAAAGGAGCTCTTGGGCATGGAGGATTAAGAGCGAATTTCTTCATGTACTTAGGAGTTACATATCTATATTCCCTCCATTCCCGTGCCCATCTCCGCTCAATCTTCCGAATCGCACCTTGCGTTGATTTTTGCTTTCTTCATCTGGTGTGCGATGAGTCAGCATATATATCCTCGTGGATTTCAAACGCAGTCATAACCTCGTGTTTCTTTCCTCCCTTCGTGGCTTCTTACCATCTGCCATTTTCTTGAGTTGTGAAATTGAACAATTGAGTTCTCTCAAGAAGTGTGCGATTGTTCTTCGAGGAACGCTGCAAATGAGTTAAGTTGATGAGAACCTAGGGATTCAGCAGCGGACATTTGTACCTGTGAACAGAGTATAGGTGTGAGGAATTTGGAGAGGTCATATGCGTTCTCAGAAGGTTTTTAAAAAAGTTTTGAGGATTTGACCAGATGAGCCTTGAAGAATTTTACTAAGTGTTCTTTGTCTTAGGTTCCAGAGTTGTATAGATCGAGGATCCACACAATTGAGGAATCTTGAAGAAAATCATAGCTTAGAGAAAGCGAAGTCAAGAGATTTGAGGTGTTCATATGTGTGAAGATTTGAGGAATAAACACCTTTGAAGAATTTGAAGAAAATTTGAGAATCAAAGCGAGTAATAAAAGTAACTTTTAATTACCCGAAGTGAAGAACATGACGAACTGAGAAGAACAGTTGGGAAGTTAAATGCATTCAGATCTTCCACGCCCTAACTTGGCGGAGGAAGACAGCTTCTGACGGCGGAGTGAAGATTTTCATGATCGGTAGCGAAATGCGTCGGCGACGAGGTCAAGGCGGTGAAGCTTTTCCTCACCGGCGATGATGGAGTTCTTGTGGCGCTTAGGGTTTGAGGAACTCGGCGGGAGAGAGAGGTCGAGCAGAGTAAAAGAGTGAGGAAGGGGAGAAGGATATTTATAGACGCCGGTGAAAAACGGGTCGCCTCAAGATTTAGGGACGAACATGCCTGACCATTTCCCTTCTCACGACATGTGTCACCCACGCATATGTAGTGGAGACCGTGTCTGATCGTGGGTGAATAAAGTAATGCATCGTGGGATGCGGAACGGTTTGAGCGGCAAAAAGCGAGGGTTTGGATAAGATTCGTTTTTAAAGTTTCGCTCGCAATTTCTTCAAATGTCAAGGACACAAAGTGAAGATTTTGAACGAGTTTCAAAGTAGAACGCACATGAAGAATTTGTGAATGGATTGGGTTGAGTATAGCATGGAGGGGGAAGGGTCCGATCACATTCACTTAGCATAAAAAGCGACTTGAGGAAATAGCCACAAGTGAATGCTGTAGAGGACATAAACCCATATATATATATAGCCAATGAAGAAAGACGACGGAAATAGTGAAGATTTTGCAAAGTTGAAGAATTTGAAAACTGAAGAATTTCAAAACTGAGGAAAACTCAAATTGAAGATTTCAACTTTGGTGGTGGCGTGACCCACCGTATAAGAATGATGATTTCGCAGACACATGTACAATTGTCGTAGGGTTCTCGAGAATCAATTTCTTCATTAATTTCTTCACACTTATAGTGTTATTCTACATTGAATGAAGTAAAACGTTTCTTAATGTGTTGCACATCTAAGTCATCAATTTTGCATAAGTGTTAGGATGTGTGTCCTTTTCAAAGAACATTCAAGATTCTAAGATATTTAGCTCACACCGCAACTTGCTAAATTTCTTCTCATCCAAGGGCTTAGTGAAGATATCAGCTAGCTGTTCTTCAGTCTTCACGTGCTTTCGATGGAGATGTCGCCCTTCAACACATGATCACGAAGAAAATGATGACGAATTTGAATGTGCTTTGTCTTCGAAAGTGCTGAACTGGGTTGTGAGCAATCTTGATGGCACTCTCATTGTCACAATAGAGAGGCACATTCTTCACGTTGATGCCGTAGTCCTTGAGAGTTTGCTTCATCCACAGCAATTGAGCACAACACGAGCCAGCAGAATGTATTCAGCTTCGCAGATGAAGCGGTGATACGCAGTTCTGTTTCTTCGAGGACCAACAGACCAAAGATCGTCCGAGGAAATGACAAGTACCGGATGTTGACTTGCGGTCCACACGATCACCAAAGATAGTCGAGTCGAATATCCAATGAGATCAAAAGTAGAGCCCTTGGGGTACCATAATCCTAGTGTTGGTGTGTGAGCTAGATATCAAGAATATGCTTCACAGCCTTATGGTGTGATTCCTTGATTGTAGCTTGAAATCGGGCACACATGCAAACACTAAGCATTATATCTGGCCTAGATGCACATAAGTACAATAAGGAACCAATCATGGAGCGGTATACCTTGTGATCGAAGTCAATACCATTTTCATCGATTGCATAGATGGCCATTTGTGGGCATAGGAATTTTGACACCTTTGCAGTCTTGCATGCCGAATTTCTTCAGACATCTTTGAGGTATTTCTCCGAGATATGAATATGCCATTGTGTTGTTGATTTAATTTGAAGACCTAAGAAGAATTTCAACTCTCCCATCATAGACATTTGATATTCTTCACTCATCATGTAGGCAAATTCATCACTATAGCGTTGGTCAGTACAGCCAAAGATAATATCATCAACATATATTTGGCACACGAAAAGTTCACCATCATAAGATTTAGTAAAGAGAGTAGGATCGAGTGAACCAGGTGTGAAGCCATTCTTCATGAAGAATTCCTTCAATGTATCACACCACGCCCGAGGGGCTTGCTTGAGGCCATAGAGGGCCTTATTGAGTCTGAAGACTTTGTCAGGATTCTTTGGATCTTCAAAACACTGGGGTTGAGCAACATATACTTCTTCCTCAAGCTTACCATTAAGGAATGCACTTTTCACATCCATTTGATATAAAGTGATATTGTGATGGTTAGCATAGGCGAGTAATATGCGAATAGACTCAAGTCTAGCGGCAGTGCAAAATTTTCATCGAAGTCAATTCCTTCAACCTGCATGTAGCCTTGAGCTACTAGTCGTGCCTTATTCCTCACCACAAGACCATTTTCATCTTGCTTGTTGCGATAGATCCACTTTGTGCCAATGATATTATGCTTGCGAGGATCTGGACGTTTGACCAGTTCCTGACATTGTTGAGCTCGAATCGATGTAATTCTTCTTGCATGGCCTGAATCCACTCCGGCTCGTAAATGCTTCATCTACCTTAGAGGGCTCATGATAGAGACAAAAGCATAGTGCCCACAAAAGTTATATAAATGTGAAGCTTTTGAGCGTGTGAGAGGACTGGCGCTTCAATGTCATCGATGATCTTGTCAACTTGCACTTCTTTTGCAACGCGAGGATGAGCTGGTTGTCGCCGAGGAATTTGATCATTTTCCTCGGCACCATTTTCTTCAAGATTATCTTCAGGTGCATCAGCTCGACGTTCTTCCCGTCACAGGAATGAATTCTTCAGCAGTTTCTTCGAGGAATGACATCCTCGGTTGCCTTGAACCTGATAGAATCCTCGGTGCTGGTTCGTCTAACATGAAGGTAGGTGCTCTCTTTGCGAGCCATTAGTTTCATCGAACCGCACATCTACAAGGTCAACAATCTTGTGAAGAGCGATGTTGAAGACTCAGAGTTGTGCGAGTCCTTTCCGTAACCAAGCATAAAACCTTCATGTGCTTTCGGTGCAAATTTAGAGTTGTGGTGAGGATCTCTAATCCAGCATTTAGCAATCAAGACTTTGAAATAACTTACATTAGGTTTCTTGTCGGTGAGGAGTTCATAGGCAGTCTTTTTGAAGAATTTGTGAAGATATACTCTGTTGATGATGTGGCATGCAAAGTGTCAATTGCTTCAATCTAGAAAGCGACTAGGCGTTTTGTATTCATCAAGCATAGTGCGAGCCATCTCAACAAGAGTTACATTCTTGCGCTCCACGACGCCATTTTGCTGAGGAGTATAGGGAGCAGATAACTCATGAGTAATACCAAGTTCATCAAGATAATCATCAAGACCGGAATTCTTGAACTCAGTTCCATTGTCACTCCTGATGTGCTTGATCTTCACACCAAAGTTGGTTGAAGCCCTCGAGGAAAATCGTTTGAAGATTTCCTGCACTTGATTTTTGTATAACAATGTGTACCCATGTGCAACGAGAGTAATCATCAACAATAACAAAGCCATATAGTGATGCTTCATTAACGATAAATTTGAATAATGATTGGGACCAAAGAGGTCCATGTGAAGCAATTGAAGGGACGAGTAGTGGTCATGATAGTCTTCATTTGGATGCTTGGCCTTGGTCATTTTTCCAGCTTCACAGTTCGCATAGGTGATCCTTGAGGAATTTGACATTCTCAATGCCAATGACATGCTTCTTCTTCGCAAGCGTGTGCAAATTCCTCATGCCTGCGTGACCAAGTCGTCGATGCCATAGCCAGCCTTCCGAAACTTTTGAAAGTAGGCACACGGCTGGTTGTGGTCCTGTAGAGAAGTCAACAATATACAAGTCTCCTTTCCTAAAGCCTTCAAGACTTTGGAATTGTCGACTTCCATAATCACAACACAACGATACTTGCCAAAGATAACAACCATATCAAGATCACAAAGCATTGAGACTGACATGAGGTTATATCCTAAGGACTCAACAAGCATGACTTTGTCCATGTGCATGTCCTTAGAGATAGCAACCTTACCAAGTCGCAATACCTGACTTTTGCCTTTGTCAAGAAAGATGATATGCTTCAGATGTGACGGTGATAAGGTAGCATCCATCAATAGATTCTTGTCACCAGTCATGTGATTTGTACATCCACTATCGAGAACCCACTCAGTGGCTTTGGGTTGATCATCCTGCAGATGAATTAGTACAACTTACGATCTCATATACTTCATCGGTGAAGAATATGATATCAAGTTCATCGGATGAATTTCATCAACAAGATTCAGATAAGCAGTAGGAGGACGTGTGAACTGAAAGTTCATTTCATCATGATTAGCCTGCGTCCTTTCAGGCATTTTGTCAGGCCCCCAGCAAATTCTTCAGACGTTTAGGCACGTGTGGAGACCTGACCCTGCAGAAGAGATTAGTTCTTTTTCTTCACCACCCACATCTGAAGGGGTGGCAAAGAGTTCATCATTCTGCGAGCACCATACGAGAATGGTGGCATAGAGGCCAAACCATTTCGATTCACATAAGAGTGGTAAGGGTAAGCATATGAATAAGCGGAGAAATTCTTCGAGGACTTATGAACATATTGGTTTGAAGAATAATGCACATATTCATAGCCCTTAGCTCTACCTGCGAAAGCAGAGTTGTTAGCACGATGATAATCATATGAGGACTTTGGTCCTTTTGAGGAATTTGATCCACGTGAGGAATTTGGTCCGTATGAGGACTTGGATCCATATGAAGAATTTGGTCCATATGAAGAATTTGATCTGGGGTTCCTATTCTTCACCGGGTGGTGTCATGAGGACATTCACACGAAGACTTTCAAGGCACTTCTTGGGAACCCAGATTTTCTTCATAGGGGAACCGTTCTGCAGTTAGTGCCAACATATCTAGCAAATACTTCACCATTCTGATTTTTGAACAGTTTATAGTTGGAGTCAAATGACTCATCAGCAGAATGAGGAAATTCACACGTAAAACCATATAAGGTAGATGGATCAACTGGAGGTCCCTTTGCAGCAACCCATGAGGTTTTGGGATACTTCTCAGGCTTCCAATACGTTCCATCAGCATTGAGTTTGCTCTCAAAGGCAATGCCCTCTTTCCTAGGGTTCCTATTGAGGATCTGCTTTTTAAGCACATCACAAAGAGTCTGATGCCCTTTGAGGCTTTTGTACATGCCTGTCATGTACAATTCCTTCGATCTGCATCGTCACAAGGATACTAGCAATGTCCTCAGATGAGGAATTAGTGATAGCAGAGGCAGGTGAAGAATTTGTAACAGTTGAAGCATTTGAACATTCAGGTGAAGAATTAGCAGATTCACGTTCAATGCACTTTAAGCATGGAGGAACAAATTCTTCCTAAGAAGCGCTGATTTGTTGAGAAAGTAATGAATCGCGCTCCTTCTGAAGATCTTCATAACTCACTCTTAGCTTCTCAAGATCTTGCTTTCTTTGAAGAAATTCATAAGAAAGTTTCTCATGATCAGATAAAAGAGTGTTATGATGACCTTGAAGGTTGTCAAGCCTAGACTGAAGTCTCTGAAGATTTTCGATCGGGGCTTGAGTGCGATCCATTTCTTCACCTAACATATCATCACTCTTATCTAGCATGTTTTGAACCTTCTCAAAAGCCCTTTGTTGTTTTATAGCAATCTTAGCAAGTTTAGAGTAGCTGGGCTTGAGATCCTCATCGATTCATTTTCACTAGATTCGTGAGGAGGTGAAGTTTAGTACCTTAGCACCTTTTGCCATGAAGCAATAGGTGGGAGCGTAGTCATCATCATCCTCATCGGGCTTGTCGGTAGTCAGTTTCTTCAAGTGTTGAAGATGGACTTGCTAACAAAAGCGATAGCAAGAGCCGGACTAGCCACACAGATTCGGATTCTTGAGACTCCTCCTCTTCCTCATTTTCCTCGATTCAGCTTCAGAGTCCATTTCCTTGCCAATGAATGCCCGAGCCTTTTGGAGCTGCTCTTCTTGTGAGAAGAAGGTTTTGAGGATTTTGATGATGAAGATTTTGATGATTTCTTTTTCTTCTTCACGCCATCGTAACTGTAATCCTTGTGTTTCTTCTTTCTTAATTCCTTTTCCCACTTGAGGACAATCTTGGATATAGTGACCAGGTTTCTTGCATTTGTGACAAAGTCTTCTCTTATAGTCACTAGATGAGGAATCACCGCTTCTTGAGGATTTTCCAAAGCGACCACGTCTTGAGAATTTCTGGAATTTCTTCACGAAAGCAAAGGCTAGCTCCCCACCAAATTCTTCAGGATCTCCTAGGCTACTACCAGAGTCTTCACTCTCAGATTCGGACACAGCCTTGGCCTTGAGGCACGTGTTTTCCATAGCCGTAACCATAGAGATCTCTCTTTTCAAAGAGCTGGAACTCGTGAGTATTTAGCCTTTCGAGGATATCGGCAGGATCAAGAGACTTGTAGTCAGCTCGTTCTTGTATCATCGGTGCGGAGTATCAAATGAGGAATCAAGCGATCTTAGCAATTTCTTCACCACCTCATGGTCGGTGATGTCAAGGCACCCAGTGCTTGAAGCTCATTTGAGATGTCAGTGAGGCGATCAAAGGTTTGTTGAACATTTTCGTTGTCGAGTCTTTTGAAGCGGTTGAAGAGATTCCGAAGAACATCAACTCAAGAGTCACGCTGAGTTGAAACACCTTCATTTACTTTGGACAGCCTGTCCCAGATGAGTTTGGCAGATTCCAAAGCACTCACTCTTCCATATTGACCTTTGCTCAGATGGCCACATATGATATTCTTCGCTTGAGAATCGAGTTGCTTGAATCTCTTCACATCAGCATCATTCGGAGAAGGTGTGGTGAGGAAACACCTTTTGTCACAACATACCGTAGATCGTTGTCAATTGCTTCAAGATGCATTCGCATTTTGTTCTTCCAAGAGGGGTAGTCCGTCCCATCGAAGGTAGGACACCCTTTGAGACCTTGATCATACCTGCGGTGACATAACTAAAACTCCGTGTGGTTAAACCAAAATCACACGTAACAAGGGAGTACCTTGCTCGATACCAATTGAAAGTGCGTTATGTCGACTAGAGGGGGGTGAATAGGCGATTTTATGAATTCTTCATCGAGGAATTTGCGGTGAGGAAATTCCTTAGCGAAGAACTACTTGCAGCGGAATAAGTACTCGAGTAAGCATAACAGATTACAAGCATAGTCATCATGATGAAATGAAGACAATCACGAGTACGTAAAGCGTAATCACGAGGATAACACGGGATGAAGACAAGCAGATTGAAGAAATTGAGCTGAGGAAATTGAGAAAGTCTTCACCAAAGTCTTCAAACACAGATATGAACAAATACTCAACACAAGAATGAGGAAATGAAAGGGTTGAGGAAATAGAACCAGTTAGGTTGGTGAAGACAATGATTTGGTAGACCAGTTCCAAGCTGCTGTCTCGGTTATACGTCTGGTTGGAGCGGTGAGTATTTAAACTCGAGGACACAGTCCGGACACCCGATCCATCGAAAGCACGCAGCTCAGACACCAAGTCCTCACCGTATTCTCCTTGAACTAAGGTCACACAGACCTCGTCCAATCACTCGTGGTAAGTCTTGAGCGACTTCCAAACCTTCACAGACTTGGTCACTCGGCGATCCACAATTCCTCTTGGATGCTCTAGACCATGACGCCTAACCGTCTGGAAGAAGCACAGTCTTCAAAGGTAACAAGCGTCGGATCCACGCAGGATCAATTTCTTGATGATGCTCAATCACTTTGGGTTTGTTGGGGTTTGGTTTTTGGGTATTTCCTCACTTTTGGGTTTTTCCTCACTTGATGATTTTCTCTCAAAGTCCTCAGAGGATGGGTTGCTCTCAAATGACAAGTGTCAAGTTCTCTCGGAGCAGACAACCAGCTAGTGGTTGTAGGGGGCGGCTATTTATAGCCTAGGGAGCAGCCCGACATGATAAGACATAAATGCCCTTCAATGATATGACCGTTAGGTGGATAAGATATTTTGGGACAGTCATGCCAAGAAGACAAGAATCTGGCCGGAAATTTGACTCTCAAATTCCTCGGGGCTATCATGTTCCTCATCATGTAGGCAATTCACCGGCGAATTCCTAACTCCTCGAGAACAAATTCCTCAGTGACAAGAAGAGCTTCGTCTCTGTCACTAAAGAAATTGACTGAACTGTATGAGATTTCCAAAAGCTTCACTCGAAGGGATTGGTAGGTGTAGGATTTTGAGTTGAGCATCAAATGGAATTTTTTCCTTAGTATTTCCTCGACCCCCTTTAACAGTACGGTGTTTCCTATGACTCAAGAAAGAGAAAATGAAACTACGAGAACAAAAGTCTTCACGCTTCATGTTCCTCAAATGAATACCAAGTCTTCAAGGTCACACCAATTTCTTCACTTTCAAAGTCTTCAGAAAGTCTTCGTAATATCAAAGTCTTCAGATGAAGAACTTCATTTTTAGGGGTCGACTTTCTCTGCAAATATCAAACTCCTCATAGACTTATAGACCTGTGTACACTCACAAACGCATTAGTTACTTAACCTATAAGTCTTCAATACACCAAAATCACTAAGGGGCACTAGATGCACTTACACGCAGGCGCGCACCCGCCGCCACCCGCGCCACTGTCCGCTCCCGCCCGAGCCCATCGATGGCTGCGTCATCGCTTTCCCCGACGCCGCTGATCAGACGCAACCGCCTCCCCGCCCTCCTCCTCGCCGGTCGCTTCACCGTCCCAGCACACCTCGAGACCCCACGTTCCCCGCGTGAGCTCTCCCCGATCCCCCTCTCCCCTCGTCCCCCTCGGCGCCACCACCGCCCCGGTCGCCCGGCTCCGGCCGCCCCGCGCACCTCCCTCCTCGCCGGACCCTCCCCCGCCACCGAGCACGGAACGTGCTCCGGCCTCCTCTCTCTTCTCCTCGCCGAGCCATGCCCCGCGAAAGCATGCCGCACCAACGCCCCGTCGTGGATCTCGTCGCGGGCGCCCTCCCGGTGACCAAATGGTCACGGGGCCGAGCCCGTGGTGCTCGGCGCGCTGCGCAACCCCCCCGGCCCCCGTAGCGCGCTGCCGACGAAGACCCGAACCACCCCGCCGCCTCCGCCGCCGTTTCCGGCCGAGTCCGGCCGTGCCCTTGCCACCGATGGACGCGGCGTCCTCCCCACCTTCGAACGCACTCCACCATGCCCTTTTGGCCGGACGACGATTCCGGCGAGGTCCGGCGCCCCCTCCGCCGCGGAACGCCCACCGGAGCCCCCAACGCCGGCTGCCGACGTGGCCGACCCGGCCACCGTCACATCGACCGGTGGGCCCAGGGCCCCTCCGCCGACTGCTGACTCGGTCTAAGGGTGGACTGGCACCGCTTATGACATGGGGGCCCCAACCCCGTAACGTTTTAAAATAAAAGAAAAGGAAAAGGGATTTAAACAAAATAATTAATAAAATAAAATGAATAAAATTAATTAATTAATTAAGTAATTAATTAATTTAATTAATCTGACTAATTAACCTAATGACTAATTAACCTAATTAACTACATTAATTAACTAATGAGTATGACGATTTGGGACCCACATGTCGGGTTGACCAAGTCAACCTCATGATCTTGACGTCAAGATGACCTCATGCTGACGTCATAAATTCATTTTTCGAATTAAATAATTAATTAATTAAATTCCAGAAATTAATAAAATCTTTAAAAATCATATCTTTTAATCCGTAACTCGGATTAAAATATTTTCAACATGAAAGTTGCTCGAGCGACGAGGCGAATCCGGATACGCAGTCCGCTCTTCCGCCACACACCTAACCTATCAAACCTGCAACTTTCCCCTCGGCTCCTCTGCTCAAATCACGAAACACCGGAATACTTTCCCGGATGTTTCTTAACCAGTACCACCTCATACCACGTTAGGGCACGCCTAGCATCGTTACTTGGCATGTCATGCATCAATATGCATCTTTTTACATGGTATTCATTGTTTCTTCCCCTCTTCTCTCCGTAGACTACGAGACCAAGCTGGCTGCTTCAGGTTCGACTACGGAGTTGACGACCCTCTCTCTTGCCAGAGCAACCGTGCAAGCCCCTTGATCACCAGATATCACCTACTCTTCTCTATCTTGCTTGCATTAGAGTAGTGTAGCATGTTACCGCTTTCAGATACTCCTATATCTGCTGCATAGCCTGTCCTTGTTACTATCAAGTTGTTACCTTACCTGCAATCCTATATGCTTAGTATAGGATGCTAGTACTTTCATCTGTGGCCCTACATTCTTGTCCGTCTGCCGTGCTATACTATCGGGCCGTGATCACTCGGGAGGTGATCACGGGTATATACTATATACTTATGCATGATACATGTGGAGACTAAAGTCGGTCGGCTGATGGAGCACCCGCGAGTGGATCTTGAGGCGGAGCGGCAGGCGAGTTGAGACCGCCTAGGAGAGAGGTGGGCCTGGCCATGTTCGGGCGTCATGTTACTTAACACGCTTAACGAGATCTTGGTATTTGATCTGAGTTGGCTCTGAGCTTATACGCACTAACCAACTACGTGGGAAAGATATGGGCACTTTCGGCGTCGTGTTATCAGAAGCACTTCAGACGTCACGACGAGCGGGCGCGCTACCGAATTGGACTGAACGCCACTAGGCTAGGTCTGCTTCGGCCGCCCTCAATGTGCAGGTGTGCTCAGGCGATGGGCCCGGACCCTGGCGCTTAGGTTTAGACCCGGCGTCTTGGCCTCTCTGTTGTGCCTAGGTGGGGCTGCGACGTGTTGATCTTCCGCGGCGGGCATGACCCGAGAAAGTGTGTCCGCCAAATGGGATCAAACGTGTTGGGTAAGTTGGTGCACCCTGCAGGAAGTTAATCTATTCGAATAGCCGTGATCTTGATAACAGGACGACTTGGAGTTGTACCTTGACCTTATGACAACTAGAACCGGATACTTGATAAAACACACCCTTCCAAGTGCGGATACAACCGGTGGTCGCTCTCTCTCGTGGATATGAGGAGGGATCGCTGGTAGGATTATTTCTATGTGATGTTACTTGGAGGACTTCAACCTACCCTCTTCTACATTTGCAAGACAGTGACCGAGCGTAGTCTTCGATAAGACTAGCTATCCCCTCTTATTCGGCATTCTGCAGCTCAGTCCTTGATATGGCCCTTTACACATATATCCATGCATATGTAGTGTAGCTCCTTGCTTAAGTACTTTGGATGAGTACTCGGGGTTGCATTGTTTCCCCTTTTCCCCTACCTCTATTCGATTGCCGCAGCAGACGATGGAGCCTGTGAGCGACGCCACCGTCGATGGCGACTACTACTGGAGGTGCCTACTACTACGTGCAGCCAGCCCGGCGACCGAGGAGTAGCTAGGAGGATCCTGTGCAGGAGGCCTGCTCCTCTTCTCGATCTCAGATCCCGGGCTTTGTGCTAGCCTTCTTAAGGCAAACTTGTTTAACTTATGTCCGTACTCGAGATATTGTTGCTTCCGCTGACTCGCCTATGATCGAAAGCACTTGTATTCGAGCCCTCGAGGCCCTGGCTTGTATTATGATGCTTGTATGACTTATTTTATTTGTAGAGTTGTGTTGTGATATCTTCCCGTGAGTCCCTGATCTTGATCGTACACATTTGCGTGCATGATTAGTGTACGATTGAATCGGGGGCGTCACACCCTCCCTCGGCATAATATGAGAAACCAAATTACTTTTTCCTGTGTTATTTTGGCAAGACGCACATGCGTTTGTTGTACATGAGTTCTTTCGTGTTCAATCCTCGTTTTGCCGAGGTATTCATTTTTATTCCGGATTGGCACCAGTATGAAAGAAAGATGTGGCATGCGCTAGGTTGCACCCTGAATAACATTTTGAAAGTGCTTAACAGGTAAAATAACAACAGATTCATATTCTACATATTTTCTAATCAACCAATTATTAGTGGTTTCCTACAAAAGCGAAAATCTGACTTGAAATTGCCCCGTGGGCTGATTACCGATAACATCAGGGTTTTCCGCAAAAGCGAAAATTTGACTTAAAATGGACTACAGATTGATTACTGGAAATATCGGGGAGTTTTCTAAAAAATAGCATGACGGACCAAGAATACCTATTTTATTTATTAGTAGATAGAGAGAAGATATATACTCCCTCCGTCCTAAAAATCTTGTCTTAGATTTGAGTGGTACAGATGTATATAGTCATTGGATACATCTTGCAAAAAAAAAAATTGGATACAACTTTTTTTAGCATCTTTTTGGATACAACTATATAGACTAACTGAACTCACCATCAATCATCATCCACCTTGCTACCGGGCCTCGGATCCCCTAAGCCGATAATGGCTTCATGTGCCGCCCCACAGTCCCACACCCAGCGCTGCGCCCGCGTCTTTCACGTGATAAAGCAGCAGGCAGGCTTTCCCATTGGTTTTCTGGGTTTGTTTCTGTCTTTTTTTCACGCGGTTTCTCTATGATTTTATTTATTTCTTTTCGCCGTTCTCATTGCTTTATTTTCTTTTCTTTCTTTTTTTTCATTTTACATTGGTTTTGTTTCTCTTTTTTTATTTCTTTTTCATCTGTTTTTCTTGTGTTCTCTCAGGTTTCAATGGTTTAGCATACACATTTTTGCTACATATCTAATATATTTTTATAATACATGTTTAACATTTTTTCAAATTTTTTGCTTTAAATTTTCCAAATATCAAATTGGTTTTTCTAATACATGGTCAATATTTTTTGTATACACATTTAATATATTTTTCAAATGCTTTATTTTCAAATACAAGCTTAACATTTTTTATATATGCATTTAACATTTTGCAAATAAAAGTTTAACATTTTAATACATGGTCAACATTTTTGCATACATATTTAACATTTTATAGTACAAGTTTAACATTCTTTATACATAATTATCATATTTCAAATACAAGTTTAAAATTGTTTGAATACATGGTCAACATTTTTTCTATACATATTTAATTTTTTAGTATATTTAAAAAAAATCTATACATATTTAACATTTTTCAAATGCTTGACTAACATTTTTCAAATATTTGTTTACCATTTTTTCAAATTTTTAGATTAATTTTTTTAAAATACATGATCAACATTTTTCACACACACACTGTATATTCTTTGTATACATTTTTAATATATATGACAAACATTTTCCTATACATTTTTCAAATGTTTCATCAACATTTTTTTAATGTTTTTTGCAAAGTGTTTTCTGTAATATATTTATTTATAATATTTGGGAGTATAAACAATAATAAAAATAAAGCAAAAAAATAGAAACTCAAAACGTGAAAAAAAAATGAGGCAGTCACGTCCCACAAGCCTTGGTCGGCCCATCTAACTCTCCCCTTCAATGAGTGTTCCCTAGGTCTCGCTAGAAGCGAGACATAGAGGCGCCTGTCGCACACGCCCCCTCCTTTCTCAGTTTTTGGATGTGTTGTTGACGTGTAATGTGCTGCCTAGTCTCTTCCATCAGATCGGTCTTTTGTTTGCATTGGCTAGAGCATGCACTGTACATGGTATCGGAGCCAAGAGGTCTTGAGTTCAAGACCCGGCTAGCGCAATTAAATTACAGCCCACTTTCGGTCCATGTTTAGACCTGAGGGAGCCACACGTGAGGGGGAGTGTTGTTAAGGGACAAATGATAGAAGATGTTGGAGAAGATGCAAAACAAGCAGATGAGCACGAGCGAGCTTACCAGCATGAGCTCCAGCATCAGGTACTCTTTTCTGTCCCCCTCCCTACCCCTTCTTTCTCTCTTCTTTGCTGAACATGATCTGCAGAAAACCCATATTGATAGCAAACAAAAAACTAAATGGGCAACTGTTGCTAGCACTAGCCAAACTAATATATTGAGCAACGAATAAAGGAGAAGAGAAATCTTGACTGCTTTGGCATATCTGAAACAGTTAATGAGGGTTTGGATTTACTGAAGCTAATGGCACACACCCGAGGAGAAAAAAAGAGAATAAAGATGTACTGCAGGGGGGTGATCGCTGCAATAATGAAGAAACATAATGTGAAGAAAGATATGAATTCCTACTAGAAGAAAACATGATGAACCTGCTTATGCACTGAAACTGAGAACATAAATAATACATTATCATCATGGTCTTCACAGGAACTGATAAAAACATATATAAAGAGGTTCGATACGACACAACACACAGAGAGAAAGAGAGATAAAGTTTGCGTTATATACATAATATGGAATTTGCTACTGCCAGCTACTAATATACAGATCTGACTCTTCACTTTGGTCGCATATAAATATGGTCAGGCGCCTCAAAGAGGATGTTGATGACAATTATCATCTCCAGCTCTTTGCGGGACGCTGGTCTTGAAAGTCATTGCTCTATCTGTGCCAATCTCTAGGCATATTTGGTCAAGAAACTCCTTCCGTCTGGAAGAATGTACGACTGTGGGTGTATGTTTTGTACTGAGCAATGATGTAGATCCCCTGCCCCGGACGTAGTCCCACCAGCCCGTTCTCTGGTAAATCCAGACTAGCAGGCACTTTCTTGGGTATTTTCTAGATATCCCCGCGTTAGTTTTTTAAGAGGTTCTCTCGCCTCCGGCTGCCATCTTGGCGCTGAGAGGTGGGGGACCTCGGATTTTCAAGACCTTCATGTCCTTCGTCATCGTCTACTGATCATTATAATTTCGTGAGAATAAATTTCCTCTCATTTTTTTACGGTGTCATGAGATTAGAGAGTTTTCTGTCCTCAGAGATCTGATTATTCAGATCTGATGAGTTTGTGTTGTTGTGTCAAGCCTTTTTTGTTGGTCTGATTCTTTGTGGATGTGAAATCTTTCAACGACACCATTGTGAAGATATAGTGATTCGATGACCTACACTTCTAGGGGATCATCCCTGGCCCAAGTACATTCATCGATCAAGGCTTTCCATCTTTTTGGATGAGCGACTCAAGGCGCTTTCAAAAACCATTATTGATAATGTTCGTGCGGGTGAAGGAGCGACAACATCGTTGCTCTAGTCCAATTGCAGCCTCTTTACCGAAGTCTTTGGAGTATTTCTTCGATTAGAGATTGACGCCGTGAAGATGGTATTTTCAAGAGATTTTATTGTAATTCTTAGTCATAATGAGTTACTTTTATTTTTTTGGATGTTAGGTACAAATCAGTGTACCTGTAATTGTTATGAGTATTAATAAGTTACAGGTGTTTCTCAGAAGAAAAAAACTGCATCATGAAAAAGAGAAAGAAAGGAAATGAGTCAGTCACCCCCATTTTGCTACCTAATGGATCCAATTTCTAAGCTCCCACGAAATAGAGAGCCCTGAGCGCTCGGGGGCTACTTTTACGTGATGGACCCTGCACGACAGCCTTAGAAGCGATGGTCTCTTGGCTGGGCGAGTACGAGACTTTGGTGCCAGGTTCACGGCTCGACACGTGTGAAAACTGGATCGGTGAAAAAAGAAATGTGTGGAAACTAAATAAACAAAGGAAAGGCGGTTCATGGAAACCGGGTCTTGAGCCGACTAAGGCGAATCCTAACCAGTTGAGCGCACAATGCGAATCAGTGTCGTTGCTGGTTCATGGGGATGCGAGCCATTGCATGTGCATGGGCTTTTCTCTCTCTCTTCCTACTCAAGTTCTGACACATGCATGGCCTACATTATCTTCCCTCTCTCCTCTAACTCCATCACTTTTCATTTTCTTTTGACAATTTAGATGGTACGTATCTTTATAACCGAAAATTTGTTTTCGAAACTTTTAACATATTTGAACTCATGACGCTAAGCCCTTTAGAACAAGTATACTAGTTAGGAAAAATATTGTTTCTAATTTCTAAGTTCCTCGACATATGTTGATTGTCTACTAAACAAAAGTGAATGTCCACTCAGCTAACTTGTTTTACTTTTTGGCTAGATGATACATGCTCACTTTAATTTTTCTCCTAGAATTTCAGGAAGGTCAGCTGGTTTTTTTTGTAGTGCAAGCACATCTAGAGATCTCCTTGGCTTGATGTTGCTTTGTTAATAGGACACCTCACACCTGTGCTGATGGACAAATAGTAATACTGATATATAACCATGCTTATGCCTACTATTTGTGTCCTCTGCTTGTCTTGATTCTTTTATGCAATTGGGTAAGATGTGTAGGACACACACACACACACACACACACAGACTCATTAGGTGCTAATCTTGTTATGTTAATTATTTCTAGATACTTGATTTTGTGTATTGAAAAAATGAAATATGATGAAGTGGTTGATTCTGTTAGAAAAGGTGGCTCAGAGACGATATTGCATTAACTCTATCTTATTTGGAATAATTTCTTCTTATTATATATTACACTCATCAATTTGTTTAATCGGTCGCTTTTCTCAATATAGTTATTATCTTCTGTTGTGGCTCATGATTTTTTGGCTTGTACATCAATTATTTCTTGGTCAAGGTATGCATAGAATTTTTTGATACACCATTCTCTTGACTTCCTTAGAGCAGTACAAGATTACCACACTATTAGGCTGGAGTATTTGACACTCCCATGATTTAGAATGTGTATGTTTTATTACTACAACCTGATTGTATGTCATTTCCTAATTTTGTTTGTATGTATAGATAAACCTTCTCCAGTTTGCAAATTCCTAATTTTTGCATTTCCTAATTTTCTATGTAAACCAAAATGATACTCACGGCTCTACTCACCTCCTCCTGTTTGCAAATTTTGTGGTTTTGCAGGTTTACCAGAGCTGAATGATACAAAAAATGTATCTTCGATAAGCAATATGATAGTTTATATCTTTCATTTTGGATGCAAGATCTTGATGAACTTATTGATTAGGAGGGAGGTGACTAAAATTCTTGAGGACCAACAAAGGATATCTAAATTTGGTACAACTAAAGATAAAAGGATGCTTTCACTTGCTGAGATGTTCCAATAAGTTACATGGTAGATTTCTAAATTTGGTACAGCTAAAGATAAAAGGATTACTAAATTGGGTACATCTAAAGCCATTGCAGCCGTACTACTTGCTTTGTGAGAAATAATGATACATGTCCAAACATCCATCATGTACATGATGGCAATCCTCTGTGTGTTTTCTACTGATTAATCATTAATTAGTTTAAGCATACTTAGTTTGGAATGAGTTTTCCTATGTACCGATCATGTGACACCAAATGGTCCTAGAGACCTGAGTTCTATTTTTGTTGGCAAACTGTTTAGCTGTGGAGCAATTCATTTACCAAGCTATTGTCACCTGATGGAAACTATAGTCTATGCAAATTGTATATTTATCCGCAAATCTACAAACTCTTCTTCCGCTTCAATGCCTTATGTTGCCTCTCTCTGCTTTCTTGGTTATTACTGATATTTCCTATACCGATTCATCTGGGAGGTTTAGCATTAGCTCTGTATTGTTCTTTTATCACTAGTAGAAAACAGGGCTTTGGTTCGGGCAGGGCAAGCCCATTAGTCTCGGTTCAGTCACGAACCGGGACCCATGGGGGCATTCGCCCCGGTTCGTTAGCCCAGGGGGCCGGCCATGGCCTTGTGGGCATTGGTCCCGGTTCGTGGGGACCCATTTGTCCCGGTTCTAGGCACGAACCGGGACCAATGGGCCTCGCTCCTGGCCCACAACCATTGGTCCCGGTTCCAGCCACGAACCGGGACAAATGAGCTGCCTATATATACCCCATCTCCTCGGCAGAGCACTCCACAGTGCTCTATTTTTTCTGGCCGACGATGGGAGGGCATTTGGGTGCTCTAGCTCACCTCCTATGCACATAAGGTGTTCGATGAAATGTCTGAGCCACACTAGTTAATCTTTCTCCTATCAAAACTCGACCTCTGAGCTCCATTTTTCCCGAGATTTGTCTAGGTTTAGCGGTCCGTCACGTCCCGTCCCCGTTTTCACCGCCGTCGATCGCCCGCGCCGATCTCGTCGCCGGCACCACCGTGGTGAGCCTCTTGTTCTTATCTTCTTTCTGAAAGAAAAAAAAATTCTTACTTCAAATAGATACTTGTCTAATTTTCTTACTTTTATTATTCCTTCTTATTATATAGTGCGATGGTTTTGGTATCCGCCCCCGTCGGCCCTCGTCCTGCCTATGATTCGGATGTGGTATGTAATATCTTTTTATAACTATTTGGTTCATTTATTGTTTATGACAATTATGCCGACCAACGTGACATAGATTTTATTTATCTAGGAGGTGGTTGAACCGGAAATTCCAACCGACCCTATTGTCGAGAGGTTAAATTTAGTTGAAGAAGAAAAAAATTACTTGAAGAAAAAAATAAAAAAATTGAGGAGGAGAAGATGATATTGGAGTTGCATGTTGCGGATGTCGTCGATGATCACAAGATCAAGATGGATGCAATGCAGTTGAAAATTAGAAATATGAGAAAATATGCCATTCATACCGAGGCTTGGTATCATTATGCAGTTCGATCAATTGTTACCTTGGTTGCGATTATGATCGCATTTGTTGTTGCATTGAAATATTTTACATAATTTCAATGTATGGTTTAATTAGATGCTCTGGAGATCTATATATATGTTGTTCAATGTGAACTATGTATGTACTTTGGTTTTAATGTGACAATGAACTTCTATTAATTTGGTCACTTATCTATTCATGAGATCTATATGTTGCCTTTAATTTCAGGGTCTTATAGCTCAAAATAATCAGTAAATGCATGAAAAATAACAAATGAAGTCAGAAAGGGTTGAAAATTGATGATGTGGCTTTGAATGGTGCATTTTGAACACAGAAAACTATGGACTTCAAATAAGTTCAAAAAATGAAATCCTTTTGTAACAGACGAGTTTCCGTATGAAACCCTGATACTTCGAAAGAGATTGTCCGTTTAGTACACGAAGTGCATCCAGTTTTTGCCGTAATCCTCTCTACTTTCTTGCACATGCTATGTGGGTGAAATGATGATACCATGCCAACTTTTAACCTTTTCAGAGTGCATTTGAAATGCTTTTCAATTTCAGGGTCTTATAGCTCAAAATAATCAGTAAATGCATGAAAAATAACAAATAAAGTCAGAAAGGGTTGAAAATTGATGATGTGGCTTTGAATGGTGCATTTTGAACACAGAAAAACTCTGGACTTCAAATAAGTTCAAAAAATGAAATCCCTTTGTAACTGATGAGTTTCCGTATGAAACCCTCATACTTCATAAGAGTTTGTTTGTTTTGTACACGAAGTGCATCCAGTTTTTGCCGTAATCCTCTCTACTTTCTTGCACATGCTATGTGGGTGAAATGATGATACCATGCCAACTTTTAACCTTTTCAGAGTTCATTTGAAATGCTTTTCAATTTCAGGGTCTTATAGCTCAAAATAATCAGTAAATGCATGAAAGATAACAAATGAAGTCAGAAAGGGTTGACAATTGATGATGTGGCTTTAAATGGTGCATTTTGAACATAGAAAAACTCTGTACTTCAAATAAGTTCAAAAAAATGAAATCCCTTTGTACCTAAAATCCCTTTATAAAACTCTAATAGCAAAAGGAATGAACTAAAAAGCTTTTATAAACCTCTAGTATTTTTAAACTAAAATTATATAAAATTCATGCCACTGAAATTATCAAAGTATTTTCTGTTCAAAACATGAAAAGCAGAAAGAAACAAAATATTTAATAAATTAGTAGAAACAAAATAAAATAAAATAAATAAGTGGAAACAAAATAAACTTTAATAAATAAATTAAATAAACTTTAATAAATAAGTAGAAACAAAATAAAATAAACTTCAATAAAATAAAGAAGTAGAAACAAAATAAACTTTATAAAAGTAAAATAAATAAACTTAAATACAATAAATGAAAATAGCAACAGTAAATTTATTGTTGTAAGTAGAAACAAAATAAAATAAATAAAGCAACAAAAAAAATGTGCCACCTACTGGGCCACCACGGCCTGAATACGACTAGAAACCCAACCATGGGCCAGGATTCAGGCCCGTAGAAGGCCCTGTAGGCCCACAAGCACATCGTGACAAATTAGGCCTGCAAGCCTGCAGTTGAGAGGAGCTCGAGACGGTTGGTGCATCAGCACTTATAAACCACTTCCGAGCTCTCTTAGCTAGCGAGGTGGTACTAAACTTTCGGCCGCGACGCTGGCAGCACAGGGCCTTTGGTCCCGGTTGGTGCCACCAACCGGTACTAAAGGGGGTGCATTGGTTCCGGTTGGTGCCACCAACCGAATTATCGCACTTTTAGTACCGGTTGGTGCCACCAACCGACCAAAGGCCACCGCTTCCGCCCTTTGGGCTGCCAAACTGACCTTGGGTCACGGTTGGTGGCACCAACCGGTACTAAAGGGAATTGGTATCGGTTTGTGCCACGAACCGGAACCAAAGCTTTGTGTATATAAGAAACCACTTGGCAGTTTATGCAAAATCACTTCTTCTCCGCCTCGACGCCCTCTTGCTCCCTGCCCGTCGCCGCCGATCCTCGCCCCGACACCGTCAGTTGCTCCACCTCGTCGTCGCCACCGAGCCCTGCCCGACGCCGTCAGGCTGCTCCACCGCGTCATCGCCGACGCCGTCGGGCTGCTCCACCTCGCCGTCGCCACTGCCCTCTGCCCCGATGTCGCCGCCATTCCCCGCGCCCTGCTCGCCCGATGCCGCCCGCCTGACGCCCTCTGTGAGCACCACAGCCAGTGCAGTCCTTGCCACACGTGCTTTTTAGTTATATATGCTATCTTTTTACATGTTTTTAGATGTTTTTACATGTTTTTATATTTTCATATATGTATGTATGTATTTATTACATGTTTTTGTATGTATGTATGTATGCATTTTTTCAATTGTAATATGCATGATATTTTAAAAATACATTAATTTTATTACATTAATATTCTCTGATTTAGTACATTAATTTTAGGTTAGTTCATTTTTAGAAAAGTTTTATATATTTAGGAAGAAGGAAGAGAAGGAAGAAGGAAGAAGAAGAAAAAGTTTTATATATGCAAAAGTTACATTTTTAGGAAAGTGTTATATATCTAGCTAGGAAGAAGGAAGAAGAAGAAAAAGAAGGAGAGGAAAAAGGAAAATAAGAAGAGGAAGAAAGGAGAAGAAGAGGAGAGGAAGAAGAGGAGAAATAAATAAGAAGAGGAAAAAAGAAGAAAAAGAAGAGGAGATGAAGAAAGGAATAGAGGAGAAGAAGAAAAAATATTCTATTTTTTATTCTTCTCCTCTATTCCTTTCTTCTTCTCCTCTTTTTTTTCTTCTTTTTTTTCTTCGATCTTCTCCTCTATTCATTTCTTCTTCTCCTATTTTTATTTCTTCTTCGTTTTCTTATTTTTATCGGGTATGTCGTTGTCGATATACCCCCTCCCGATAACTTCAACACGAGGGGGGGTCGATATACACCCTCCCCGATAACATTAGTTTCCCATGTATGTATGTCGTCGTTGTCGATATAACCCCCTCCCAATAACTTCAACACGAGGGGGGAGTTGATATACCCCCTCCCCGATAACATTATTTTCCCATGTATTTATGTCGTCATTGTCGATATAACCTCCCCGATAATCTCAACACGAGGGGGCCGATATACCCTCCCCGATAACATTATTTTCCCGTGTATGTATTTCGTCGTTGTCGATATAACCCCCTCCCGATAACTTCAACACGAGGGGGGCTCGATATACCCCCTCCCCGATAACATTATTTTCCCGTGTATGCATGTCGTCGAGGACACCCATACCCTAGGAAAAAAACGATGTCAAGGCCACTAATATGATTCCTTATTGTGATTAGCTAGCTAGTTCTATGTTTTCCACTAATATATCCATCTGTTATGTTTGAATAATAATTGCCATGTTGTAAATATTTGCAGAAACTATGGAGCACACCTGAGACGAAGCAACAAAAGCGATGTTGGGGGACATAATCGCAAAAGGAAGTGATGTCGTTTTGTCGTATCTCAACGACACCAATGGTCTAGAAGGACAGGATGAAGAAGCAGGCTATGATTATGATGGCTCCGGTGATCCAATGCCGGTGCAAGAAGGAGACCGTGATGACGGCTCCGGTGAACCAATGCCGGTGCAAGAAGGAGACCGTGATGACGGCTCCGGTGACCGAACCGAGTCCGTCAGGTATATATATTAGTTAACCCTATGCTGACTAGCTAATTGATGCATTCATTGTTTTGATATATGTACACATATTAATTAACTCTCATCTTTCTTATTTTTTCTAGCCCTCCGGATCGAGCACAACTTCGGTAAAGTGACGAGGCCCAAAGAAAAATTTGCGCTCGGATGAAAGGTTTGAGATCGTAGAAATCGCACGCGATGGCATGCCGATTGAACCCATCCGGACGAAGGAAGCATTTGTTGCTCAGTGCGGGTTCTGGTTAGGGACAAGATCCCGATCAGCATCCACCAATGGTTAAGCCGGCTAAAGAAGACCCTGAGGTGTCTTATGTCTCCAATATGCAGAAAGATGATCTTTGGACCGCGCTGAAGGCAAATTTCACCCTACCGCCAGAGGAGGATCCGAAGAAGCCAGTTAAAGAGCAATTGATCAAGTCTCATGCTCTTAAGAAGATGGCAGAACTATTCAGGCGGTGGAAGAATGTGCTGAAAAAATTTGTCGACAAAGAAGAGACACCAGAATTCAAAGGCCGGTATGAGAAGATCAGAGATCGCTGGCCCGCATTTGTGGCCCATAAGACATCGGAAAAGAGTAAGAAGATGTCAGTGACAAACAAGAAGAATGCTGCGAACAAGAAGCATATCACCATCGCACGGGGTCAGGTGGCTACCTCAAAGCCCGGAGTTTGTGGGCCAAGGCTGAGAATGACCTGCTTTATAAAGGGGTCGAACCAGAGACATTGAGGTGGCCAGACCGTTGCCAGACTTGGTTCTTTGGGGTTGGCGGAACCTTGGACCCTGTAATAGGGAAGTGCGTTTGGACGGACGAGCAACTGAGAATACCCGTCACGAAGCTTCAGGAGTATATCGAGGCAGCGCAGCAAGGGACGTTCGTTCCAGACAGAGAGAACGACGAGCTCACAATGGCCCTCGGGAATCCTGAGCACCCTGGACGGACACGAGGCACGCCAGGCTCTGTTCCGTGGAAGGTTGGGTTTCCGGACGTAGGCGGTTACAAATGCCAGGAGAGGAGGAAGAAAGTGCAGCATACCCAATTGCAAGCGCTGCATGCAAGGGTACAAGCGATAGAGGAACGAGAAGCAAATCGCAGCAAACGAACTGCCGAAGCTTTCCCCGAAGCTACCCCGCCATCTCAGCGGAGAAGCAGTGTGGCTTCCACCGAAGTGCTTCAGCAGTGGAGCCCTGTCTTCACGGCTCACGCTAGCTACCCGTGGATGGTATCACGGAGTCTCAACATTGCCTCCTTATGACGCAATGGATGAAATTCAAAGTCAAGGCGGCTGTTGGCTCTGCTTACCCTCGAACTGGCACAACCTACCACCGCCGCCGATTCCGTAGGATATGCTAGGGTGATGGTGGATGAAATAACGGACGGATTTGAGGACCTCGAGCTTGACCACCCTACCGGTGAAGGGGAGACTCGGCTGGATTCTTCTCTCAAGACTCCATGCCTATGGCGGAAGGAGCTCATCAACTTTGCCGAATCGACGCCTCCGCCTCCTCCTCCTCCTTGGCGAGTCAGGCACTCCGCCTCCTCCTCGGGCGAGTGATCGTGGCACTCAGCCTCCTTCTCCGGCGTGGCGGCACTCCGCCTCCTTGTCCGCCTGCACTGCGGCGCCCGAGCAGCCAGCCTCCTCCTTCTCCGCCTCGCCAGCAAGGGCGGAAGAGACCCGCCGCCGCTCCGGCTGCTCTGGAGCGTCGTAGTCCTTCTCCTCCGCCTCGTAAGCAAGCACGAAAGAAGACAGCCGCATGTCGCTCCATCTGCTCCGACGTCTAGCAGTACAGCCAGAGGCGGGAGGCAATACAGATACGGTCCATCTCTCAAGCCTCTAGAGAAGTTACCATACGAGAGGACCGTGGAGGAAAACACGAAGATCGTGGAAAAAGAAGTGAAAGATTTCTTTGAAGGGGTGAAAGCAAAGAAACATCCACCTCCTGAGTTCGTTCCAGATCCGGTGAAACTAAAGCGCACTATCGATGCCTTGAAGAAACCACCACCATCTCCGCCGAAAAACAACTATGAGCACATTACTGAGCAGGTATATAAGGAAGCGGAGCGGTCGGGAGGTACTATCAGTGATCGAAGGTTAGCAGAACGACGAGCTGGGAAAAATTGCCCAGCTCGGCGAACAAGTGGACCAATCGTGCCCCCCGCTCAAAGTGTCTAGCGATATCGTAGCTAATGATCTGAGGATGGTGCCTAGTTATAGCAATCTTGGAGATTACCTGCCCAACGATGTACATTATGATATCTTGGAGGTGGACGAACATAAATACCATTATGGAAACCTCTTGTCAAAGATGAAAGATCTCTAACAACGATGATGCTAAGATTCCATGATTGGTACATGGAAACCCGCAGAGAGTCTCTGGGGGACGGATACTTTGTATCGAGAGTTAAAGAGGAGCATGACCTCGTTGGAATTGATGTGTTGTCTGTTCCATTTGAGGAGTTCTTTCTGTTTTTCAATCAAAAGGCCCTCGATAAATTAACGGTCACTTGCTACTGTCTGTAAGTACTACTTCTATCATTAAGTCTCTATATATAGCACAGCTCTTTCATTGCATGTATTTATAATTATCCTCACTATATATATTATGCAGTTTGAAGATCGTCGAGTGCAGAAAAGCAGAAATGTATGATATTGGGTTCATTAACCCAAATCTCATAGATGAATTTCAGGTTAAAAAGAGCGCCAAAGATGTCGAGGCCAACTTGCTCAAATCATTGGTAATAAATCAAAACAAAGATACCATACTCTTTCCTGACAACTTCAAGTGAGTGTTACTATCTTGTGGATATTCGGTTTCCCTTATTACTCGAGCAAGGTTATAGTAATGTAATTGATGAGTTATGCATGCGTGCGCAGCTTCCACTATATTCTCCTGGAGATTAAGCTTGGGCAGGACTAGTAACCGTATTAGACTCGAGACGAAAAGATCCCAAGACCTCTGCGGACATGACTAAAATTCTCAACAAGTTCAATCGATCATTATCGCACCATATCGGCAACTTTTGTTCATTTCCTGATATCTCAAGTAATAATTATTTTCTTTGTCTTGCAGGGTTTGGAAAAAGTTCACCGCATGAAGCTCCGGACTGCCGAAGGAGCTGCGATATAAATACCCGAAAGTAAGTACTACTAGCTAGCTAGTTCCGCGCATCTCGCGTTGATTCTAGATACTTTCATCAATGCCATTTATAATGCTTCATTATCAATTTGATTGACCTCTATTTCTCATAAAGTGCTTGTGGCAGGAACAAGGGAATGATTACTGTGGATACTACGTGTGCGAGTTCATCTACAACGTGACTTGCAAAAATAAGCGGGGCTACTCTAAAAGATAATATGAGGTGCATAAGCAATAATATTCACAATTTCATTTTATTACACCATCATTTCTATTGAGTTTCATTCATATATATGTATTGACCCCCTTCTTCAAATTAGTTGTGGCAGATGCGGAATGAACTCCTACAACAAGATCGCATGAAAGCAATTCAAGATGAATTGGCGGGATTCTTTCTTGACCACGTCATCAATCAAGCCAGAGAATACCATGTTGAAGCTGACTTCATATTTAATTAGGGGAGATTATATTGTAAAAGATCTTATTATTGTATATATGTAGCCAGTAGCGTCGGATAGATATGAAACTTTGTTGTTCGCGCAATCTCTTGGAGAAGGAGAGGTAGATATCACTTCTCTCCGTATGCATGACGAACTTCTGTACTTAATGGTTTCCTTCATTTGCTTACTATATAGCTAGCGTGTCGAGGGCCACTGAAAGTGCGTTATATCGACTAGAGGGGTGAATAGGCGATTTTATGAATTCTTCAACGAGGAATTTGCGGTGAGGAAATTCCTTAGCGAAGAACTACTTGCAAAGTGGAATAAGTACTGAAGTAAGCATAACAGAATCAGGCATGGTCATCATGATGAAATGAAGAGAATCACAGAGTACGTAAAGCGTAATCACAGGATAACACAAGATGAAGACAAAATGCATGTAAGAAATTGAACCGAGGAAATTGAGAAAGTCTTCAACAAAGTCTTCAAACACAGATATGAACAAACACTTAACACAAGAATGAGGAAATGAATGAGTTGAGGAAATAGAACCGATTAGGTTGATGAAGACAATGATTTGGTAGACCAGTTCCAACTGCTGTCTCGCTTGTACATCCTGGTTGGAGCGGCCGAGTATTTAACCTCGAGGACACACAGTCCGGACACCCAAATACCGAAAGCACGCAGCTCAGACACCAAGTCCTCACCGTATTCTCCTTGAACTAAGGTCACACAGACCTCGTCCAATCACTCGTGGTAAGTCTTCAGGCGACTTCCAAACCGTCACAGACTCGGTCACTCGGCGATCCACAATTCCTCTTGGATGCTCTAGACTATGACGCCTAACCGTCTGGAAGAAGCACAGTCTTCAAAGGTAACAAGCGTCGGATCCACGCAGGATCAATCTCTTCAGTGATGCTCAATCACTTTGGGTTTGTAGGGGTTTGGTTTTTGGGTTTTCCTCACTCGATGATTTTCTCTCAAAGTCCTCGGAGGATGGGATGCTCTCAATTGACAAGTGTCAGTTTCTCGCGGAGCAGCCAACCAGCTAGTGGTTGTAGGGGGCGGCTATTTATAGCCTAGGGAGCAGCCCGACATGATAAGACATAAATGCCCTTCAATGATATGACCGTTAGGTGGATAAGATATTTTGGGACAGTGGCGCACATCACAGAACGGTCGGAAATTTGACTCTCAAATTCCTCGGGGCTATCATGTTCCTCCTTTGTGTAGGCAATTTGCCTTTGGCGAATTCCTAACTCCTCAGTCAGAACAAATTCCTCAGTGACCAGAAGAACTTCGTCTCTGTCACTGAAGAAATTGACTAAACTGTATGAGATTTCCAAAGGCTTCACTCGAAGGGATTGGTAGGTGTAGGATTTTGAGTTGAGCATCACATGGAAATTTTTCCTTAGTATTTCCTCGACCCCCTTTAACAGTACGGTGTTTCCTACGACTCGAGAAAGAGAAAACGAAACTTCGAAAACAAAAGTCTTCATGCTTCATGTTCCTCAAATGAATACCAAGTCTTCAAGGTCACACCAATTTCTTCACTTTCAAAGTCTTCATAAAGTCTTCAGAATATCAAAGTCTTCAGACGAAGAACTTCATTTTTAGGGGTCGACTTTCTCTGTAAATATCAACCTCCTCATAGACTTATAGACCTGTGTACACTCATAAACACATTAGTCCCTTAACCTATAAGTCTTCAATACACCAAAATCACTAAGGGGCACTAGATGCACTTACAATCTCCCCCTTTTTGGCGATTGATGACAATATATGTTAAGTTTTCAACGGGGATAAACATATGAAGTGTAAATACTGATATTGAGGAATTTTATTGCAAGATATAGAAGAACCCCCCCAGAAGATGTGCATAGTGAGGAATTTGCTTTTGAGGCAATGCACATTTGAAGAGTTTGAATCATGGAGATCTTCCCCTATATCTTGTAATTGATACACGCATTTGACATATAATATGAAGAATTTGAAATGCATGATGAAATATGGTGATCGATGTAATTCAAAGATGCGTGTATTAACATATAGCGAGGAATAAGCATGCAGAGGAACACATCAAAAGTATCGAGCACCATCGGGTTTAAGATTACAACTCGATCCAATAAAAGTTTCGAAGAACGAGAGTTGTAACTTAGCAAAAACGCCCATATAATAGACCCGCTTGAAGACTAACTCAAATTTCTCCCCCTTTGTCATCGAATGACCAAAAGGATCGAAACTGAGGACTAACGCTCCTGAAGAATGTCAAGTTGATGGAGGAGCGCCAGCGTTGTCGGGGTCGGTTGTCGTAGTAGGGCCTGCTGCAGTGTCTTCCAATTCTTCATTTTCATCAGTGTCGCGCGATGAAGAATAGGAGCTGGCCACCAATGAAGGAACCTTGACCTTCTTGAATTTCTTCGGCGGAGGTGCAGCCCAGTCAAATTCTTCCTTAAGACCCATAGTCTTCAGTTCTTCTGCGCTATAGACATGAGAGAGAACAGCCAGTGCACGTTGAAGGTTTCATGGAGGTAGTATTGGTTTTCTTCATCGCATTGTGTGTTGAGGTCATGTTGTAAAGAATTGAACCAAACCGACACTTGACCCATTTATGATTGCGATCAACCTTCCGATGAAGACCGAGGAGTAACTCACGATCACCATCACCACAGGTGCCGTGTGGCTTGAGGATTTTGCTTGGCGAGTTGTTGGCGGCGTAATCATGTGTGGCGTAGTCATCATTGGTGGAGTACGATGCAGCCTTGCGAAATTGACCATCCAATGGACGAATGCCTTCATCTATTACAGCAATGACCTTGCCTTTGTCATCACCGAGGAAAATGTCCGTTTGAGGACTTCAATTGGAGGCAAGTAGCTGCAGTGGTTCAGAGTATCAGCCTTGTAATTGAGTGAAGACCTTGCCCTGATGAACCTCATAATCCAAGGTGCATAAGGCTTCAGCTCAAATGGTGACATAGCAATGTTCGCCAGAGTCCTCATGAAGAAATCATGGAAGTTGACGGGAACGCCATGAATGATATTGAAAAGCATATTCTTCATGATGCCAACGACTTCATCATTTGAGTCGTGGCCTTTGATAGGACTCATTGTCTTCGTCAGAATGCGATAGACAGTCCGAGGCACATACAGTAATTCCTTGACGAGGAATTTGGTTCTAGGTGCCTGCCCTGGCTTCAAAGGCTTCATCAGCACTTGCATGTAGTGATTTGTCAGCTCAGGTTCATTGTAGATGCAACGTGCACCGTCAAGGGGAGGACTGAGTGGGAGGGCACGAAGCAATTCAGTTGCTGGTGCCTTGTAGTGAGTATTTTCAAACATCCAGTCCAGCACCCATGAGTTCACATCTTCAGAATCTCTTGTGATATGCAGCGTCGCATAGAATTGAAGAATCAGTTCTTCATTCCAATCACGAGATGTCGCGTAAATTCAGCAATCCAAAGATCGTGAAGAACACCGAGGACCGCTCAAGCCCGGCGTAGATTCCATGTCCACGTGAGGAATATGTGCATGATCGAAGACTTTGTCTTTGTTGAATAGCACAGAGGAATAAAAGTTAGCTTGACTAGCAGTCCAGAATCGCCTCTTCCTTATGCGAGCAGAGTCATAAGGGTTGTAATCCGTGAAGAAAACATGCTCGCCAAAGATGTCTTCAGCCTTGAACTTTTGCTTGCACGAGAATGGATCCTTTGGTTTTGGCAGAGGAGTGTCAGTGAGTTGCATCACTACCTCAGGAATCACAATCTCAGGTTCTTCAGGCTGAGGATTTCTTGGTTCCTCTTCATGTGCAGCCTGCGTGTTCAGCGGATCAGCAGCAGCAGGTTCTTCAACACTAGTGGCTAGAAATTCTTCATGCATAGACGAAGTGGGATGAGTTTCTTCAGAGCCCAGTTGTACAGTTGGTGCAGGGGACTGAGGAAGTTGCTGGATTGGAGTGAAGAGTGGTGAATTGGGATGCTGACTGTCCCAAAAGTCATCATTCATCACAGGCGTGGTGCATCCAATGTCCACGTCTTCGTCTTCAATTTCCTCAGCACCAGCCTCTTCAGCAGTGAACTGAGGCATAGGTGAGGAAATGATTGGCGTTGAAGGGATTGCATCCACTTCGCTTCTTCATCACCGCTTTCGACGAAGCGGCAGAATGATTTTCTTCATCGATCCGCTTGGGATCTCATATTCTTCACCAAAAGGAACAAGGTCCTTTGATGGCATGGAGGAAATTGGAACAACATCAATTGGATTTTAAATGAGCTGGTCATTGGCTTCATTTTCTTCGAGTCAAGAATTTGACGCGGTGATGATTTCCTTTTCTTCACTGCAGCTCGCTCTGTAGCCTTGGTCTTCTTCACATCTGATGCAGATGGAAGGATTGGAGTTGGTGTAGGCGCGGGAGGAGCTGAGGAATCTGGTTGAATTTCCTCAAGCGCAACTGATGCAGTTGCCCTGACTTCTTCATTTTCTTCAGGTGCACCACTAGTGGGTGCCCGGATAATTTCTTCAGCGGCTGGAATGGAGTCATCAGCCCTGGAACTATCATTGTCTTCAGCAGGCTGAAAATCATCGGCCGGTCAAGCGTGTTCTTCAAAGAAAGGAGCAGAGGCTCCACCGAGGAATTTCTTGTTGCGTTGGGGCTGCAACATTTGTGAACTTCTTCGTCAGGTTGACAAATCTGACTTTGGCTCCTTGCCAATCAGCATAATAGGCATCAAAGTCATCGCCGAGGGCTTTGATTTCGCATCGATTTTGAGTAGTTCCTCGCTTGTCATTACGACAACGCTTTCCTCGTGAACTTCTCCTTCCTGAATTGAGCTTTCTTGACCTGCCTTGCCTTTTCAAATTTCCATTTCTCTTGATGATGAAATGGGTCAGCATATGACTTTGTCCAGGTCAAATGAAAGTCGTGCATAGGCGTGTCTGGATCCTTGTGCTAGAGATCAATGTACTCAAGGATCACCCTTGGATCCAAAAGCAGTGGCACAGGTGTGCCTTTGGCTCTAGCGGCCCTAACTTGTCGGTCTCTGATGATTTCCGCAAGTTCATCATCATCAGCTTCATCGTCAGATGGCACTTGGAAGGCAACCTGTTTCTTCTTTGGACTTGGCCGAGGACCTCGCCCAATAGCTTGCCTTTGTCTTCAAAGCAGTGGGGCCTGATGAAGAATTTGGTGCAGCCGAGGAACTTGCTGAGACACCAGAGGCAATGGAGATGCCTGCAGTCCTTTGGCACGTGGCCAGATGCACATGTGCTGAGGACTTTGGAGGAGCTGCTGAGGACTTGAGAGGAGTAGAGGCAGCATGAGGAACTGGCCGTGAGGGCATTGCTGTTGAAGCACTTGGCTTGTGCGCGGGCTTCTTTGCCATAGATTTTCTTGGCTTGACACAGCCTCAAAGGGCAGCAGCAGATGGTAGTCCTCATTAAATTTCCTCACTGCCTCCTTGGCTTGTCTTGCCAATTTGGCTTGGCGCTTGGCCCATTCTTCAGGAAAATCCTCACCACGCTTGATGCTGGTGGGGTCAGCTTGTTGGCCAGGTGCCAATGGAGCTCTTGGGCATGGAGAATTTAGTGCGAATTTCTTCATGTACTTTAGAGTAACATACCTGTACTCCCTCCATTCTCTTGCCCATCTCCTTTCAATCCTCTGTATGCGCACCTTGCGCTGATTTTTGTTTTCCTTTCCAAATTTGGCTTCATCAGGTGTGCAATAGTCAGCATAGATGTCCTCATGTATCTCAAAAGCAGTCATGACCTCAGGCTTCTTTCCTCCTTTCTGTGGCTTCTTTCTTTCCTTCGCCATATTCTTCAGCTTGAGGAATTTGAACAATCAATTCTCTGAAGAAGTATGCAACTTTTCTTCGAGGAACGCTGCAAATGAGTTAAGTTGATGAGAACCTAGTGATTCAATAGAGGACATGAGTACCGGTGAACAGAGTATAGTTGCGAGGATTTTGGAGAGGTCATATGCTCCTGTAAGATTTTTCAAAAAGAACAAGTTTGAGGAATTTGACCAGATGAGCCTTGAAGAATTTCACTAAGCGTTCTTTGTCTTAGGTTCCAGAGTTGTATAGATCAAGATCCACACAATTGAGGAATCTTGAAGAAAAATGATGCTTAGAGAAACGAATCAAGAATGTATGACTAGTGAGGTGTTTTGTGTGTGAGGATTTGAAGAATAAAACACCTTTGAAGATTTTGTAGAGAAAATTTGGATCAAAGAGGGCAGTAAAAGTAACTTTTAATTACCTGGATGAAGAACACGATTTAACCGAGAGGTGTAGATTTGAAGCTCGTCTGCTCAGATCTTCCACACCCTAACTCGGCGGAGGAAGACAGCTACGGCGGCGGAGTGAAGGTTTCATGTCGGGCGTGAGTCTGACAGCGACGAGGTCGAGGCAGTGAAGCTCTTCCTCATCGGCTGACGATGGAGTAGCGCGGCCCTAGGGTTTGAGAAGCTCGGCGAGAGAGAGCGGTCGAGCAGAGTAAAGGAAGTGAGGAAGGGGAGAGGGGTATTTATAGCCACGGTGAAAAACTGTTCGCCCAAAGATTTGGGACGAACGTGCCCCTGACCCTTCTCATTCGCTTGACATGTGTCGCCCACGTACTGAAAGGTGGAGATCGTGTTAGATCGTGGGTGAATAGATAAGTCTATCGTGGGATGCGGAATGGTTTGAGCGGCAAAACTGAAAATTTGGATAAGATTAGTTTTAACGTTCCGTTCGCAATTTCTTCAAATTGACAAGGACACAAAGTGAAGATTTTGAACGAGTTTCAAATAGAACGTACCTGTAGTATTTGTTATTTGATTTGGTTGTGTATAGCATAGAGGTGGAAGGGTCCGTTCAGATTCAGTTTGCATTAATCGCAACTTGAAGAAATAGCTATAAGTGAATGTCAGTAGAGGACATAAACCCACATATATATATAGCCAATGAAGAAAAACGACGGAAGCAGTGAAGATTTTGCAAAGTTGAAGAATTTGAAAGACTGAGAAAAAAAACTCAAATTGAAGATTTTCAACTTTGGTGGTGGCGTGACCCACCGTATAAGAATGATGATTTCAGACACCGCGTACAATTGTCGTAGGGTTCTGAGAATCAAATTCTTCATTAATTTCTTCACACTTAGAGTGTTGTTCTTCATTGATTGAAGAAAAACGCTTTCTTCATGTGTTGCACATCTAAGTCATCAATTTTGCATAAATGTCGGGGATGTGTGTGCTTTTCAAAGAACATTCGAAGATTCTAAGATATTTAGCTCACACCGCAACTTGCTAAATCTCTTCTCATCCAAGGGCTTTATGAAGATATCGGCTAGCTGTTCTTCAGTCTTCACATGATCAATAAATATGTCGCCCTTCAACACATGATCGCGAAGAAAATGATGACGAATCTGAATGTGCTTTGTCTTCGAGTGCTGAACTGGGTTGTGAGCAATCTTGATGGCACTCTCATTGTCACAGTAGAGAGGCACATTCTTCACGTTGATGCCGTAGTCCTTGAGAGTTTGCTTCATCCCTAGTAATTGCGCATGTAAGATCCAGCAGCAATGTACTCAGCTTCCGTAGTAGACAGTGATACGCAGTTCTGTTTTTTCGAGGACCAACAGACCAAAGATCGTCCGAGGAAATGACAAGTACCAGATGTTAACTTGCGATCCACCCGATCACCAGCATAGTGAGAGTCAGAATATCCAATGAGATCAAAAGTAGAGCCCTTGGGGTACCATAATCCTAGTGTTGGTGTGTGAGCTAGATATCGAAGAATATGCTTCACAGCCTTATGGTGTGATTTCTTCGGTGCAGCTTGAAATCGGGCACACATGCAAACACTAAGCATTATATCTGGCCTAGATGCACATAAGTACAATAAATAACCAATCATGGAGCGGTATACCTTGTGATCGAAGTCAATACCATTTTCATCGGCATAGATGGCCATTTGTGGGCATAGGAATTTTGACGCCTTTGGAATCTTGCATGCTGAATTTCCTCGTAACATCCTTGAGGTATTTCTCACGAGAAATGAATATGCCATTCTTGTTGATTTAATTTGAAGACCTAAGAATAATTTCAACTCTCCCATCATAGACATTTGATATTCTTCACTCATCATATAGGCAAATTCATCACTATAACGTTGGTCAGTACAGCCAAAGATAATATCATCAACGTATATTTGGCACACAAACAGTTCACCATCATAAGATTTAGTAAAGAGAGTAGGGTCGAGTGAACCGGGTGTGAAGCCATTCTTCACGAATAATTCCTTCAATATCATACCACGCCCGAGGGGCTTGCTTGAGGCCATAGAGAGCCTTGTTGAGTCTGAAGACTTTGTCAGGATTCTTTGGATCTTCAAAACCTGGGGGTTGAGCAACATATACTTCTTCTTCAAGCTTACCATTGAGGAATGCACTTTTCACATCCATTTGATATAAAATGATATCATGATGGTTAGCATAAGCAAGTAATATCTTAATAGCCTCAAGTCTAGCAACAGGTGCAAAAGTTTCATCGAAATCAATTCCTTCAACCTGTGTGTAGCCTTGAGCTACAAGTCATGCCTTATTCCTCACCACAAGGCCATTTTCATCTTGCTTGTTGCGGTAGATCCACTTTGTGCCAATGATATTATGCTTGCGAGGATCTGGACGTTTGACCAGTTCCCAGACATTGTTGAGCTCGAATCGATGTAATTCTTCTTGCATGACCTGAATCCACTCAGGCTCCAGAAATGCTTCATCTACCTTAGTGGGCTCTGTGATAGAGACAAAAGCATAGTGTCCACAAAAGTTAGATAAATGTGAAGCTTTTGAGCGTGTGAGAGGACCTGGTGCTTCAATGTCATCGATGATCTTGTCAACTTGCACTTCTTTTGCAACGCAAGGATGAGCTAGTTGTCATCGAGGAATTTGATCAGCATTTTCTTCAGCACCATTTTCTTCAAAGATTATCTTCAGGTGCATCAGCTCGACGTTCCTCCCGTTTCTGGAATGAATTCTTCAAAGAGATTCTTCAGTGGGAATGACATCCTCAGTCGCCTTGAACTTGATGGAATCCTCAGGTGCAGGTTCATCTATCACAGAAGGTAGGTGCTCTCTTTGCGAGCCATTAGTTTCATCGAACCGCACATCTACAGTTTCAACAACCTTGTGAAGAGCATTGTTGAAGACTCTGTAGGTGTGCGAGTCCTTTCCATAACCAAGCATAAAACCTTCATGTGCTTTCGGTGCAAATTTAGTATTGTGATGAGGATATCTAATCCAACATTTAGCACCGAAGACTTTGAAATAACTCACATTGGGTTTCTTGTCAGTGAGGAGTTCATAGGTAGTCTTATTGAAGAATATGTGAAGATATACTCTGTTGATGATGTGGCACGCGATATCAATTGCATCAATCCAAAAACGACGAGGCGTTTTGTACTCATCAAGCATAGTGCAAGCCATCTCAACAAGAGTTCTGTTCTTGCGCTCCACGACGCCATTTTGCTGAGGAGTATAGGGAGCAGATAACTCATGAGTAATACCAAGTTCATCAAGATAGTCATCAAGACCAGAATTCTTGAACTCAGTTCCATTGTCACTCCTGATGTGCTTGATCTTCACACCAAAGTTGGTTGAAGCCCTCGAGGAAAATCATTTGAAGACTTCCTGCACTTCATGTTTGTAAGTAACAATGTGTACCCATGTGTAACGGGAGTAATCATCAACAATAACAAAGCCATATAGAGATGCATCATTATTGACTGTTGAGTATTGATTAGGACCAAAGAGGTCCATGTGAAGCAATTCGAATGGTCGAGTAGTGGTCATGATAGTCTTCGCTGGATGCTTGGCTTTGGTCATTTTTCCATCTTCACAGGCTCCACACAAGTGATCCTTGAGGAATTTGACATTCTCAATGCCAATGACATGCTTCTTCTTTGCAAGCGTGTGCAAATTCCCCATGCCTGCGTGACCAAGTCGTCGATGCCATAGCCAGCCTTCCTAAGCTTTTGCAAGTAGACACACGGCTGGTTGTGGTCCGTAGAGAAATCAACAATATACAAGTCTCCTCTCCTAAAGCCTTCAAGACTTTGGAATTGTCACTTCCATAATCACAACACATGATACTTGCCAAAGACAACAACCATATCAAGATCACAAAGCATTGAGACTGACATGAGGTTGTATCCTAAGGACTCAACAAGCATGACTTTGTCCATGTGTATGTCCTTAGAGATTGCAACCTTACCAAGACCCAATACTGACTTTTGCCTTTGTCAAGCAAGATGATATGCTTCCATGTGATGGTGATAAGGAGCATCCATCAATAGATTCTTGTCACCACCATGTGATTTGTACATCCACTATCAAGGACCCACTCATTGGCTTTGGGTTGATCATCCTGCAGATGAATTAGTGCAACTTACGATCTCATATACTTCATCAGTGAAGAATATGATATCAAGTTCATCAGATGAATTTCATCAAGCAGTAAAACAGATATAGCAGTAGGAGGACGTGTGAAATGAAATTTCATTTCTTCATGATTCGTCTGCGTCCTTTCAGGCAATTTTGTCAGGCCTCCCAGCAAATTCTTCAGACGTTAAAGCACGTCTGGAGACCTGACCCTGCAAAAGAGATTAGTTCCTTTTCTTCACCACCCACATCTGAGGGGGTGGCAAAGAGTTCATCATTCTGCGAGCTCCATATGAGAATGGTGGCATAGAGGCCAAACCATTTCGTTTCACATAAGAGGGGTTAGGGTAAGCATATGAATAGGCAGAGAAATTCTTCGAGGACTTATGAACATAATGGTTTGAAGAATAATGCACATATTCATAGCCCTTAGCTCTACCATGCGAAACAGAGTTATTAGCACGATGATAATCATATGAGGACTTTGATCCTTTTGAGGAATTTGATCCATGTGAGGAATTTGGTCAGTATGAGGACTTGGATCCATATGAAGAATTTGGTCCATATGAAGAGTTTGGTCTGGGGTTCCTATTCTTCACAGGTGGTGTCATGAGGACATTCACCTGAAGACTTTCAAGGCACTTCTTGGGAACCCAGATTTTCTTCATAGGAGAACCGTTCCTGCAGTTAGTGCCAACATATCTAGCAAATACTTCACCATTCTGATTTTTGAACTGTTTATAGTTGGAGTCAAATGACTCATCAGAAGAATGAGTTGATTCACATGTAAAACCAGATAAGTTAGATGGATCAACTGGAGGTCCCTTTGCAGCAACCCATGAGGTTTTGGGGTACCGCCAAAGCTTCCAATATGTTCCATCAGCATTGAGTTTCCTCTCGAAGGCAATACCCTCTTTCCTAGGGTTTCCGTTGAGGATCTGCTTTTTAAGCACATCACAAAGAGTCTGATGCCCTTTGAGGCTTTTGTACATGCCTTTCATGTACAATTCCTTCAGCTCTGCATCGTCAGTGATACTAGCAATGTCCTCAGATGCGGAATTAGTGACAGCAGAGGCAGGTGAAGAATTTGTAACAGTTGAAGCATTTGAACATTCAGGTGAAGAATTAGCAGATTCACGTTAATGCACTTTAAGCATGGAGGAACAAATTCTTCTTGAGAAGCGCTGATTTATTGAGCAAGTAGTGAATCGCGTTCCTTCTGAAGATCTTCATAACTCACTCTTAGCTTCTCAAGATCTTGCTTTCTTTGAAGAAATTCATAAGAAAGTTTCTCATGATCAGATAATAGAGTGTTATGATGACCTTGAAGGCTATCAAACCTAGACTGAAGTCTCTAAAGATTTTCAGTCAGGGCTTTAGTGCGATCCATTTCTTCACCCAACATATCATCACTTTTGTCTAGCATGTTTTGAACCTTTTCCAAGGCCGTTTGTTGTTTAGTGGCAATGCAAACAAGTTTGGTATAACTAGGTTCAATATCATCATCAGATTCATCATCATCAGATTCATCGTCACAAAACTCGGATGAGGATCATTCGGTTACCTTGTCACCCTTTGCCATGAGACATGATGCAGAAGATGATGATTCTGGTTCGAAAGTCATCGTTTTGAGAGAATCCTTGATGTCCTCAAACCAAGGATCATGACGGGTTCGATGACCTTCATAGACATCAGAGATTCAGTCCCAGATAAGCTTCGCATTGCAAAGATGCATAATGCGCTTGAATTCATCTCTGGATAGGCAGGAACAAATGATGTCCTTCGCCATGATGTCAAGTCGAGTGTACTTGCGAATGTCATCAGCGCCTGCCTTCTTGCATAGATCGATAAGACCAATCTCAGTGACGGTCCACAGCTCGCTGTCCGTTGCCATGAGGCGCTTCCTCATCATGGCCTTCCACTTGGGATAATCATGACCGTCAAAGATAGGTCATGTCACTTTCTTCATACCTGCGGTCGACATAACTAAAACTCCAGGTGGTTAAACCAAAATCACACGTAACAAGGAGTACCTTGCTCGATACTAATTGAAAGTGCGTTATATCGACTAGAGGGGGTGAATAGGCGATTTTATGAATTCTTCAACGAGGAATTTGCCGGTGAGGAAATTCCTTAGCGAAGAACTACTTGCAACCGAATAAGTACTCGAGTAAGCATAACAGAATCACATGCATGGTCATCCCGATGAAATGAAGACAATCACAGAGTACGTAAAGCGTAATCACATGATAACACAAGAAGAATACAAACAGATCAAGAAATTGAACCGAGGAAATTGAGAAAGTCTTCTACCAAAGTCTTCAAACACAGATATGAACAAACACTTAACACAGTAATGAGGAAATGAATGATTTGAGGAAATAGAACCAGTTAGGTTGATGAAGACAATGATTTGGTAGACCAGTTCCAACTGCTGTCTCAGTTGTACATCTGGTTGGAGCGGCTGAGTATTTAAACTCGAGGACACACAGTCCGGACACCCGGGCCGAAAGCACGCAGCTCAGACACCAAGTCCTCACAGATTCTCCTTGAACTAAGGTCACACAGACCTCGTCCAATCACTCGTGGTAAGTCTTCAGGCGACTTCCAAACCTTCATAGAGTCGGTCACTCGGAGATCCACAATTCCTCTTGGATGCTCTAGACCATGACGCCAAACCGTCTGGAAGAAGCACAGTCTTCAAAGGTAATAAGCGTCGGATCCACGCAGGATCAATCTCTTCACTCGATGATTTTCGCTCAAAGTCCTCGGAGGATGGGATGCTCTCAATTGACAAGTGTCAGTTTCTCGCGGAGCAGCCAACCAGCTAGTGGTTGTAGGGGGCGGCTATTTATAGCCTAGGGAGCAGCCCGACATGATAAGACATAAATGCCCTTCAATGATATGACCATTAGGTGGATAATATATTTTGGGACAGCTGGCGCACAGCACAGCAACGGTCGGAAATTTGACTCTCAAATTCCTCACGGCTATCATGTTCCTCACATGTAGGCAATTCGCCTTTGGCGAATTCCTAACTCCTCGATCGAACAAATTCCTCGGTGACTGGAAGAACTTCGTCTCTGTCACTGAAGGAATTGACTGAACTGTATGAGATTTCCAAAGGCTTCACTCGAAGGGATTGGTAGGTGTAGGATTTTGAGTTGAGCATCACATGGAAATTTTTCCTTAGTATTTCCTCGACCCCCTTTAACAGTACGGTGTTTCCTACGACTCAAGAAAGAGAAAACGAAACTACGAAAACAAAAGTCTTCACGCTTCATGTTCCTCAAATGAATACCAAGTCTTCAAGGTCACACCAATTTCTTCACTTTCAAAGTCTTCAGAAAGTCTTCAGAATATCAAAGTCTTCAGACGAAGAACTTTATTTTTAGGGGTCGACTTTCTCTGTAAATATCAACCTCCTCATAGACTTATAGACCTGTGTACACTCATAAACACATTAGTTCCTTAACCTGTAAGTCTTCAATACACCAAAATCACTAAGGGGCACTAGATGCACTTACAGCCACGTATAGTACGTAGCGTCGACCAAGCACGGAGATAAGAGAGGACACTTCTCTCTACTAATTAATTAGCTACATAACACAATATATGAAACACCTTAATTAACCATACAAAACCCCCAAACCCCCCCCCCCCTTCAGAAAAAAAAACTAAACCCCTAGCCCCTGAACAGCTGACGCGTGGATGCCTATTGGTCCCGGTTGGTGCCACCAACGGGATCAAAGGCCCTCCTGCTTAGGCTCGCTGCACCGGCCACGTGGAGGCCCATCTTTCCCGGTTCGTGTAAGAACCGGGACTAAAGGCCTAGGGCATTAGTAACGACATTTTAGTCCCGGTTCCAAAACCTGGACAGAAGGCCCTTACGAACCGGGTCAAATGGCCCTTTTCTACTAGTGTATTGACAGATAGATCCAGCGCTGGCCCTACCATCTGTGTTGTTTGATGCACAGATAAACTCCGTAACTATGATCCCAGATTTTACACTTGGAACTAGCTGAGAATTTATAAATTTTAATCTTTACACATGATATAGTAACAGAAGTTAGATTTACTGATTTTATTGTTTGCTTCATAGGTACCCAGAGCTACATAAAGCCTCTTGTGTTCACCGATCATTAGAAGAAATTTATTTGACAATATAATAAATAGGAGGGAACAAATAATCCTAATGGGCAATTGTTTTATTACCTATCCAACCGGTAGCCAATAGCAATATACTGGATCGTGTCTACTGTCGACTAATAAAAACATCTTATATTTTGATACACAGGGAATGTTGGGGAACGTAGTAATTCAAAAATTTCCTACGATCACGCAAGATCTAACTAGGAGATGCATAGCAACGAGAGGGGAGAGTGTGTCTCACGCACTCGTGAGACCGAAAGCGGAAGCGTTTATCAACGCCTTGATGTAGTCGTACACCTTCACGATCCGTCCCGATCAAGTACCGAACGTACGACACCTCCGCGTTCAGCACACGTTCAGCTCGATGACGTCCTCGCCTTCTTGATCCAGCAAGAGGGGCGAAGTAGTAGATGAGTTCCGGCAGCACGACGGCGTGGTGACGGTGTTGGTGAAGAACAATCTCCGCAGGGCTTCGCCAAGCACTACAGAAACTATGACGGAGGATAAACTAGAGGGGACGGGGTTGCCGGCACACGGCTTGGTGGTTCTTGATGTGTCTTTGGTGCTAGCCCTCCCCTCTATTTATATGTTGAGCCTTGGGGTGAAACTTGGAGTAACAGCCCCCAAAAATTCGGTTCCACCCGAAACGCAAGAATCCTTCTCGGACTCCTGGGCCAGACGCCAGGTTCGGCGTGCGGACCCGACACGAGGACCACGGCGTCGTGCCACTTGACTCCGCAAAACTTCCTTTTGCGCTTACCAAAAACGTTGTGGGCTTTCCCCTTTGGCCCAAATAAAGTGTTCTTGTACCCAAACATTTCAGGAAACATCCGGAACCCCTTCCGGTGAATACTGGAACCCTTTCGGAGACCAAACACTATTATCCCATATATCAATCTTTATCTCCGGACCATTCTGGAGTTCCTCGTCATGTCCGTGATGTCATCCGGGACTCCGAACAACATTCGGTTGCCAACATACATAACTCATATAATACTATATCGTCAACGAACGTTAAGCGTGTGGAGCCTACGGGTTCGAGAACTATGTAGACATAACCGAGACACCTCTCTGGTCAATAACCAATAGAGGAACATGGATGCCCATATTGGCTCCTACATATTCTATGAAGATATTTATCTGCCGAACCGCATAACAATATATGTTGTTCCCTTTGTCATCGGTATGTTACTTGCCCGAGATTCGATCGTCGGTATCACTATACCTAGTTCAATCTCGTTACCGGCAAGTCTCTTTACTCGTTCCGTAATGCATCATCCCGTAACTAACTCATTAGTTACATTGCTTCCAAGGCTTATAGTGATGTGCATTACCGAGAGGGCCCATAGATACCTCTCCAACAATCGGAGTGACAAATCCTAATCTCGATCTATGCCAACTCAACAAACACCATCGGAGACACCTGTAGTGCATCTTTATAATCACCTAGTTACGTTGTGACGTTTGATATAGAACACAAAGTGTTCCTACGGTATTCGGGAGTTGCATAATCTCATAGTCATAGGAACATGTATAAGTCTTGAAGAAAGCAATAGCAATATACTAAACGATCAAGTGCTAAGCTAACGAAATGGGTCATCATTCTCTAATGATGTGATCTCGTTAATCAAATGACAACTCATGTCTATGTCTAGGAAACTTAACCATCTTTGATTCAACGAGCTAGTCAAGTAGAGGCATACTAGTGATACTGCTTGTCTATGTATTCACACATGTACCAAGTTTCCGGTTAATACAATTCTAGCATGAATAATAAACATTTATCATGATATAAGGAAATATAAATAACAACTTTATTAGTGCCTCTAGAGCATATTTCCTTCAGTCTCCCACTTGCACTAGAGTCAATAATCGAGTTCACATCGTCATGTGATCTAACACCAATAGTTCACATCTTTATGTGATTAGTCCACATCGCCATGTGACTAACACCCAAACGGTTTACTAGAGTCAATAATCTAGTTCACATCGCTATGTGATTAACACCCAAAGAGTACTAAGGTGTGATCATGTTTTGCTTGTGAGAGAGCTTTAGTCAACTGGTCTGCCATATTCCGATCCGTGTGTATTTTGCAAATTTCTATGTCTACAATGCTCTGCACGGAGCTATTCTAGCTAAATGCTCTCACTTTCAATATGTATCCAGATCGAGAGTCATCCAGATCGGTGTCAAAGCTTGCATCGACATAACTCTTTATGACGAACTCTTTATCACCTCCATAACCGAGAAATATTTCCTTAGTCCTCTAAGGGTAATTTTTGACCGCTTCCCAGTGATCTACTCCTAGATCACTATTGTACTCCCTTGCCAAACTCATGGCAGGGTATACAATAGGTCTAGTACACAGCATAGCATACTTTATAGAACCTATGACTAAGGCATAGGGAATGAATTTTAATTCTCTTTCTTATTTTCTGCCGTGGTCGGGTTTTGAGTCTTTACTCAACTTCACACCTTGCAACACAGGCAAGAACTCCTTCTTTGACTGTTTCATTTTGAACAACTTCAAAATGTTGTCAAGGTATGTACTTATTGGAAAAAAAACTTATCAAGCGTCTTGATATATCTCTATAGATCTTGATGCTCAATATGTAAGCAGCTTCACAGAGGTCTTTCTTTGAAAAACTCCTTTCAAACACTCCTTTATGCTTTCCAGAAAATTCCACATCATTTCCGATCAACAATATGTCATACACATATACTTATAAGAAAAGTTGTAGCGCTCCCACTCACTTTCTTGGAAATACAGGCTTCACCGCAAGTCTGTATAAAACTATATGCTTTGATCACCTCATCAAAGCGTATATTCCAACTCCGAGATGCTTGCACCAGTCCATAGATGGATCGCTGGAGTTTGCACACTTTGTTAGCACCTTTAGGATCGACAAAACCTTCTGGTTGCACCATATACAATTCTTCTTTTAAGAAATCCTATTAAGGAATGCAGTTTTGACATCCATTTGCCAGATTTCATAAAATGTGGCAATTGCTAACATGATTCGGATAGAAAGCATCGCTACGAGTGAGAAAATCTCATCATAGTCAACACCATGAACTTGTGAAAAACCTATTGTGACAAGTCGAGCTTTGTAGATAGTAACACTACCATCACCGTCCGTCTTCCTCTTGAAGATCCATTTATTCTCTATGGCTTGACGATCATTGGGCAGGTCAACCAAAGTCCATACTTTGTTCTCATACATGGATCCTATCTCAGATTTCATGGCCACAAGCCATTTTGCGGAACCTGGGCTCATCATCGCTTCCTCATAGTTCATAGGTTCATCATGGTCAAGTAACATGAACTCCAGAATAGGATTACCGTACCACTCTGGTGCGGAATGTACTCTGGTTGACCTACGAGGTTCAGTAGTAACTTGATCCGAAGCTTCATGATCGTCATCATTAACTTCCTCACTAATTGGTGTAAGCATCACGTGAACTGATTTTAGTGAAGAAATACTTTCCAATTCGGGAGAAGGTACAATTACCTCATCAAGTTCTACCTTCCTCCCACTCACTTCTTTCGAGAGAAACTCCTTCTCCAGAAAGGATCCATTCTTAGCAACAAAGAACTTGCCTTCGGATCTGTGATAGAGGGTGTACCCAATAGTCTCTTTTGGGTATCCTATGAAGACACATTTCTCCGATTTGGGTTCGAGCTTATCATGTTGAAGATTTTTCACATAAGCATCGCAGCCTCAAACTTTAAGAAACGACAACTTGGGTTTCTTGCCAAACCATAGTTCATAAGGTGTCATCTCAATGGATTTAGATGGTGCCCTATTTAACGTGAATGCAGCTGTCTCTAATGCATAACCCCAAAACAATAGTGGTAAATCGGTAAGAGACATCATAGATTGCACTATATCCAATAAAGTACGGTTATGACGTTCGGACACACCATTATGTTGTGGTATTCCAGGTGGCATGAGTTTGTGAAACTATTCCAAATTGTTTTAATTGAAGTCCAAACTCGTAACTCAAATATTTGCCTCTACGATCAGATCGTAGAAACTTTATTTTCTTGTTACGATGATTGTCTACTTCACTCTGAAAATCTTTGAACTTTTCAAGTGTTTCAGACTTGTATTACATCAAGTAGATATACACATATCTGCTCAAATCATCTGTGAAGGTCAGAAAACAATAATACCCGCCGTGAGCATCAACACTCATTGGACCGCATACATCGGTATGTATTATTTCCAATAAGTCAGTGGCTCGCTCCATTGTTCCGGAGAACGGAGTCTTAGTCATCTTGCCCATACGGCATGGTTCGCAAGCATCAAATGATTCATAATCAAGTGATTCCAAAAGTCCATCGGCATGGAGTTTCTTCATGCGCTTTACACCAATATGACCTAAACGGCAGTGCCACAAATAAGTTGCACTATAATTATTAACTTTGCATCTTTTGGCTTCAATATTTATGAATATGTGTATCACTACGATCAAGATTCAATAAACCATTTACATTGAGTGTATGACCATAAAAGGTTCTTATTCATGTAAATAGAACAACAATTATTCTTTGACTTGAATGAATAACCGTATTGCAATAAACATGATCCAATCATATTCATGCTTAACACAAACACCAAATAACATTTATTTTAGGTTCAACACTAATCCCGAAGGTAAAAGGAGTGTGCGATGGTGATCTTATCAACCTTGGAATCATTTCCAACACACATCACCACCTCGCCTTAACTAGTCTCTGTTTATTTTGCAACTCTCGCTTTGAAGTTACTACTCTTAGAAATTGAACTAGTATCAAATACCGAGGGGTTGCTATAAACACTAGTAAAGTACACATCAATAACATGTATATCAAATATACCTTTGTTCATTTTGCCATCCTTCTTATCCGCCAAGTATCTAGGGGCAGTTCCACTTCCAGTGACCATTTCCTTTGCAGTAGAAGCACTCAGTTTCAGGCTTGAGTCTAGCTTTGTGTTTCTTCACGGGAGTGAAAACTTGTTTGTCATTCTTCTTGAAGTTCCCTTTCTATTCTTTTTCCCTTTTTCTTGAAACTAGTGGTCCTGTTAACCATCAACAGTTGATGCTCTTTCTTGATTTCTACCTTCATCGATTTCAGCATCGCAAAGAGCTCGGGAATTACTTTCGTCATCCCTTGCATATTATAGTTCATCACGAAGTTCTAGTAACTTGGAGATAGTGACTAGAGAACTTTGTCAATTACTATCTTATCTAGAAGATTAACTCCCATTTGATTCAAGCAATTGTAGTACCTGCATAATCTGAGCACATGCTCACTTTGGTTGAGCTATTCTCCTCCATCTTGTAGGCAAAATCTTGTCGGAGGTCTTATACCTCTCGACACGGGCATGAGTCTGAAATACTAATTTCAACTCTTGGAACATTTTATATGGTCCGTGGCGTTCAAAACATTTTTGAAGTCCCGGTTCTAAGCCGTAAAGCATGGTACACTAAACTATCAAGTAGTCATCATACCGAGCTTTTGTCAAAATGTTCATAACGTCTGCATCCGCTCCTGCAATAGGTCTATCACCTAGCGGTCATCAAGGACATAATTCTTCTGTGCAGCAATGAGGAAAATCCTCAGATCACGGACCAAGTCCGCATCATTGCTACTATCATCTTTCAACTTATATTTCTCTAGGAACATATAAAAACAAACGGGGAGCTACATCGTGAGCTATTGATCTACAACATAGATATGCTAATACTACCAGGACTAAGTTCATGATAAATTAAAGTTCAATTAATCATATTACTTAAGAACTCCCATTTAGATAGACATCCCTCTAGTCATCTAAATGATCACGTGATCCAAATCAGCTAAACCATGTCCGATCATCATGTGAGATGGAGTAGTTTTCAATGGTCAACATCACTATGTTGATCATATCTACTATATGATTCACGCTCGACCTTTCGGTCTCCAGTGTTCCGAGGCCATATCTGCATATGCTAGGCTCGTCAAGTTTAACCCGAGTATTCTGCGTGTGCAAAACTTACTTGCACCCGTTGTATGTGAACGTAGAGCTTATCACACCCGGTCATCACGTGGTGTCTCGGCACAACGAACTGTCGCAACGGTGCATACTCAGGGAGAACACTTATACCTTGAATTTTAGTGAGACATCATATTATAAAGCTACCGCCGAACTAAGCAAAATAACATGTATAAAAGATAAACATCACATGCAATCAAAATATGTGACATGATATGGCCATCATCATCTTGTGCTTTTGATCTCCATATCCAAAGTACTGTCATGATCTCCATTGTTACCGACATGACACCATGATCTCCATCAACTTGATCTTTTATCAACGTGTCGTCACATGGTCGTCTCACCAGCTATTGCTTTTGCAACTATTGCTATCGCATAGCGATAAAGTAAAGCAATTACATAGCACTTGCATCTTATGCAATAAAGAGACAACCATAAGGCTCCTGCCAGCTTGCCGATAAATTTAACAAAACATGATCATCTCATACAACAATTTATATATCATCACGTCTTGACCATATCACATCACAACATGCCCTGCAAAAACAAGTTAGACGTCCTCTACTTTGTTGTTGCAAATTTTACGTGGCTGCTACGGGCTTAGCAAGAACCGTTCTTACCTACGCATCAAAACCACAACGATTTTTCGTCAAGTGTGTTGTTTTAACCTTCAACAAGGATCGGGCGTAGTCACACTCGATTCAACTAAAGTTGGAGAAACAGACACCCACTAGCCACCTGTGTGCGAAGAACGTCGGTAGAACCAGTCTCACAGTAAGCGTCTGGCGTAATGTCGGTCTGAGCCACTTCATCCAACAATACCGCCGAATCAAAGTATGACATGCTGGTAAGCAGTATGACTATTATCGCCCACAACTCTTTGTGTTCTACTCATGCATATAACATCTATGCACAGACCTGGCTCGGATGCCACTGTTGGGGAACGTAGTAATTCAAAAATTTCCTACGATCAAGCAAGATCTAACTAGGAGATGCATAGCAACAAGAGGGGAGAGTGTGTCTACGTACCCTCGTAGACCAAAGGCGGAAGCGTTTATCAACACAGTTGATGTAGTCGTACACCCTCACAATCCGTCCCGATCAAGTACCGAACGTACGGCACCTCCGCGTTCGGCACACGTTCAGCTCGATGACGTCCTCGCCTTCTTGATCCAGCAAGAGGGGCGAAGTATTAGATGAGTTCCGACAGCACGACGGAGTGGTGACGGTGTTGGTGAAGAACAATCTCCGCAGGGCTTTGCCAAGCACTACAAAAACTATGACGGAGGATAAACTAGAGGGGACGGGGTTGCCGGCACACGGCTTGGTGTTTCTTGATGTGTCTTGGGTGCTAGTCCTACCACTCCATTTATATGTTGAGCCTTGGGATCGAAACTTGGAGTAAAAGCCTCCACAAAGTCGGTTTCACCCGAAATGCAAGAGTCCTTCTCGGACTCCAGGGCCAGACGCCAGGGTTCCCGGCGTCAGAATCAGACGCCATGACCACAGCGTCGCCCCTGAACTCTGCAAAACTTCCTTTTATGCTTTCCAAAACCTTGTGGGCTTTCCCTTTGGCCCAAATAAAGTGTTCTCGTACCCAAACATTTCGGGAAACATCCAGAACCCCTTCCGGTGAATTCCGGAACCCTTTCGGAGACCAAACACTATTATCCCATATATCAATCTTTATCTCCGGACCATTCTAGAGTTGCTCGTCATGTCCGTGATCTCATCCGAGACTCCGAACAACATTCGGTTGCCAACATACATAACTCATACAATATTATATCGTCAACGAACGTTAAGCGTGCGGACCCTATGGGTTTGAGAACTATGTAGACATGACCGAGACACCTCTCTGTTCAATAACCAATAGTGGAACCTGGATGGCCATATTGGCTCCTACATATTCTACGAAGATCTTTACCGGTCGAACCGCATAACAATATACGTTGTTCCCTTTGTCATCGGTATGTTACTTGCCTGAGATTCGATCGTCGGTATCACTATACCTAGTTTAATCTCGTTACCGGAAAGTCCCTTTACTCGTTCCGTAATGCATCATCCCGCAACTAACTCATTTGTTACATTGCTTGCAAGGCTTATAGTGATGTGCATTACCGAGAGGGCCCAGAGATACCTCTCCGACAACCGGAGTGACAAATCCTAATCTCGATCTATGCCAACTCAACAAACACCATCGGAGACACCTGTAGAGTATATTTATAATCACCCAGTTACGTTGTGACGTTTGATAGCACACAAAGTGTTCCTCCGGTATTCGGGAGTTGCATAATCTCATTGTCATATGAACATGTATAAGTTATGAAGAAAGCAATAGCAATATACTAAACGATCAAGTGCTAAGCTAACGGAATGGGTCAAGTCAATCACATCATTCTCTAATGATGTGATCCCGTTAATCAAATGACAACTCATGTCTATGGCTAGGAAACTTAACCATCTTTGATTCAACGAGCTAGTCAAGTAGAGGCATACTAGTGACACTCTGTTTGTCTATGTATTCACACATGTACTAAGTTTTGGTTAATATAATTCTAGCATGAATAATAAACATTTATCATGATATAAGGAAATATAAATAACAACTTTCTTATTGCTTCTAGGGCATATTTCCTTCAGGGAATACATAATTAGTCATGTTTGTATTAAATTTCTATTGGTTGCAGCTGTGCTTGATGTCTTGCTGGTTGACCATACAAGCTCTGACATCTGGAGATCATCTTCAGTGTCAGATTCGTCTCATGTTCTGTCAAGAGCTGCCGCTGGTGCCAATCAATTTCTGTGATGTTATTTATCATGGATCATTCTTGCACCATAGAAGCATGGAATTTGTTTGGTTATCTTGACATGGAGCTCTTTGTTCGTGCATCACACATATATGTTGCTCCTCCATCTTCACAGCACATGTATATTGTCATTGAATCCAAAATTGATATGCTCTTGATTTATTGTTAGTTTATCAAATGGTGCAAGATGTGCTCTTGATTTTATTCATAAAAGTTGTATTGTTAGTTCATCAAAGGGTTTAAGGCTCTTGATTTGAACATGTGCTCATTAAAATCAGTTGCACTGATGTCTGTAAGCTTAGCCCAAAAATCAGTTGAGCTCTACAATACTGATTGAGAGAGGTAAAACAAGACAATTGGAACAAAAATATGATTTAGCACCAGCCTGTCAAATTTCATTAGAGTTAGCTGACAATAATTGTTTTATAGGGAAGTTGGCAATAATTGTTACATCGTTGCTTTGTCCTGATTGACATTTGCATGTCCTAATAAAACCTGGATTGTTTTGATCTTTTAAAGGTAGAATTTTATAAGATAGTAGAATTTTGTATTTTTCATATGATATACATCATGAAAGAAACATATGAACTAAGCGCTTCAGAATCTAATCAATTTTACATCGATGATAAAAAAGGTGGTGAAGCAACCCGCGCCAAAGCTTCTAGTGCGATTGATATTTTGCCCCCGTGAACACGGAAGCTTCAAGGCATCGCCAAAAGGGATTTTTTTAGAAAGCACTCGTATTTCATTCAATTACAAACAAGATCGGTACAAATACGAGTACAAAGACGCAAACATATATCAGAGGCACAAGTAGTACAGTTGTCCCACCATATCAACAAGAGCACCCAAACAAACACCAAAATTGTGTAAAAGTCCTTGGGTCCCTGTTCATCCTCAACCTTCAAACCGTCGTAATCTCTGCCAACGCCGGAGCAAAGGAGAGTCGCCGGCCAAGAAGCAAGGGCAGGAGCACCATCACCACAAAGGCTTTGTGAGCCGCATATAGGTATCGTCCCAGCGAACGGGAACCAGTGACGGGTTCCGGCGCATCGGCCGGGACATTCCCGTGCTCCCTCACCTTGGATCCGCCACGACCATCGGCCTATGCCGGCGAGGAGCAGCATCACCAGCCACCACTCCCACCACATCACCACAGTCACTATCGCCTGCAACGAGCGGATCTGAAATCACCGATCCAGATGTCGCCGACTCATGTAAACCACCACCGTGCAACCAGCACCGCCGGCCCGGTGGAACCCCGCCTCCCTAGCCCCGCAGTGTTGCCACACCAAGCGCCACCGCGACGGAGAGTAGGCTGGAGGATTTTATTCCACCTCATCGGTGTCTTCCCCGCTCGAACACCAATGCTTGGAGAAAACGACCCTAACAACCCTATCTACAACGGCCGCGCAGTCGACGACGATATCTCCCACATCCCGACGCCAAGAGGCCACCGGAGGCGAGGGAGACCAGCGACGACGGCCCGTCGGAACCACCCCTCTCGCGTTGCCTGTTTCTCGCCTCTGGGGCGGTTCCTGGGAGACAGGTATGTGGGCGCGTCTCCAAAAGGGCTATTGAGGCCCAAATTAATATATGCGAGGTTCGGCTTGGGCACAGGCCCATCCAAATTGCAGCAGACTAAATCGCCCTCTTCCAGGTTGTAGTCCTACTGGGGAGAGCGTCCTAGTGCAATGGTGAGTGCGATTCTGTTTCCGCTCAAGCCACCTGGTTTCCAATTCTCCCCACTTACCTAACAACGAAAGTTAAGGGAGAAAATGTTGGGGAACGTAGTAATTTAAAAAAATTCCTACGCACACGCAAGATCATGGTGATGCATAGCAACGAGCGGGAGAGTGTTGTCCACGTACCCTTGTAGACCGTAAGTGGAAGCGTTATATCAACGCGGTTGATGTAGTCGTACGTCTTCACGATCCGACCGATACGAGTACTGAATGCACGGCACCTCCGAGTTCGACATACGTTCAGCTCGATGACGTCCCACGAACTCACGATCCAGCAGAGTGTCAACGGAGAGTTTCGTCAGCACGACCGCATGATGACGGTGATGATGATGCTACCGACGCAGGGCTTCGCCTAAGCACTGCAACGACATGACCGAGGTGGATTATGGTGTAGGGGGCACCGCACACGGCTAAGAGATCAATGATCAACTTATGTGTCTATGGGGTGCCCCCTTCCCCCGTATATAAAGGAGTGGAGGAGGGGAGGGCCGGCCCTCTACTATGGCGCGCCCTGGGGAGTCCTACTCCCACCGGGAGTAGGATTCCCCCTTCCAAGTAGTAGGAGTAGGAGAGAAGGAAGGGGAAGAGATAAGAGAAGGAAGGAGGGGGAACAGCCCCTCCCCCTAGTCCAATTCGGACTAGGCCATGGGGGAGCGCATGGCCTGCCCTAGGCAGCTAAGGCCCATATACTCCCCAGCGAATTCCCGTAACTCTCCGGTACTCCGATAAATACCCGAACCACTCAGAACCTTTCCGATGTCCGAATATAGCCTTCCAATATATCGATCTTTGCATCTCGAACATTTCGAGACTCCTCGTCATGTCCCTGATCTCATCCGGGACTCCGAACAACCTTCGGTACATCAAAACAAATAAACTCGTAATACCGATCGTCACCGAATGTTAAGCGTGCGAACCCCGTTCGAGAACTATGTAGACATGACCGAGACTCATCTCCGGTCAACAACCAATAGCGGAACCTGGATGCTCATATTGGCTCCTACATATTCTACGAAGATCTTTATCGGTCAAACCGCATGACAACATACGTTGTTCCCTTTGTCATCGGTATGTTACTTGCCCGAGATTCGATCGTCGGTATCTCAATACCTAGTTCAATCTCGTTACCGGCAAGTCTCTTTACTCGTTCCGTAATGCATCGTCCCACAACTAACTCATTAGTCACATTGCTTGCAAGGCTTATAGTGATGTGCATTACCAAGAGGGCACAGAGATATCTCTCCGACAATCGGAGTGACAAATCCTAATCTCGATCTATGCCAACTCAACAAACACCATCGGAGACACCTGCAGAGCACACTATATAATCACCCAGTTACGTTGTGACGTTTGGTAGCACACAAAGTGTTCCTCCGGTATTCGGGAGTTGCATGATCTCATAGTCATAGGAACATGTATAAGTCATGAAGAAAGCAATAGCAACATACTAAACGATCAAGTGCTAAGCTAACGGAATGGGTCAAGTCAATCACATCATTCTCTAATAATGTGATCCCGTTAATCAAATGACAACTCATGTCTATGGCTAGGAAACTTAACCATATTTGATTCAACGAGCTAGTCAAGTAGAGGCATACTAGTGACACTCTGTTTTGTCTATGTATTCACACATGTATCAAGTTTCCGGTTAATACAATTCTAGCATGAATAATAAACATTTATCATAAAATAAGGAAATAAATAATAACTTTATTATTGCCTTTAGGGCATATTTCCTTCAGTCTCCCACTTGCACTAGAGTCAATAATCTAGTTCATACCGCCATGTGATTTAACACCAATAATTCACATCACCATGTGATTAACACCCATACTTCACATCATCATGTGACCAATACCCAATGGGTTTACTAGAGTCAATAATCTAGTTCAAATCGCTATGTGATTAACACCCATAGAGTACTAAGGTGTGATCATGTTTTGCTTGTGAGAGAAGTTTAGTCAACGGGTCTACCACATTCAGAACCGTATGTATTTTGCAAACATTCTATGTCTACAATGCTCTTGCGGAGCTCAGTAGCTAAATGCTCCCACTTTTAGTATGTATCCAGATTGAGACTTAGAGTCATCCAGATCGGCGTCAAAGTTTGTATCGACATAACTCTTTACAACGAACTCTTTATCACCTCCATAACCGAGAAATATTTCCTTAGTTCTCTAAGGATAATTTTGACCAATGTCCAGTGATCTACTCCTAGATCACTATTGTACTGCCTTGCCAAACTCAGGGCAGGGTATACAATAGATCTGGTACTTAGCATAGCATACTTTATAGAACCTATGACTGAGGCATAGGGAATGACTTTTCATTCTCTTTCTATTTTCTATCGTGGTCGGGTTTGAGTCTTACTCAACTTCACACCTAGCAACACAGGCAAGAACTCCTTCTTTGATCGCTCCATTTTGAACTACTTCAAAATCTTGTCAAGGTATGTACTCATTGAAAAAACTTATCAAGCGTCTTGATCTATCTCTATAGATCTTGATGCTCAATATGTAAGCAGCTTCACCGAGGTCTTTGAAAAACTACTTTCAAAGCCTCCTTTATGCTTTCCGTAAAATTCTACATTATTTCCGATCAACAATATGTCATTCACATATACTTATCGAAAAGGCTATAGTGCTCCCACTCACTTTTGTAAATACAGGCTTCACCGTGAAGTCTGTATAAAACTATATGCTTTGATCAACTTATCAAAGCGTACATTCCCAATTCGAGGTGCTTGCACCAGTCCATAGATGGATCGCTGGATCTTTGCTCACTTTGTTAGCACCTTTAGGATCGACAAATCCTTCCGTTGCATCATATACAACTCTTCTTTTAAGAAATCCATTAAGGAATGCAGGTTTGACATCCATTTGCCAAATTTCATAAAATGTGGCAATTGCTAACATGATTCGACAAGACTTTTAAGCATCGATACAAGTGAGAAAATCTCATTGTATTCAACATCTTGAACTTGTCGAAAACATTTTTGCGACAATTCGAGCTTTGTAGATAGTAACACTACTATCAGCGTCTGTCTTCCTCTTGAAGATCCATTAATTCTCAATGGCTTGCCGATCATCGGGCAATTTCACCAAAGTCCATACTTTGTTTTCATACATGGATCCTATCTCAGATTTCATGGCCTCAAGCCATTTTGCGGAATCTGGGCTCATCATCGCTTCCTCATAGTTTGCAAGATCGTCATGGTCTAGTAACATGACTTCCGAATAGGATTACCATACCACTGGTGCAGATCTTACTCGGCTGACCTACGAGGTTCGGTAGTAACTTGATCTGAAGTTTCATGATCATCATCATTAACTTCCTCACTAATTCGTGTAGGCATCACCGAACTGATTTCATGATGAGCTACTTTCCAATTCGAGAGAAGGTACAATTATTTCATCAAGTTCTACTTTCCTCCCACTCACTTCTTTCGAGAGAAACTCCTTCTCTAGAAAGGATCCATTCTCAGCAACGAATATCTTGCCTTCGGATCTGTGATAGAAGGTGTACCCAACAGTTTCTTTTGGGTATCCTATGAAGATTTACTTCTCCGATTTGGGTTCGAGCTTTTATCATGTTGAAACTTTCTCACATAAGCATCGCAGTCCCAAACTTTAAGAAACGACAGCTTAGGTTTCTCGCCAAACCACAGTTCATACGGTGTCATCTCCACGGATTTAGATGGTGCCCTTTTTAACGTGAATGTAGCTGCCTCTAATGATAACCCCAAAACGATAGTGGTAGATCGGTAAGCGATGATACGTCTCCAACGTATCTATAATTTTTGATTGCTCCATGCTATATTATCTACTGTTTTGGACATTATTGGGCTTTATTATCCACTTTTATATTATTTTTGGGACTAACCTATTAACCGGAGGCCCAGCCCAGAATTGTTGTTTTTTGCCTATTTCAAAGTTTCACGGAAAAAGAATATCAAACAGAGTCCAAACGGAATGAAACCTTCGGTAGCGTGATTTTTGGAACGAACATGATCCAGGAGACTTGGACCCTACGTAAGAGAAGCTTCCAGGAGGCCACAAGGTAGGGGGGCGCCTACCCCCCCCCCCCCCAGGGGAGCGCCCTCCACCCTCGTGGCCCCATGTTGCTCCACCGACGTACTTCTTCCTCCTATATATACCTATGTACCCCCAAACGATCAGATACGGAGCCAAAAACCTAATTCCACCGCCGCAACCTTCTGTACCCATGAGAATCCATCTTGGGGCCTGTTTCGGAGCTCCGCCGGAGGGGACATCCATCACGGAGGCCTTTTACATCAACACCATAGCCTCTCCGATGAAGTGTGAGTAGTTTACCTCAGACCTTCGGGTCCATAGTAAGTAGCTAGATGGCTTCTTCTCTCTTTTGGATCTCAATACAAAGTTCTCCCCTCTCTCGTGGAGATCTATTCGATGTAATCTTCTTTTATGCGGTGTGTTTGTTGAGACCGATGAATTGTGGGTTTATGATCAAGATTATCTATGAACAATATTTGAATCTTCTCTAAATTCTTTTATGTATGATTGGTTATCTTTGCAAGTCTCTTCGAATTATCAGTTTGGTTTGGCCTACTAGATTGATATTTCTTGCAATGGGATAAGTGCTTAGCTTTGGGTTCAATCTTGCGGTGTCCTTTCCAAGTGACAGTAGGGGCAGCAAGGCACGTATTGTATTGTTGCAATCGAGGATAACAAGATGGGTTTTTTATCATATTGCATGAATTTATCCCTCTACATCATGTCATCTTGCTTAAGGTGTTACTCTGTTTCCATGAACTTAATACTCTAGATGCATGTTGGATAGCGGTCGATGAGTGGAGTAATAGTAGAAGATGCAGGCAGGAGTCGGTCTACTTGTCTCGGACGTGATGCCTATATATACATGATCATACCTAGATATTCTCATAACTATTCTCAATTCTGTCAATTGCTCAACAGTAATTCGTTCACCCACCGTAAAATACTTATGCTCTCGAGAGAAGCCACTAGTGAAACCTATGGCCCCCGGGTCTATCTTCATCATATTAATCTTCCAAAACTTTGTTATTTCCTTTGCTTTTTACTTTGCTTTTATTTTTCTTTGCATCTTTATCATAAAAATACCAAAAATATTATCCTATCATATCTATCAGATCTCACTCTCGTAAGTGACCATGAAGGGATTGACAACCCCTTATCGCGTTGGTTGCGAGGATTTATTTGTTTTGTGTAGGTCACGAGGGACTCATGGCGTAGCCTCCTTCTGGATTGATACCTTGGTTCTCAAAAACTGAGGGAAATACTTACGCTACTTTGCTGCATCACCCTTTCCTCTTCAAGGGAAAACCAACACAGTGCTCAAGAGGTAGCAAGAAGGATTTCTGGCGCCGCTGCCGAGGAGGTCTACGCAAAAGTCAATATACCAAGTACCCATCACAATCCCTTATCTTCCGCATTACATTATTTGCCATTTTCCTCTCGTTTTCCTCTCCCCCACTTCACCCTTGCCGTTCGCCCTCTCTTTTTCGTTTGCCTCTTTTTCGCTTGCTTTTTGTTTGCTCGTGTCTTGGATTTCTTGTTTGTCACGATGGCTCAAGATAATACCAAATTATGTGACTTTACCAATACCAACAATAATGATTTCCTTAGCACTCCGATTGCTCCTCTTCGCGATCTTGAATCTTGTGAAATCAATGCTGCTTTGTTGAATCTTGTCATGAAAGATCAATTCGCCGGCCTTCCTAGTGAGGATGCCGCTACTCATCTAAATAGCTTCGTTGATTTATGTGATGTGCAAAAGAATAAAGATGTTGACAATGATATTGTTAAATTGAAGCTATTTCCTTTTTCTCTTAGAGATCGTGCTAAAGCTTGGTTTTCGTCTTTGCCTAAAAATAGTATTGATTCTTGGAACAAGTGCAAAGATGCTTTTATCTCTAAGTATTTTCCTCCCGCTAAGATCATCTCTCTTAGAAACGATATTATGAATTTTAAGCAACTTGATCATGAACATGTTGCACAAGCTTGGGAGAGGATGATGTTAATGATATGTAATTGCCCTACTCATGGTTTGAATTTGTGGATGATTATACAAAAAAATTATGCCGGACTGAATTTTGCTTCTAGAAATCTTTTAGATTCGGCCGCGTGAGGAACTTTTATGGAAATCACTTTAGGAGAAGCTACTAAACTCCTAGATGATATTATGGTTAATTATTCTCAATGGCACGCTGAAAGATCTACTAATAAAAAAGTGCATGCGATGGAAGAAATTAATGTTTTGAGTGGAAAGATGGATGAACTTATGAAATTATTTGCTACTAAGAGTGTTTCTTCTGATCCTAATGATATGCCTTTGTCTACTTTGATTGAGACTAATAATGAATCTATGGATGTGAATTTTGTTGGCAGGAATAATTTTGGTAATGCTACCTCTTGAGCACTGCGTTGGTTTTCCCTTGAAGACGAAAGGGTGATGCAGCACAATAGCGTAAGTATTTCCCTTAGTTTTTGAGAACCAAGGTATCAATCCAGTAGGAGGCTATGCGCGAGTCCCTCGCACCTACACAATACAAATAAATCCTCGCAACCAACGCGATAAGGGGTTGTCAATCCCTTCACGGTCACTTACGAGAGTGAGATCTGATAGATATCATAGGATAATATTTTTTGGTATTTTTGGGATAAAGATGCAAAGTAAAATAAAAGCAAAGTAAAAAAGCAAAGGAAATAACTAAGTGATGGAAGATTAATATGATGAAGATACACCCTAGGGCCATAGGTTTCACTAGTGGCTTCTCTCAAGAGCATAAGTATTTTATGGTGGGTGAACGAATTATTGTTGAGCAATTGACAGAATTGAGCATAGTTATGAGAATATCCAGGTATGATCATGTATATAGGCATCACGTCCGAGACAAGTAGACCGACTCTGCTGCATCTACTACTATTACTCTACTCATCGACCGATATCCAGCATGCATCTAGAGTATTAAGTTCATGAAAACAGAGTAACGCCTTAAGCAAGATGACATGATGTAGAGGGATAAATTCATGCAATATGATAAAAACCCCATCTTGTTATCCTCGATGGCAACAATACAATACGTGCCTTGCTGCCCCCATCACACTGGGAAAGGACACCGCAAGATTGAACCCAAAGCTAAGCACTTCTCCTATTGCAAGAAAGATCAATTTAGTAGGCCAAACCAAACTGATAATTCGAAGAGACTTGCAAAGATAACCAATCATACATAAAAGAATTCAGAGAAGATTCAAATATTGTTCATAGATAATCTTGATCATAAACCCACAATTCATCGGTCTCAACAAACACACCGCAAAAATAAGATTACATCGAATAGATCTCCACGAGAGGGGGAGAACATTGTATTGAGATCCAGAAAGAGAGAAGAAGCCATCTAGCTACTAACTATGGACCCGAAGGTCTGAGGTAAACTACTCACACTTCATCGGAGAGGCTATGGTGTTGATGTAGAAGCCCTCCGTGATGGGTGCCCTCTCCGGCGGAGCTCCGGAACAGGCCCAAGATGGGATCTCGTGGGTACAGAAGGTTGTGGCGGTGGAATTAGGTTTTTGGCTCCGTATCTGATCGTTTGGGGGTACGTAGGTATATATAGGAGGAAGGAGTACGTCGGTGGAGCAACAGGGGGCCCACGAGGGTGGAGGGCGCGCCTGGGAGGGGGAGGGCGCGCCCCCTACCTCGTGGCCTCCTGGAAGCTTCCTTGATGTAGGTTCCAAGTCTCCTGGATCATGTTCGGTGAGAAAATCACGTTCCCGAAGGTTTCATTCCGTTTGGACTCCGTTTGATATTCCTTTTCTGTGAAACTCTGAAATAGGAAAAAAACAGCAATTCTGGGCTGGGCCTCCGGTTAATAGGTTAGTCCCAAAAATAATATATAAGTGGATAATAAAGCCCAATAATGTCCAAAACAGTAGGTAATATAGCATGGAGCAATCAAAAATTATAGATACGTTGGAGACGTATCAGGTAACAACGCGTATAGAGGAAACTTTAATGTTAGGCCTTATCCTAGCAATTCCTCTAATAATTATGGTAATTCCTACAACAATTATTATGAAAATTTTAATAAGATACCCTCTGAATTTGAGACTAGTGTTAAAGAGTTTATGAATTCACAAAAGAATTTCAATGCTTTGCTTGAAGAGAAATTGCTTAAAGTTGATGAATTGGCTAGGAACGGTTATAGAATTTCTCTTGATGTTGATTCTTTAAAGCTTAGATCTATTCCTCCTAAGCATGATATCAATGAATCTCTCAAAGCCATGAGAATTTCCATTGATGAGTGCAAAGAAAGAACCGCTAGGATGCGTGCTAAGAAAGATTGCTTTATGAAAGCGTGTTCTTCAAATTTCTATGAAAATAAAGATGAAGATATAAAGGTTATTGATGTGTCCCCTATTAAATCTTTGTTTTGAAATATGAATATTGATAGTGATGGAACTGAATATGATCCACCTTTACCTAGAAGGCGTTCCAAAAATTCGGAGTTTTTAGATCTTGATGCTAAATTTGATAAAAGTGGGATTGAAGAAATCAAAACCCTAGATGCTAATAAACCCACTATTTTGGATTTCAAGGAATTTAAATATGAAAATTGCTCTTTGATTGATTGTATTTCCTTGTTGCAATCCGTGCTAAATTCTCCTCATGCTTATAGTCAAAATAAAGCGTTTACTAAACATATCGTTGATGCCTTGATGCAATCTTATGAAGAAAAGCTTGAGTTGGAAGTTTCTATCCCTAGAAAGCTTTATGATGAGTGGGAATCAACTATTAAAATTAAGATTAAGTATCATGAGTTCTATGCTTTATGTGATTTGGGTGCTAGTGTTTCCACTATTCCCAAAACTTTGTGCGATTTGCTAGATTTCCGTGATTTTGATGATTGCTCTCTAAACTTGCACCTTGCGGATTCCACTACTAAGAAACCTATGGGAAGAATTAATGTTGTTCTTATTGTTGCAAATAGGAACTATGTGCCCGTAGATTTTATCGTTCTTGATATAGATTGCAATCCTTCATGTCCTATTATTCTTGGTAGACCTTTCCTTAGAACGATTGGTGCAATTATTGATATGAAGGAAGGGAATATTAAATTCCAATTTCCATTAAAGAAAGGCATGGAACACTTCCCTAGGAAGAAAATAAAATTTCCATATGAATCTATCATGAGAGCCAGTTATGGATTGCCTACCAAAGATGGCAATACCTAGATCTATCCTTGCTTTTATGCCTAGCTAGGGGCGTTAAACGATAGCGCTTGTGGGAGGCAGCCCAATTTTATTTTTAGTTCTTTTCTTTTTTTATTATGTTTAGGAATAAATCTTTGTACTAGCCTCTGGTTAGATGTGTTTTTATGTTTTAATTAGTGTTTGTGCCAAGTTAAACCTATAGGATCTTCTTGGATGATAGTTATTTGATCTTGCTGTAATTTCCAGAAACTTTCTGTTCACAAAAACAATTGTTAAAAATCACCAGAACGTGATAAAATATTGATTCCAATTGCTTCTGATCAATAAACAAATTTTCTAGGTCTTCCTATTTTGGATGATTTTTTGGAGTTCCATAAGTTTGCGTTAGTTACAGATTACTACAGACTGTTCTGTTTTTTGACAGATTCTGTTTTTCGTGTGTTGTTTGCTTATTTTGATGAATCTATGGCTAGTAAAATAGTTTATAAACCATAGAGAAGTTGGAATACAGTAGGTTTAACACCAATATAAATAAATAATGAGTTCATTACAGTAACTTGAAGTGGTCTTTTGTTTTCTTTCGCTAACGGAGCTCACGAGATTTTCTGTTAAGTTTTGTGTTGTGAAGTTTTCAAGTTTTGGGTGAAAGATTTTGATGGATTATGGAACAAGGAGTGGAAAGAGACTAATCTTGGGGATGCCCATGGCACCCCCAATATAATCTAAGGACACCAAAAAGCCAAAGCTTGGGGATGCCCCGGAAGGCATCCCCTCCTTCGTCTACTTCCATCGGTAACTTTACTTGGAGCTATATTTTTATTCACCACATGATATGTGTTTTGCTTGGAGCGTCTTGTATGATTTGAGTCTTTGCTTTTTAGTTTACCACAATCATCCTTTCTGTACACACCTTTTGAGAGAGCCATACATGATTTGGAAATTATTAGAATACTCTATGTGCTTCATTTATATCTTTTGAGTTATATAGTTTTGCTCTAGTACTTCACTTATATCTTTTATAGCACGGTGGTGGATTTGTTTTATAGAAACTATTGATCTCTCATGCTTCACTTAGATTATTTTGAGAGTATTAAATAGCATGGTAATTTGCTTAAAATCCTAATATGCTAGGTATTCAAGATTTGTAAAAACTTTCTTATGAGTGTGTTGCATACTAAGAGAAGTTTGATACTTGATGATTGTTTTGAGATATGGAGGTAGTGATATTAAAGTTGTGCTAGTTGAGTAGTTATGAATTTGAGAAATGCTTGTGTTGAAGTTTGCAAGTCCCGTAGCATGCACGCGTCTGATGGCGTTATGTAACAAATTTGAAACATGAGGTGTTCTTTGATTGTCCTCCTTATGAGTGGCGGTCGGGGACGAGCGATGGTCTTTTCGTACCAATCTATCCCCCTAGGAGCATGCGCATAGTGATTGGTTTTTGATGACTTGTAGATTTTTGCAATAAGTATGTGAGTTCTTTATGACTAATATTGAGTCCATGAATTATACGCACTCTCACCCTTCCATCATTGCTAGCCTCTTCGGTACCGTACATTGCCCTTTCTCACATTGAGAGTTGGTGCAAACTTCGCCGGTGCATCCAAACCCCGTGATATGATATGCTCTTTCACACATAAACCTCCTCATATCTTCCTCAAAACAGCCACCATACCTACCTATTATGGCATTTTCATAGCCATTCCGAGATATAATGACATGCAACTTTCCACCATTCCGTTCATCATGACACATTCATCATTGTCATATTGCTTAGCATCATCATGTAGTTGACATAGTATTTGTGGCAAAGCCACCATTCATAATTCTTTCATACATGTCACTCTTGGTTCATTGCATATCCCGGTACAACGCCGGAGGCATTCATATAGAGTCATACTTTGTTCTAGTATCGGGTTGTAATCATTGAGTTGTAAATAAATAGAAGTGTGATGATCATCAAATAATAGAGCAATGTCACAAAAAAAGAGAAAGGCCAAATAAAAAAGGCCCAAAAAAAGAAATAAAAAGGGACAATGCTACTATCCTTTTTTCCACACTTGTGCTTCAAAGTAGCACCATAATCTTCATGATAGAGAGTCTCTTGTTTTGTCACTTTCATATACTAGTGGGAATTTTTCATTATAGAACTTGGCTTGTATATTCCAATAATGGGCCTCCTCAAGTGCCCTAGGTCTTCGTGAGCAAGCAAGTTGGATGCACACCCACTTAGTTTCTTTTGTTGAGCTTTCATACATTTATAGCTCTAGTGCATCTGTTGCATGGCAATCCCTACTCCTTGCACAATTGATGGGAGTTTCTTTTGTTGAGCTTTCATACATTTATAGCTCTAGTGCATCTGTTGCATGGCAATCCCTACTCCTTGCATTAACATCAATTGATGGGCATTTCCATAGCTCATTGATTAGCCTCGTTGATGTGAGACTTTCTCCTTTTTGTCTTCTCCACATAACCCCCATCATCATTTTTGGGTCCAACGTATCTATAATTTTTTATTGCTCCATGCTATATTATCTACTGTTTTGGACATTATTGGGCTTTATTATCCACTTTTATATTATTTTTGGGACTAACCTATTAACCGGAGGCCTAGCCCAGAATTGCTGTTTTTTGCCTATTTCAGAGTTTCACAGAAAAAGAATATCAAACGGAGTCCAAACGGAATGAAACCTTCGGTAGCGTGATTTTTGGAACGAACATGATCCAGGAGACTTAGACCCTACGTAAGAGAAGCTTCCAGGAGGCCACGAGGTAGGGGCAGTGAGCGCCCTCCACCCTCGTGGGCCCCATGTTGCTCCACCGACGTACTTCTTCCTCCTATATATACCTATGTACCCCCAAACGATCAGATACGGAGCCAAAAACCTAATTCCACCGCCGCAACCTTCTGTACCCACGAGAACCATCTTGGGGCCTGTTCAGGAGCTCCGCCGGAGGGGGCATCCATCACGGAGGCCTTTTACATCAACACCATAGCCTCTCCGATGAAGTGTGAGTAGTTTACCTCAGACCTTCGGGTCCATAGTAAGTAGCTAGATGGCTTCTTCTCTCTTTTTGGATCTCAATACAAAGTTCTCCCCCTCTCTCGTGGAGATCTATTCAATGTAATCTTCTTTTTGCGGTGTGTTTGTTGAGACCGATGAATTGTGGGTTTATGATCAAGATTATCTATGAACAATATTTGAATCTTCTCTAAATTATTTTATGTATGATTGGTTATCTTTGCAAGTCTCTTCGAATTATTAGTTTGGTTTGGCCTACTAGATTGATCTTTCTTGCAATGGGAGAAGTGTTTAGCTTTGGGTTCAATCTTGCGGTGTCCTTTCCAAGTGACAGTAGGGGCAGCAAGGCACATATTGTATTGTTGCCATCGAGGATAACAAGATGGGGTTTTTATCATATTGCATGAATTTATCCTCTACATCATGTAATCTTGCTTAAGGCGTTACTCTGTTTCCATGAACTTAATACTCTAGATGCATGCTGGATAGAGGTCGATGAGTGGAGTAATAGTAGTAGATGCAGGCAGGAGTCGATCCACTTGTCTCGGACGTGATGCCTGTATACATGATCATACCTAGATATTCTCATAACTGTGCTCAATTCTGTCAATTGCTCAACAGTAATTCGTTCACCCACCGTAAAATACTTATGCTCTCGAGAGAAGCCACTAGTGAAACCTATGGCCCCCGGGTCTATCTTCACCATATTAATCTTCCAACACTTTCTTATTTCCTTTGCTTTTTTACTTTGCTTTTATTTTGCTTTGCATCTTTATCATAAAAATACCAAAAATATTATCCTATCATATCTATCAGATCTCACTCTAAGTAAGTGACCGTGAAGGGATTGACAACCCTTATCACGTTGGTTGTGAGGATTTTTTTTGTAGGTACGAGGGACTCGCGCGTAGCCTCCTACTGGATTGATACCTTGGTTCTCAAAAACTGAGGGAAATACTTACGCTACTTTGCTGCATCACAGTTTCCTCTTCAAGGGAAAACCAACATAGTGCTCAAGAGGTAGCAAGAGACATCATAGATTGCACCATATATAATAAAGTATTGTTACGACATTCGGACACACCATTACACTGTGGTGTTCCAGGTGGCGTGAGTAGTGAAACTATTTCACATTTTTAACTGAAGGCCAAACTCGTTAACTCAAATATTTTACCTCTGCAATCATATCGTAGAAACTTTTATTTTCTTGTTAATATGATTCTCCACTGCACTCTGAAATTCTTTGAACTTTTCAAATGTTTCAGACTTGTGTTTCATTAAGTAGATATACTCATATCTGCTCAAATCATCTGTGAAGGTTATAAAATAACGATACCCACCGCGAGCCTCAACACTCATCGAACCTCATACATCAGTATGTATTATTTCCAATAAGTCAGTTTCTCGCTCCATTGTTCCGAAGAACGGAGTCTTAGTCATCTTGCCCATGAGGCATGGTTCGCAAGCATCAAATGATTCATAATCAAGTGATTCCAAATGTCCATCCGCATGGAGTTTCTTCATGAGCTTTCCACCAATATGACCTAAATGGCAGTGCCACAAATAAGTTGCACTATCATTATTAACTTTGCATCTTTTGGCTTCAATATTATGAATATGTGTATCACTAAGATCGAGATTCAATAAATCATTTATATTGAGTGTATGACCGTAAAAGGTTTTATTCATGTAAATAGAACAACAATTATTCTTTGACTTAAATGAATAATCGTATTGCAATAAACATGATCCAATCATATTCATGCTCAACGCAAACACCAAATAACATTTATTTTAGGTTCAACACTAATCCCGAAGGTAAAGGGAGTGTGCGATGGTGATCTTATCAACCTTGGAATCACTTCCAACACAAATCATCACCTCACCCTTAACTAGTCTCTGTTTATTTTGCAACTCCTGTTTGAAGTTACTACTCTTAGCAACTGAACTAGTATCAAATCTTGAGGGGTGCTATAAACACTAGTAAAGTACACATTAATAACATGTATATCAAATATACCTTTGTTCACTTTGCCATCCTTCTTATCCGCCAAATTCTTGGGGTAGTTCCGCTTCGAGTGACCAGTCCCTTTGCAGTAGAAGCACTTAGTCTCAGGCTTAGGTCCGGACTTGGGCTTCTTCACTTGAGCAGCAACTTGCTTGCTGTTCTTCTTGAATTTCCCCTTCTTCCCTTTGCCCCTTTTCTTGAAACTAGTGGTCTTGTCAACCATCAACACTTGATGTTTTTCTTGATTTCTAACTTCGCCGATTTTAGCATTGCGAAGAGCTTGGGAATTGTTTTCGTCATCACTTGCATATTATAGTTCATCACGAAGTTCTAGTAACTTATTGATAGTGACTAGAGAACTTTGTCAATTACTATCTTATCTGGAAATTAACTCCCACTTGATTCAAGCAATTGTAGTACCCAGACAATCTCAGCACATGCTCATTGGTTGAGCTATTCTCCTCCATCTTGTAGGCAAAGTACTGTCAGAGGTCTCATACCTCTCGACACGGGCATGAGTATGAAATACCAATTTCAACTCTTGGAACATCTTATATGCTCTGTGGCGTTAAAAACATTTTTGAAGTCCCGGTTCTAAGCCGTAAAGCATGCTGCACTAAACTATCAAGTAGTCATCATACCGAGCTTTTGTCAAAACGTTCATAACGTCTGCATCTGCTCCTGCGATAGTTCTGTCACCTAGCGGTGCATCAAGGACATAATACTTCTGTGCAGCAATGAGGATAATCCTCACACCATGGACCAAGTCCGCATCATTGCTACTATCATCTTTCAACATATATTTCTCTAGGAACATATAAAAAATAAACGGGGAACTACATCGCGAGCTATTGATCTACAACATAGATATGCAAATACTATCAGGACTAAGTTCATGATAAATTAAAGTTCAATTAATCATATTACTCAAGAACTCCCACTTAGATAAACATCCCTCTAATCATCTAAGTGATCACGTGATCCAAATCAACTAAACCATGTCCGACCATCACGTGAGATGGAGTAGTTTTCAATGGTGAACATCACTATGTTGATCATATCTACTATATGATTCACACTCGACCTTTCGGTCTCAGTGTTCCGAGGCCATATCTGCATATGCTAGGCTCGTCAAGTTTAACCCGAGTATTCTGCGTGTGCAAAACTGGCTTGCACCCGTTGTATGTGAACGTAGAGCTTATCACACCCGATCATCATGTGGTGTCTCAAAGACGAAGAACTGTCTGTGGTGCATACTCAGGGAGAACACTTATACCTTAAAATTTAGTAAGGGATCATCTTATAATGCTACCGCCGTACTAAGAAAAATAAGATGCATAAAGGATAAACATCACATGCAATCAATATAAGTGATATGATATGGCCATCATCATCTTGTGCCTTTGATCTCCATCGTCACCGGCGCGACACCTTGATCTCCATCGTAGCATCATTGTCGTCTCGCCAACTATTGTTTCTACGACTATCGCTACCGCTTAGTGATAAAGTAAAAACAATTACAGGGCGATTGCATTGCATACAATAAAGCGACAACCATATGGCTCCTTCCAGTTGTCGATAACTCCGTTACAAAACATGATCATCTCATACAATAAAATTTAGCATCATGTCTTGATCATATCACATCACAACATGCCCTGCAAAAACAAGTTAGACGTCCTCTACTTTGTTGTTGCAAGTTTTACGTGGCTGCTACGGGCTGAGCAAGAACCGTTCTTACCTACGCATCAAAACCAGAACGATATTTCGTCAAGTATGTGATGTTTTAACCTTCAACAAGGACCGGGCGTAGCCACACATGATTCAACTAAAGTTGGAGAAACTGACACCCGCCAGCCACCTATGTGAGAAGCACATCGGTAGAACCAGTCTCGCGTAAGCGTACGCGTTATGTCGGTCCGGGCCGCTTCATCCAACAATACCGCCGAATCAAAGTATGACATCTTTGGTAAGCAGTATGACTAGTATCGCCCACAACTGACTTGTGTTCTACTCGTGCGTATAACATCTACGCATAAACCTGGCTCGGATGCCACTGTTGGGGAACGTAGTAATTTCAAAATTTTCCTACGCACACGCAAGATCATGGTGATGCATAGCAACGAGCGGGAGAGTGTTGTCCACGTACCCTCGTAGACCGTAAGCGGAAGCGTTATATCAACGCGGTTGATGTAGTCATACGTCTTCACGATCCGACCGATCCAAGTACCGAACGCATGGCACCTCCGAGTTCTGCACATGTTCAGCTCGATGACGTCCCACGAACTCACGATCCAGCAGAGTGTCGTGGGAGAGTTTGGTCAGCACGACGGCGTGATGACGGTGATGATGATGCTACCGACACAGGGCTTCGCCTAAGCACTGCAACGATATGACCAAGGTGGATTATGGTGGAGGGGGGCACTGCACACGGCTAAGAGATCAATGATCAACTTGTGTGTCTATGGGGTGCCCCCTTCCCCCGTATATAAATGAGTGGAGGAGGGGAGGGCCGGCCCTCTACTATGGCGCGCCCTGGCGAGTCCTACTCCCACCGGGAGTAGGATTCCCCTCCCCCCCTTCCAAGTAGTAGGAGTAGGAGAGAAGGAAGGGGAAGAGAGAAGAGAAGGAAGGAGGGGGCGCAGCCCCTCCCCCTAGTCCAATTCGGACTAGGCCTTGGGGGGCGCGCGGCCTGCCTTAGGCAGCCCCTCTCTCTCTCCCCTAAAGCCCAATAAGGCCCATATACTCCCCGACGAATTCCCATAACTCTCCGGTACTCCGATAAATACCCGAACCACTCAGAACCTTTCCGATGTCCGAATATAGCCTTCCAATATATCAATCTTTATGTCTCGAACATTTCGAGACTCCTCGTCATGTCCCTGATCTCATCCGGGACTCCGAACAACCTTTGGTACATCAAAACACATAAACTCATAATACCGATCGTCACCGAACGTTAAGCGTGCGGACCCTACGGGTTCGAGAACTATGTAGACATGACCGAGACTCATCTCCGGTCAATAACCAATAGTTGGACCTGGATGCTCATATTGGCTCCTACATATTCTATGAAGATCTTTATCGGTCAAACCTCATAACAACATATGTTGTTCCCTTTGTCATCAGTATGTTACTTGCCCGAGATTCGATCGTCGGTATCTCAATACCTAGTTCAATATCGTTACCGGCAAGTCTCTTTACTCGTTCTGTAATGCATCATCCCACAACTAACTCATTAGTCACATTGCTTTCAAGGCTTATAGTGATGTGCATTACCGAGAGGGCCCAGAGATACCTCTCCGACAATCGGAGTGACAAATCCTAATCTCGATCTATGCCAACTCAACAAACACCATCGGAGACACCTGTAGAGCACCTTTATAATCACCCAGTTACGTTGTGACGTTTGGTAGCACACAAAATGTTCCTCCGGTATTCGGGAGTTGCATAATCTCATAGTCATAGGAACATGTATAAGTCATGAAGAAAGCAATAGCAACATACTAAACGATCAAGTGCTAAGCTAGCGGAATGGGTCAAGTCAATCACATCATTATCTAATGATGTGATCCTGTTAATCAAATGACAACTCATGTCTATGGCTAGGAAACTTAACCATCTTTGATTCAACGAGCTAGTCAAGTAGAGGCATACTAGTGCCACTCTGTTTTGTCTATGTATTCACACATATATCAAGTTTCCGGTTAATACAATTCTAGCATGAATAATAAACATTTATCATAAAATAAGGAAATAAATAATACTTTATTATTGCCTCTAGGGCATATTTACTTCAGAAAACTCCTCTCGGCATTTATTAGGTTGTAGTCCTCCATGAAGCTGACCCAGTTATCCAATATCCCCATGGATGTGAGTTCTACTTCTTGTTCGGCCTTTTTGCAACTTTACGGCGTATGGGCGGCCCTCTGTTGACTGAAAGAAACAGGTTGCTGCCAATGGAACTGTTGAACAAGACCCTTGAGTTGCATGGGGTGATCTGTGCAAAAAAAATGGAACAATAATTAGAACAGAAGAAGGTGTTGCAACCCAAGGCCCCAGTTGCAACTCAACCCTCGACTTCATAACTGGGGCTTATCTTTTGTAGTTGTAGTTGACCCAGTTGCAAGTTAGACCCTGACTGCAAGTCCCGATTGCCACAAATGGCAAGGCAACCCTTCACTCGCAACTAGTGGCTTGTTTTTTTGGTGGTTTGTAGTTGACCCTAGTTGCAAGTCAAGCCTCGACTTGCAACCCAAGGCCCTAGTTACAAGTCAACCCTCGACTCGTAATTGTGGGTTTCTTTGTTGTTGGCTCGGGGGAAGGTTGTGGGATGGGTTGGAGGCATGGGGTGGGTTCTGGCTGGCCACAGGCACCAGCTGCGAGCAACAACCATGGAGCTTGTTGTGGTTCTGTGAAGGCACGAGCGAACGACTCTATACATTGTTGAAGCAAGTTTAAACTATTTTTTGTTTTTCAGTTTTTGTCTATGACCTATGTTTGCTGGTTGAGCACAGTATGCATGTGGTTTGTTTATCATTCTATTTGCAAGTCCACCCTCTACTTGAACTGGGCTTGTAGTTTGTTTGCATCCCACTTGCAAGTCCACCCTCAACTTCGCAAATAGGCTTCAAGTTTTTTATCGTCTCGGTTTGCAAGCCCACTAAGCCTACAACTAGCACCGACCCTTTTTTTTGTTCTACATTCCTTTTTTTGTTCTACGCTCCTAGTTGCAAGCCCACCCTCTACTTTGTAATCAGGCTCTTTTTGTTGTCTTAGTTACAAGCCCGCCCTCATTTCTTAGGTAGGCCATCCTTTTTTATTCTTTGCCCCAATTGCAAGTTCACAACGACTTACAATTGGGATCCAAGTTTTATTTTTGTCATAATTACAAGTTCATATCAACATGCAACTCGGGTGAGCGACCAATTTTTTATCCTAGGTACAATTATGTCTTCAATACGCAAAATGTGAGCCTCGACCCTAGTAGTTACTAGTCCACTTTTTCTTATTTTGCCTTTTAGCTGCTCAACATTGTTTATTTTTTATTATTTGGGCCCAACCCATTTGTCAAATGTATCAGTTGAAAGCCCATTTTGACCCCTTTTTTTGTAAAGATATGCAACCAAGTTGGAGGGACCCAAGTTTTCATGTGTATTTTTTATAGAAAAAGCGACCATTTATATGATTTTTATTCCCAACCAATTGACATAGATTCCCCCTTTTTTTGAAATCTCATAGTTGTATACAAATGACACACACCCTTTTGAGTCATATACTTTTTCATTGTATATAAGGCTATTTTGTTTACCATTTCAAAAAATCCATGTTTTCACAAAAATGGATCAGAATTTTAAAAATGTTTGCATTTTCAAAAGTTGTGTTCGCCAATCCAAAAAATGTTTGCATTTTATAAAATTATTTTGGAATTTTAGAAATTGTCCTCCTTTTCCAAAATTATTCAGAATTTCAAAAGCTGTTCTGATTTTCAAGTTTTGAAAATTTCAATTTGTGGGGGGAATTTCAAATTTTCTTCAAAGTTTTTAAAAAGGTTTAGGATTTTCAGAAATTACTCGAGTTTAACAAGATGTTCATGATTTCGAAGAAGTGTTTGAAAAATTGTTTGCAATTTTTCAAATAATGAATAGTTACGCCGCCTCCATTAGTTCTTAAAAGATTGTGCTACTCATTTGTCACTAGAATTTATGTATTTCAGTCACTAGCAATGTTCCTGCACAAACAGGGGTCTCCAGTTCAATCATAGGACCTGCATCAAATTATTTTTTATGCATGACCACTCACTACTAGGAAATACCTTATAGGTAGAACCTTAACAGTGGCGCGTGGTCGGGGCCCACGCCTTCTGCTACTTAGCCATAGCTCCGGTCACAAATAGGCGCTACAGGTAAGTGTGTAGCAGTAGCGCGGACTTACCACCCACCACTGCTGCTAAAATGTTCCCCACCTACCGACCGGGGCTACCCGTAGTAGCAGCGCGGCCGGCAAATCCCACGCTAGTGCTAAAATTATAGTAGTAGCTAGTGCATGCCTACAACACACCGTTACCACTATGTGTGCACTGTGCCAGTAGGGTGGGCCCCAATTAGCAGCAGCGCGGGCCGTTGGTCTGCGCTACTACTATGGGCTTAGCAGTAGCGCCCGCCCTCGACCAGCGCTACTGCTAAGGCCACCTTATCCAACTCCCCGCACCCAACCTTCTCCCTCCCCTCACTCCTCATTGCCTCACTCTGCCTTCCTCCCGTCGTCGCCACCGCATTGCCGTCGCCGTCCTCCCTCCTCCTTCCTCGGTATGCCGCGAACCTCCTCCTCCTCCCACCGCCCTCCTCCCTCATCCTCCGGTCGCGCCGTCCTTCCTCCTCCTCCAGCCACTTCCTCCTCCCAAGCAACCCTCCTCCCACCCTCCTCCCTCTCCTCCACCGCCTCTCCTCCTTCCTCCTCCTCCATCCTCCACCTTCTCATCTCTCCTACCTCCTCCTCCTCCCTCCTCCCTCCTCCCACCTCTCCTCTATGCTATAGAAATGTTAGACAAATTTTTAGGTATTATGTTGTTATAGAAAATTTTAGTAGTTTCGTTATAGAAAGTACTATGAATGTTGAGGTATAGTGTTGTTATAGAAAATATTCGTAGTTTTGTTATAAAAAAATTTAGTACTAATTTAGGTATAGAAAGTTTCAAAAGTTTACTAATTTTGTTCATAGGTTTGGATGTAGTTGTGCCTAGTGAATTGTGAGAGAGAGAGAGAGAGACCTAATGAAATGAAATGGTTTCGCAAAAAATGAAATGTTATGCTTGATATCAAAATTAAACCACTGAAATGCAATGAGCATACCAACTTTGAAATTTTCTATATAAATTTTCATTTGTTTATGCTCATGTGTGGCGTGGGGTATATCACCGATGAGCCGGTCGACGACGCCCAAAAGATCACCGTCGACACCCGCATCCTCGACATTCATCGTCTATAGTGAGAAAACATGTATATCTAGTGTTATGTACTAGTGTTGCTCAAATATGATGGAGATTTAGACATGTGATATGTAGTGTTGTGTACTACTAGTGCTTTCACACATGAATATTTGGGAAATGAAGGATATGTGCTTGCCCAAGTGGCCTATATTTGCAGGGTACACCTCCGAGTGGCCTACTTAGTACCTACTAATCCAACTTGCTCATTGGAACCATCCACTTGAATCTAATCCACGGTTCTTTCACCCAATGATGTAATAACTCATTATAATCATAATGATATAACAATCTCTAAATTTGTACTGTATGAAAACTTGTATAATGGCGTATGAATATAACATAAAATAAAACAGAAATGGAATATACATAATAATAGTAGTAGCGCGGGGCGCTGCTAGTAATTAGCGGTAGCGTGTTTTCTGAAACGCGCTACGGCTAACTCAGTTATCAGTAGCGCGTGGCAGACCACGCTACTGCTACATGTTAGCTGTAGCACAGCGCCATCGATAGGCCATTTCCCGCTACTACTAACCCTAGTAGTGCTCAGCAATTTGACACAAATGGGCCGACCAGTCGGGCGTGTCCTTAGCGAAAGGGCATCTCGGAGATAGGTGTAGTGGGCATGTAACTGGTTGCTACTACCCCACGAATTTTTAGTGGGTTGGAAACGCACGGCAAAAAACAAAAAGGAAAAAAACAAACAATAAATAGGAAATAGGCGGACCCTTAACAAAAATGTAAAAGTTTTTAGGGGCTGTCTATAGGCCAAGTGACTAAATTCTTATTTAGGGTCGGTTACTTTTTCCTAGCAAACACATATATGTATTCCTAGTCTCCTCTGAATTTAATTAAGGCTGCCGAATCACACTGGTTGGTGCTAGTTACTTTACTTCGCTAGCTGTGCAAAAGGTTTATATTTTCATTTTTCCGTAACTAGAAAAATAGGAAGGAAGGGAAGAAATAATTTCCGACTGAGTTGAAATTTGGCATGTGGCTACTTGACATAAATTGAAGCGCAACAACTTGAATTGGAGTAAAAGGAGAATAGAGCATAGATTTAAAAATATTTAGAAACAAAAGGGATTTAAATTGCAAGTGTGTTTATGGGTAATTTCAAAATAATGGAATGATTTATTTTAGCTCCCTAATAATATTGGGAGGCCATGTTCATCGGTTATAAAGAGAATCACCATGTGAGTTCCCCCGATTTAAATAGATCAAATATTCACGCAATTTATTTATTTGCAATTAATTTAGGTTAGCATCCTTTAGAAAGTCAAGTTGAGGGTTTGAACAACCTCATTTCAAATTAAAGCATGATGACATGATGCAATGCAGAATAAAATAGAACAGATATTATTGTAATAATAATTAAAGAAAAATCTAGAGAATTAGTCTCGGCTGTTACATATACCCATTTACCATTTCATATCTAGTTCTATTTATAATAGGAGTAGGTTAGCATCAATATACATTAACCATTTGTTTTGTATATATTTGTATTTCAGAAGGAGCAGGTTATGCATCACTATAACTTCCGTTTCAAGACACAATCACTATTGGGTGGACGTACTTTTATTCTCACCTGAAATGCATTAATTGCACTAGTTGAACTTCTCGTTGTTTTCACCTTGACCTTCTGTCACATATTTTTGTTCAACCTCTTTTCACAAGAATTTTTGAACTTTCTCGGGTCGAGCACTTGAACTTGTGGCAACAAATTTTTTGGACTTTGTCTTTTTATTCTTTTTTCTCTCATACGAAATGCACACCACACAGTAAATGAACTTCTGACAATTATCAAACCGAACTTCTCTCTTTTTCGCTTTCGTAACAGAAAAAGTCTGAGTTTTTTATATACATCGAACCTCTCTAACTTTTTATTTGAACTTCTTTGTGTATTTTTTTTAGAAATGTGAAAATTGGAGTTCTGTTAGAAACATCGAACTTCTTTGTTATTTTCAATTGAACTTATTTGGTTTATTCTTTTAGTAATTGTAAACTCTGAAATTCTATGTTATTTCAATTTGAACTTCACATTTTTAATTTTTTGAGTAAAGAATTGTAATCAATTTTTATACGGAAAAAATCGAACATGGAAATACACGGTGGACCTCTCTCGCAAGAATTTTTGAACTTCCCGGAAAGAACACTTGAACTTCTTTCAACAAACCTTCTAAACTTTTTTTTTTGTAAATTGGACTTCTTTTTTTTATTTCATTTAGTAATGAAAAAAATCATAGTTTTGTATAAATATTGAACCGGTCCATTATTAAAATTTGAACTTCTAGAGTTTTTTGTTTCTGAAACAATGAAAATCTTTTTTGTGACTTTTAAAATTCTCTATTTAAAAAAATTGAACTTTTTTTTTATTTTTGAACTTCTTGTTTTTCATTCATTAATTATGAGAAAAATATGAATTTTGTATAAACATCAAACTACTCCTTTTTTAAAATTTGGACTTCTTGGTTTTATTTATTTTAGTAACGGCAAAAAATCCTAGTTTTTTTGTAAACTAGTTTTACTATATTTGAATGTGTGCTTTTTATATTCGACCTCCTCACATCATTTACATGTAAATGGTATTTTCTGTCGCGTGAATTTATATGAACTTCTAGGTAAAACAAAATGAAGAAAAATGAAGAAAGAGTAGCAAGTAACATCCACGACTCTCCACCTCGTGAAGCACCACATGTAACATCCACGACTCTCCACTTGCAAGTTGACCAGTCAAAATCAATCCACTAGTAACTATGAAAAATTCGGAACAAAAATCACTACACAAGTATTTCTGAACTATGAAGGCTGCCTCTGCACTCTGCAATGGCAGGAGGAGGAGAAGGAGGCGAGCTGCAGCTGCTTGGCGCGTGGATGAGCCCCTGGGTGATCCGCGTGAAGGTGGCGCTGCGGATGAAGGGCATGAGCTACGAGTACGTCGAGCAGGACCTGCAGCACAAGAGTGACCTCCTGCTCAGCTCCAACGAGTAGGAGGGCGCCCCGGACCAAAGGGCAGGCCGCGCCGGAGGGGAGGGAAGGTCGCGGCGGCATAGAAGGAAGTTTGTGCCGGACGGGAGGAAAGGGCGTGCCGCAGGGGAGGTTGGGGCGGGGCGAAGGGCGCATGGCCGACGAGTGGTGGCGGCACAAGACACTCTGAATGTACTAAAAAAATACTGTACATCTCTGAACCTTAAGCCACATTCACTCTGAAGTGCAGTGAATATACAGATTCAGTGAGAACACATGAATGGACAGAGCAAAAATTCAGAAAAACGATCAACAATGGGAAGAACACAAACATCGGCTACAGCCTCCCCCTCTCCGTTGCAGGTAGCAGCAACTTGGAGAAGATACAAGCATGAAGGTCGAGCTTTGGCCTCGGACAGGTCGCTGCTTAGGCCTCAGCAGTTCGTCGGCCGTGCAAGATGAGTGGCCATGGCGGTGGGATCCAGCAGTTGCAGCCCGAGCTTTCCCCGGCGACCTGCTACTGCACGGGTTGTTCTCCGACTGTGGCGTCGCGCGGGGACGTGGGCCTTCCAGCGAAGCACAGGAAGAAGCAGGGGAAGCCGCCGTCGAGCTTTCTTGCAGGGGTTGCAACGGCTTGACCGATCGACCGGCTTGCTAGGTCGCGGGAACCGGCAGTGAGGCAGGATCCAACACGGGCTCCGGCTTATCTGGCCGGGGTATGTTGTTGCCGGCGCGACAGGGTGGGAGAACGACATCAGCGGGGAGGAAGGAGAAGATCCATCTCGCGGCAGAGACGAGATCCATCTCGCAGCACCGCGCGGGAGTTGCTGGTGACCCCCGGGGTTGCAGGGGCGATGGCGGGAGGCGGCGGCTCGCCGGGAGGAGGCGCGGGCGTCGGCGACGGGAGGAGGCGGGGTCAGCGGCGCATCGTGTGGAGGTGGTGGGATGGTGCGGCGGCGGTGGTCCGGAGCTGGGCCAGCGGCGGGTCGGTGACTGCCGGGGATGAGAATTTGGGCTGGGACAGGGGAGATCGGGAGGAGATTTTTTTAGGCTGGGACAGGAGAGATCGGGAGGAGATTAGGGATCGGGGGAAGGCGGGGGAAGGTGGAGGACAGGTGCGGTCGTGGGTGGGCTTTTTTTTTGCGAGTTTGGAAGTTCGGGAACATGTCCATCGAGTCCCAGGATCAGAATATGTACGGAAATTGCTTTTTTCTTTTCTAGCAAACGGACGCACAAAAATTTAGTACCACTTTGGATAGGGAAAAAAACTTTTCGGCGATGAGCGGATGAAAAAACCGGAAAAACACACCTTGCTTTATTAATAGGTATAGATATTGATATAGATATAGATATAGATAAAAAGGCTGAAAGAACACGGTCATAAAGTCAACTCCGCATGCAATCCGCACTTTGTGAAAGAATATTACTCTCAGGAAAGAAATCATCGAAGGTGGAAGCAGTGCCTCACCTTCCACTGCACTAGAATCAGCCAACCACGTGAAACCGAGGTTCAATCGATCGAGCCAGAACAAAAAAGAACAATGTCAGTAATAAAATCTGTAACTCGATGCAGAATTGGGGACAAAGTGGAGGTAGCAAGGAGGAGACGCTGGCAGGAGAGGAAAAGGAAGACGAATTAGCATCCCGAGTGTCAACCATGGCTGCCGGGTAATGTTTTGCTGAAGCATGGATTGGAGAAGGAGATGCTGGATCATGGAGATTATATTTATATGGACGCACGAGTAAAAGGGAGGAATATGAATCGTGAGTGCAGCTGACATGCAATTACCCGCCGTATTGATTGCCATTAAGAGCAAGTACAATAATGGGCTATAGCCTGCTTAGATGTCAATTATGCCTAAGAGGAGAGACACATGAAAAAATGAGAGGAGTGGGCTCTCATGCAAGAGTCTAACTATATGCGCGCTCTTAGGTAAATATAATAAATGTGAAGAAAGAGATAGAGAGAAGATAGATAGTACTCTTATAGCCAACATTATAGTTAACTTTATTGTATGAGTAGCCACAAGTAATGACTATAGATGACATGGCAACACCATATAGTCTGCAGTTGGCTATATTATTAACCATGCTCTAATGGCATCTTGCAACTATGATTTAATTACTGAATCGCCGGAGTCAAAAGATAGCGGACGATTCGCTAGCCCCGGCACCAGCACGCGGCATTGCGTACCAAGGACAGTCGATCGGTCATGCAGATCTCACTTGGGTAGGGGCGCTTCACCGCCACTGCCGGTCGAGCCGATGATCCCAGCATGCGTCCGCAACTTCGGTCGATGCAATCGCGAACCTCGCATCGCCTTGGCTCGATCCCTCTCCTTTCTACCCAAGCATCCTATTTGGCGCGCAGGTCACTGGTTAGCGACCGCGCGCGCACCCCTACTTCCAATTGCGTAAGTCTGGGCTGGCCAAACTAGTTCGTTTCCGGTTTTGTGAAGGTTCTAGAACATTTCCAAACTAGTTTTTTTCTTTGGTTTTTTCTCCTTTTATTTTTTGTTTTTTGTTTCACCTATAATTTCTTTTATTTTTTCAGTTCCCTTTCAAATTTTCCTCTTTTGTTTTTTAGTTAATGAACATTTTCCAAAATCTGGCAACATTTTTTAAAATCGGTGACCATTATTTTCAAACTGGTCAAGTTTTTTCTACATTCAAATATGTTAATTGAATACAAATTTTTTTCATCAAAATAAAAAAATGTTGATCATGTTCATGAATATTTTTCAATATTCATTCAAAAATGTTCCCCTATTCAAAAACATGGCATCAAAGTCAAAAAAAATCTTCATTGAATTTAATTTTTGTTCAATAAATATAAATATTTCCATAAAATTTCAGAAAATGTTCGTAAAAAATATTTTTTTAATTGAAATACAGAAAATTTTCAAACAAATTCAAAAAATGTTCAATTTTTCGAAATTATAAACATTTCTACAAATTTGTGAAGGTTCCTTTTTGGATTAGTGAACAATTGTTTTGCATTAATGAACATTGTATTAAATTATAAACTTTTTTAAAAAATCCTGGAATTTTTTTAAACAAGGAGAAAAGAAAACAAAAAACAAACGAAAACCAGACAGGGGGGCCCCCGCACCTGGGCCGGCCCAAGGTCACACGTTAGGGGCAGCGAGGGGCTTTGCGCTTCCCTCTTTTCTAGAGGGAATATCCTATTCACCGCTCGATGCGTCAAAATGTCGGCGTTCCGCATAGCCTATCGATGGAGCGCTCGTAGGTGGGCTGGCCTGTTACGTGTTCCAACCATAAAGATTTTGCGAAATCACTAGTTGAGGTGTACTCGTTGCAACGATCATTCCAACTCCCCAGGCTACGACAAGTGACGCACATGCAGCGCCACTTGTCGCAATCTGGGAGTTTTCCCTTTTTTCGTAGATCCGTTTATTCAAACGTTTTATCTCCCAAACCGTGCGTCCAAATCTCAAACTGCTTTCACCGTTGGATTCCTCGTGTCGAGATCTTACAAACTAGATCTCATGTTGATAGGTTTTGACAAACTTTTTTCTTCACGAAAAAACCGGCCGAAAAAACCGAACCGGGAGCACGGGTTTTTTCCTTTCCGAAAGAAGCACGCCCGTGCCTCCCACGAAATCACAACCGTGCCTCTCGCGGAAGCAAAATCGTGACTCTCGTGAAAGGAAAAAGATCAGAAAATACATTTTTTTCCGTTTCCGAGAGGCACATCCCTGACTCTCGCGAAAGCACAACCATGCCTCTCGCGGCAGGAAAACCGTGACTCTCGCGAAAGAAAGAAAAATGCATTTTTTTCGTTTGGGAGAGGCACAACCATGACTCTTGCGAAAGCACAACCGTGCCTCTCGCGGAAGCAAAACCGTGACTCTCGCGAAAGGAAAAAAGACAGAAAACGCATTTTTCTTCCTTTTCCAAGAGGCACGGCCGTGACTCTCACGAAAGCACAACATTGCCTCTCGAGGTAGCAAAATTGTGACTCCAGCGGAAGAAAAAAAACGCATTTTTTCGCGCAATTTTTTTTTTCAAATTTCTTTTTGTCAAAAAGCTAAGGAAGACCGGTGAAAGAGCTCGACACGTGGCGAATGGCTGAGGGCACGCCAAGTGGCGCTGATCATTGCGAGGCTCCCGAAGGAGCGCTCGTTAAGTAGTGGCTCCCACGATTTTGGGAACCTTCTATGAATGTTTCTCGGTGGGTTTTCTAGAAGGTTCCTGAACAGGTTTTTCTTTTTCTATTTATTTTTCCTTTTTACATTTTATTTCCTTTTCCTTTTTTATTTCTTTTTCTATCACTTTTTCTGTCTTCTTGTTCTTTTATTTTTTATTTTTTTTCTATTATCAACAAATATTCAGAAATAAAAAAAAAAACTAGAAAGTGTCATATTTTGTTCGTTCTTTTTTCAGAAACTGATTATGTTTTCAAATTTTTGTTCAGAAGTTTCATAAAAGTTTATAATTTAAATTTTTTCGCTTATCTTCAAATAATTTTCAACTTTTAAAATTTGTTCACAAACCAGAAAATGTTCGGTTTTAAGAAATATGTTCCTATTTTCAAAATTTGTTAACATGAGCTAAATGCATTCATGTTTCAAAAATTAAAAAGTATTCAGTTTTAAGAAATATGTTCCTGTTTTATAAATTTGTTCAAATCTCCGACATGCATTCATGTTTCAAAAAATATTCAAAATTCAAACAATGTTTGCTTTCTAAAATTTTGTTCACAAATAAGAAATTGCTCAGGAATTTTAAAATATGTTCCTATTTTAAAAAATTGTTCAGAAAATTATAAAAATGTTCCCGTTTTCAAAATTTGTTCACAAATTCAGAAACCTTCTAGGTTTTTCAATTACGTTCACACATTCAAAAAAACTCGGATTTTCAAAAAATGTTCATATTTTTTCAATCTCACTCACAAATTGTCAGAAAATGTTGCCATTTTCCAATGATTTCGCGTATACAAAAAATATTTAGGATTTTAAAATTCTATCCGATTCAATTTTCTTCCATTTGAAAATTTCTAAGCATTTCAAAATTATACTCATAAATTTATAAAATGCTTGCATTTTCAATAAATGGTTGTAATTTTTTTTGTTTTGACAAATAAAATGAATTTTTTTAAAATGTATCCATTTTCAAATTTTTATTCACATATATATAAAATCTTCGGGATTTTAGAATTGTTTACAGGTTCAGAATTTTCTTCTTAATTTCAAAACTTGTACCTGTTATCGAAATTTGTTCGCCAATTTAAAAAATATTCTGTTTTCCAAAAATGCTGTGGAATTTGAGATTTTGTTCACGTTTTGCAAAAAATGTTTCCATTTTCAATTTTTGTTCGCGTGTACAGAAAATCTTCAGGATTTTTAAATTGTTCTCAGATTCAAAATATCGTTTTGCATTTAATAATTTGTACCCATTTTCAAATTTTGTTCGCCAATGAAAAAATGGTGTCTTTTTTACATTATGTTCTCGAATTTGCAAAATTATTCACGTTTTATAAAAAAAATGTTCCGAAATTTTAAAATGTTTGTATTTCAAAAGATGTAAATCATTTCAATTTTTACAAATACAAAAAAAATGTTCGCAAATTTTAAATTTCTTCGCACTTTAAAAGATGTTTGACAATTAGAATTTTGGTTCTCGTATGCCAAAAAGTATTCGTAATTTCAAAAAAGTGTTTACATTTTTAAGCAATGCTGAATTTACGCTGCTGTTTTTAGTTCATTTGAATTCGGGCCTCATTTTTTTTTCCTGAAAGCTTAGTAGATGGTGTGGTTAGCATGACGCGATAACAAACTGGAGGTTTGTAGTTCGATTCCCACATTGGGCGCTGTTTTCTTTTTACCCAATTTTGGCCCGACCGCTGGAGTGAGTTCAATGGGCCGGCCCTGTCGCGCAAAGCCTGTGCGAAAGAACGTCACATAGGTCTAAAAAGAAATTGTGACCACATCGCCTTGGCTCGATCATGAACATGCTTTTCAAATCATGAACATTGTTTTTGAAATAATGAACATTTTCACATTAAAGACTACTTTTCCAAAATCAGGAACATTTGTTTTCCAAATTCGTGAACATTTTTTTGAATCATGAATATTTTTTTCTAAATTTGTGAAAATTTTTAGAATTAGCGAACATTTGTTCGAAATTTTAAATTATGAACATATTTTAAGTTTGTGATTTTTTTTACAAATTCATGAACAGTTTTTGATTTCCAGATCATTTTTCTGTAATCATGATTTACTTATTTTGTGAACATTTTACAATTTCACGAACATTGTTTTAAATTCATGAACATTTTTTAAATTTGTGAACATTTTTTTGCCAAATTCATAAAAAAAAATTAATTACCGAGCATCTTTTGGGAAATCAAGATTTTTTTAAAGCATGATTGTTTTATTGAAAAATAGCAACTTTTCTGAAATTTAGGAACTTTTCATATCCATAATTATTAAAAAAAGGAAAAAAAGAAAAAGGAAACATCCGCAAAAAAAAAAACAGGCGGCGTCCCGGCCACACATGGGCAGGCTCAAATGGGGAGCGGGGGTGCGCGGCCGCTTCCTTCGCAGCGCGTGCCGCGCCCTGTCCGTCGGCAGATCCTATATGACGCATGCACCCCGTCGCTCCCCACGCGCGACCTTGGTCTGGCCCACGTGTGGGACGGGGCTATCATTTTTTTTTGTTTCTTTTGCCTTTTTTTTATTTTATGTTTTAGTTTTTCGCTTCTTGAAAAAAGTTTAGGGTTTCAAAAAATGTTTATAATTTGAAAAGGTATTTACTAATGGAAAAAAATTGTTCAAAAATTAAGAAAAACATTCGTCATTTCATAAAAAAGGTATACAATATTTCGAACAGTATTTGATGACCAAAATTTCAATTTTTGATGAACATTTTAATTTTGTGATCATTTTATGAATTTGATTAATAAAATTTAAATTGAAGGAACATTTTTCTGAATTTTATGAACAAATTTTAATTTCAAGAATGTATTTTGCATTTGATAGAAATGTTTGAATATGATTATAATTTTGAAAACATTCATGAATATATTTTAATATGATACATTTTTTTTGAATTCAATGAACATATTTTGAATTTGCAAAAATGTTGGCCGATTTAAATTTTTTTGAATTCAAACAATGTTCTCCAATTTCAAAAAAAAATCCCAGATTTCAGAAAATGGTTGTGTATTTGAAAAAAAATGAAAAATAGAAAAAGCAAAAGAAGAAAGGAAAAAAGATAAAAAAAGGAGAAAAACGGTTTGGAAGGTTCTGGAACCTTCCCAAAATAGAAATGAGCTAGTTGGGTCGGCCCAGATGTACGCGGCGGGAAGCCATGGGGTATGCGTGCGGTGACTATCGGGCCAAATAGGATCCCGTCGATCCCACACCTTTGTATCCCGCGTCGCTCTGTCCCCTCTGCTTATGGGTTGCCATGGGTCGGCCGAACAGGCCTATTTTACCAGATTACTTCGTTTCGTCCTCTGTAGCAGTAGCCCATTAGGACAGTTGGGCCAAAACCTAACACATGCGGTAGAGGGAGATGTATCGATGAGATCAGACGCGAAGAAACGTCTAGATTGCAAAAATGAACGACCAAAAATGAAAATCATTGAGAGGGCCATGTTTTATTTTCATTAACATCACAAGCGTGCAAGGAGTTACCTGGAGATCCTATGTTGATCCATAGGACCATAGGTGAACGTCAGAAGAGAAGGCTTTCCAAGCCCCTGACGGTACGCTGCAAGTACGAGGCATCACCTGATGAGGAGGCAACTAGGTCGGAGGAACCGTGCGAGGAGGAAGAGGGGACAAATCTGCTGACCAGTGCATCTTCCGGTTGCTCCATAATTTGTACAAGTCGTAGTCCCCTAGGCTGCCTGCCAGCACCCTCCAACTGTCAAAAAGGAAAAATGTTTGTGTCCTCATCTATTCCCTTGATAGCAAGGGATTTCTTCTAGAAAGTGCGACATCATCCTTGGCAATCAATGCATCCACGCAAGGCGTCGAGAGCGTCTTCCCCGCAACAGCCTTCTCACCTTGATCCGGTCAGATCTCATACCCTCACCAACACCCCGAAGTGGAAGAATGTAGTGAGCCAGCGGTGAACAGATTCCACTCGCAAAAGGTGGACACCGGAGGAGAGGCGCGGGGAGCGGAGGAGGGGCGAGCAGGATGGCTAGAGGGGTGCAAGAATGAGGAACAGTGCTAAAGGGACGTGTGTAGGGAGCGTCGGCAACTACCGGGGCAGGCGAAGTGGAGAAGTGTGATTTTGTGGAGGACTGGCGGATACAGGAGAAACAATGGAGATTAGGCGGTGGCAGCATGGGTAATTTAGCGTGATTTGTAACATTCTTTTGAGTTGAGCGTCGCCATTACTTTTCTGTAGTGCGCAGGTTCATCTTCTTCTAAGATGAATATTTCTTTATGAAACCGGTCAGGAGGTTCACTAAGTCTCCTGACCTACGTCACTCAGTCACAGGCTTAACTGGAGTTTCTACAACTAGTGTAGTAACTTCCGGTTCAGTTGTAGGGATAACTTCGAAATCACTTCTGGTTCATTAACCACTACTTGGAAAACCCCTATAGGTCACTGAGGGAGTCCTGGATTAGGGGTCTCCGGACAGCCGACTATATCCTTTGGCCGGACTGTTGGACTATGAAGATACAAGATTGAAGACTTCGTCCCGTGTCCGGATGGGACTCTCCTTGGCATGGAAGGCAAGCTTGGCAATACGGATATGTAGATCTCCTCCCTTGTAACCGACTCTGTGTAACCCTAGCCCCCTCCGGTGTCTATACAAACAGGAGGGTTTAGTCTGTAGGACGAGAACAATCATACCATAGGCTAGCTTCTAGGGTTTATCCTCTACGATCTCGTGGTAGATCAACTCTTGTAATACTCATATCATCAAGATTAATCAAGCAGGAAGTAGGGTATTACCTCCATCGAGAGGGCCCAACACAGGTAAACATCGTGTCCCCCGCCTCCTGTTACCATCCGCCTTAGACGCACAGTTCGGGACCCCCTACCCGAGATCCGCCGGTTTTGACACCGACATTGGTGCTTTCATTGAGAGTTCCTCTGTTCCGTCAATGTAAGGCTTGATGGATCCTTCGATCATCGATAACAATGCGGTCCAGGGTGAGGCTTTCCTCCCCGGACAGATCTTCGTATTCGGCGGCTTCGCACCGCGGGCCAACTCGTTTGGCCATCTGGAGCGGATCGAGAGCTACGCCCCTGGCCGCCAGGCCAGGTTCGAAAACTTGGACTACACCGGCAACATCCGCGAAGACTCGATCTTCGACGGATTCAAGCCCACGCTGGGTCCGCCCCACGATCACGACGAGCATGATTTAGCGCTGCCGCCGGACAGTGTTCGGGAGATCGCACCTCCAACAACTCCGGCCATCAATCCGGAGCAAATTGCGCCTTCCAAGGACAGGTGGATAGAACCCGCCATGGAGGCCGCACTCTCAGTGGCGATAGAGCCAGATACTGACTTCACCCCTTACGAGAGCCGTGTTGCCAAACCATTGGATTCGTCCCCGGCCACAGACTCCGAGCCGCCCGTGTCCGTGCCTATCGAATCTGATTGGGCACCGACCATGGAGTTTACCTCCGCGGATATCTTCCAGCACTCGCCTTTCGGCGATGTGCTAAATTCATTAAGGTCCTTCTCTTTGTCAGGAGAACCTTGGCCGAACTATGTCCGGTTAGAATGGGATGATGATGACGAAGAAATTCGCTGCCCACCCACCACCCACTTAGTAGCCACTGTCGACGATTCAACCAACATGCTCAATTTCGACTCTGAAAACATCGACGGCATAGACGACGATGCAGGAGAAGAACAGGAACCATCGCCCATAGGGCGCTGGACAGCCACCTCATCACATGACATATACATGGTGGATACACCCAAAGAAAACAACGACGAGGGACGGAAGGATGCAGCGAAGAACATCTCCATCGAGAAGCACAAAAAGCGTCGGCGTAGGCGCCGCTCCAAATCCCGCCTCTACAAAAACAGCGATAACAACAAAAGAGAAAACAACACCCCAGTCGACTCCAGAGGAAACGACGACCACATCGACCAAGCAGCAGAGCAAGATGAACTAGCAAACGGAGAACATAGTACGGATCCACTGTCCGAACACGACGACGCAGAGGATAAAGCTCATCAATCCCCCTCCGAAGAGGAAAACAGTCCGGACAAAGATGCAAACATCATCCTGGAAGAGCACTTGGAACAAGAGAACCTCCGCAGAAGGCTTATTGCCACAACGAGGAGTCTGAAGAAGCAGAAGCAAAGGCTTAAGGACGCACAAACCACACTCAACAGCAGATGGAACAAAGTGCTCGACAACGAAGAAAAGTATGGTGGAAGTTACCACACAAAGAGCTATCCAAAGCGCAAGATACTGTCCGAATTCGACGATGAGGCCCTAGAGCCCACGTAGCCAAAAAATAAAACGGCCAACCGGTCGGGTCAACCACCTTGTGGCCGCGATAGAGCGGCTAACAAGGCCGCACATAATTCAACACACGATCTACGTGAGGACTTGCGCCAAAAATCCAGTATGACCAGATCCATCTATGGATCTAGGAAGCGCGCTCCGGCACAAAAGGAAAACCGAATACTACAACCGTCCGAATGCCATGATACATCAAAATACAGGGGTGCCGCACACCCCCTATGTTTCACCGATGAGGTGCTGGACCACGAATTTCCAGAAGGATTCAAACCAGTGAACATAGAGGCGTGCGACGGGACTACAGACCCTGGGGTCTGGATTGAGGAATTTATCCTCCATATCCACATGGCTCGCAGAGACGATCTCCACGCGATCAAGTACTTAGCCCTCAAGCTTAAAGGACCAGCTCGGCACTGGCTGAAAAGCCTCCCCGAAAACTCAATTGGAAGTTGGGAGGAGCTCGAGGATGCTTTTCAGACCAATTTTCAAGGGACTTATGTCCGACCTCCGGATGCAGACGATTTAAGTCATATAATTCAGCAGCCCGGAGAGTCAGCCCGAAAGCTTTGGAATAGGTTCCTCACTAAGAAGAACCAAATCGTCGACTGCCCGGACGCCGAGGCCTTAGCAGCTTTCAAGCACAGCGTCCGAGACGAATGGCTCGCCAGACACCTCGGCCAAGAAAAACCGAGAACAATGGAGCCCTGACAAGCCTAATGACCCTCTTTTGCGCGGGTGAAGATAGCTGGTTAGCCCGTAGTAGGACCAGCGATCCAAGCACATCCAAAGTCAGGGATGGCAATGGAAAACCAAGACGCAGTAAAACCAAGCGTCGAAATACAGAAGACAGCCTAGATAATACGGCAGTAAACGCCAGATTCAGGGGCTCTCGACCGGGTCAGCGGAAAAAGCCTCTCAAAGGCAGTAGAGACGGACCGTCTAGCCTAAACTAAATTCTAGACAAACTATGTCAGATTCATGGCACCCCCGATAAACCTGCAAATCACACCCATAGAGAATGCTGGGTCTTCAAGCAGGCCGGTAAGCTAAACGCCGAACACAAGGGAAGGGAGACACCAAGCGAAGACGAGGGCGAACCTCGCTAGCAAAGCATTGGGGGACAGAAAAAATTCCCACCAGAGGTTAAAACAGTCAACATGATCCACGTGACGAAGGGGAGAGGCAAACATACACTCCGAGACATAAGCGCCGTAGAGCCCGTCAGCCCTAAGTTCAACCCCTGGTTGGCCTGCCCGATCACTTTTGATCGCAGGGATCACCCGACAAGCACCCGACACGAAGGATTGGCTGCCTTGGTGTTAGATCCAATAATAAATGGGTACCATCTCACACGAGTCCTTATGGACGGCGGTGTGGTCTAAATCTGACATATCGGGACACAGTCCGCAAAATTGGGATAGACCCGACAAAAATCAGCCACAGTAATACTACCTTCAAGGGAGTAATACCAGGCCCAGAGGCCCGCTGCACGGGCTCTCTATTACTAGAGGTTGTATTCGGTTCTCCCGGCAACTTCCGAAGCGAAAAGTTAACCTTCGACATCGCTCCATTCAGAAGTGGCTATCAAGCACTACTCGGAAGAGCGGCTTTCGCTCGTTTCAATGCAGTACCGTATTACACTTCTCTCAAGCTTAAGATGCCTGGTCCACGGGGCATCATCACCATTAACGGAAGCATTGAACGTTCCTTACGAGCGGAAGAATGCCGGACGTCTTTAATAGGCGAACACTAAATGGCCCCTCCAACCAGAATAAAGGATCATTCGTCAAGACCGCGGACACGACTAGACGAGTCCGACGCTTTACTAGCTACAACAGCTTAGATAAACCCGAGATTGGTTTGATGGTTATACCCCCATAGATGGCACCAGGGGCTTCCCGTGTGTAATCAGGGCTAGTTCGGCTCAACTTGACTTATCTTGAATTTTAGTGGTTTATTGAAAATAAACAATTTTTTTTGGCACGACAACTTTCACCTAAGTTCTTCTCTTTTACAGATGACGACCTTGCCACACCCGTCCAGGATATGGCACAATGGAGACACATGCGCAGACGTGCAGCAGGGACCCGCTCAAAGGCTTCTTTTTAGATTAAGACCCTGCGTAAACCTTTTTTACTGTCTCTTGTTGTTCACATCCCCTGAATACTTAGTATAACCGAGAAGGATGTTGACGTTATTGGCATTTCACCACGTCAGAGAATTGCACGTACCTGGACACTCGGGGTTCATTATCAAGGGCATTGTTCAGCCCGGCATATGTTATAAAGACCAAATACCTTAGGGAGTGTTCGACATCGCGAGTTTGGCCTTATATGCATCAGCTCCGAATCATGTCTTTGGTCAAATGTTGGGTTTGCCCGGCTCCCGTGTTTTGCTACCTTACGTTCCGCTCTATCGGCGAAAGCGGCACCGGGAGAACTACTGCGATTATGCCCTGGTTCATCCGGATGAGCACCTCAGTAGAGAAAGCCGAAAACTGACTGTCATGATATAGCGTGAGACTGGTCAACCACTCGATGACTTAGCGGAATATTCGGGATTCCTCCGCATTAACAAAGGGCCGTTTCCCGATCATGTACGTACGCGCCCCGTATTCAGATGAGCGCGGAGGTACCAGGGGCTATATAGTAGCCCCACCGTCAAACTCCTATGGCTAAGTGAAAGTGTTAAAGCAATATAGTCCGATTGCCTCGTTCGCTATGCTACCACCTCCTTAATGGACCAAGATGTTGGATCAAGTGTGAATACACGTTTTTTGCGAACACCCCCGCATTATATGCGTGGGGGCTGAAGCCGACGACTGCAAACTTTCAGGTTATATACACATATACATAAACGGCCGCACAGGAGGCATCATAATACTTTCAGGCAAAAGTATAAACACAACCTTTATAATTCAATAAAACATTGATTTTACAATGGGAATACATGTCACTAGAACATAATATTCTTCGAGCACTGAGCCTCTATTGAACGAGCGCCTTCAAGGACTTCTTCAAAGTAGTGCTCGGCAGATACTCGGCCCCCCGCCGAACTTTGGGTTGCAATAGCGGTGGCCTCCATCTCTGCCCAGTATGTCTTGACACGGGCAAGTGCCATCTGCGCACCCTCTATGCACGCCGACCTCTTCATAGCATCGATGTGCGGCACAACACCAAGGAACTGTTGCACTAAACTAAAATAACTATTCGGCCTTGGCCCTTCCGGCCACAGATGATCCACAACAGACCTCATGGCAAGCCCGGACAACCTATGGAGCTCGGCCCACTCGGCCATTCGCTCATTTAACAGCAGCAGACGCATTAGAACATTGAATTGTGACCAGAACAGCTTTTCCACTTCACGATCTTTTTGATCCTTGAAGTACTCAGCCGCATCAGCAGCGCTCTCTGCCAAATCCACGTACGCGTCTGCAGAACTCCATAGTCGATCAAGAGGGGCATACTTCGGATCTCCGAACTTCATCAGCAACAAAAAGGGCTTCCCAGCTGCGATATCTCCGGCTTGACGCAACTCCTCCTTCGCCGCTCTGATTTTAGAGCGGGCTTCCTTGGCTACTACCATGGCCTTCTCCAGGTCCGCCGCCTTCGCTTGGTTTTCTTTTTCAAGAAGCTGGTAACGGTCGGCGGCATCTTTCAACTCAACGGCCATCTTGGCTATTTTTTCCTTGCTTTGGCACTAAGCAGCCTGTTCGGCTCTCAGCTCTTCTACCGCCCTTAGAGCGGCCGCATCACTATTCCTGGCTTGTTCCTTGGCTCGGGCAAGTTCCACCCGAAGGGTCTCCACGGCGGCAGCTCCATCTGCAGTCACAAACATATTAAAGATACTAGCATCATGCTCCTCTTACCATGTGTTGATCACCGGAGAAATCACATACCCTGTGCCTCGTCAAGCCGCTTGTTGACAAGTACGATGTCGGCATCTGCCGCATCAAGCTGCCGCTTTAGCTCGGCAAACTCACAAGTCCGGCTAGCCACCGGACCCTCCGCCACCTGCACATGAAGGTGGCCTGATTATTACCTGGGACTATGATCCTCTGTTTGCCGCCGTCCTCGACGGCAACCAGATTCTCAGGGGCTACTATCTGCATAGGGCACACCTAACGTGTGCGGTACCATAAAAAACATACACTATTTCACGTACCTCAAAACCTTTCAGCAGACTCATAAAAGCTTCATGCAACCCGCTTTCGCCGGATGAAATCCTCTGAATCACCGTACCCATTAGTGTACGATGCGCTTCTGAGATAGCCGCTTGCTCCAGAAGATCCTTCAGTGCGTCCAATCGCACACCGGACGGTTCCGGACTCTTTCTGTTGCTCTCCCTAGGAGCCGAATGCTGAGGACTTCGGGTGGCTGAGGGATTACTCTCTGGCCTTGGCGGATCAGGAGAAGCCCTTCGCGATGACACTTCAGCGTCACCCGCCTCATGAGGCGGGTTGGCATGGGGAGGTGTTTCGCTCTCCATCGTCTCCGGAAGAAGATCCCCCGAAGACAAACTCTGTCGAGAAGGGCTACGATCCGAACTGCAAGATATATGCTTCGGTTATTGTTCTCAGAGGTAAAGCAGAATATTTTTACTACTAAGTACTTTCTGTTTACTTACAGCTCGGTGGAGGGCTGATCCCCTTGCAGACACTGTGCGACAAGGGTACCCCGCGAGGCAGGACCCTTTGGCGAGGATTTCTTCCCCAGTTTGGAAACTTTTGTTTCCGGGTCTTCAGAGGTGGTCCTCTTCCTTCCTTGGGGAGAGGGAATTTCAGATTCTTCTCCCTGGTTATCCTCCTTCATGGAGGCGCTAATTCCCTAGGTCTGGATGAATAATGAGTGAGGCCCGCTTTCAGCCCCCTTATTTCCCCCTTTATCTTCCCCTGAGGGCGCCTGATAAGGCGCCGGCTCGAGCATTCTGGCCAGTACTGGATCTGCTGAGCCTTCGGGAAGGGGAGCCGAACACCTGATCGTCTTCGCCTTTGTTACCCAGTCCTGGTCAAAGAGTGACTTTTCAGAATGATGTTGTGATAAATGAAAAGACAACATATTCGGCCACGGGATTACTTACTTGGGTATCTGGACGATTGCAGCTCAGACCCGCATCCTCGGTGAGGTCCAGACACCTTATTTGTGGTCTGAAGAACAATTTGTACATCTCTTCGAGCGTCAAGCCGAGGAAGTGCTGAATAGCTCGCGGTCCTTCCGGGTTGAACTCACACATTCGGAGGGGTCGACGTTTGCAAGGCAGGACCGACGAACTAGCATGACTTGCATTACCGTTACCAGGCCGACATCTCTCTCGAGGAGATCACGGGTGCGACTCTGCAGTATCAGCACGTCGTTTACTGGCCCCAAGTCCAGCCCTTTGTTGATCCATGACGTCAATTGTGGAGCGGGGCCCGAGCGAAAGGCAGGGGCGGCCACCCACTTGGTACCCCGAGGAGCTGTGATATAAAACCACTCCCGTTGCCATAAACTAGACACCTCCGGGAAGGAACCCTCTGGCCATGGAACATCGGCGCTTTTGCTTATTGCGGCGCCTCCGCACTCTGCGTGTCGCCCCTCGGTCATCTTCGGCTTCACATTGAAGGTCTTGAGCCATAGGCCGAAGTGTGGGGTAATGCGGAGGAAGGCTTCACACACAACAATAAACGACGAGATGTGAAGGATGGAATCCGGGGCCAGGTCATGGAAATCCAGCCCATAATAGAACATGAGCCCCCTAACAAAGGGATCTAGAGCAAGGCCTAGCCCTCGGAGGAAGTGAGAGATGAATACAACGCTCCCGCCGGGTTCGGGAGTGGGAATGACCTGCCCTCGAGTAGGCAACCTGTGAGGGATTTCGCCGGTCAAATACCTGGCCTCTCTTAGCTACTTGATGTCTTCCTCTGTGACAGAGGAGGGCATCCACCGACCTTGAAGGTTGGATCCGGACATGGTTGAAGGTCCGAAGCGCATGACCTGAGCTTTGGGTGTTGGAACTCGAGGTGGGGGAAGGATTTGATTGAGCGCAAGAAGAAAAAGGATAGGCCTTGGCCTCTTTATAAAGGGATGAATATCAAGTGTCCTCCGCATGGCCGTTTGGGACTTGCCTAAAATCGAGGAGTCATACCAACGGACACGATTGGGTTACCCACATCCATATTGATGAGAATCCCGTAATAAGGGGGACACGATCTCTGCTTCGAGAAGACATGCCAATAAAATTGCCTCGCAAAACATGCAGTGGCAGGCTGATTGAGAAAGACGGTTCGTCATGGCCAGACCATGGCAATACGTCACATTATGAAAAACAGTCGGCAGATTGGATTTGTGGAAATATTTTTCCCTCTACGATGGTATGTGGAATTTGTTTTGCAGAGCCGGACACTATCCTTGTGTTCAAAATCTTCTACGGAGTATTCGGAGGAGGAACCCGCCTTGCAATGCCGAAGACAAATCAACGCGCCGGACTCATCGTCATTGAAGCCTGGTTCAGGGGATACTGAGGGAGTCCTGGATTAGGAGTCTCTGGACAGCCGGACAATATCCTTTGGCCGGGCTGTTGGACTATGAAGATACAAGATTGAAGACTTCGTCCCGTGTCCGGATGGGACTCTCCTTGGCGTGGAAGGAAAGCTTGGCAATACGGATATGTAGATCTCCTCCCTTGTAACCGACTCTGTGTAACCCTAGCCCCCTCCGGTGCCTATATAAACCGGAAGGTTTAGTCCGTAGGATGAGAACAATCATACCATAGGCTAGCTTCTAGGGTTTAGCCTCTACGATCTCGTGGTAGATCAACTCTTGTAATAATCATATCATCAAGACCAATCAAGCAGGAAGTAGGGTATTACCTCCATCGAGAGGGCCCGAACCTGGGTAAACATCGTGTCCCCTGCCTCATGTTACCATCCGCCTTAGACGCACAGTTCGGGACCCCCTACCCGAGATCCGCCGGTTTTGACACTGACAGTCACAACTTAGTAGTGGCACGCCTTAATAGTTTGACCTGCACTATTGCTACTTAGTAGTAGCGCGGGCACAACAGGCATGCGCTACTACTAAGTGGCACTACTGCAGGATGCTGCTAACGCGACACTACGATCAGAGACCCTTCGACGAAACTGTGTGCGATGCCATAATCGCAAACGATGGTGTAAAAAACCGTCAAAAAAGGTGCAAAACATTTGCGATGGAGGATGCATCAAACACGGTTCAGGTTTTAGTTGCGTGTGTGATGCAGGGCATACGGTTCAGCTCAATTAACTGTTTGCGATGAGGAGGAACAAAAAAAACGGGTAGCCAGATGAAGGTGTGTGCGATGTACAACATACAGTTCACTCGGATGAACTGTTTGTGATTAGGCAACACAATGGAAACAGTCAGCCAGATCAAAGGTGTGTGCGATATACGGCATGCGGTTCACTCGGATGAACTGTTTGCATTGAGACATGAGAACTGAAACGGTTCAAATGAACAAGATGTGTGTGATATGAGGCGAACAGGTATGTAATCGGAAACGTGTGCGAAGACCGATAACAACACAGACGATTACTGCTAACAAGCCATGTGTGTTGTGAGCAAACGTTTGCTGGTATACAATTGTGAGTGATTGATGAAAACATCACCGACGGGTTCCATTGTTTAGTCTGTGTGCGATGTGATTTTCTTTGTCCGCACAACATCTACGCACTGTGTACAGAGCATCAACATATATATACTTAAAAAGACAGCATTGCATAATCAAATTAAGCATACAATTATACAAGTGACTACACACATAACATTTCCACACACCAAAGAAAGAAATTACATGCATACTAAAGTAGGAGAAACGAGGATCTAATCATCTACACTAGTAGAAAAAGGGTCAAATGTGAAGCACAATAGTGCCGGTTGGAATTTCAGCCGGCACTAATGTGTACACTAGTGCCGGTTCGTGGCGGCGATCAATAGCACCGGTTCGTGGTGAACCTTTAGTACCGGTTCATGCCACGAACCGGTACTAAGGCTGTGTCAGCCTACGGTCAGGCTATGGCCCCACCATAACCATTTAGTGCCGGTTCGTACCATGAACCGGTACTAATGAGGTTATGGCAAGCTGTTTTTAGTCCCACCTCGCTCCCCTAACAAGCCTTTTACCACCTTAAATATGTTATTTCTCAAACTATCACAAGCACTTGGTCTTCATTGAACTCTATGTATAGAATTTGTGGCCGTGAGTCTTCATCGGTTTATAAATCGTTGATGACTCATATTGACAATTCAGATTGTACACACAAAGATCATTGATGATCAAAGTATTTTTGATGTTATAAGATCATATTGACAATTTAGATCAGTAAATAAATATAAGATCATGATCTAAATGCTCTTATATTTTTTATGCGTGAAGTATGCACCATTCAAAGCGACGCCATCAACTTTCAACCGCTTATGCCTTCATTTGCTATTTTTCATGCATTTAATGATTTGTTTTGAGAACTAAATGACCTGGAAATTGAAAAGCACTACAAATGAACTCTGAAAAAGTTGAAACTTGGCATGGTATCATCATTTTACCCACATATCATGTTCAAAAAAGTAGAGAGGGTTACGGCAAAAACTTGATGCACTTCGTTTACAAACCGGACAATCTCTTTTCAAGTATTCGGGTTTATGACGAAATTAAACTCATCTGTTACAAAGGCATTTCATTTTTTTAACTTATTACAAGTCCAGACTTTTTGTGCATTCAGTATGCACCATTCAACTGCTAGGCGGGAGGCTCTTAAGTACCGGTTCCAACTGCTAGGCGGGAGGAGCTCTTTAGTACCGGTTCCAACTGCTAGGCGGGAGGAGATGTTTAGTACCGGTTCGTGGCGAATCTTTAGCACCGGTTCGTGCCACGAACTGGTACTAATGAGGTTGTGTCAGGTAAGGCTGGGGCCCCATGAGCACCTTTAGTACCGGTTCATGGATGAACCAGACGTAAGCTGTTTTTTAGTCCCACCTCGCGAAGTGAGAGGGACTAGGAGCGGTTTATAAGCCCTGAGTGCAGAGACGATGAAGAAGAGGCTCAATGCTCACGTTGCTTAGCTTCAAGCCTTCAGGAATACAGTAGACTGCACGGAGCTATGCGCAGTGCAGTTTACACTATCCTGAAAGGCTTGAAGCAAATTAACGAGCATTGCACCTCTTTTTTATTTTTAATAACTTATTACAACTCCGGACTTCTTCTGTTATGGCAAAAAATAATTGCACGTCGACATTTCTTTTTTTTAAGTTATAACTCCAGACTTTGACCATCAAGTTTTGCAGAAAGAAAAAATAGCAGAAAAGAAAAAATAGCAGAAAAGAAGAAAAACTACAGCTGAAAAGAAAAAAACTATATAAAAAACTACTCAGAAATAAATAGAAAAAAATAAATATAGCAGAAAAAAAAAACTACTCAGAAATAAATAGAAGAAAAAATAAAGCAGAAAAGAAAAAAAATTATATTTGCTATTTTTCAATCGTTACAAAATGACCGTGAAATTGAAAATCACTACAAAATGAACTCTGAAAATGTTGAATTTTGGCAAACTAGATGAAAAACTACTCACAAATAAATAGAAGAAAATAAATATAACAGAAAAGAAAAACTATACAAAAACTACGAGAAATAAATAGAAGAAAATAAAGCAGAAAAAACTATAAAAGAAATTGGGGTGTTGCCCCTGTGGGCCTGATAGGCCACAGTGTGTAATTACAGGCCTTAAAGGCCCAGCAGACTCACAGGCAGCTGCAGAGTTTAGGCCCACAAGCCTGCTATATAGAGGAGTTCAAGGGGTAGCAGCGGCTGGGTTTATAAACCAGTGCGGCTGCCCTTCGCCTGGCGAGGTGGGACTAAACTTTGGGTGGCAACTGAGGTTTTAGTACCGTTGGAGCCACCAACCGGTACTAAGACCACCCTTTAGTACCGTTGGTGGCTCCAACTGGTACTAAAGGCCTCGTCTTCCGCCTCTTCGCTGGCGAAAGTTGGCCTTTAGTACCGTTGGTGGCTCCAACCGTACTAAAGGCCTTCCTATATATACAACACTTACGAAAATTTCAGTTACATCTCCTACTTCTTGGCGTCTCTCCAACCTCTCGTCGCCCGCTCTCGCCGCGCCCGTCGCCCGCCCGTCGCCCAGCGCCACCGTCGCCCGCCGCCCGTAAATGCCCGTCGCCGCTTGTAAATCGTCGTCGCCCGTCAGCCCGCCTTCGTCGCCCGCCGCCCGTCGCCATAAGCCCGTGCCGTCGTCACAAGATTGTATGTATATGTACACACATACACATACACACATACACACACACATACACACATACACATACACACATACACATGTACACACACATACACACATACACACACATACACACACATACACACACATATTTTTTTACTTATTTTCTGTTTTCTGTTTTTAGAAAATTTAATTAGATATTAATTAGCTAGGTATGTGAGATTTGAACTAGTTGAATAATTAATATAACTAGTTTATTTTTAGTAAGAAAATTGTCAAGTAGTTTATTTTTAGGTATTTGAGATTTGAACTAGTTGAATAATTAATATAACTAGTTTATTTTTAGTAAGAAAATTGTCATATATGAGATTTGATGATCTAATTAAAATATTATTTGTTAATGAGTTTTTCTGTTTATTTAATGTTTTTATATATATTTTGAGTTTACATAAATGTTAGATTAATGTCCAATGTTAGATGAATTAGATAGAAAAGTTAAATATATAGTAATGTCAATTGTTAGAGATAAATATATATAGTTAGATATATATTTGAATTGGCTAGATATTAATTAATGTCAGATAGTAATAAGTGTTTAATGTTTCACCTATATGAACATATAGGAAATGTCATCTGATGACGAAAAAGATTTCATTATGTGCTAACACCGTGAAGACCAAGCGCGGCCTGTAACAGAAATTTCCTTGTTGATGGTAGGCGCTTGACATCAAGCTGAATGAGACATTCAAGTGGATACGGTAAGTCACAACGTCAATTATTATTTGAATGCAAAACTTATGCTTCATTTGCTTCAACTTATAATTTGAAAGCATGACTTATGCTTCATTTGCTTCAACTTATAATTTTAAATTTTCACTATTCTACTAGCGCATCCCCTGCCATGCAAGAATTTTTGTCTTGGATAAGATAGGTTTTAGTGCTATAGATGATATGGAGGTAAAGAGAGTTTACTTGAAGACAGAGCATGGGTATACTTTCAATGTCAAATTATATAATGGAGACACATACACCCATTTTGAATGCAAAACTTGGCAAGCACTATGCAAGGCTTATGCATTTGAGCCTTATATGGTTATCACCTTTGATATTCGTCCGGAAGATGATATTGAAGGTAATATAGACATCTGTATCGATGTGCAAACGCCTCCAGTTCTACCATTATGTGAGTTTTTCTCAACTATGGATGCATATGTTTATGTCTTTGATACAAACTATACAAAAATAGTTGACAACTAATTTGTATTGTCAGCTTATTTCGGTTCAAGCAAACATGTTCGGCGCTTGGTAGACAGGACCTACTACTGGCCCGTGGCTCAACTAAACTGCGAGGAAATAAGTCATTATGTTTCATGGCTTGAGGATCTTAATACTGTCAAGACAATTTTTTTCCTAAACTTAGAAATGTTAGTACTCAAAGCGTCGACCAATGGTGATCGTATTGAACTACGGTCACATCTATAATCGAAAGATGGTAAGATTTTAACTATTTGTCCTTAATTAGTGCATCTTTTGCATACATTATTTTTGAAGCTAAACTTTCATTGCTTAGTATATTAATTACTATACGATGTTCTTTCATCAACAGGGACTTCCGATGACAGTTGTGCCTCAGTGGATCGAGACAAAAGGTCGCATGTCAATGGTTAGCTTACGACCAAGATTTCCTACATTACACATGAGTGCATTCAGGATTTCAAAGCAAAGAATGCTTAATAGTGTAAGATTGGAGCAAAATTGTAAACGATCGCAGAGAAGTACTAGGGGCAGCAAGGAGAAGCGCAACCCAAGATTAGGAGACAGATTCATCTGCATGCTCCAAAGATGATGAATCAGAGAGCTATACATGTTCTATGCTATTCTACCCGAGAGGGAGCAGCAAGAGTAGCTAGTTCATGCTCTTAATTAATTAGTACTTGTCCTCTCTCATGCATGTCCGTATTGTCCTGAACTTCATGTTGGTGATGATTATGTTGAACTCGATGATATCTTTGCTTCGCTACAAAGTGAACTCGATGATTATGTTGGTGATTAGATAGCTAGCGGTAATGACTATGATGATTAAATAGTGGTAACTAATGACGACTATGATGATTTTTAGCTAGCTAAAGTTTATTTATTTATTAATATGCGATGATGATGATGATGATGATGATCACTACAACTCACTATAACGTAAAACAATCCTAAATTAAATTGATAACACAAATTTAATTGAAAAATAAAAAATAAAACAAAAACCCACAAACATGTAGTACCGGTTGGTGTTACCAACCGGTACTAAAAACTCCTTCCCCGGAGCTGCCTCGTGACACGTGGTTGGCCTTTAGCACCGGTTCGTGTTGAACCGGTACTAAAGGGGGGCCCTTTAGTGACCACACTTTAGTGCCGGTTGTGGAACCAGCACTAAAGGGCCTTACGAACCGGTGCTATTGCCTGGTTCTGCACTAGTGCTACTTATTGTTGCGACGACGCTTGCCATTGCTCTGCTTCTGGCTGGATCCCTGGACGTTTTGCGGAAGGAGGCACTTCCTCATGTTAACGATCCGCCTGTACATGTCGTAGCTCGTGTACGCTTCCTTGGCCGCGTACACGACGTGAGCTTTGTTGAGTTTCTCCATCCAGGCCGAGTGCCAGGCACGCTTGTCCTTGTTGCACGAATCCTTCATGTCTCTGTAGTAGGGGTCGATGATTGGCTCGGCGAGGTGAACCAGTGAGTCCTTCTCATGCTCCTTGCTGCCCCAGATCTTGTATTGGCCCTGGATGTCGACAAGATTCTGGCAGGTGATGCCCGAATTCTCGAGCACCTTTACATCGTTGGTGATGTCCACCATAGCGAACATATAGTGGGGGCTGTTGACAAACCTGGCGAAACGCTCACAAGGCCTTGTGGCCAGGCAGTAGTGGTAGACGAGGACGTGGTAGCGCACACACATCTGGGCGACAACGACCTTGGGATGAGATACGGCACAAGTGCGGGTGTACTCGAGGTCGAACCTGACCACCTTGTACTTCTCCGCGGCAAGCAACAGCTCCATGATGTGGATGGAGTGCTCCACCCAGACCGGGTCGTTGGTGTACACCACCAAGAGGTCCATGAACCTTCTGTGGGTGTCCACCACGGCAAGCATGGTGAACTGCTGCTCGTCGTCGGCAGCCTCTTGGAGCGCCATTGAAGCCGCGTAGGATACCCTCTAAGAATTTCTCATGGTGGGTGTGCTTCTTGCAATGGTGGGGCGTGATACGTCTCCAATGTATCTATAATTTCTGATTGTTCCATGCTATTATATTATATGTTTTGGATGTTTAATGAGCTTTATTATGCACTTTTATATTAGTTTTGGGACTAACCTACTAACCAAAGGCCCAGTGCAGATTGCTATTTTTTTTCCTATTTCAGTGTTTCGCAGAAAAGGAATATCAAACGGAGTCCAAACGGGATGAAACCTTTGGGAGAGTTATTTTGGAACAAACGCAATCCAGGAGACTTGGAGTGGACGTCAAGGAAGAAACGAGGCGGCCACAAGGTAGGAGGGCGCGCCCAGGGGGGTAGGCGCGCCCCCACCCTCGTGGGCCCCTCGTGGCTCCACTGACCTACTTCTTTCGCCTATATATACTCATATACCTCGAAAACATCCGGGACCACCACGAAACCCTATTTCCACCACCGCAACCTTAAGTACCCGTGAGATCCCATCTTGGGGCCTTTTCCGGCGCTCTGCCGGAGGGGGAATCGATCATGGAGGGCTTCTGCATCAACATCATATCCTCTCCGATGATGTGTGAGTAGTTTACCACAGACCTTGGGGTCCATAGTTATTAGCTAGATGGCTTCTTCTCTCTCTTTGGATCTCAATACAAAGTTCCCCTCGATTCTCTTGGAGATCTATTCGATGTAATTCTTTTTGCGGTGTGTTTGTCGAGATCCGATGAATTGTGGGTTTATGATCAAGATTATTTATGGACAATATTTGATTCTTCTCTGAATTCTTTCATGCATGATTTAATATCTTTGCAAGTCTCTTCGAATTATCAGTTTGGTTTGGCCTACTAGATTGATATTTATTGCAATGGGAGAAGTGCTTAGCTTTGGGTTCAATCTTGCGGTGTCCTTTCCCAGTGACAGCAGGGGCAGCAAGGCACATATTGTATTGTTGCCATCGAGGATAAAAAGATGGGGTTTATATCATATTGCTTGAGTTTATCCCTCTACATCATGTCATCTTGCCTAATGCGTTACTCTGTTCTTATGAACTTAATACTCTAGATTCATGCTGGATAGCGGTCGATGTGTGGAGTAATAGTAGTAGATGCAGAATCGTTTCGGTCTACTTGTCGCGGACGTGATTCCTATATACATGATCATGCCTAGATGTAACTATGCGCTTTTCTATCAATTGCTCGACAGTAATTCGTTCACCCACCGTAAATTATGCTATCTTGAGAGAAGCCAGTAGTGAAACCTATGCCCCCCAGGTCTATTTTCCATCATATTATTTTCCTATCTACTTGCTATTTTTGCCTCCTTTTATTTTGCAGTCTTTACTTTCCAATCTATATCATAAAAATACCAAAAATATTTATCTTATTATCTCTATCAGATCTCACTTTTGCAAGTGGCCGTGAAGGGATTGACAACCCCTTTATCGCGTTGGTTGCAAGGTTCTTATTTGTTTGTGCAGGTACGAGGGACTTGCGTGTAGTCTCCTACTGGATTGATACCTTTGGTTCTCAAAAACTGAGGGAAATACTTACGCTACTTTGCTGCATCACCCTTTCCTCTTCAAGGTAAAACCAACGCATGCTCAAGAGGTAGCAAGAAGGATTTCTGGCGCCGTTGCCGGGGAGATCTACGCCAAGTCAAGACATACCAAGTACCCATCAGAGGCTCTTATCCCTCGCATTACATTATTTGCCATTTGCCTCTCGTTTTTCCTCTCCCTCACTTCACCTTTTCCTTTTCTTTGCCTTCTTCCCGTGTGTATCTTTGTTTGTGTTTTCATGTGCCTTCTATTTGCTTGCATCTTTGCTTGCTAAAAATCTATTGATATGGATCCACTTAAAGTGTTCTACTTGGATCATCTTCGATCATTATGCGCTCGTGCTGAAATCCCAACTAGCCTAGTTGATGGGAAATCTCTAGATGAGCATGCTCATTTTGTGCGTCACCGTTTGTCTGAAAAAGGGAGATTCTTATGGGATCAAATAAATAGATTGCTATGTTATGCTTGGAATCTTTGTGAAATTTATGATTTTACTTGTTGCTCTAAGAACCCTAAAAAACACCTCCCCTACCTATGTAAGTTTAATGATAATGGAATCTTATCTTCTTATGCAAAGGATGTTTATAGTTACAATGATATCGAACAAATTTAAGAATTTGTTGCTTTTAAGGGTGCTTATGAAGTTGCTTCTTTGATTGAGAAGTATGATATTACTCTCTATGAATCTGAAAATTTTGACATACTTAAATATTGCTATGAAAACTATGCTCATAATGTCTATGTCAAAGAATTTATTGAAAGAATGACCGTTGCTTCTGAAGAAAATAATGATATGCATGAATCTATAGATAATTATGATTCTGATGATTTGATTGAAATATCCTTTGATGAACATGATGCTTGCTATTCTTGTGGCAATGATGACAATATTTATGAAGATGAATTTGCTATAGTTCCTTATGTTAAACATGAGATTGTTGCTATTGCACCCATACTTGATAGTTCCTTCGATGGAAAGCATGATTGCAATGATCTTACAATAAATTCTCTTGATGCCAATTTTGCTAATAATATGCAAAACGCTAAGCTTGGGGATGCTAGTTTTGCTATGTCTATTACTTGTTGCAATGATCATGATTGGGGTGATTCTTCTTATGATCTTGAAAATTTATTTAAGCCCCATGATGAATATGAGATTGATATTAGTGTTTGCAATATTATTGAAAGTGGGTTTGGAAGAGTGTCAACTTTAGATCCCACATATTTGGAGAATGTTCAATCTTATAATTTTTATGATAAAAGTGGGTTTAGAGAGGTCATGACTTTAGTTAATAATAATCCCACTATTTTGGAAGAGTGTCAACTTCGCATGCATGTGGATCGTGTTGAGAATATGTTTTGTGATAGCTATATTGTTGAATTTGCTTATGATCCTACATGTAATTATTATTATCACTAAATTACCTCTCGTTATGTTGAGATTGCTATTGTTTCTTTCCGCTTCCTTGCATATGCTAGTTTTTGCTTGGCTTGATAATTTGTTTGCCTATAAGATGCCTATGCATAGGAAGAACGATAGAATTAGATCTGTTTGTCACATGTTTTATGATGCTCTGTTTGTGCTTCAATTCTTGTCTTTCATGTGAGCATCATTGAATCTATCAATGCCTAGCTAGGGGCGTTAAACGATAGCGCTTGTTGGGAGGCAACCCAATTTTATTTTTGTTTCTTGCTTTTTGCTTCTGTTTAGTAATAAATAATTCATCTATGTTCTGTTTAGATGTGGTTTTATGTTTTAATTAGTGTTTGTGCCAAGTAGAACCTTTAGGAAGACTTGGGTGAAGTCTTTATGATCTTGCTGTGAAAAACAGAAACTTTAGCGCTCACGAGATTAGCTGCCATTTTTTACTGGAGAGGCTTTTAGGTTGACTCTTTTTGCAGATAATTAATAGACAAATTCATCACATACACCAATTTATTTCAGAATTTTTGGAGTTACATAAGTATACGTTTGATACAGATTGCTACAGACTGTTCTGTTTTTCACAGATTCTGTTTTTCGTGTGTTGTTTGCTTATTTTGATGAATCTATGGCTAGTATCGGAGGGTCTGAACCATATATAAGTTGGAATACAGTAGGTTTAACACCAGTATAAATAAATAATGAGGTCATTACAGTACCTTAAAGTGGTGATTTGTTTTCTTATACTAACGGAGATCATGAGATTTTCTGTTGAGTTTTGTGTTGTGAAGTTTTCAAGTTTTGGGTAAAGATTTGATGGATTTTGGAATAAGGAGTGGAAAGAGCCTAAGATTGGGGATGCCCAAGGCACCCAAAGGTAAAATTCAAGGACAACCAAAAGCCTAAGCTTGGGGATGCCCCGGAAGGCATCCCCTCTGTCGTCTTCGTCTATCGGTAACTTTACTTGATGCTATATTTTTATTCACCACATAATATGTGTTTTGCTTGGAGCGTCTTGTATGATTTGAGTCTTTGCTTTTTAGTTCACCACAATAATCCTTGCTTTACACACCTTTTGGAGAGACACACATGAATCGGAATTTATTAGAATACTCTATGTGCTTCACTTATATCTTTTGAGCTAGATAATTTGGCTCTAGTGCTTCATTTATATCTTTTTAGAGCATGGTGGTGGTTTTATTTTATAGAAATTATTGATCTCTCATGCTTCACTTATATTATTTTGAGAGTCTTATAGAACAGCATGGTAATTTGCTTTGGCTATAAAATTAGTCCTAATATGATGAACATCCAAGATGGGTACATTAAAAACTATCATATAAAGTGCATCAAATACTATGAGAAGTTTGATACTTGATAATTGTTTTGAGATATCAAGATGGTGATATTAGAGTCATGCTAGTTGATTAGTTGTGAATTTGAGAAATACTTGTTCTAAAGTTTGTGATTCCCGTAGCATGCACGTATGGTGAACCGTTATGTGATGAAGTCGGAGCATGATTTATTTATTGATTGTCTTCCTTATGAGTGGCGGTCGGGGACAAGCGATGGTCTTTTCCTACCAATCTATCCCCCTAGGAGCAAGCGCGTAGTACTTCGTTTCGATAACTAATAGATTTTTGCAATAAGTATGTGAGTTCTTTATGACTAATGTTGAGTCCATGGATTATACGCACTCTGACCCTTCCACCATTGCTAGCCTCTCTAATACCGCGCACCTTTCACCAGTATCATACACCCACCATATACCTTCCTCAAAACAGCCACCATACCTACCTATTATGGCATTTCCATATCCATTCCGAGATATATTGCCATGCAACTTACCACCGTTCCGCTTATTATGACACGTTTCATGATTGTCATATTGCTTTGCATGATCATGTAGTTGACATCGTATTTGTGGCAAAGCAACCTTTAAAATTCTTTCATACATGTCACTCTTGATTCATTGCATATCCCGGTACACCGCCAGAGGCATTCACATGGAGTCATATTTTGTTCTAGTATTGAGTTGTAATTTTTGAGTTGTAAGTAAATAAAAGTGTGATGACCATCATTATTAGAGCATTGTACCAAGTGAGGAAAGGATGATGGAGACTATGATTCCCCCACAAGTCGGGATGAGACTCCGGACAAAAAAAAGGGCCAAAAAAGGCCCAAAATAAAAAAAAGGAGAAAAGAAATAAAAGGGACAATGCTACTATTCTTTTTCCACACTTGTTCTTCAAAATAGCACCATGATCTTTATGATAGAGAGTCACTAGTAGAAAAACGGCCAAATCTTCAGCTCATTAGTCCCGGTTTGAATTTGAGCCGGCACTAATGTGACCATTAGTGCCGGTTCGAATGGCTAGGCGGCCGCTCTCATTAGTACCGGTTCGTGCCGAACTTTTAGCACTGGTTCGTGCCACGAGCCGATACTAAAGAGAGTGGTGGCAGGATGTTGTCAGTCTGGGGCCCCTCCAGCACCTTTAGTACCGGTTCGTGCCTCGAACCGGTACTAAAATAAATCTATATAAACCCTTCGTCCACCAGCTCTGTTCTTCCCCCTTTCCCCTCTCCTCTCTATTCTTCCCTTCTTGCTCTCGAGCTCATCACAAATTTTGCCGAAATTTTGTCAAGATTTGAAGGCCCCCATCCATTCAAATGATCACAAAGGTTAGCAACTTTGTCCTTTCATCTCTCATTGCTAGATTAGCTCTTGCAATGGTTTATATAGTGATTAATTTGTGGGTTTTAGTAATTTGGGAGGAATTATATATATGTGGTAGTATTTGATTTATATGCAAATTGAGGTCAAAATAACACTTAGTTTGCATATGTAGGTGTGGTTTACGTAGTGCCTTCTAAATCTCTGTGGTAACCACCGCCGATTGCCCTTTTACCGTCTCCTGTCGCCAAAGACCACCTTGTGGTAAGCCTCTTGTTCTTACCTTTTTATATAAAAATTCATGTTTATGTGATTTGGATATATAGTTACTCGTATAATTATCTTACCCGTATGTTGTTTGTTATACATAGTGCCATGGTTTTGATATCCGTCCCTCGGCCCTCGTCCGTGTTATGATTCAGATGTGGTATATTCTCTTTTAGAACTATTTGTTGCATTTAGTGTTTATGAAAAATCATGCCCATCAAGTTGACATAGATATTTTTATCTAGGAGGTATGTGAACCGGAAATTCCAACCGACCCTATTGTCGAGAGGTTAAATTTAGTTGAAAGAGAAAAAGAGTATTTGAAAGAAAAATTGAAAAGAATTGAGGGGGAGAAGATGGAATTGGAGTTGCATGTTGCCGATGTCGTCGATGATCACAAGATCAAGATTGAGAAAATGCATGTGAAGATTAGAAAGATTAGAAAATATGACATTGATAATCGAGGCTTGGTATCATTATGTCGTTGGATCAATTGTTACCTTAGTTGCGATCTTGATCGCATTTTTGTTGCATTTAAATGCTTTAGCTAGAGAGTTATTTGTTTGTTGCATTTAAGTGTTGTATGAACTTTATGTATGAACTTGTATTAATTTGGTCTTTTCGGTGTTGTGTAATGAAGATGAGCCGACAATGGATGTACGATGACCGATGCTCTCATGAGTTCATTAATGGCATGCATACTTTTCTGCTTGCGGCTGAGGCAAACAAGCGGGTGGATGGTTTTATGCCTTGTCCATGTGCTGGCTGTAAGAATGATCACAATTACTCTAACTCAAGAACCATTCACATCCACCTGTTTGAGTCTGGTTTCATGCCCCACTATAATGTTTGGACCAAGCACGGAGAAAGAGGGGTTATGATGAAAGACAATGAAGAAGAAGAGGATGACGACAGCTATCCTGGCCACGGGTTCCCTGAATACGATGATACAACAATGGGGTAAGAAGCTGAGCCGGCAATGCGGGAAGAAGTTGAAGAAGAGGCATCATATGGGCCCGTTGATGATCTAGGTCGGGCCATTGCCGGTGCAAAGAGAAACTGCGTGAGTGAAAAGGAGAAGAAGAAGTTGCAACACATGTTAGAGGATCACAAGAAATTGTTGTACCCGAATTGTGAAACTGACAAGAAAAAGTTGGGCACCACACTGGAATTGCTGCAATGGAAGGCAGAGAATGGTGTATCTGACAAGGGATTTGGAAAGTTGCTGGTAATGATAAAGAATATGCTTCCAAAGGACAACGAATTGCCCGAGAGTACCTACAAAGCAAAGAAGGCTATCTGCCCTCTAGGGTTAGAGGTGCAGAAAATACATGCATGCCCTAATGCCTGCATCCTCTACCGCGGTGAGTACGAGGATTTGAATGCGTGCCCTGTATGCGGTGCATTGCGCTATAAGATCATCCGCGATGACCCTGGTGATGTCAAGGGCTAGCGCCCTAGGAAAAAGATTCCTACCAAGGTGATGTGGTATGCTCTTATAATACCACTGTTTAAATGTTTCTTCCAAAACAAAGAGCATGCCAAGGCGATGCGATGGCACAGAGAAGACCGTAAGAAAGATGGAAAGTTGAGAGTACCCGCTGACGGGTCGCAATGGAGAAAAATCTAGAGAAAGTACAGGAAGGAGTTTGCAGGTGACGCAAGGAACGTATGGTTTGGTCTAAGCGCAGATGGCATTAATCCTTTTGGGGAGCAGATCAGCAACCATAGCACATGGCCTGTGACTGCATGTATGTATAACCTTCCTCCTTGGTTGTGCATGAAGCCGAAGTTCATTATGATGACAATGCTCATCCAAGGCCCTAAGCAACCCGACAATGACATTGATGTGTACCTAAGGCCATTAGTTGAAGAACTCTTATAGCTATGGAATGGAACAGGTGTACGTGCGTGGGATGAGCACAGGCAGGAAGAATTTGACCTAAAGGCATTGCTTTTCGTGACCATCAACGATTGGCCTGATCTCAGTAACCTTTCAGGACAGACAAACAAGGGATACCGCACATGCACGCACTGTTTGGATGATACCGACAATATATATTTGGATAATTGTAGGAAGAATCTGTACCTGGGACATCGTCGATTTCTTCCGAGCAGGCATCCCGTAAGAAAGAAAGGTAAGCATTTCAAAGGTGAGGCGGATCACCGGACGAAGCCTCGCCACCGTATTGGTGCTGATGTACATGATATGGTAAAGGATTTGAAGTCTTCGGAAAGGGTCCTAGCAGACAACCTGTTCTGAATGACGCTGACGAACGCGCACCCATGTGGAAGAAGAAATCTATATTTTGGGACCTGCTGTATTGGAAAGACCTAGAGGTCCGCTCGGCAATCGACGTGATGCATGTGACGAAGAATCTTTGCGTGACCCTGCTTGGCTTCTTGGGTGTGTATGGGAAGACAAAGATACACCGGAGGCACGGGAGGACCAGCAACATATGCACGGAAAAGATGGCATACATCAGGGTCATGCGAGCTATGCTCTTACCAAAGAAGAGAAGGAAATCTTCTTTGAATGCTTGCTCAGTATTAAGATACCGTCTGGCTTCTCATCGAATATAAAGGGAATAATAAATATGGCAGAGAAAAAGTTCCAGAACCTAAAGTCTCATGACTGCCACGTGATTATGACGCAACTGCTTCCGGTTGCATTGAGGGGGCTTCTACCGGAAAATGTTCGATTAGCCATTGTGAAGCTATGTGCATTCCTCAATGCAATCTCTCCTAAGGTAATTGATCCAGAAATCATACCAACACTAGAGAATGATTTGGTGCAATGTCTTGTTAGTTTCGAGTTGGTGTTCCCACCATCCTTCTTCAACATCATGACGCACGTCCTAGTTCACCTATCTTGAAGAGATTAACATTCTTGGTCCTGTATTTCTACACAATATGTTCCCCTTTGAGAGGTTCATGGGAGTCTTAAATAAATATGTTCATAACCGTGGTAGGCCAGAAGGAAGCATCTCCATGGGCCATGAAGATGAGGAGGTCATTGAGTTTTGTATTGACTTTATTCCTGACCTTAAGCCGACTGGAGTTCCTGAATCGCGGCATAAGAGCAGACTGGATGGAAAAGGCATGCTAGGAGGGGATCAAATAATATGTATGTACGGACATTCTCTCACTCAAGCACACAACACAGTTCTACAGAATTCCGCCTTGGTGGCTCCGAATGTGGACGAACACAAGAATTTTCTACGCTCCAAACACACAGGCGGTCGGCGACCGGATTACACTTGAACAAGCAGGGACTTTCAACTTTGGCTGGTTGCACACACATGCCATGCATGACGCCGCTATTGAAGATGACATGTACTTGCTGACCCAGTTACCATCTTCGAATATAATGACTTTCAAAGGGTACGAGATAAATGGGAATTTACACGATCACCCAAGATAACAAGAGCACCAACCAAAACAGTGGTGTCCGCTTTGATGCACCAACCAAGACGGGAAAGGAAACATATTATGGCTACATAGAGGACATATGGGAACTTGACTATGGACGTGGTTTGAAGGTCCCTTTGTTTTGGTGCAAATGGGTGAATATGACACGAGGCGGGGTAACGGAAGACCCGCAGTAGGAAATGACAACAGTGGATCTCAACAATCTTGCGTATGCAGACGACCCATTCGTCCTAGCCAATGATGTGGCACCGATTTTTATGTGAAGGACATGTCCACCAAGCCGAGAAAAAGAGAAGATAAGGTAGCGAATGCATCATACGATGAGCCAAAGCGCCACATAGTTCTTTCTGGGAAAAGAAACATCGTGGGAGTGGATGACAAGACATACATGTCAGAAGATTATGAAAAGTTTCATGAAATTGTTCCATTCACAGTGAATATTGACCCGAGCATTCAGTTAAATGATGAAGATTGTCCATGATTACGGCGCAAAGGGACACACGCGCAGAAAAAGTTTCACACGGCCCAAAGATCGCACTCTGAGATGTGATCGGCTTCTCACTGTCATCACTTTCTTCTCTAGTGAGTTTCCGGACTTATATATCTGGAAAGTCCCGCTTCGAACAAACCAGAGGGAATCTTTGTAATAGTTAGAGTACTTATGTGTTTTGGCATTTGAAACGCGAAGAAATTTTTCTTTCATGCATTTACTGATTTTTTCAGCTAAATGACCCTCAAATTGAAAAACACTTCAAATGAAACTGTGAAAAGGTTGAAAGTTGGGATGGTATCATAATTTCACGCACATAGCATGTACAAAAAAGTAGAGAGGGTTACGGCAAAAACTGGATGCACTTCGTGTACAAAATGGACAATCTCTTTCGAAGTATTAGGGTTTCGGACGAAAACTCATACATTACAAAAGGCATTTCATTTTTTAAATAACCTAAGTATTACCAAATTGAATATAATGATAAAACACACTAATATTAAACATAAGAAAAAAGAATCACTAAAAAAATCTATTTTTAAGGTTAACTTATTCACAAACTAGTGATTCACACAAATTTCAAATAATTCAAATTTAAACTATTCAAATTTGAAAACTACCGGCACTAACAGAAAGTTTGTAATTTTTTGTACCTGAGGAAAAAATATTCACAAAGAAACTCTAAATACAGCAAAAAACAACTTAAAAATAAAAAGCAGAAAAGAAAAACGAGAAGAAAAAAACTAAATAAAAAAGCCCGCCTACTGGGCCACAGCGGCCTGCATACGACTAGAAACCCAACCTCTAGTTGGGCCAGGATGCATGCCCGCTAGCCCAGTAGGCCCAACAGGGCATCGCAACTGAGGTAGGCCCAGAAGGCCTGCTTTAGAGAGGAGCTCGACACAGCAGCGGCGGCGGGGCTTATAAGCAGGTGTGGGCGCCCCTCGGCTAGCGAGGTGGGACTAAACTTCTGCGCCCTCGCCTGTCAGCGCACCACCTTTAGTACTGGAAGGTGGATCCAGCCGGTACTAAGGGGGGGGGGGGTCTTTAGTACTTGTTGGAGCCACGACCCTGTACTAAAGGGGTGCCGTTCCCGCCGCTTGGCCTGGACAAATTTGACCTTTAGTACCGGTTGGTGGCTCCAACCGGTACTAAAGGTCATCCCTATATATACAACACTTACCAAAATTTCAGTTTCTTCTCCTCTGCTTCTTCGACCCCGTCGCCATCGCCGCCCCCCTCGCGCCTGCCCGTCGACTCCAGCGCCCGTCCCGTCGCATCCTCCCGTCGACTCCGCCGCCCGTCGCCGCCTCGTCCCCGTCGCCGTCCCCTCGCCTCGCCGTCGCCGTAGCCTTGGACCTCGCCTCGTCGTCGCCGTCGCCTTGGACCTCGCCTCGCCGTCGTCGTCGCCTCGACCTCGCCCGCGCTGTGATCCCCTCTCCCCCCTCCTCCCTCGAATTGAAGCAGCGCCCTTGGTCTACCTGCACACATACACACACAATTTTTCTGTTTTAGCTATAGTTGTTCTTCTGTTTTTAGTTTTTTATGTTTTTTATACAAAGGTTTTAGATGAATTAATTAATTAGATACTTTTAGTTCTAGGTATATTAATGCCTAAGAACATTGCAAACAAGTTTGTTCGTTAGTGCGGAGTTCTTGTGAAGGACCAACTCCCGATCTCCCTTCAAGAATGGAAAGAGCCAGCAAAGAAACGTCCAGATCTTACTTTTCTCGACGACAGAGCAAAATCTCTGCTTTGGGAAAAACTCATGGAACATTTCACCCTACCAGATCATTTCAAGGATGCAGATGTGCAGAAAGTCAAGGACGCTGCTCTTAGGAAGATGGCAATTGCGTTCAACACCCACAAGAAAACTATATGGACCAAGTACGTGAAAGGAGGAAAGAAGACTCCAGAATTCAAGGGATCACTGGACAAGTAAAGAGAACACTGGCCCACTTTTGTGAAATTTAAGGAATCAGAATTATCGAAGGAACGGTCGAGAAAAAACAAGCACTACTGGAAACTGGGAATTTGCCATCAGCCAGCTCTTTGCCATCTGCCAGCTGATGGCAAAGAACGTCTTTGCCATCTGCTTATAAAAAAAAGATGGCAAAGAACTGACAGACGGCAAATAACATGGTTGCCATCAGCCAATTCTTTGCCATCTGCTAGTGGATGGCAAATAATCTTTGCCATCTGCCAGCAGATGGCAAAGAGGTTGGCAAATCCTGTGGCCGTCGGGAGTGTAACGGCGTACTAGCCCCACCTCTTTGCCATCTGCCAGTGACGGCAAGATTCTTTGCCATCTATTTGGCGGATGGCAAAGAGATGGGTTATATTTTTCTAGACACACCTTCCCTCAAAAAAATGACACACCCCTCAGCTAGCACACACATCTTATCCATTCTCCACCCGACTCACGCCAAAGCAACCCTAGCGAGTGGCGGTGGAGGCGCGGAGCGCGGCCCGGGGCCCAAAGCGGCGGGAGGCGCCATGACTCACGGCTGTTCGCTCGCTCAGCGCCCATTGGGCGCGACGCGAGGCCCAAGGAGGCGGGAGGCGGGCGCCATGACCCGTGGCGGCCCCGGAGCTACTGCAGCAACCTGGCAGTGTGACGGAGGAGCAGGCTCCCGGCTGTTGGCTCATGTTGCTGCAGCTCTTGAAGCATCCATGGAGTCGCCAACCCCAAGTCGCCCGTCTGAGTGAGTTCCCGAGCCCCAGCGTCACGCCTTTGAACCTCATGCCCCAACCTGTGCTGTTTGAAATAGCCTTTTACATGCTATTTTTACACGAAACTTGTAGGTTGGAGCCAACGAATGAACTAGCCCTAAGCGCACATCATCCCTTCCCTTGCTAGGGTAAGTTCTTGTCGAGCCATGGTCGGTGGCGGACCTAGGATTGTGAATCAGGGTGGTCCAAATTTAATTTTTTTACATGCCAATGTACTAATTAATTTACCAATAGCGGAGTATAAATTGATCATTTTTCTCAAATAAGTCTTAATTTTGCACAAAAAAGCCTACATTGAAAAGTTCAAAGAAGACTGGCTGTATGTGTTCATTCTTCCACATTTGATACATGTATGTAATCCTGCGATCGTGGTTCACATTATGTTCTTCAGGTAACAATGACATGTACTGATTCAAAAAATGAGAATTGTTGACCAAAGCTGAAACAATTCGGTAGTAACTAGTAACTTTCCTGGAAATTACAGTTCAAGATGCCACATATATTAAAAATCTAACCCAAACAGAAATTGTTCAGTTGTTAGTAGTAACATTCCTGGACGGAATTTAGCGATGCTGACATTACAATTTACAAAGGAGCACAACAAGCCTAAACTCAGAACGAGCAGTTCTATTAGGTAGCAACCTGACGAGCAATGAGCAAGAGTAGAAAATTTTTGGGAAACAACCAGAAATCACATCAAAGGTACCTCAAATAGTACACGGGCGGCTGGTAGGCTCATCAGCTCTTGAAGGCCGGGTCACGAGCGGCGATCGCCGAATCGCGGATCGGGCGGCTGCGAAGCTTTGGATGGGCTTCGCGCCCGGGCAAAAGGTCGGACAGAGTCACCGGCGAGATGGGCAGCGGCGTAGAGCAGTTGAGGGGAATTGGGGGCAGGAGGGCAGGAGGCTGTGCGACGAGTCGAGGCTGTGTTGGCTGGGCTTTTCTATTTATTTTTTCTGGCCCATCCACTAATCTCTTATGGGCTATGTATATATGGATCGAACCAAATCCCAGGGTGGGCAGCGGCCCACCACATCCCTCTAATAGATCCGCCATCGCCATGGTTCTTGTAGATAAAGCGTCCAAGCCCTACTTTATTTCGTTAGTGTAGGCAGTAGGTAGTAGGCTACTTTTTGTTAAACGAAAAATTCAAAATCTTACATCCGGGTGAAGTCCTTTTCTATTTTCTTATAGCTACAATTCTCGAGTTTGAATTGATTCAGATTATGTTTGTCTTATTAAATGAAGGAATCATGCATCCGGGAAGGATGTATGATTACAGTGCTTCAAAGTGAAGGAATAAACAAAAACTAGATATTTGGTTTCTTGTTTACTACAAATAGGCTGCGGTCCTTGGATGACAAGAGTTTATTGGCTGCTTGTGTTAATCTTGAAGATGCACTTAAGAGTGGAGAACATAAAGATATTGATAGACTTGAATTGTCTTGCGAGCTACTTTTCTCTACAGGCTCACTTTAGAAATCTATGGGCCCACTTGATATTCTGAATTTTTTGAAGAAGCGCTCCTGAATCTATCCTAATGCTGTTATTGCATACAGAATTTTGTTAACCATTCATGTGACGATTGCATCATCGAAAGGAGCTTTTCTAAACTGAAGTTTGTTGAAATCCTACTTGCGTTCGACTATGACACAAGAAAGACTGAATGTTTGGTAGCTACAACTGAGATACTTAGCTTGTTTATGCCTTCATTTTTTTGTTGTAAAAAACATGATTCCAGCATGTGTAGAGTATTAGATTTCAGTTGTTTGTTGTAGTTTGTTTTCGTGGTTCAGTAAATTCTGCATCAATATTTAAAGTTTTAGTATGTCAAAACTCATTATTGTATAACATGTTTTTTGTATGAGTGATATCAGCTTTATGAGTCAGATAATTTTATCGTAAGTGCTTAACTTGATGACTTTGTAAACTTGCAAGACAGAAATTTCATTCTGTAAGGAAGTGAAAGACCTTCTCATTTTCTGATTGTTCTACCTCTCTGACTGAAACAGGAACTTTCGCGCAAAGAAAACACACACAGGGCAGGAACATGAGTACTCTCGCCCTTCCATGTTTCTGGTCGATCGAACTCTTCGGTGACCAGAAAATGAGAAAAGGGCAGGTCGTCGATGTACAGACCACAGGCGCTCGGACGCACGGCCGGCATCATGGTAAATCATAGCTCATAACCCATGAGGGGGTGTGAAGCAAGAAAGGAAGGTTAGTTGACTCTCCTCTAATTCATTTTGTTGCTGTTGAGAAACTCTCCTCTCCGATTCTGATTGTCTTAGTTAGTCCTTGGAAATCTCCCAATATTAGATTAATTATGCATTAAAAACTACAAAGAGTACAATAGTAGAAATTATAGTCACTAGTCCTCAACCCGATGCGTAAGCACGGGCTAGATCTGATTCTCCTTAACATTTTCACGTAATTCAATACTGTTAAAATATTGAAAATTTTAAATGAAAGAGTCAACTATACGTACAAATAATCAATAAAATTTATATTCTGGTACATTTAAGGCACATGTTAATTTTTATATTAAAATATTGATCAAATTAATTAAAAATAGAATCAATTCAAAATATAAGACCTTGTATATCTAAAATGATGTCCAGTTTGTATATATTATAAGATTCCTTTGCAATGAGATTTGCAACTACATTGTATTTCTGATAAACACCATCAACATTTTTGGACCAATATAAATTTAGTTCAAATTGATGAAGAGAAATGCATAGAATCCTATTATGTTTGCGTTATTCAAAATTTCTTGCCAAAATAATAGAAGTAATGTCCAGCCTTGGATCAACATCAAGGGTAGGCAAAGTTTCATCCTATTACGGTGGTACCCATGGCTATTTGCTTGAATTTCCCCTAAGGAATAGTTGGCAGCAATCATTTTTGTAATTTCTTAGAATATTTGTATATAACTATTAAATGTTTGAACCATAAGAATGTATACCAAGTAAATGCTTCTCAGATTACTTCCTCTGTTTCCTATTACGGTGGTACCCATGTTTATTTTCTGGGACTCGGAACGTTGACTCTTTTTATCCCTGAACTTGAACGATTGGATAATTTTCCTTTTTTTTATTGCGCAAAGAATAGTTTCATTACATTGCACGCGTCCTTTTCTTTTAGGCTGGAAAGAAGCATGTGTATTATTTATTGGTTAGAACACGGACGTAGTAGTCTGTGAGGACTCTTTTTTTTAACACGTCATTGAGGACTCTTGCATGTACGGGGTCCTTTAACCTTTATATATGTCGTGTCCTTTTTTATTTTTACCGAACATGTACTCATATTTTTTTCTCAAGCTATCATGTCAACTGTAGAGGAAATGATGATATACGTAATAAGGAGAAAGACATGCCGACGACATCCGGTTCCAATTTTCATCATACTATGTGCTAATATATGCTCTCAATGATAATATGCCACCTTGCGCTATCTACACGCAGCGTAAAATGTTCTTCTTTTGTATAATTATACACTATAAAATTATTGTATGCTTACCTTTGGTGGAATTTCAGAGTTGAAAGGACATGAAGTTTCCACGCCGAGGAGTTAATTTTGGTTGTCCTTTGTTTCATAAAAAATGTTGGTATCATTTAGAACTATGTTTATTTGGTGTAACCGGAATTAATCACTGGTTAAACATATAGAAGGAGTCTCTCTATTGGAAGGGGAAAATATAATATTAGACACCATTTATTTTTCTGCTCATTGATGCATGCAATGTATCATTTGGCCTTGATTTAATGTACTGCACTTTTCTTCATTGTTCTCTGTTCTTTAATAAGTCGGACACATATAGAACCTGATATTTCTTAGTGATGTCTTCAGATCCCATGAATGTCATTTTGCAATCAAGGTTTGTAACCATTGGGGAATGTTTTCTTGCTCGATGTATCAAGTTGCCATGGGGTGATCTACAGTGAAAGCTAGCAAGCCATCTCCTGATATTTTCCTTACTAGCAAGCTTAATGCGGAACACTTATATTTCAGTACTTGTTTGTTTAATTGTGTTATTTATCTGCAGGTCTCTTCCTTGTCCAAAGTATGTCGTACCTAATCAAGACATGTTCATTTAATTTACCCGTCATGTAAATGACACAACATGATTCACTTGTGTATAGTGTAAACATATATTTATTTATGGCAAGCAGGTGTTCAAATTATAGTTGTGAAACGTGTATAGTGTAATGATATAATTATTAAGGGAAGTGACGTCACAGTGGTCGTGCCTGGTCTTCTCCGAGTCTATGCTTGTGGTTTGTGTTCTTTAGATCTGTTCATGCCCCTATATTGCTATCTGATTTCATTGGAAGGTGAAAATGAATTGATATAAGAAAAAATAAAATTAAATGGGGCAATATAGTCACTTTGCCATCTGCGCCAGATGGCAAAGAGCTTTGCCATTAGTGGCGAGATGGCAAAGAGGCCACATGTCATCTAAATGTAAAATTTGGGCTGGCCTATTTGAGCTCTTTGCCATCTGCCGCAGATGGCAAAGCTCTTTGCCATGTCTTTGGCAGATGGCAAAGCATGCAACCTTTTCCATCTGGCTGGTGATGGCAAAGAGTTGCAGCCTTTGCCATCTGGCGGCTGATGGCAAAGTATGCCGTTAACCTCGGCGGAGCTAACCCGTTAAGAGGCTTTGCCATCTGCCGGCGGATGGCAAAGCCACTGAGCTCTTGCCATCAGCCGGAGATGGCAAAGCCGCACTCTTTGCCATCAGCCAGCGGATGGCAAAGAAGCCTTCTGGCGAGGTTTGGACGACTGTTTGCCATCTGGCTGGCTGATGGCAAAGCCTTTGCCATCCGCCGAACATGCCTTTGCCATCTGCCATGGCAGATGGCAAAGTGCCAGATTCCAGTAGTGAAGGCCAATGCCACAAAAAAGGAGCAGTTTCATAGGCTGGGGCTAGGTGGCTACGCGGTTGCAATGCCTAAGTGGGATAAGTCTGAGGAAGAGATGCAGGCTGCACATGTCACTCCAGTTACATTGAGCTGGCCCCCCAGGTGTAGAACTTGGTTCTATGCGGATGGGGGGGGGGGGCGTTGGACCCGAAGACAGGCCAGGTTTCAAAGAAGGCATGTCTTAAAGGAGCCGAAGATAAGTTACTTGAAGCAATAGAAGATGCTCGAAAGGGGGTGTTCATGCCCAATAGAGAGAACGACGAGCTTACGCACGCATACAGGAAATCCCTGAACACCGGGAAGAACATGAGGCAAGGGCGTTGTTCCGTGGTATGAGGGCTTTTCGGACTGGAACGCCGACTACAGAAGCCGTGCAAGAAGAATATAGAGGAGGAGAAGAAGAGGAAGCTGGAGGAGGAGCAGAGGAAGAAGGAAGAAGAACTCCTTCAAGGCCTAGAATCAGCGCACGCAGACTTGGCACTCAAATTCCAGTGGCAGCAGCAGCAGATCGACCCACTTAGCCTGGAAAGTAGGTCTCAGCAGCGGCAACAGTTGCGGATGATCCAGCATTGGATAGCACCGTCCCATCCATGCCGTTAAGTAGCATGGGTTCCGCCCCGGGCGATGGACTGCTGGATAGATACCCTGTGGGTGACATCATGGAGAACACTAACTGTGAGCTACACTTCAAAATCAAGAACATATCCATGAAGGTGGCGACGCCATTGCTTATACAAATTCCCCCGAAGCAACCTTCCATTGCAACCCGATTCCACCTGGCTATGCTTGTGTCCAGGTTGATAAAGTGGTGGACCAATATTCAGGGCTAGAGCTTGACATTCCTAGAGGTGACGAGGAGCACACACTGGGGGAGGCCAAACATCGTGTCATCCTATGGAGAAAGGATTGCATCATCTTTCCAAGGCCACCAACACCGCGTCAGCCGACTCCTCCTCAAAGACCGCCACCGCGTCAGCAGGCTCCTGCTCCTCCAAGTCCACCAACGCGTCAGGCCACTCCTCCTCCTCCAAGTCGGCACAGCGTCAGGCCACTCCTCCTGCTTCAAGTCTGGCACAGCGCCAGGGCACTCCTCCTGCTTTAAGTCCGACACCGCGTTAGGCCACTCCTTCTGCTTCAAGTCTGGCGCAGCATCAGGCCACTCCTCCTGCTCCAACTCAGCCACGTCAGCCGTCTCCGCCGCCTCAGCAATCGCGGAAGAGAGCCGCCGCAGCTATGGTGCGTAGCGGTACGAGTCGAGGTAGTACAGGAGGTATAGGCGGAGGCAAGCGATATCAATATGGTCCAAGTCTCACTCCTCTTACTCTGAGGCCTTACGACATGACCGAGGAGCAAAACACAGCCATAGTGAAGGCCCAAGTGGACGCCCATTTTGGACCGAAACCAGCACTGCCGCCAAGGGAGAAAACGCCAGAGGAAAAGATTGACCACTTTATTCGTATGGCTAGACCACCAGCTCCCAAGCCTGTTGACTCATACTATGAGCGCCTAATCAAGAAGGCACATCGAGCACGACTACAAAAGGAGTCGAGCTCGAGCTCGAGCCAAGCAGCTGGCAAAAAATGCGGGAAAACCATTCCCCAGCTAGGAGAAAAGGCGGCACAAACGACCCCCCCCCCCCGCTTGTTGTGCCAACACATGAGAGTACCGGCGCCCCATGTGGGCAAACCGTTCCCCAGCTGGGAAATCAGCTGGTAATAACCGTTGAGCATAGAAGCCAGGCTAAAATGCTCGGTATCACTGTTGGACAACTCCTCAAGATTGAGCCCATGTCTCTGCTTAGAGAGGAGGACATAAAAGCGGAAATATGTCCATGGCCGAACCTTTGGTCGAGCCTGAGGAGGTCAAGAAACTCCCAATGAGAATGTATGAATTGCATGATTGGTACATGAAAATTACCAAGAGTTCCAATCGAGAGCCCCTCATGGTGAAAGTAAAGGAGGAGCATTACTTCCATGGGCTAGCTGTCTCCGTTGAGTATTTAGAACTATTTCAGTTATTCAATCAAGATGCACTCGACAAATCTATCGTTAGTTGCTATTGTCTGTAAGTGATTTCATTCTGGAGTTTAAGTCCCAAGCTAGCTGTAGTGCTCATTGATCGATCATTACCTGTAATTATCCTCACTATATTCTTTTCTGTGGTATTATGCAGGATGAAGATGTATGAAATGAAAAAAGCTGGACGCTATGGCATTGGGTTCATTGACCCAAATTCCATTAATGAAGACACATGGAAATACAAATGGTATAAAGCAGATGTAGAGAAAAACATGCTAGAGTTCTTCAAGCGCCTCAATACCAATGAACATATACTACTTCCTTACAACTTCCTGTGAGTCACACTGTCTTGTACTACAAATTTTGTTGTTGCTTACTAGCTAGCTAGATGTTAATAATTAAGTGTATAGGGTTTAGGGTAGTTGATTAGTGTTATGCACATGCCCGCTTAATTAAGACATGCAAAGCATTAAGCATGCAGTTACCACTGGATCTTGTTAGTCATTAAAGTTGAAGAAGGAACAGTTGAAGTACTGGACTCACTACTTAAAAAAGAAAGTGACTTCACCATCTTGAAGGGGATAGTCGGCAGGTAATTTCAATCATTATTAACTATATCTTGGCCTTTTTAGTTCGTAATTTCCTCATATCAACTATTTAATAACCCCTTTATTCATTTTCTTTGTCGGCGGGCAGGGCTTGGGCAAAGTTCATCAAGGTGACTCCAGGCAAATGGCAAGAAAAGTTGTTTTGGTTTCGACCCAAGGTAAGTAATTAAGTAGTACTAGCTAGCTACCATCTCTTTAATTCTTGTTTCAATACCATTAAATAATTATCATGCTTGATTAATTATTATCTGATTAAATTCCATTCTCGTAAAGGCCCTGAAGCATGTGCCGGGGACTGATCTGTGTGCATACTACGTTTACGAGAACATTCGCATGATGGCGTCCGAAAGGAGCACATCTGATCGACAGCAATGGGTATGTTTGCCAGAACACTATTCACAATTTTTACATGATTATCGATATCTAGTCACACAACTAATACACATGCATATTGATCTCCTTCTTAACAGTTAAAAAACGTGCAGGGGTAGCTCCTACCAACGGAGCGCATACGAGCAATTCAAGAGGAAATAGTGGGGTTTTTGCTCGACCAGGTCATAGATCCCAAAGGAGAATACAATTACCCGCTACCGCCCCCATGAACCACTCCCAATTGTCATCGTGCTCCGAAGGCACCAAGGCAACATGTAGGATAAATTGTATATATACCTAATTGTATATATATATATATATATATATACATGTGTACGTGTGAATAATGGTGGTTGTGAGACATTCGATGATATATATATATATATATATATATATATATATATATATATATATATATATATATATGACCGGTTCTCTGAGACATTCTATTTATATATATACATAACATGTACAATATGTAGTATCGCAAAATACGAGCAAACGAAAAAGAATTAAATGGAAAACACAAAATTAAAGGAAAAAGAAATGATGAAACCAAAACCCCCCTAACATTTTAGTACCGGTTGGTGTTACCAACCGGTACTAAAGGGCTCCCTGCCCCCAGCGCTGTCCCGTGCCACGTGGTGGCCCTTTAGCGGCGGTTCGTGCAGAACCGGTACTAAAGGGGGGGGGACCTTTAGTCCCCACCCTTTAGTGCCGGTTACAGAACCGGCACTAAAGGCCCTTACAAACCGGTGCTATAGCCCGGTTCTGCACTAGTGAGTCTCTTATTTTGTCACTTCCATATACTAGTGGGAATTTTTCATTATAGAACTTGTCTTGTATATTCCAACAATGGGCTTCCTCAAATGCCCTAGGTCTTCATGAGCAAGCAAGTTGGATGCATACCCACTTAGTTTCTTTTGTTGAGCTTTCATACATTTATAGCTCTAGTGCATCCGTTGCATGGCAATCCCTACTCCTTTCATTGACATCAATTGATGGGCATCTCCCTAGCCCGTTGATTAGCCGCATCAATGCGAGACTTTATTTTTTTGTCTTCTCCACACAACCCCCATCATTATATTCTATTCCACCCATAGTGCTATGTCCATGGCTCACGCTCATGTATTGCGTGAAAGTTGAAAAAAGTTTGAGATTACTAAATTATGAAACAATTGCTTGGCTTGTCATCGGGGTTGTGCATGATGAGAGCATTTTTGTTTAACGAAAATGAAGCATAGCCAAACTGTATGATTTTGTAGGGATAAGCTTACTTTGGCATGTTATTTTGAGAAGACATAATTGCTTAGTTAGTATGCTTGAAGTATTATTATTTTTATGTCAATATTAAACTTGTATCTTGAATCTTTCGGATCTGAACATTCATGCCACAATAAAGAGAATTACTTTGAAATTTATGTTAGGTAGCATTCCACATCAAAAATTCTGTTTTTATAATTTACCTACTCGAGGACGCGCAGGAATTAAGCTTGGGGATGCTTGATACGTCTCCAACGTATCTATAATTTTTTATTGTTCCATGATATTATATTATCTGTTTTGGATGTTTAATGGGCTTTATTATGCACTTTTATATTATTTTTTGGACTAACCTACTAACCAAAGGCCTAGTGCAACTTGCTGTTTTTTGCCTATTTTTCAGTGTTTCGCAGAAAAGGAATATAAAACGGAGTCCAAACGGAATGAAACCTTCGGGAGAGTTATTTTTGAAAAAACGCAATCCAGGAGACTTGGAGTGGATGTCAAGGAAGAACCGAGGTGGCCACGAGGTAGGAGGGCACGCCCAGGGGGGGTAGGCGCGCCCCCACCATCGTGGGCCCCTTGTGGCTCCACCGACCTACTTCTTTCGCCTATATATATACTCATATACCACTAAAACATCCGGGAGCACCACGAAACCCTATTTCCACTGCCGCAACCTTCTGTACCCGTGAGATCCCATCTTGGGGCCTTTTCCGGCGCTCCGTCGGAGGGGGAATCGATCATGGAGGGCTTCTACATCAACACCATAGCCTCTCCGATGATGTGTGAGTAGTTTACCACAGACCTTCGGGTCCATAATTATTAGCTAGATGGCTTCTTCTCTCTCTTTCGATGTCAATACAAAGTTCTCCTCAATTCTCTTGGAGATCTATTCGATGTAATTTTTTTTGCGGTGTGTTTGTCGAGATCCGATTAATTGTGGGTTTATGATCAAGATTATCTATGAACAATATTTGATTCTTCTCTGAATTCTTTTATGCATGATTTAATATCTTTGCAAGTCTCTTCGAATTATTAGTTTGGTTTGGCCTACAAGATTGATCTTTTTTGCAATACGAGAAGTGCTTAGCTTTGGGTTCAATCTTGCGGTGTCCTTTCCCAGTGACAGTAGGGGCAGCAAGGCACGTATTGTATTGTTGCCATCGAGGATAAAAAGATGGGGTTTATATCATATTGCTTGAGTTTATCCCTCTACATCATGTCATCTTGCCTAATGCGGTACTCTGTTCTTATCAACCTAATACTCTAGATGCATGCTAGATAGCGGTAGATGTGTGGAGTAATAGTAGTAGATGCAGAATCGTTTCGGTCTACTTGTCGCGGACGTGATGCCTATATACATGATCATGCCTCGATATTCTCATAACCATGTGCTTTTCTATCAATTGCTCGACAGTAATTCGTTCACCCACCGTAAATTATGCTATCTTGAGAGAAGCCACTAGTGAAACCTATGGCCCCCGGGTCTATTTTCCATCATATCATTTTCCTATCTACTTGCTATTTCTGCCGCGTTTTATTTGGCAATCTTTACTTTCCAATACATATCATAAAAATACCAAAAATATTTATCTTACTATCTCTATCAGATCTCACTTTTGCAAGTGGCCGTGAAGGGATTGACAACCCCTTTATCGCGTTGGTTGCAAGGTTCTTATTTGTTTGTGCAGGTACGAGGGACTTGCGTGTAATCTCCTCTTTGGATTGATACCTTGGTTCTCAAAAACTGAGGGAAATACTTATGCTACTTTGCTGCATCACACTTTCCTCTTCAAGGGAAAACCAACGCATGCTCAAGAGGTAGCAGGGCACAATTGAAAGTTTGAAGAGACACAAGGGTAGGTTAAATGGCCACCATAATAAATGGGGGCCGGCCGACCTGTAATCGTCACGTCTTGTCACGGCGTTCATAGCGGAGGATTCTAGTGCACGCTTCACAACACCGCACCGCACGTGTGGGCTCGAAGAGGCGCCAAATGTATCGTCGGTGAGCCTGTTCCCGCGCTACCGCGCTGTTTACCGTGCAAGCTTCCCGCCCGGCTAGTTTGGCCACACGTCGGCTAGAAGAGGGACAAATCGTGGGCGTTTATTGGCAAAAAGCTTTGTAAAAACAAAGTGTGTGGAATGACTTCGGCCATAAGTTTACCCTTGGGTGATGAGGTCAAAGTTACACACAAGGGTGATGATGGACACTCGAGTGCGATAATTAATTCTATGCTCTACAGTGCACACGGTGGAAAAAACCAACTGTGTGCAATAATGTCGAAGATCGGAGTCGAGTTAGCTATATAGATCGTGTGCTGTGAGATCTACAAGGTAAACTGATTCGAGAATGGTTAATAAAATCTAAGACCATTGCATGCATATTAAGGTGAAAATAGTGCTAGCAATATACGAGTCTCACACGATGCCATTTCAACGATTGTACCACAAAAGCTCGAAATGTTACAAGGTTCAAATTCCAGAGTTATATGGCTCAAATCCAGCTCATCAGTTGCAAACGCTTGCACTGATCCGCTAAACATGGATATCAGAGATGTTCAAACTAATATCACCACTTCTAAGTCTGGGTTCGAAACCTCACAATTTTTGCAAAGGGGTCAGCCACTGAGAAGTCATGTATGGGGTTGACACGATGACTTCCGATTACTCTGTCATCTGAAGTTCCAAAATGAAATTCAACATTTTTGGAGCCTACTCCATTCTACCGCAGGCGCCGGCGCTAATCAACAAACCATTCATTTTTGCGAAATAAATTTAGGGCAAATCTCATTTCCTTCAGCACCCTTGCTCTAAGAACAAAGGACCTGGAAAATATAATCTCTGATAAGGTCCCTCGGTAGGAGTTCAAAGTAATTTCCGAGAGATGCAGATCTAGGAATTCAACGTGATTGTTATATTGTATCACATTATCCACCACTGGCCTAATCTTATCTACAAAAGAAGAAAACTTGTTAGTGCCTACATGCAGTTTTGAACATTACTACAAGCCTAGCTATTTGGTTTGCATGATTTGTAAAATGCACTAACATGCCATCTTTGATCTGACATGATTAACATGGGCATTTGATTACATACTAGAAAAATTTAGCCTTCTACACAAGAGGTTGGAGTGGATGAAAACTTCCCTAAGAAAACTAGTACAGATGAATCCAAAGGAGAAATCGTTATTGAATGTAACAATATGGATCAAGCAACCAATATGGGGGGGGGGGGCATGTATGTACTGAAATTCTCCAAAAGAACCTTCAGAAATCGTAGTACATTGTCATTGTAAACTTGCAAAAAGGTGTCACAGATTGAAATCCCTTATGGTTAACATTTTACAGGAAAGGAACATCACCTCGATATATAGCTTCTCCAGGCACGGAAAGCATCTCAGGAAACTGACAAACTTGCTCCAGGTCGGGGCCGATAGATTCTAGTGCCAAGACCTTCAACATGCTTGATTTGAGGTCAAGCTTGTCGGAATTATTTTCTGAATGACAGACGAACAAACATCTTCAAAATTAAAAATAATGTTAATTTGTAGAAGGAGAGGTAGAAGGCGGCTGTTGTACCTGAATGGGTGTGGATCCAATAACAAATTTGGAGTATTTGTTAGACAAGTAGCCCACCACTGTCAATTTCGGCGCAGAAATGACATTGATTCTTGTTGGACCTTCATGATCAACTACAAGTAATCTCTCAAGTGCAGGTGTGTCCTCAGTGACCATACCGTGGTACACATCTTGTGATGTCTTCCTGCCGCACCAGCAACACACATAAATAGTACGGAGAGTCATGGAGGTGATGTGGAAGGTACTCAACCCATTGATCGCCTGAAGATGAAGGTACTCGAGTGTAGTACAGCCACGGAGCAGGCGCTCCATGTCACCCTTTGAGAGCCAGACGACGACGTGCTCGAGGTGCTTCGGTCATGGTAGAATAAGAGCGGGCGCATCATTAAGGGGCGGGAAATGGCAGTTCCTGAACTTGGCGACATGCAGCGAGGCGCGAGGCGGAGTGCGGACGTTGGCAGCGACCGCATATGCCCATCATCAAAAGTGAGCTCCTCGAGCTGATCTAGGGCGGGGGATCGGAACCAGTCGTCAAGCGTGGCTCGATCCTTGCTGTTGGAATGGAACTTGCGCATTCTAAGGCCTTTGGTTGGGCCAAGGTTACTGCCGAGGATCTTGGAGAATGCATCCAAGCTTTTGTGATAGACATGGCAGTGCTCGTGGGTGTCAATGAGGTTGAGAGGGCTGGAGTTCCATAGGCGGCGCCACCGCCGGGAAAGGAGGGTTGTCCGCGCCCCATATTTGATTGGGAGGAGGGAGATGATGACTTTCAACATATCATCGGGGAGGCTGCTGATGAATTCTAGGCCTGCTGGAGTCGCTTGCGGTTCTATCTCGCCCCGCCTCCGCTTGTTGGCAGCCCTGTTCTCCACCTCCGGAGTCTCCTTGTCAGCGGCGCTTTCTGATAGAAATGGGAGTACAGGGAATATTTAGTTTAAACAGGGCAATAGAAAAGTGTATTGGTAACTAGAAGTTATTAGGTAGGAATATAGTAAGAAAAGGGAATAACAATTGGTTGCTTAAATACTACACAATTCATTTGACATTGCTGGGTAAGTCAACATGCAGATAGTTGAAAAGAAAACTTACTTCAAACAAATTCTGGACGGATGATTTTGTCGGGGAAGTTAGCATATATCTCATGACCAGGCCCTTTTATGTGCAGTGCAATTTTAGTGCCAGCTTTCAGTACAAAAAACTTTCCAATTTCTTTCCAAAAGCCAGTGCCAAAATAGGAGTAACCACGTTCATCAAGTCTTACAGTAGCAACGATTGTAAATCCATGGTTTATGTGCAGTATGACATCCTGGAGCCTTGATGTATGTAAAGGAAAAAAATGTGCACTACATAATCTATTGCAGAGCAAGGGATGTTCTTCAGAAAATGGTAGGATTGTTAAAGAAGGTAACATGCAAATATGGGCCCAAATTGAAACAACTGTACAACAGTTGAAATCGAAGGACAAAAATCTATAATTAAACAAATAGGGTAAACATGATGTCATAGAACTATGAGAGTAATCAAAAGAACAATACATCATTAATTTGCCTAATATAGAAAGAAGAGGGAAAAAATCCCCTTTAACGTGTATGGTGCACATGGCACCTTTTATCCAAATGTAGCAATATTTAGAATATGTTCAGGAAAGTAGGCCATGCCAACCGATTTAGGGTGAGATTGAACATACCGCGCGCGTCGTCAAGTTATCTGGTATGGTGAGATGGAATCTCTGGCGGCGGTCGCAAAGTCTTGAAGTGTCGGTGCACTGTACATTCTATGAATGAAAGAAAAGGCTCAAATCCGCTCTACTAAAATGAATTCACGGCGATTTCCGCCGGGTGATTAAAGGAGGCAGATGAACTGGGATAAGGGATGAGATAATATCTCGTTAAATTAGTTACCTTGTCGTCCATGAGAAAGAACCCTCAGTACGACAGATTCCCCAAGCGAGCGGAGATGGGTCGACCGCGAGAAGCGTCGAGAAAGTCGATGGCCATAGGCGGCGACAAGCGGAAGTGGTGAAATGCGGTGGGCTTTGCCGGCAGCCTGGCGGCGGCAGGCGTCGAGCAAAGTGTTTACCGCCGCAATAGGCAGTGCCATGGCATAGACGCGGAGGAGCTTGTGCAGGTGTGAATGGGGAACATACCGGAAGGGCCGAGGGGGTGGCGGGCGGGGTGAGGGTGTTTGTGATGTGGGGATGGTGAGGGTTTTGTATTTTCTTTTTTGAATTGGGTGGTGAGGGTTTTCTATCCCACAAAGAATTTTGAGGGCGACGGTTTGCTAGAGCGAACTGTATGTGATTGACGCAGCAGGCAAAATGAAAGTCATTGCACACGGTTCCAATTTTGGGAACCGTGTGTGATTGACGCACTACCTCCGTCCTGGTTTATTGGTCCCCCGTTGTAATTTTTACCAAAAATTGGCAAAATATTTAACATACTCAGACATAGATAATAAGCATACACGTACATAAGCATAGTTCAACCATAAGTACATAGTTCAACCGTCATTAAGCATAATCAAGCGTACATAGTTCGATCCGTCCCACATCTCATCTCACATGCGGCTGACATGATCCTGAAGCTTCTCCAGGTACTCGGCGTACGCGCCGTGCCCCACCATGCGAGAATACTTCAGCTTGAAGGAGCCAACAGCCCGTCCTCTTGCATGCACCAGAACACTTCGATACGCATCATGAAGCTTCTGGTTGCAAAATGGGCATCCATAGCCGCCGTTCCAGGTCCTAATACGCCTATTATGCATTCCCGCATAAAGCTCCCTCGGGATTTGCCTCTTGTACCTCCTCTGGCCATCTTCATCCTCGTTGTCCACATCGTCAGACAACACCTATAAAAATAGTAAAACAAATTTGGCATCAAATCAATGATTACATGCCATGAAGTAGGATTAAGAATTTATGGCTATTTATTTAAACATATCCAGAGATTATGGTTCGATTTTTAAGCACACTCGTCTATGTACAGACCAATCTTGAAGAAAATAATGGCACAAACATATGTAGGTCATTCAAAATCAATTGTCAAGCCCTGGATAGGAATTATTAGAACGAAGACTAATCCTAGGCGGATTACTAGCAGAAATCATTTGCAGAGATGAAACAACTAATCACTTATCACCTGTACCATTCAAACAATCAATACACTACACGGATCTAATGAAACATACTCAGATTTCATGGATTGGGAGAACATAACCATAGGATTTCTATTCCAAAAAGGGGGAGGCAAGAGTAACCAGAGAAACCCTATGATCTATTTGACACATAAATGGGTATAGATGACTAACCAGTCGTTCGTCGCCGTCGGAGTCGTCGCCGGAGTGGTCGTCGGAGTCGTCTCCAGAGTGGTCGTCGGAGTCGTCACTGGAGTGGTCGTCGGAGTCGGTGTGGAACTCCGCCTCCGGCTGTGGAAGCTCGACGCCGTCGATAACGTCAGGGTGCAGCGATAACTCGCTGGCGGTGACGGCAACCTCTATCTCCATCTCCATGCCGTGCTCCGGTGCTTTAGCAGCCCCGACGTCGCCACTCCCTCTGATGGGGTGCTTCGGCGGCATCCTCATACACTGACGGCTTTGAGAACTGAGAGCGGCGTCAAGGATGCAAGCGGAGAGAGAGGATTGTGTTTGCGTAGCGAGGATGGGGGGTGCGGCCGCTCAGACGCACCATTAATATGGAATAGTGGGAGTTGTGGGAGAGAGGCGGGTGGTGGTTAAACTGATGCTCGCCTCCCGGTGAGCCTGCGCACCGGACTGCTGGCATGCCTACTAAAGTTTCACACAGCTACTCGCACGCCTCGAGATGACACTGCACAGCGAGTATGCCTCCGTCAATTCACACACCTGCACGCACGCCTCCCCGTCTGCCTGCATGGCGGACTGCTCGCATGCATCCCATCAACTCACGCTTGCTCGCACGGCACACGGGTCGTGCGACGACACATATATTGTTTTCTATTTGGATGATTAATGATGTTGCTTTATTGCTTAACCGAAGCATGACACGTATCCATTGTTGGTCTAACTCTCACGGTTTGAATAAATAATCCTTTTGGGATATTGGTTCCCAATTATTAATAATCTCCCGTCTGTAATTAGATAAAGATTACATCAAAACTGGTCTCAAATTTGAATAAAAAAGTACAATGCCACTTTGTATTGGTGTCCATATGACAACACGATAAGTTTCATGAACATCAAATAAGTTTTGGATGTACTAGAATTTAAAAATCAAGATTCTCAATGTTTGAAATTTGTTGCACAGGGAGTAAACATGCATCCAGTGAGACACATGTGTTTTTGCAATCCATTTAGGTGCACTGTCACGTGTGCATGTAGCTCAAATTTGATTTTTGCACATTATACTCGTAGAAAATCAATCAATCAATGTACTAAAACGTCTTAATGATCTCTATGATTTTTTTGAAATTAAAACGTCCCTCCTTTGGTAACATGTATGTTCACTGCGGGATAATTAATTTAACATGCATCGTAGTTGCAGTAGATTCGCGGTGTGTGTGTGGGTGTGTGCGTCTGGGGTGGCGGGTAGCTCGCAGTACACTACGAGTTGTGAGCCACTGTGTGGGTTGGCCGTTTTGTTAGGCGGGTCGGCGCCACATCAGAGTCATGAAATTGTTATTTAAAACATTACACAACCCTTTCATACATAAATGTTTTGGCTACATGCAGTCGATGGTTGTCCTACACGACACTCGATACTCACGTGTGACGCTTTCTGTGGGCTCGCGAGGTCGTCGTCCATCACTTTGACGAACAGCCGGCAGTGAGGTTAATTTGACCAGCAAGGTAGAATCTTTTTTGTTTGTGTTATGGTGATATATAGTATGCGTCAAAGGGGTGGGAGGGTACTAGCATATATACTATACGTACGTGTCCGTGAACAAGTACACCTCACTCAGTGTTGGGACTTTTTGTTTCCGAGGCATGTGCCACATCAAAATTGTGAAATTGGTTATTCAAATATCACACAACACCTTTTTGGGCCACATGCATATCCTATCTAGGACACTCAAGTGTGACACTTCCATCTGTGGGCCCACGAGGCCATCGTTGATGCATGCATGCATCACTTTGGCCTACATTGGGAGATGTTAATTAATTTCACCATTGATGATGATTCTTTTGGGTTGTACATATATTACGGCACGAGCATATAGTATGCGGTGAAGAGGGGGGAAGGGGACCATCATATGTAGTACGCTTGATATGAACCTCGCTACGTGTGGGTGCATGATTTATGGTTTTTGAGGCATGTGGCACATCAAAGTTGTGCATTTTGGGTATTCAACATATATATGTTTCACCCACATGCAAAGCGGTGGTGGTTGTCCTCTCACACCCACTTAAGCGGTTATCAGCGATATCGATGCTTTCCATTTGTGGGCCCGCTTGGTTCATCACTACTTTTTGCCTGACAACAAGAGATGTTAATTTGACTTAGGAGGGGATTATTATTTTTGCTCTGGGATGACATGCATGATATAGCTTGAGCACACACACATGCATGTGTACGCATGAATCCCTCCCATCGAGTCGAAGTGGCTAGTACAATGACACATCATGAACCGATCTCACTCTGTGTGGGGAGCTAGTGTACGATTTTTGACAAACACTACAAAAAAAACACTTCCGTGATGATACGTGTTTGTCACAGTAGGTCACATTTTCTGTCATGCTTGTACATCCATGACAAATTTATGACAGAATCAAGATAGTCATACCTGTGCTGTCGTAGAAGTGTTCCATGACATTACCAAAATTATCATCAAGGAAGTGTCCACTTCCATGAAGATAAATCGCGCGTCACAGACGTGCTTTTGTCAAGGGTGACCGACACGTGGCATCCACCATAACGGAACGCCGTTAAGCTATCGGGTTCGGTTTTGGATCCGATAACCCGTTAACAGCCCCGACCAATGGGGATTTTCCACGTGTAAAATCATCATTGGCTGGAGGAAACACGTGTCGGCTCAACGTTGGGACAGATGTCATCCACTCATTGGACACAAAGCGCCTATGATACGTCGACACGTGGCACGGCCCAACAGAGGCCCATTCATGTGAAAAGGCCAGCCTGTTTGACTTGGTCAAAAGGTGGCGGGCCGGCCCACGGCAAGCCTGTTAACGGCCTATTCGCATATAGCCCATTTACAGCCCGCTAACCCAGGGCCCGTTTACGGCCTATCCGAATTAGGCCCAGTAGCGTCATCTGGGCCGTCCAATATAATTCTAGCCCGTTTTAACTTCCGGCCCATGTATGGCCCATGACGCGTCTTTGGCCCATATGAGGCCCTTAGTAACCCTCGGCCCATTAACAACCCGTGGTAAAGCGGCCCGTAATGAACAAAGTGTATCACTTTATACCCATTAACGGCCCATTATTACATTGGACCGCTTTCAGCCCATGTTATCTTTCAGCCTTCTCGGGGCCCATTTATTTTTGGGCTCATTTCGGATTCGGTTACTTACGGCCCGTTCTTTGTCATTTTCGCATGGGACAAATTCAGCCCGTGCTTACAATCGGCCCGTTTGTGGCCGTTAATACGTTGGGCGTTTTCATAGCGTCATCAAATACAACCGATTAACGACGGCCCATTATGGTCGGCCCATGAATGGCGATTCCAACTCGAGCCCGTTTACGGCCATAAAGCGGTATGTTATTGGCCCACGTTTGGGCAATCGATCATATGGCCCGTATAAGGACCACTGATGATACGGCCCGTAGAAGGCCCATTGATGATACAACCCGTAGAAGGCCCATTGATGATACGGCCCGTAGAAGGCCCATTGATGATACGGCCCGTAGAAGGCCCATTGTTTGTACGGCCCGTAGAAGGCCCATTGTTTCTACGGCCCGTAGAAGGCCCAGTGTCCCTACAGTAAATATGTAGCCCATGGTTATTGTGGCCTAGTTTAAAAAAATAGGTTATTGTGGCCACTAGCGAACCGCGGAAAAAGAACAACACAGACTACAAACAAACAAATAAACAAGACAACAAGGAAATAAATAAGAAAGCAACTTACGCTAGGCTATCACGGTTATTACACATATTACATCCACTAGGCATCAAAGTTCGCCACCAGTGCAAATATAGGGAACAAAGCAGCATATCATATACACTGGTTGCCAAAGTTGGTGACTGTGCAAATAAACGCCAAGACAAAACAAGTCCAGAATCGAAACCACTTTAAGATCTCAAGAAACAATATCATGGGTACCCATAATGTTGGCAAGATGCTTAGCAAGCTTATTAACTTTCTCTTGTTTACGCTTAAATCCTCCAGTAACTTCTTTGTTGCACGAGAAAGTATGCATCCTGAATTCTGCAGGACTTCCTCGGTCCTTGACTTCACAGTCATAACACATCTGATTGATGTCTTTCAACTTGAAGCTGAGACTCAAGAAGACGAACTAATTCAGGCAGCGAGTTTAAAGAGCTTGTGCCAGCAGTAGTGGCCAGTAACTCGAACACTACATCAAGACAGGACTTCTGGGTTCTCTCACTGTCGTCAAGGTAGTTTTTATCAGCTTTCTTGGAGACCAACATGGATGTCTCACTATCTTGAACCTTATCTGCATTACTTCCTTCACCATCGCATAACGGGGTACTGTTCTCCAATATTTTGTCCGCATTCTAAAAGAGAAACAAATAGACACATCACGGGTTTACCATGTTGTATATAAACTCATTTTGGTAAATTAGTTCAGTAGTAAAGTGCACAGGATAACAACATGAAACAAACATATATCTATGTACCATGGTCACTTTATGGTCTATATCATTCTAGTTTTTCTTGGCAAATCAAGATAGAGACACAGTTCAAATAATATTTGTTCAAGACAAAGCAGAATAGACAGAATATAAGTGTGGGAAACTATAGAGACACTTGTAATGTGCATGACATGAGAACATATCTGTTTATTCAATTGAAACTGAAATCAATATAGAGCAAGTTACAACAGCAAACCAGTTAAAGAAACAAGTTTAAAACATACATGTTGCACCATTGGAGTTTCAATTCCATCCTTCAAATTTGAAAATAGTTGGTATGAGTAAATACAGTGATGCAAGAGCAAAGGAGTATGAACCATAGCTACAGAACCTGACCTGAGAACAATTCTTCTTCTCCTTTAAGCGTTGAGTTGGGATTCGGAGTGGTGGTCCTCGTGCTTTGGGCACTGCAGTTCCCTTACTAACTGCTCGTGGGTGCTCTATGGTGGAGACGGTGCTGTGTCAACTGGAAATGGGTTACTATCTGCTGGGGTTGGGGTTAGAAGGGGTGTAGTTGGTTCTCTGTCCAACTGGGTACGGGTACAATCTGCGAGAGTCTGGTTTATGTGTGGCGGGGCTGGTTCTTGGGCAAGTACAACCGTGGTTCTATCTGCATCAACTGGTAGCACTATCTTTTCTCAAGACCGTGTTGTTACTCCCTTAGATAATCGACATCACCCTCTCCAATTCAAATGGCTGATAAACAAGAAAAGTAATTGAATGTACGTACATTGTATGATAGACAGTGCAATGGATAGCGGGGAGTAAAAGAGGGCATGAAATAATTCACATTTATGTTGTCTAACCAAACAGGATAGCATGACACAATTTCACATATATGATGGCTAACTAAACAGGATAGCATTATACAATTTCACATTATGATGGCTAACTAAAAAAGATGGAAAGACATAGTTCAAAATATGATGACTATGTAAACAGGATGACATGATATAACTATATAATGTGTTTAGTAAATAGGTTGGCATGCCATAATTCACATACATGCCGCCTATGGAAACATGATAGCATGATATAATTCCCGGATAGAATAAAATAATTCAAAATATGATGACTGTAAACACTAAACAGGATGAGATGATATAACTATATGATGTCTTTATTAAATGGGTTGCCATGCCATAATTCAGATAGATGTTGTGTATGTAAACATGATGGCATGATATAATTCAAATATATGATTTATATAGTAAGCAAGTAAGCAGATGGCAATCCATATATGATGTAAAAACTAAGCAATGCAAGACAACATGCATGACATGGGTAATATAACCCTGCCAAGTTTGAGCATAGACCTCAGGGGGGAAATGGGACTGGTCATGAGTCTCTGAATCCTCCTCTGAGGAGCTCTCTCAGATTCAAAGAAGATGTCTGCTTCAGCAGTAGCATTGTCTGCTCGAATACCTTGTTTTCACTCCAGATACTTCCATCACCACTTCAAATGGCTGATGCACAGAAGAGTACTTGAATATACAAAGCGTTGTCGACAAATAGAACACGTAATACAAAAAAATGATAGCATGATATATTTCACATACATGATGATTGGCTCAACAGCATGGCATTGCATAATTCACATATATAATGCCTTTGCAACAAGATAGCATTGCATAATTCACATATATAATGTCTTGCAACAAGATGGCAATGCATAATTCACATATATTGTAATTAGACACTAAACAGGTGGCATTCACACAAAGCATGTCTAAAGTAATCAAATGACATCACAATGCAAGACACCATACGCACGATATGAGCAACATAACCCTGCCAAGTTAATTAGAGCATACACCTCGGGGGGGGGGGGGAATAGGACAATCCTCCTCTAAGGAGCTATCCGTAACCAGCGAGATATGCGCTTCATCAGATAGCATAGTCTGCTCTGAAGACCTTGTTTTCACTCCAGAATTTTCCATCACCGTGTCAAATGGCTGATGCACACGAAGAGTAGTTGAATGTACTAACATTGTTGACAAATGTAATACGTAACGAAAAAAAGGATGGCCTGATATAATTCACATATAAGATGACTGGCTAAGCAGGATGGCATTGCAAAATTCACATATATCATGCGTGGCTAAACAAGATGGCATTGCATAATTCACATAAACGATGAATAAACTAAATAGATGGCATTCACTCAAAGCATGTCTAAATTAAGCAGTTGACATATTTGATGTATAAAGTAAGCAATGCAAGGCACCATATGCATGATATAACCAACATCAGCATGCCAAGTTAGAGAGAAGACCTCATGGGGTAAATAGGAGTGTTCTTCTGCTTCTGAATCCCCCTCAGAACTGTTATCTTCCTTTTGATTACGATCCGAAATGGGTGGAGGGGGGCTGCCTTTGCGCCCACCATGGAGCGATGTCTGCATGAAATTTTATTGCCACGCAAGGCTCGTCTCTTTTGCTCTACATGTTCAGTTCCATTGTGTACAATAACTGACATGCATAGGAATAAAACATAATGAGATTATGTAAGGAGTGCATGCAAAAATCCAGAGTGATGGTAGAAAACTGTGGATAGACCCAAAACCAATGATAGCAGGCAGATGATAGCTTTAGTTAAAAAATATAGATAATGGCTCCTTTAATGTTTGTTTGCACCCAACATGAAACTCATAGTAGACACCCGAGATTAACCAGATAGTAGAAAAATAGTAATGATTGCTGCCCCAATATGTACCCCACAACCATTTAAAAACTCAAGTTTCAGCATAAATTTGGACCTGACTCAGAGTCTAATAGGTGAACACGATGATAAAGTAGCATGTCATCATATTAAGCGATGCATAACGAAGCGTACACGGAAGAGTGCGACCTCTCTTGCGGACCCGTGTAGTCCTCAAGGTCATCTACTTAGTTGATGATGGTAATGCAGTTATCGTGGCTGCCAAGTGGGAAGAAAGATCTGAGGCGGCGAAAGACAGTCTGGAGAGCGGATCCCTGTTGTGGTGAACCCTTCCGTCGTTGGAGCAGCTGAGCTGGGGTGGAACACAACACCGCAGGAGCAGGACAAACCACACAAGGTTTTCTTTGACACATATCTGTAACAGAAGTAATTGTGTAAGGGCTTGTTTGAATTTGAGGATTCTAACAATGCAGGATAGGAAATAGACGGGAATAGGACAGGAATGCACGTGCAAAACAAAGAATTTAAAAATAGAGGATTTCTGCCAATCTGGGTGTTTGGTCTACAAGAATTGGAAGAGAACAGGATGCAAAGAAGCATGGTGAGATTAAGTCAAACCACAATTAAATGTACGGTTATAATGCTATTATGCTACTATCTCTTAGTCTTGTGCTTCATGAATAGGAATTTGAAAAGGAGGACAAGTGGAAATTAAAATTCCTACAGTTTTTCCTTCAAGGAGACACTAAAGGAAGAAATCCTACAGTTTTCCTTTGCTCCATTCCTTTGCACCAAATTCATGAAAAGTAGTACCATACGAAACTTTCCAATTCTATGTTTTTCATTCACTTTTCCTTTCAAGCACTGGTGATTCCAGTAGGCAGGCTTGAGCAAGGAAAAGCCTACACTAAAAAAATGTTTTTGTGCTACTTCTATTACTTTGGACCTAGGCCACTGCCCTACTAGCTCAACTCCTGGCCATCGACTAATGCACAGCTCAAACGCAGCAGAGATAAATAATGATGGTGTTCAAGATAGTCCATCACGGATAGCTAAGTTGCCTGGTACCTCACTAATTGTCATATAGTAGCATAAAATAATCGTATTTCCCATTACTCCATGTGCTCAGTGGATAATATATATAACATGTAGAGTAAAAATATATATGCAACAAGTGTACAACCTCTTTGGCGAAGCCATGTCAATCTTAGCATGATTGGGTTGGCCGGTGAGGATGCTCCGGCTGACTTGGCTGTCGGAGGAGGGGAAGATGATCTTAGGCGTCTGGAGATGGAGCTCGAGGTACTGCTCCGCTGTGATAGAGGGTTTCATCGTTGGAGCAGCTCCGGTGAGTTGTACGACACCAAGGCTGAAGCAGGACAAGACAAACAACGTTAACCTGAGTGGAATTCTAATAACATCTCCAATAGATGACGTAAAATACATAACCATAAAGTGCTAGATGTATACATCAGCCGCTCATCTCTGAACTTAACTGTCGAAACTGAATTTAACTGTCGAAACTGAACTTAACTGTCGAAACTGAATTTTTCTGTCGAAACTGAATTTTACTGTCGAAACTGAACGCACTAGAGGTGAGGCTACACGTCAGTCGACTGACTTTTTCATCTCTGGTCAGTCGATTTTGCAGCCGTTGGATACAAAATCAAGGGCCTGTAGTTCATCTTCAACCTCCACTCCTTGAGCCGCCAGCCACCACCGGCCAAACAGCCGCCCCCGCCGCCCGCGGTGCGCCGCCCAGCCTGCCCCGAAAACACTCCCCACCGCCGGTCCGCCACCGCCCCGACCATCCCTGTATACACCCCCCCCCCCCCCGTGCCGACCTTTTTCTCCAGCGATCCCCACGACACCGCCCCACCACCGCAGGCGACCACCGCCCCCATCCTGAACCCTAAGATAGATAGTGGGGTACCTCTCTGGCGAGCCAGCCTCCCCGCTGTGGCTGGTTCTTCCTTAACTGCGGCGAGCCCCCCCATCCCCTGAAAATCAACTGACCCAAAAGTCGATTCAGTCGACTGAAGTGTAGCTAAATCGAAGCAGCATCGCAAGCAAGAGCAAGAGCGAGAGCAGCAGCGCGAGCAAGAGCAAGAGCAAGAGCAGACCAGGCAGGGGACCGAGAGCAAGAGCAGAGCAGCAGCGCGAGCGAGAGCTAAAGCAGCAGCAGCCCCTACTGATGTGGGCGTCGCTGCCGAGGGAGAGACGCCGTGAAGGAAGTGGCCGGCGACGCCACCATGGATGGAGCCGCGCCGTGTTGGCTCGGGACCGAGCGCCGGCAGCACCATGAGATCAAATCAAGAAGAAAATGCGGCGATTAGTGTACAACCTCTTTGGTGGCGCCTATTAGGCCGCAACTTCATCAGAGGAAACGGTGATGATGATGCTCTTCCGGTGGTGCAGGTGAAGACGGCGGTGTGGGAATGGAGGTGGCGCGAAAGACGAGGGGAACATCGGGGCAGCTCCTTGGAGGTGGAGGACGGGGTGGCTGAACCGGCGGGACGACCAAATCGACGACGGATCCTCATCTGGTACGGTGGATGAGGGACGTCGAGGTGTTGCTGTGGACGACGTCGTCGGGGAAGAGGCTCTGGCTGGGTGGCGGACGGAGGAGGGTGTGGGGCTTCGCGGGTTTTCCCAGCCTCGGTGTACGAATGGGTGGGCAGATGGGATGAGTGTGGGGAACCATGGCTTAGGGACGCGCTTGTCCGAAATGTGGGGTAAGTTACGAAAGTACCCCCACTGATTTGAGGCGGTTCTTTCGGTTCAGGGGTATCACGGGCATTTCGCGTGTCGGGATTTCACAGGAGGTGGGAGTTTTCGCGTGCGTGGTAATTTTGGAATAGCAAGGCGCGGGTTGAGGTGGAGGGAGTTGTCGGAGCACAATGAGACAAAGATATATCTTAAATATTTCGGGCTAACAAGGCGCGGGTTGAAATTTCCATACAAGCCTAACGTGTACTGTACCAAATCAATTTGCACTACAAATGTCATTCAAAACTTTGAATTCATGTTATGTTCAATTAAAATATTTCGCTACGTGTATAATGCATGCAACCTAGTACTCAAATGAACGTTTTAGTGCATTCCAAACGTATATACTACCGCTTCAATATGAACTAAATTTGAATTCATTTCTCTATTTGAATAAGATCTACAATAATGATTGTTGTGAAGTCAAAGCATTTGAATTTGTTTCTCTGTTTTAATAAGATCTACAATCATCATTATTGTCAAGTTAAACCATCGTTTGTGTATTATCTTCACAGCACACCACATGATTAGTCTCGAGTTACATATGAACTATGTGTACTATATGAACTCGAACTCGATTTTTTGAATCCACTTTATGTTGATTTCAAATCATAGTACATTTCAAGCTCTAGCTAGATCTTCAAAAACTAAACCATGTCTCATATGTATAATGTGTTTGTCACATTATGTATGGTGCACCGCCCCCTACGCCTACAAGTATTTAGATATGAGTTGCAAAGACCACACATTACCACAAATTCAAATAAATTGTGAGAATGTTCGATATATAGTATTGTTTAGATTGTTCGATATTTAGTTGTAAGCTACAAACGCCACACATTATCACAAATTCAAATAAAATGTGAGATTGTTCAATGTATAGTATGGTTTAGATTGTTCGACATTTAGCTGTGAGTTGCAAACGCCATGCATTATCACATTATGGTATAACATGTGCAAAACCACAACATGCGTATCACCGCTATATTCATGCATGCATATGTTTAAAACACTATGATCTCCTGTTCAAATATATGAATCCACTTTCATATCAAATTATGATCTTTGTTAGTCTCTTACACCCACACAATGCTCTAACCTTTGTAGCTACCACTAACTTTCTCTCGTGCATGCACACACCCTCCTCGCCCTCCCCCTCCCTCAGCATTTTATCCATCACGCACATTCATTTTTTTTTCTTTAGGTCGCTCTCCCACAGTCTCCACAACTCCTTTCTGACACACATCGATCGATAAACCTCTCCAGCGATGTCTGCCTACAACATACACACGCACCTTCAATCTCCTCCTTTATGTGTCCTTGCCTCGTGTCTCTCATACGTTCCCACACACGTGTAAACTCTCGCCCCTCTTTTCATCGATCTCACAACCGCACACTCCTCCCCCTATCTAGCTAGTAGCCGGGCCTCTCGCACCACCTCCTAGCTCGATTCTCTCTGTCTATCCGTCTACTTGGGCCTTATTTTCCTCTAACAAATGGACGTACACCGACCGATCTCCTGCTATACATATAGCTAGCTAAGTCCTTATAACTCATTTTTCCCCGTGCGTTGATCGATCTACCTCATTAGTTATGTCTCTCCGTTCTTTCGACAAACAACAATTGATCTACCGATCTAGTTAGGTTTGCTTACCAAACACATGGTTCCCCTTCATCATCCATGGATGTGTCCCGATAGATCTATCATGCACAGGCACACACAGAAACACATCCCCACTCTTATTAATAATATTGCAGTTCCACCCTCAGTTTGTGTAGTAGGCCTCTCCCACCATCTTCGAGAAGCAACTCCATCACCCATCCAGCACTCTACCCCTCTCCCTCCCTCTCTCTCTCCTCTCTCTCTGTCCCATCCTATTTCCCGTCCTTCAGTTATGTATGGACGTCGACCGACCTCCCTCAAGACATAGCTGGGTCTCTCCTTCTCAACACATATACGAGTAGTTCTACCTCTATAATTAGGCCTCTGCCTACCCCTCCCCCACCCCCTCGCGCACACACACCCACACACACTGATACATCGAGCGCTCTAGTCATGTCTCCCTGCCACACACAAACTTGACCTGTGCCCTCTGACGTTCCGGTAGCTAGGTCAGTCGCCCTATATATTTGACTTGTACACACACACAATTTCGATGACTCTCTTCATCGATCTCGCACCCACCCACTTGATCCTCTCTTGACTATCGATATCTATGACCCTCCCTCTCTTCTCGTGGATCGCCCGACCCTCTATATATGATATGGATAGGCCTCCATTTCACACACATTGCATGCAAAATTTTGTTTGAGATGTCAGTGACACATATTCCCACAAATACATTCACGAAATCAACCCCGTCCCCCAAACAAAAAACACTCATGAACGCACAAGCTATTTTTCTAGGTTTGTATCTATCACACACACACCCACGTAGGTGGGGGATGTGCACGAAGAGAAGAGGTGCACGCACCGCACACGTACTCCCGTCTCTTTCCCAACCACACCCATGCGGGTACACGGTGGAGCTCATTTCTGTACGAAAAGGCAGCCCACGTGGTAATTTGACATGTGTACTGGTTGTCCACTAGATGGAGGGAGGATCGTCTACCACGGGTGAACAAACAAATTGCGACTTGACGCGTTATGTTAAAAAAGAGGCAAACCATGTGGGGCCTACCTTAGAGGCAAGGCTCTATACATTGGAGTACTTTTGATGTGTCCCGTCAACTCGCAGAACGAGGAGAAGCTTGCTTAGTACGCCGTCTCCCCCGCCCACGGGCGCGGTGGCTCGCAGGATGAGGTGAAGCTTGCTTACTACACCTTACGCCCGCTCGCCCACGCATACGTCTTGTGATGGCTCGCAGGACGAGGAGAAAATTTTACTACTCCCTCCGTTTACTCCTCGTCCCTACTACCTTGGTTAGAGAGATTATCATATTGTTTGGAATATATATGTCCTTTAGTATATTTCAATATGAACTACTAGTACATACTTCAAACACTGATGTATATAGACGTATTTTAGAGTGTAGATTCACTCATTTTGCTCCGTATGTAACATAAAGTTGAGACACTTATTTTGGAACGGAGGGAGTACATATTTGCTATGATCTGTCAATCATTGAGATGCAATAGCATGCATGTTAGTCTCCTTTGTATTTGATGAAATTTTGCAATGGGCAACCTTGGACGCAAGATACATGTAACAGAAGCTGGAAGCTTCATAGTATTGTACTATCTCGCTGCTAAATTACAGTACGTACTATACAAGTACTTCCTCCGTTCCTAAATATAAGTCTTTGTAGAGATTTCACCATGAACCACATACAGATGTATATAGATGCATTTTAAGTGTAGATTCATTCATTTTGTTTCGTATGTACTCCACCTAGTGGAATCTCTACAAAGACTTATATTTAGGAACGGAGGGAGTACTATGTAAAGAGTCATGTGTCGCACGGTGTCCAGAAAATATGGTGATAGTGTGGGTGGGCCATGTAATCACTGAGCCTGCGTGTTTTCACTGCTCTTGCACTCCTCCGCCGTAAGAATGGAGAAAATTGTAATCTAGTAGTACCTCCTTTCGCCGAAAGCATGGGACATCCAGTAGTCCTACCACCTCAGTAATAATGACCAATGAGCCGTCAAATCACATAGATCCAACAGCAAGTTGGACGGATGAAGCAACCATCACTCTTGAATCCCCTTCTCCCTTCAACGCAGGTGCCAGTGAGAGCTCGCGTCCGCTCTGCCCGGGCATGAATGCGACACCGATTCTTTGGAGCGGCGTTGACCGTTTCGGGCGGGAAGCGCGCGCGGGCAATGTAGGGGCTCTGGGTGGGCCAGGCTGGTCAGGAGCGGGCGTGGCAGCTGTCCGTCTGTCCCTACCTTTGTTTGTGTTTTCATGTGCCTTCTATTTGCTTGCATCTTTGCTTGCTAAAAATCTATTGATATGGATCCACTTAAAGTGTTCTACTTGGATCATCTTCGATCCTTATGCGCTCGTGCTGAAATCCCAACTAGCCTAGTTGATGGGAAATCTCTAGATGAGCATGCTCATTTTGTGCGTCACCGTTTGTCTGAAAAAGGGAGATTCTTATGGGATCAAATAAACAGATTGCTATGTTATGCTTGGAATCTTTGTGAAATTTATGATTTTACTTGTTGCTCTAAGAACCCTAAAAAACACCTCCCATAATGGAATCTTATCTTCTTATGCAAAGGATGTTTATAGTTACAATGATATCGAACAAATTTAAGAATTTGTTGCTTTTAAGGGTGCTTATGAAGTTGCTTCTTTGATTGAGAAGTATGATATTACTCTCTATGAATCTGAAAATTTTGACATACTTAAATATTGCTATGAAAACTATGCTCATAATGTCTATGTCAAAGAATTTATTGAAAGAATGACTGTTGCTTCTGAAGAAAATAATGATATGCATGAATCTATAGATAATTATGATTCTGATGATTTGATTGAAATATTCTTTGATGAACATGATGCTTGCTATTCTTGTGGCAATGATGACAATATTTATGAAGATGAATTTGCTATAGTTCCTTATGTTAAACATGAGATTGTTGCTATTGCACCCATACTTGATAGTTCCTTCGATGGAAAGCATGATTGCAATGATCTTACAATAAATTCTCTTGATGCCAATTGTGCTAATAATATGCAAAACGCTAAGCTTGGGGATGCTAGTTTTGCTATGTCTATTACTTGTTGCAATGATCATGATTGGGGTGATTCTTCTTATGATCTTGAAAATTTATTTAAGCCCCATGATGAATATGAGATTGATATTAGTGTTTGCAATATTATTGAAAGTGGGTTTGGCAGAGTGTCAACTTTAGATCCCACATATTTGGAGAATGTTCAATCTTATAATTTTTATGATAAAAGTGGGTTTAGAGAGGTCATGACTTTAGTTAATGATAATCCCACTATTTTGGAAGAGTGTCAACTTCGCATGCATGTGGATCGTGTTGAGAATATGTTTTGTGATAGCTATATTGTTGAATTTGCTTATGATCCTACATGTAATTATTATTATCACTAAATTACCTCTCGTTATGTTGAGATTGCTATTGTTTCTTTCCGCTTCCTTGCATATGCTAGTTTTTGCTTGGCTTGATAATTTGTTTGCCGATAAGATGCCTATGCATAGGAAGTACGATAGAATTAGATCTGTTTGTCACATGTTTTATGATGCTCTCTTTGTGCTTCAATTCTTGTCTTTCATGTGAGCTTCATTGAATCTATCAATGCCTAGCTAGGGGCGTTAAACGATAGCGCTTGTTGGGAGGCAACCCAATTTTATTTTTGTTTCTTGCTTTTTGCTTCTGTTTAGTAATAAATAATTCATCTATGTTCTGTTTAGATGTGGTTTTATGTTTTAATTAGTGTTTGTGCCAAGTAGAACCTTTAGGAAGACTTGGGTGAAGTCTTTATGATCTTGCTGTGAAAAACAGAAACTTTAGCGCTCACGAGATTAGCTGCCATTTTTTACTGGAGAGGCTTTTAGGTTGAATCTTTTTGCAGATAATTAATAGACAAATTCATCACATACACCAATTTATTTCAGAATTTTTGGAGTTACATAAGTATACGTTTGATACAGATTGCTACAGACTGTTCTGTTTTTCACAGATTCTGTTTTTCGTGTTGTTTGCTTATTTTGATGAATCTATGGCTAGTATCGGAGGGTATGAACCATATATAAGTTGGAATACAGTAGGTTTAACACCAGTATAAATAAATAATGAGGTCATTACAGTACCTTAAAGTGGTGATTTGTTTTCTTATACTAACGGAGATCATGAGATTTTCTGTTGAGTTTTGTGTTGTGAAGTTTTCAAGTTTTGGGTAAAGATTTGATGGATTTTGGAATAAGGAGTGGAAAGAGCCTAAGATTGGGGATGCCCAAGGCACCCAAAGGTAAAATTCAAGGACAACCAAAAGCCTAAGCTTGGGGATGCCCCGGAAGGCATCCCCTCCGTAAATCTTAAATCTGTCGGTAACTTTACTTGATGCTATATTTTTATTCACCACATAATATGTGTTTTGCTTGGAGCGTCTTGTATGATTTGAGTCTTTGCTTTTTAGTTCACCACAATAATCCTTGCTTTACACACCTTTTGGAGAGACACACATGAATCAGAATTTATTAGAATACTCTTGTGCTTCACTTATATCTTTTGAGCTAGATAATTTGGCTCTAGTGCTTCATTTATATCTTTTTAGAGCATGGTGGTGGTTTTATTTTATAGAAATTATTGATCTCTCATGCTTCACTTATATTATTTTGAGAGTCTTATAGAACAGCATGGTAATTTGCTTTGGCTATAAAATTAGTCCTAATATGATGAACATCCAAGATGGGTACATTAAAAACTATCATATAAAGTGCATCAAATACTATGAGAAGTTTGATACTTGATAATTGTTTTGAGATATCAAGATGGTGATATTAGAGTCATGCTAGTTGATTAGTTGTGAATTTGAGAAATACTTGTTCTAAAGTTTGTGATTCCCGTAGCATGCACGTATGGTGAACCGTTATGTGATGAAGTCGGAGCATGATTTATTTATTGATTGTCTTCCTTATGAGTGGCGGTCGGGGACAAGCGATGGTCTTTTCCTACCAATCTATCCCCCTAGGAGCAAGCGCGTAGTACTTCGTTTCGATAACTAATAGATTTTTGCAATAAGTATGTGAGTTCTTTATGACTAATGTTGAGTCCATGGATTATACACACTCTCACCCTTCCACCATTGCTAGCCTCTCTAATACCGCGCACCTTTCGCCGGTATCATACACCCACCATATACCTTCCTCAAAACAGCCACCATACCTACCTATTATGGCATTTCCATATCCATTCCGAGATATATTGCCATGCAACTTACCACCGTTCCGCTTATTATGACACGTTTCATGATTGTCATATTGCTTTGCATGATCATGTAGTTGACATCGTATTTGTGGCAAAGCAACCTTCAAAATTCTTTCATACATGTCACTCTTGATTCATTGCATATCCCGGTACACCGCCAGAGGCATTCACATGGAGTCATATTTTGTTCTAGTATTGAGTTGTAATTTTTGAGTTGTAAGTAAATAAAAGTGTGATGACCATCATTATTAGAGCATTGTACCAAGTGAGGAAAGGATGATGGAGACTATGATTCCCCCACAAGTCGGGATGAGACTCGATTAAAAAAAAAAAGGGCCAAAAAAGGCCCAAAATAAAAAAAAGGAGAAAAGAAATAAAAGGGACAATGCTACTATTCTTTTTCCACACTTGTTCTTCAAAATAGCACCATGATCTTTATGATAGAGAGTCACTAGTAGAAAAACGGCCAAATCTTCAGCTCATTAGTCCCGGTTTGAATTTGAGCCGGCACTAATGTGACCATTAGTGCCGGTTCCAATGGCTCGGCGGCCGCTCTCATTAGTACCGGTTCGTGCCGAACTTTTAGCACTGGTTCGTGCCACGAGCCGATACTAAAGAGAGTGGTGGCAGGATGTTGTCAGTCTGGGGCCCCTCCAGCACCTTTAGTACCGGTTCGTGCCTCGAACCGGTACTAAAGGTCGTCCTATATAAACCCTTCGTCCACCCGCGCTCTGTTCTTCCCCCTTTCCCATCTCCTCTCTATTCTTCCCTTCTTGCTCTCGAGCTCATCACAAATTTTGCCAAAATTTTGTCAAGATTTGAAGGCCCCCATCCATTCAAATGATCACAAAGGTTAGCAACTTTGTCCTTTCATCTCTCATTGCTAGATTAGCTCTTGCAATGGTTTATATAGTGATTAATTTGTGGGTTTTAGTAATTTGGGAGGAATTATATATATGTGGTAGTATTTGATTTATATGCAAATTGAGGTCAAAATAACACTTAGTTTGCATATGTAGGTGTGGTTTACGTAGTGCCTTCTAAATCTCTGTGGTAACCACCGTCGATTGCCCGCACCGTCCTGTCGCCAGCACCACCTTGTGGTAAGCCTCTTGTTCTTACCTTTTTATATAAAAAATTCATGTTTATGTGATTTGGATATATAGTTACTCGTATAATTATCTTACCCGTATGTTGTTTGTTATACATAGTGCCATGGTTTTGATATCCGTCCCTGTCGGCCCTCGTCCGTGTTATGATTCAGATGTGGTATATTCTCTTTTAGAACTATTTGTTGCATTTAGTGTTTATGAAAAATCATGCCCATCAAGTTGACATAGATATTTTTATCTAGGAGGTATGTGAACCGGAAATTCCAACCGACCCTATTGTCGAGAGGTTAAATTTAGTTGAAAGAGAAAACGAGTATTTGAAAGAAAAATTGAAAAGAATTGAGGGGGAGAAGATGGAATTGGAGTTGCATGTTGCCGATGTCGTCGATGATCACAAGATCAAGATGGAGAAAATGCATGTGAAGATTAGAAAGATTAGAAAATATGACATTGATAGTGAGGCTTGGTATCATTATGCTGTTGGATCAATTGTTACCTTAGTTGCGATCTTGATCGCATTTTTTGTTGCATTTAAATGCTTTAGCTAGAGAGTTATTTGTTTGTTGCATTTAAGTGTTGTATGAACTTTATGTATGAACTTGTATTAATTTGGTCTTTTCGGTGTTGTGTAATGAAGATGAGCCGACAATGGATGTACGATGACCGATGCTCTCCCGAGTTCATTAATGGCGTACATACTTTTCTGCTTGCGGCTGAGGCAAACAAGCGGGTGGATGGTTTTATGCCTTGTCCATGTGCTGGTTGTAAGAATGATCACAATTACTCTAACTCAAGAACCATTCACATCCACCTGTTTGAGTCTGGTTTCATGCCCCACTATAATGTTTGGACCAAGCACGGAGAAAGAGGGGTTATGATGAAAGACAATGAAGAAGAAGAGGATGACGACAGCTATCCTGGCCACGGGTTCCCTGAATACGATGATACAACAATGGGGTAAGAAGCTGAGCCGGCAATGCGGGAAGAAGTTGAAGAAGAGGCATCATATGGGCCCGTTGATGATCTAGGTCGGGCCATTGCCGGTGCAAAGAGAAACTGCGCGAGTGAAAAGGAGAATAAGAAGTTGCAACACATGTTAGAGGATCACAAGAAATTGTTGTACCCGAATTGTGAAACTGACAAGAAAAAGTTGGGCACCACACTGGAATTGCTGCAATGGAAGGCAGAGAATGGTGTATCTGACAAGGGATTTGGAAAGTTGCTGGTAATGATAAAGAATATGCTTCCAAAGGACAACGAATTGCCCGAGAGTACGTACGAAGCAAAGAAGGCTATCTGCCCTCTAGGGTTAGAGGTGCCGAAGATACATGCATGCCCTAATGCCCTGCATCCTCTACATGTGAGTACGAGGATTTGAACGCGTGCCCTGTATGCGGTGCATTGTGCTATAAGATCAGCCGCAATGACCCTGGTGATGTGAAGGGCTAGCGCCCTAGGAAAAAGATTCCTACCAAGGTGATGTGGTATGCTCTTATAATACCACTGTTGAAATGTTTCTTCCAAAACAAAGAGCATGCCAAGGCGATGCGATGGCACAGAGAAGACCATAAGAAAGATGGAAAGTTGAGAGTACCTGCTGACGGGTCGCAATGGAGAAAAATCTAGAGAAAGTACATGAAGGAGTTTGCAGGTGACGCAAGGAACGTATGGTTTGGTCTAAGCGCAGATGGCATTAATCCTTTTGGGGAGCAGAGCAGCAACCATAGCACATGGCCTGTGACTGCATGTATGTATAACCTTCCTCCTTGGTTGTGCATGAAGCCGAAGTTCATTATGATGACAATGCTCATCCAAGGCCCTAAGCAACCCGACAACGACATTGATGTGTACCTAAGGCCATTAGTTGAAGAACTCTTATAGCTATGGAATGGAACAGTGTATGCGTGCGTGGGATGAGCACAGGCAGGAAGAATTTGACCTAAAGGCATTGCTTTTCCTGACCATCAACGATTGGCCTGCTCTCAGTAACCTTTCAGGACAGACAAACAAGGGATACCGCACATGCACGCACTGTTTGGATGATACCGACAATATATATTTGGATAATTGTAGGAAGAATGCTGCACTGACATCGTCGATTTCTTCCGAGCAGGCATCCCGTAAGAAAGAAAGGTAAGCATTTCAAAGGTGAGGCGGATCACCGGACGAAGCCTCGCCACCGTATTGGTGCTGATGTACATGATATGGTAAAGGATTTGAAGGTAGTCTTCGGAAAGGGTCCTAGCAGACAACCTGTTCTGAATGACGCTGACGAACGCGCACCCATGTGGAAGAAGAAATCTATATTTTGGGACCTGTTGTATTGGAAAGACCTAGAGGTCCGCTCGGCAATCGACGTGATGCATGTGACGAAGAATCTTTGCGTGACCCTGCTTGGCTTCTTGGGTGTGTATGGGAAGACAAAGATACACCGGAGGCACGGGAGGACCAGCAACGTATGCATGGAAAATATGGCATGCATCAGGGTCATGCGAGATATGCTCTTACCAAAGAAGAGAAGGAAATCTTCTTTGAATGCTTGCTCAGTATTAAGGTACCGTCTGGCTTCTCATCGAATATAAAGGGAATAATAAATATGGCAGAGAAAAAGTTCCAGAACCTAAAGTCTCATGACTGCCACGTGATTATGACGCAACTGCTTCCGGTTGCATTGAGGGGGCTTCTACCGGAAAATGTTCGATTAGCCATTGTGAAGCTATGTGCATTCCTCAATGCAATCTCTCCTAAGGTAATTGATCCAGAAATCATACCAACACTAGAGAATGATTTGGTGCAATGTCTTGTTAGTTTCGAGTTGGTGTTCCCACCATCCTTCTTCAACATCATGACGCACGTCCTAGTTCACCTATGCGAAGAGATTAACATTCTTGGTCCTGTATTTCTACACAATATGTTCCCCTTTGAGAGGTTCATGGGAGTCTTAAATAAATATGTTCATAACCGTGGTAGGCCAGAAGGAAGCATCTCCATGGGCCATGAAGATGAGGAGGTCATTGAGTTTTGTATTGACTTTATTCCCGACCTTAAGCCGGTCGAGTTCCTGAATCATGCATAAGAGCAGACTGGATGGAAAAGGCATGCTAGGAGGGGATCAAATAATATGTATGTACGGACATTCTCTCACTCAAGCACACAACACAGTTCTACAGAATTCCGCCTTGGTGGCTCCGAATGTGGACGAACACAAGAATTTTCTACGCTCCAAACACCTGGAGCAGTCTGACGACTGGATTACACTTGAACAAACGGGGACTTTCACTGGCTGGTTGCACACACATGCCATGCATGACGCCGCTATTGAAGATGACATGTACTTGCTGACCCAGTTACCATCTTCGAATATAATGACTTTCAAAGGGTACGAGATAAATGGGAATTTACACGATCACCCAAGATAACAAGAGCACCAACCAAAACAGTGGTGTCTGCTTTGATGCACCAACCAAGACGGGAAAGGAAACATATTATGGCTACATAGAGGACATATGGGAACTTGACTATGGACGTGGTTTGAAGGTCCCTTTGTTTTGGTGCAAATGGGTGAATATGACACGAGGCGGGTAACGGAAGACCCGCAGAGGGAAATGACAACAAAGGATCTCAACAATCTTATGTATGCGCATTTACCCATTCGCCCTAGCCAATGATGTGGCACCGATTTTTATGTGAAGGACATGTCCACCAAGCCGAGAAAAAGAGAAGATAAGGTAGCGAATGCATCATACGATGAGCCAAAGCGCCACATAGTTCTTTCTGGGAAAAGAAACATCGTGGGAGTGGATGACAAGACATACATGTCAGAAGATTATGAAAAGTTTCATGAAATTGTTCCATTCACAGTGAATATTGACCCGAGCATTCAGTTAAATGATGAAGATTGTCCATGATTACGGCGCAAAGCGACACACGCGCAGAAAAAGTTTCACACGGCCCAAAGATCCCACTCTGAGATGTGATCGGCTTCTCACTGTCATCACTTTCTTCTCTAGTGAGTTTCCGGACTTATATATCTGGAAAGTCCCGCTTCGAACAAACCAGAGGGAATCTTTCTAATAGTTAGAGTACTTATGTGTTTTGGCATTTGAAACGCGAAGAAATTTTTCTTTCATGCATTTACTGATTTTTTCAGCTAAATGACCCTCAAATTGAAAAACACTTCAAATGAAACTGTGAAAAGGTTGAAAGTTGGGATGGTATCATAATTTCACGCACATAGCATGTGCAAAAAAGTAGAGAGGGTTACAGCAAAAACTGGATGCACTTCGTGTACAAAATGGACAATCTCTTTCGAAGTATTAGGGTTTTGGACGAAAACTCATCTGTTACAAAGGCATTTCATTTTTTAAATAACCTAAGTATTACCAAATTGAATATAATGATAAAACACACTAATATTAAACATAAGAAAAAAGAATCACTAAAAAAATCTATTTTTAAGGTTAACTTATTCACAAACTAGTGATTCACACAAATTTCAAATAATTCAAATTTAAACTATTCAAATTTGAAAACTACCGCACTAACAGAAAGTTTGTAATTTTTGTACCAAGAAAAAATATTCACAAAGAAACTCTAAATACAGCAAAAACAACTTAAAAATAAAAAGCGTAAACGAAAACGAGAAGAAAAAACTAAATAAAAAGCCCGCCTCGGGCCACAGCTGCTCAGATATTTACGACTAGAAACCCAACCTCTAGTTGGGCCAGGATGCATGCCCGCTAGCCCAGTAGGCCCAACAGGGCATCGCAGCTGAGGTAGGCCCAGAAGGCCTGCTTTAGAGAGGAGCTCGACACAGCAGCGGCGGCGGGGCTTATAAGTAGGTGTGGGCGCCCCTCGGCTAGCGAGGTGGGACTAAACTTCTGCGCCCTCGCCTGGCAGCGCACCACCTTTAGTACCGGAAGGTGGATCCAGCCGGTACTAAGGGGGGGGGGGGTCTTTAGTACTTGTTGGAGCCACGACCCTGTACTAAAGGGGTGCCGTTCCCGCCGCTTGGCCTGGACAAATTTGACCTTTAGTACCGGTTGGTGGCTCCAACCGGTACTAAAGGTCATCCCTATATATACAACACTTACCAAAATTTCAGTTTCTTCTCCTCTGCTTCTTCGACCCCGTCGCCATCGCCGCCCCCGTCGCGCCTGCCCGTCGACTCCGCGCCGCCCCCGTCCCCGTCGCATCCTCCCGTCGACTCCGTGCCGCCCGTCGCCGCCTCGTCCCCGTCGCCGTCCCCTTGCCTCGTTGTCGTCGTCGCCTTGGACCTCGCCTTGCCGTTGTCGTCGCCTTGGACCTCGCCTCGTCGTCGCCTCGACCTCGCCCGCGCTGTGATCCCCTCTCCCCCCTCCTCCCTCGAATCGAAGCCGCCGCGCCGCCGGCGCCGTAGGTGCACACACGCACACATACACACACAATTTTTCTGTTTTAGCTATAGTTGTTCTTCTGTTTTTAGTTTTTTATGTTTTTTATACAAAGGTTTTAGATGAATTAATTAATTAGATACTTTTAGTTCTAGGTATATTAATGCCTAAGAACATTGCGAACAAGTTCGTTCGTCAGTGCGGAGTTCTTGTGAAGGACCAACTCCCGATCTCCCTTCAAGAATGGAAAGAGCCAGCAAAGAAACGTCCAGATCTTACTTTTGTCGACGACAGAGCAAAATCTCTGCTTTGGGAAAAACTCATGGAACATTTCACCCTACCAGATCATTTCACAGATGCAGATGTGCAGAAAGTCAAGGACGCTGCTCTTAGGAAGATGGCAATTGTGTTCAACACCCACAAGAAAACTATATGGACCAAGTACGTGAAAGGAGGAAAGAAGACTCCAGAATTCAAGGGATCACTGGAGAAGTAAAGAGAACACTGGCCCACTTTTGTGAAATTTAAGGAATCAGAATTATCGAAGGAACGGTCGAGAAAAAACAAGGCCAATGCCACAAAAAAGGAGCAGTTCCATAGGCTGGGGCTAGGTGGCTACGCGGTTGCAATGCCTAAGTGGGATAAGTCTGAGGAAGAGATGCAGGCTGCACATGTCACTCCAGTTACATTGAGCTGGCCCCCCAGGTGTAGAACTTGGTTCTATGCGGATGGGGGGGGGGGGGCGTTGGACCCGAAGACAGGCCAGGTTTCAAAGAAGGCATGTCTTAAAGGAGCCGAAGATAAGTTACTTGAAGCAATAGAAGATGCTCGAAAGGGGGTGTTCATGCCCAATAGAGAGAACGACGAGCTTACGCACGCCCTGGGAAATCCTGAACACCCGGGAAGAACATGAGGCAAGGGCGTTGTTCCGTGGTATGAGGGCTTTTCGGACTGGAACGCCGACTACAGAAGCCGTGCAAGAAGAATATAGAGGAGGAGAAGAAGAGGAAGCTGGAGGAGGAGCAGAGGAAGAAGGAAGAAGAACTCCTTCAAGGCCTAGAATCAGCGCACGTAGACTTGGCACTCAAATTCCAGCGGCAGCAGCAGCAGATCGACCCACTTAGCCAGGAAAGTAGGTCTCAAAGAGCGGCAACAGCTATGGATGATCCAGATTGGATAGCACCGTCCCATCCATGCCGTTAAGTAGCATGGGTTCCGCCCCGGGCGACGGACTGCTGGATAGATACCCTGTGGGTGACATCATGGAGAACACTAACTGTGAGCTACACTTCAAAATCAAGAACATATCCATGAAGGTGGCGACGCCATTGCTTATACAAATTCCCCCGAAGCAACCTTCCATTGCAACCCGATTCCACCTGGCTATGCTTGTGTCCAGGTTGATAAAGTGGTGGACCAATATTCAGGGCTAGAGCTTGACATTCCTAGAGGTGACGAGGAGCACACACTGGGGGAGGCCAAACATCGTGTCATCCTATGGAGAAAGGATTGCATCATCTTTCCAAGGCCACCAACACCGCTGGCCACCCGACTCCTCCTCAAAGACCGCCACCGCCACAGGCTCCCTGCTCCTCCAAGTCCACCAACGCGTCAGGCCACTCCTCCTCCTCCAAGTCGGCATAGCGTCAGGCCACTCCTCCTGCTTCAAGTCTGGCACAGCGCCAGGGCACTCCTCCTGCTTCAAGTCCGACACCACGTTAGGCCACTCCTTCTGCTTCAAGTCTGGCGCAGCATCAGGCCACTCCTCCTGCTCCAACTCAGCCACGTCAGCCGTCTCCGCCGCCTCAGCAATCGCGGAAGAGAGCTGCCGCAGCTATGGTGCGTAGCGGTACGAGTCGAGGTAGTACAGGAGGTATAGGCAGAGGCAAGCGATATCAATATGGTCCAAGTCTCACTCCTCTTACTCTAAGGCCTTACGACATGACCGAGGAGCAAAACGCAGCCATAGTGAAGGCCCAAGTGGACGCCCATTTTGGACCGAAACCAGCACTGCCGCCAAGGGAGAAAATGCCAGAGGAAAAGATTGACCACTTTATTCGTATGGCTAGACCACCAGCTCCCAAGCCTGTTGACTCAGACTATGAGCGCCTAATCAAGAAGGCACATCGAGCACGACTACAAAAGGAGTCGAGCTCGAGCACGAGCCAAGCAGCTGGAAAAAAATCCGGGAAAACCATTCCCCAGCTAGGAGAAAAGGCGGCACACACGACCCCCCCCCCCCCCGCTTGTTGTGCCAACACATGAGAGTACCGGCGCCCCATGTGGGCAAACCGTTCCCCAGCTGGGAAATCAGCTGGTAATAACCGTTGAGCATAGAAGCCAGGCTAAAATGCTCGGTATCACTGTTGGACAACTCCTCAAGATTGAGCCCATGTCTCTGCTTAGAGAGGAGGACATAAAACGGAAATATGTCCGCGGCGAACCTTTGGTCGAGCCTGAGGAGGTCAAGAAACTCCCAATGAGAATGTATGAATTGCATGATTGGTACATGAAAATTACCAAGAGTTCCAATCGAGAGCCCCTCATGGTGAAAGTAAAGGAGGAGCATTACTTCCATGGGCTAGCTGTCTCCGTTAAGTATTTAGAACTATTTCAGTTATTCAATCAAGATGCACTCAACAAATCTATCGTTAGTTGCTATTGTCTGTAAGTGATTTCATTCTGGAATTTAAGTCTCAAGCTAGCTGTAGTGCTCATTGATCGATCATTACCTGTAATTATCCTCACTATATTCTTTTCTGTGGTATTATGCAGGATGAAGATGTATGAAATGAAAAAAGCTGGACGCTATGGCATTGGGTTCATTGACCCAAATTCCATTAATGAAGACACATGGAAATACAAATGGTATAAAGAAGATGTAGAGAAAACATGCTAGAGTTCTTCAAGCGCCTCAATACCAATGAACATATACTACTTCCTTACAACTTCCGTGAGTCACAATCGCCTTGTACTACAAATTTTGTTGTTGCTTACTAGCTAGCTAGATGTTAATAATTAAGTGTATAGGGTTTAGGGTAGTTGATTAGTGTTATGCACATGCCCGCTAATTAAGACATGCAAACGCAGCGCATGCAGTTACCACTGGATCTTGTTAGTCATTAAAGTTGAAGAAGGAACAATTGAAGTACTGGACTCACTACTTAAAAAAGAAAGTGACTTCACCATCTTGAAGGGGATAGTTGGCAGGTAATTTCAATCATTATTAACTATATCTCGGCCTTTTTAGTTCGTAATTTCCTCATATCAACTATTTAATGACCCCTTTATTCATTTTCTTTGTCGGCGGGCAGGGCTTGGGCAAAGTTCATCAAGGTGACTCCAGGCAAATGGCAAGAAAAGTTGTTTTGGTTTCGACCCAAGGTAAGTAATTAAGTAGTACTAGCTAGCTACCATCTCTTTAATTCTTGTTTCAATACCATTAAATAATTATCATGCTTGATTAATTATTATCTGATTAAATTCCATTCTCGTAAAGGCCCTGAAGCAGGTGCCGGGGACTGATCTGTGTGCATACTACGCTTATAGAACATTCGCATGATGGCGTCTCAAAGGAGCACATCTGATCGACAAAGAATGGGTATGTTTGCCAGAACACTATTCACAATTTTTACATGATTATCGATATCTAGTCACACAACTAATACACATGCATATTGATCTCCTTCTTAACAGTTAAAAAACGTGCAGGGGTAGCTCCTACCAACGGAGCGCATACGAGCAATTCAAGAGGAAATAGTGGGGTTTTTGCTCGACCAGGTCATAGATCCCAAAGGAGAATACCATTACCCGCTACCGCCCCCATGAACCACTCCCAATTGTCATCGTGCTCCGAAGGCACCAAGGCAACATGTAGGATAAATTGTATATATACCTAATTGTATATATATATATATATACATGTGTACGTGTGAATAATGGTGGTTGTGAGACATTCGATGATATATATATATATATATATATATATATATATATATATATATATATATATATATATATATATATATATATATATATGACCGTTCTACGAGACATTCTATTTATATATATGCATAACATGTACAATATGTAGTATCGCAAAATACCAGCAAACGAAAAAGAATTAAATGGAAAACACAAAATTAAAGGAAAAAGAAATGATGAAACCAAAACCCCCCCAACATTTTAGTACCGGTTGGTGTTACCAACCGGTACTAAAGGGCTCCCTGCCCCCAGCGCTGTCCCGTGCCACGTGGTGGCCCTTTAGCGGCGGTTCGTAAGTAACTGCATTTAAAGGGGGGACCTTTAGTCCTCACCCTTTAGTGCCTAAGCATGTAACCGCACTAAAGGTTCTTACAAACCGGTGCTATAGCCCGGTTCTGCACTAGTGAGTCTCTTATTTTGTCACTTCCATATACTAGTGGGAATTTTTTATTATAGAACTTGTCTTGTATATTCCAACAATGGGCTTCCTCAAATGCCCTAGGTCTTCATGAGCAAGCAAGTTGGATGCATACCTACTTAGTTTCTTTTGTTGAGCTTTCATACATTTATAGCTCTAGTGCATCCGTTGCATGGCAATCCCTACTCCTTTCATTGACATCAATTGATGGGCATCTCCCTAGCCCGTTGATTAGCCGCATCAATGCGAGACTTTATTTTTTTGTCTTCTCCACACAACCCCCATCATTATATTCTATTCCACCCATAGTGCTATGTCCATGGCTCACGCTCATGTATTGCGTGAAAGTTGAAAAAAGTTTGAGATTACTAAATTATGAAACAATTGCTTGGCTTGTCATCGGGGTTGTGCATGATGAGAGAATTTTTGTTTAACGAAAATGAAGCATAGCCAAACTGTATGATTTTGTAGGGATAAGCTTACTTTGGCATGTTATTTTGAGAAGACATAATTGCTTAGTTAGTATGCTTGAAGTATTATTATTTTTATGTCAATATTAAACTTGTATCTTGAATCTTTCGGATCTGAACATTCATGCCACAATAAAGAGAATTACTTTGAAATTTATGTTAGGTAGCATTCCACATCAAAAATTCTGTTTTTATAATTTACCTACTCGAGGACGCGCAGGAATTAAGCTTGGGGATGCTTGATACGTCTCCAACGTATCTATAATTTTTATTGTTCCATGATATTATATTATCTGTTTTGGATGTTTAATGGGCTTTATTATGCACTTATATATTATTTTTTGGAATAACCTACTAACCAAAGGCCTAGTGCAACTTGCTGTTTTTTGCCTATTTTTCGGTTTCGTAAAAGGAATATAAAACGGAGTCCAAACGGAATGAAACCTTCTAAGAAGTTATTTTTGAAAAAACGCAATCCAGGAGACTTGGAGTGGATGTCAAGGAAGAACCGAGGTGGCCACGAGGTAGGAGGGCACGCCCAGGGGGGGTAGGCGCGCCCCCACCATCGTGGGCCCCTTGTGGCTCCACCGACCTACTTCTTTCGCCTATATATATACTCATATACCACTAAAACATCCGGGAGCACCACGAAACCCTATTTCCACTGCCGCAACCTTCTGTACCCGTGAGATCCCATCTTGGGGCCTTTTCCGGCGCTCCGTCGGAGGGGGAATCGATCATGGAGGGCTTCTACACCAACACCATAGCCTCTCCGATGATGTGTGAGTAGTTTACCACAGACCTTCGGGTCCATAATTATTAGCTAGATGGCTTCTTCTCTCTCTTTCGATGTCAATACAAAGTTCTCCTCAATTCTCTTGGAGATCTATTCGATGTAATTTTTTTGCGGTGTGTTTGTCGAGATCCGATTAATTGTGGGTTTATGATCAAGATTATCTATGAACAATATTTGATTCTTCTCTGAATTCTTTTATGCATGATTTAATATCTTTGCAAGTCTCTTCGAATTATTAGTTTGGTTTGGCCTACAAGATTGATCTTTCTTGCAATACGAGAAGTGCTTAGCTTTGGGTTCAATCTTGCGGCGTCCTTTCCCAAAGGATGAGGGGGCAGCAAGGCACGTATTGTATTGTTGCCATCGAGGATAAAAAGATGGGGTTTATATCATATTGCTTGAGTTTATCCCTCTACATCATGTCATCTTGCCTAATGCGGTACTGTTCTTATCAACTTAATACTCTAGATGCATGCTAGATAGCGGTAGATGTGTGGAGTAATAGTAGTAGATGCAGAATCGCTTCGGTCTACTTGTCATGGACGTGATGCCTATATACATGATCATGCCTCGATATTCTCATAACCATGTGCTTTTCTATCAATTGCTCGACAGTAATTCGTTCACCCACCGTAAATTATGCTATCTTGAGAGAAGCCACTAGTGAAACCTATGGCCCCCGGGTCTATTTTCCATCATATCATTTTCCTATCTACTTGCTATCTCTGCCGCCTTTTATTTGGCAATCTTTACTTTCCAATACATATCATAAAAATACCAAAAATATTTATCTTACTATCTCTATCAGATCTCACTTTTGCAAGTGGCCGTGAAGGGATTGACAACCCCTTTATCGCGTTGGTTGCAAGGTTCTTATTTGTTTGTGCAGGTACGAGGGACTTGCGTGTAGTCTCCTACTGGATTGATACCTTGGTTCTCAAAAACTGAGGGAAATACTTATGCTACTTTGCTGCATCACACTTTCCTCTTCAAGGGAAAACCAACGCATGCTCAAGAGGTAGCAGGGCACAATTGAAAGTTTGAAGAGACACAAGGGTAGGTTAAATGGCCACCATAATAAATGGGGGCCGGCCGACCTGTAATCGTCACGTCTTGTCACGGCGTTCATAGCGGAGGATTCTAGTGCACGCTTCACAACACCGCACCGCACGTGTGGGCTCGAAGAGGCGCCAAATGTATCGTCGGTGAGCCTGTTCCCGCCATCGCTGTTTACCGTGCAAGCTTCCCGCCCGGCTAGTTTGGCCACACGTCGGCTAGAAGAGGGACAAATCGTGGGTGTTTATTGGCAAAAAGCTTTGTAAAAACGAAGTGTGTGGAATGACTTCGGCCATAAGTTTACCCTTGGGTGATTAGGTCAAAGTTACACACAAGGGTGATGATGGACACTCGAGTGCGATAATTAATTCTATGTTTACAAAGGCACACGGTGGAAAAAACCAACTGTGTGCAATAATGTCGAAGATCGGAGTCGAGTTAGCTATACAGATCGTGTGCTGTGAGATCTACAAGGTAAACTGATTCGAGAATGGTTAATAAAATCTAAGACCATTGCATGCATATTAAGGTGAAAATAGTGCTAGCAATATACGAGTCTCACACGATGCCATTTCAACGATTGTACCACAAAAGCTCGAAATGTTACAAGGTTCAAATTCCAGAGTTATATGGCTCAAATCCAGCTCATCAGTTGCAAACGCTTGCACTGATCCGCTAAACATGGATATCAGAGATGTTCAAACTAATATCACCACTTCTAAGTCTGGGTTCGAAACCTCACAATTTTTGCAAAGGGGTCAGCCACTGAGAAGTCATGTATGGGGTTGACACGATGACTTCCGACATTACTGTCATCCTAAGTTCCAAAATGAAATTCAGCATTTTTGGAGCCTACTCCATTCTACCGCAGCGCCGCGCTAATCAACAAAACCATTCATTTTTGCTAAATAAATTTAGGGCAAATCTCATTTCCTTCAAAGACCCTTGCTCTAAGAACAAAGGACCTGGAAAATATAATCTCTGATAAGGTCCCTCGGTAGGAGTTCAAAGTAATTTCCGAGAGATGCAGATCTAGGAATTCAACGTGATTGTTATATTGTATCACATTATCCACCACTGGCCTAATCTTATCTACAAAAGAAGAAAACGTGTTAGTGCCTACATGCAATTTTGAACATTACTACAAGCCTAGCTATTTGGTTTGCATGATTTGTACAATGCACTAACATGCCATCTTTGATCTGACATGATTAACATGGGCATTTGATTACATTCTAGAAAAATTTAGCCTTCTACACAAGAGGTTGGAGTGGATGAAAACTTCCCTAAGAAAACTAGTACAGATGAATCCAAAGGAGAAATGGTTATTGAATGTAACCATATGGATCAAGCAACCAATATGGGGGGGGGGACATGTATGTACTGAAATTCTCCAAAAGAACCTTCACAAATCGTAGTACATTGTCATTGTAAACTTGCAAAAAGGTGTCACAGATTGAAATCATTTATGGTTAACATTTTACAGGAAAGGAACATCACCTCGATATATAGCTTCTCCAGGCACGGAAAGCATCTCAGGAAACTGACAAACTTGCTCCAGGTCGGGGCCGATAGATTCTAGTGCCAAGACCTTCACTGTGCGCAGTTTCAGGGTCAAGCTTGTCGGAATTATTTTCTGAATGATGATTTAACAAACATCTTCAAAATTAAAAATAATGTTAATTTGTAGAAGGAGAGGTAGAAGGCGGCTGTTGTACCTGAATGGGTGTGGATCCAATAACAAATTTGGAGTATTTGTTAGACAAGTAGCCCACCACTGTCAATTTCGGCGCAGAAATGACATTGATTCTTGTTGCACCTTCATGATCAACTACAAGTAATCTCTCAAGTGCAGGTGTGTCCTTAGTGACCATACCGTGGTACACATCTTGTGATGTCTTCCTGCCGCACCAGCAACACACATAAATAGTACGGAGAGTCATGGAGGTGATGTGGAAGGTACTCAACCCATTGATCGCCTGAAGACGAAGGTACTCGAGTGTAGTACAGCCACGGAGCAGGCGCCCATGTCACCCTTTGAGAGCCGACGACGACGTGCTCGAGGTGCTTGGTCATGGTAGAATAAGAGCGCGATCATTAAGGTGCGGGAAATGGCAGTTCCTGAACTTGGCGACATGCAGCGAGGCGCGAGGCGGAGTGCGGACGTTGGCAGCGACCGCATACGCCCATCATCAAAAGTGAGCTCCTCGAGCTGATCTAGGGCGGGGGATCGGAACCAGTCGTCAAGCTTGGCTCGATCCTTGCTGTTGGAATGGAACTTGCGCATTCTAAGGCCTTTGGTTGGGCCAAGGTTACTGCCGAGGATCTTGGAGAACGCATCCAAGATTTTGTGATAGACATGGCAGTGCTCGTGGGTGTCAATGAGGTTGAGAGGGCTGGAGTTCCATAGGCGGCGCCACCGCCGGGAAAGGAGGGTTGTCCGCGCCCCATATTTGATTGGGAGGAGGGAGATGATGACTTTCAACATATCATCAGGGAGGCTGCTGATGAATTCTAGGCCTGCTGGAGTCGCTTGCGGTTCTATCTCGCCCCGCCTTCGCTTGTTGGCAGCCCTGTTCTCCACCTCCGGAGTCTCCTTTTCAGCGGCGCTTTCCGATAGAAATGGGAGTACAGGGAATATTTAGTTTAAACAGGGCAATAGAAAAGTGTATTGGTAACTAGAAGTTATTAGGTAGGAATATAGTAAGAAAAGGGAATAACAATTGGTTGCTTAAATACTACACAATTCATTTGACATTGCTGGGTAAGTCAACATGCAGATAGTTGAAAAGAAAACTTACTTCGAACAAAGTCTGGACGGATGATTTTGTCGGGGAAGTTAGCATATATCTCATGACCAGGCCCTTTTATGTGCAAAGGTAATTTTAGTGCCAGCTTTCAAGACAAAAAACTTTCCAATTTCTTTCCAAAAGCCAGTGCCAAAATAGGAGTAACCACGTTCATCAAGTCTTACAGTAGCAACGATTGTAAATCCATGGTTTATGTGCAGTATGACATCCTGGAGCCTTGATGTATGTAAAGGAAAAAAATTGTGCACTACATAATCTGTTGCAGAGCAAGGGATGTTCTTCAGAAAATGGTAGGATTGTTAAAGAAGGTAACATGCAATTATGGGCCCAAATTGAAACAACTGTACAACAGTTGAAATCGAAGGACAAAAATCTATAATTAAAGAGATAGGGTAAACATGATGTCATAGAACTATGAGAGTAATCAAAAGAACAATACATCATTCATTTGCCTAATATAGAAAGAAGAGGGAAAAGATCCCCTTTAACGTATATGGTGCACATGGCACCTTTTATCCAAATGTAGCAATATTTAGAATATGTTCAGGAAAGTAGGCCATGCCAACCGTTTTAGGGTGAGATTGAACATACCGCGCGCGTCGTCAAGTTATCTGGTACGGTGAGATGGAATCTCTGGCGGCGGTCGCAAAGTCCTGAAGTGTCGGTGCACTGTACATTCTATGAATGAAAGAAAAGGCTCAAATCCGCTCTACTAAAATGAATTCACGGCGATTTCCGCCGGGTGATTAAAGGAGGCAGATGAACTGGGATAAGGGATGAGATAATATCTCGTTAAATTAGTTACCTTGTCGCCCATGAGAAAGAACCCTCAGTACGACATATTCTCCAAGCGAGCGGAGATGGGTCGACCGCGAGAAGCGTCGAGAAAGTCGATGGCCATAGGCGGCGACAAGCGGAAGTGGTGAAATGCGGTGGGCTTTGCCGGCAGCCTGGCGGCGGCAGGCATCGAGCAAAGTGTTTACCGCCGCAATAGGCAGTGCCATGGCATAGACGCGGAGGAGCTTGTGCAGGTGTGAATGGGGAACATACCGGAAGGGCCGAGGGGGTGGCGGGCGGGGTGAGGGTGTTTGTGATGTGGGGATGGTGAGGGTTTTGTATTTTCTTTTTTGAATTGGGTGGTGAGGGTTTTCTGTCCCACAAAGAATTTTGAGGGCGACGGTTTGCTAGAGTGAACTGTATGTGATTGACGCAGTAGGCAAAATGAAAGTCATTGCACACGGTTCCAATTTTGGGAACCGTGTGTGATTGACGCACTACCTCCGTCCTGGTTTATTGGTCCCCCGTTGTAATTTTTACCAAAAATTGGCAAAATATTTAACATACTCAGACATAGATAATAAGCATACACGCATATAAGCATAGTTCAACCATAAGTACATAGTTCAACCGTCATTAAGCATAATCAAGCGTACATAGTTCGGTCCGTCCCACATCTCATCTCACATGCGGCTGACATGATCCTGAAGCTTCTCCAGGTACTCGGCGTACGCGCCGTGCCCCACCATGCGAGAATACTTCAGCTTGAAGGAGCTAGCAGCCCGTCCTCTTGCATGCACCAGAACACTTTGATACGCATCATGAAGCTTCTGGTTGCAAAATGGGCATCCATAGCCGCCGTTCCAGGTCCTAATACGCCTGTTATGCATTCCCGCATAAAGCTCCCTCGGGATTTGCCTCTTGTACCTCCTCCGCCATCTTCATCCTCGTTGTCCACATCGCCGCACAACACCTATAAAAATAGTAAAACAAATTTGGCATCACATCAATGATTACATGCCATGAAGTAGGATTAAGAATTTATGGCTATTTATTTAAACATATCCAGAGATTATGGTTCGATTTTTAAGCACACTCGTCTATGTACAGACCAATCTTGAAGAAAATAATGGCACAAACATATGTAGGTCATTCAAAATCAATTGTCAAGCCCTGGATAGGAATTATTAGCACGAAGACTAATCCTAGGCGGATTACTAGCAGAAATCATTTGCAGAGATGAAACAACTAATCACTTATCACCTGTACCATTCAAACAATCAATACACTACACGGATCTAATGAAACTTACTCAGATTTCATGGATTGGGAGAACATAACCATAGGATTTCTATTCCAAAAAGGGGGAGGCAAGAGTAACCAGAGAAACCCTATGATCTGTTTGACACATAAATGGGTATAGATGACTAACCAGTCGTTTGTCGTCGTCGGAGTCGTCGCCGGAGTGGTCGTCGGAGTCGTCTCCAGAGTGGTCGTCGGAGTCGTCACTGGAGTGGTCGTCGGAGTCGTCACTGGAGTGGTCGTCGGAGTCGGTGTGGAACTCCGCCTCCGGCTGTGGAAGCTCGACGCCATCGACGATGTCAGTGTGCAGCGATAACTCGCCGTCGGTGACGGCAACCTCTGTCTCCATCTCCACGCCGTGCTCCGGTGCTTTAGCAGCCCCGGCATCGCCACTCCCTCCGATGGGGTGCTTCGGCGGCATCCTCATACACTGACATCTTTGAGGACTGAGAGCGGCGCCAAGGATGCAAGCGGAGAGAGAGAGGATTTTTTGTGCGTAGCGAGGATGGGGGGTGCGGCCGCTCGGGTGCACCATTAATATGGAGTAGTGGGAGTTGTGGGAGAGGCGGGTGGTGGTTAAACTGATGCTCGCCTCCCGGTGAGCCTGCGCACCGGACTGCTGGCATGCCTACTAAAGTTTCACACAGCTACTCGCACGCCTCGAGATGACACTGCACAGCGAGTATGCCTCCGTCAATTCACATACCTGCACGCACGCCTCCCCGTCTGCCTGCGTGGCGGACTGCTCGCATGCATCCCATCAACTCACGCTTGCTCGCACGGCACACGGGTCGTGCGACGACACATATATTGTTTTCTATTTGGATGATTAATGATGTTGCTTTATTGCTTAACCGAAGCATGACACGTATCCATTGTTGGTCTAACTCTCACGGTTTGAATAAATAATCCTTTTGGGATATTGGTTCCCAATTATTAATAATATCCCGTCTGTAATTAGATAAAGATTACATCAAAACTGGTCTCAAATTTGACAAAAAAAGTACAATGCCACTTTGTATTGGTGTCCATATGACAACACGATAAGTTTCATGAACATCAAATAAGTTTTGGATGTACTAGAATTTAAAAACCAAGATTCTCAATGTTAGAAATTTGTTGCACAGGGAGTAAACAAGCACCTAGTGAGACACAAGTGTTTTGCAATCCATTTAGGTGCACTGTCACGTGTGCATGTAGCTCAAATTTGATTTTTGCACATTATACTCGTAGAAAATCAATCAATCAATGTACTAAAACGTCTTAATGATCTCTATGATTTTTTTGAAATTAAAACGTCCCTCCTTTGGTAACATGTATGTTCACTGCGGGATAATTAATTTAACATGCATCGTGAAGTTGCAGTAGATTCATGTGTGTGTGTGTGGGTGTGTGCGTCTGGGGTGGCGGGTAGCTCGCAGTACACTACGAGTTGTGAGCCACCGTGTGGGTTGGCCGTTTTGTTAGGCGGGTCGGTGCCACATCAGAGTCATGAAATTGTTATTTAAAACATTACACAACCCTTTCATACATAAATGTTTTGGCTACATGCAGTCGATGGTTGTCCTACATGACACTCGATACTCACGTGTGACGCTTTCTCAGGCTCATGAGGTCGTCGTCCATCACTTTGACGAACAGCCGGCAGTGAGGTTAATTTGACCAGCAAGGTAGAATCTTTTTTGTTTGTGTTATGGTGATATATAGTATGCGTCAAAGGGGTGGGAGGGTACTAGCATATATACTATACGTACGTGTCCGTGAACAAGTACACCTCACTCAGTGTTGGGACTTTTTTGTTTCCGAGGCATGTGCCACATCAAAATTGTGAAATTGGTTATTCAAATATCACACAACACCTTTTTGGGCCACATGCATATCCTATCTAGGACACTCAAGTGTGAAACTTCCATCTGTGGGCCCACGAGGCCATCGTTGATGCATGCATGCATCACTTTGGCCTACATTGGGAGATGTTAATTAATTTCACCATTGATGAGGATTCTTTTGGGTTGTACATATATTACGGCACGAGCATATAGTATGCGGTGAAGAGGGGGGAAGGGGACCATCATATGTAGTACGCTTGATATGAACCTCGCTCTGTGTGGGTGCATGATTTATGGTTTTTGAGGCATGTGGCACATCAAAGTTGTGCATTTTGGGTATTCAACATATATATGTTTCACCCACATGCAAAGCGGTGGTGGTTGTCCTCTCACACCCACTTAAGCGGTTATCAGCGATATCGACGCTTTCCATTTGTGGGCCCGCTTGGTTCATCACCACTTTTTGCCTGACAACAAGAGATGTTAATTTGACTTAGGAGGGGATTATTATTTTTGCTCTGGGATGACATGCATGATATAGCTTGAGCACACACACATGCATGTGTACGCATGAATCCCTCCCATCGAGTCGAAGTGGCTAGTACAACGACACATCATGAACCGATCTCACTCTGTGTGGGGAGCTAGTGTACGATTTTTGACAAACACTACAAAAAAAACACTTCCGTGATGATACGTGTTTGTCACAGTAGGTCACATTTTCTGTCATGCATGTACATCCATGACAAATTTATGACAGAATCAAGATAGTCATACATGTGCTGTCGTAGAAGTGTTCCATGACATTACCAAAATTATCATCACGGAAGTGTCCACTTCCATGAAGATAAATCGCGCGTCACAGACGTGCTTTCGTCAAGGGTGACCGACACGTGGCATCCACCATAACGGAACGCCGTTAAGCTATCGGGTTCGGTTTTGGATCCGATAACCCGTTAACAGCCCCGACCAATGGGGATTTTCCACGTGTAAAATCATCATTGGCTGGAGGAAACACGTGTCGGCTCAACGCTGGGACAGATGTCATCCACTCATTGGACAGAAGGCGCCTATGATACGTCGACATGTGGCACGGCCCAACAGAGGCCCATTCCTGTGAAAAGGCCGGCCCGTTTGACTTGGTCAAAGGTGGCGGGTCGCCCACCAAGAAGCTCGTTAACGGCCTATTCGATATAGCCCATTTACAACCCGCTAACCCAGGCCCGTTTACGGCCTATCCGAATTAGGCCCAGTAGCGTCATCTGGGCCGTCCAATATAATTCCAGCCCGTTTTAACTTCCGGCCCATGTATGGCCCATGACGTCTTTTGGCCCATATGAGGCCCTTAGTAACCCTCGGCCCATTAACAACCCGTGGTAAAACTGGCCCGTAATGAACAGTGTATCACTTTATACCCATTAACGGCCCATTATTCTGTTGGACCGTTTCCAGCCCATGTTATCTTTCAGCCTTCTCAGGGCCCATTTATTTTTGGGCTCATTTCCGGATTCGGTTACTTACGGCCCATCGCTATTTTCGGCCAGGGACAAATTCAGCCCGTGCTTACAGTCGGCCCGTTTGTGGCCCGTTAATACGTTGGGCCGTTTTCATAGCGTCATCAAATACAGCCGATTAACGACGGCCCATTATGGTCGGCCCATGAACGGGCGATTCCAACTCTAGCCCGTTTACGGCCATAAAGCGGTATGTTATTGGCCCACGTTTGGGCAATCGATCATATGGCCCGTATAAGGACCACTGATGATACGGCCCGTAGAAGGCCCATTGATGATACAACCCGTAGAAGGCCCATTGATGATACGGCCCGCAGAAGGCCCATTGATGATACGGCCCGTAGAAGGCCCATTGTTTGTACGGCCCGTAGAAGGCCCATTGTTTCTACGGCCCGTAGAAGGCCCAGTGTCCCTACAGTAAATATGTAGCCCATGGTTATTGTGGCCTAGTTTAAAAAAATAGGTTATTGTGGCCACTAGCAAACCGCGGAAAAAGAACAACACAGACTACAAACAAACAAATAAACAAGACAACAAGGAAATAAATAAGAAAGCAACTTACGCTAGGTTATCACGGTTATTACACATATTACATCCACTAGGCATCAAAGTTCGCCACCAGTGCAAATATAGGGAACAAAGCAGCATATCATATACACTGGTTGCCAAAGTTGGTGACCTGTGCAAATAAACGCCGCAAAGAAACAAGTCCGTAATCGAAACCACTTCAAGATCTCAAGAAACAATATCATGGGTACCCATAATGTTGGCAAGATGCTTAGCAAGCTTATTAACTTTCTCTTGTTTGGTGCTTAAATCCTCCAAATAACTTTGCACGAGAAAGTATGCATCTGAATTCTGCAGGGACTTCCTCAGTCCTTCAGCTTCCTGTCGCAACACATCTGATTGATGTCTTTCAACTTGAAGCTGAGACTCAAGAAGACGAACTAATTCAGGCAGCGAGTTTAAAGAGCTTGTGCCAAGATGAGTGGCCAAGAACTCCGAACACTACATCAAGACAGGACTTGGGTTCTCTCACTGTCGTCAAGGTAGTTTTTATCAGCTTTCTTGGAGACCAACATGGATGTCTCACTATCTTGAACCTTATCTCGCATTACTTCCTTCACCATCGCATAACGGGTAATCGCTTCTCCAATATTTTGTCCGCATTCTAAAAGAGAAACAAATAGACACATCACAGGTTTACCATGTTGTATATAAACTCATTTTGGTAAATTAGTTCAGTAGTAAAGTGCACAGGATAACAACATGAAACAAACATATATCTATGTACCATGGTCACTTTATGGTCTATATCATTCTAGTTTTTCTTGGCAAATCAAGATAGAGACACAGTTCAAATAATATTTGTTCAAGACAAAGCGTAATAGACAGAATATAAGTGTGGGAAACTATAGAGACACTTGTAATGTGCATGACATGAGAACATATCTGCTTATTCAATTGAAACTGAAATCAATATAGAGCAAGTTACAACAGAAACCAGTTAAAGAAACAAGTTTAAAACATACATGTTGCACCATTGGAGTTTCAATTCCATCCTTCAAATTTGAAAATAGTTGGTATGAGTAAATACATCTGATGCAAGAGCAAAGGAGTATGAACCATAGCTACAGAACTGACACGAGAACAATTCTTCTTCTCCTTTAAGCGTTGAGTTGGGATTCGGAGTGGTGGTCCTCGTGCTTTGGGCACTGCAGTTCCCTTACTAACTGCTCGTGGGTGCTCTGTGGTGGAGACGGTGCTGTGTCAACTGGAAATGGGTTACTATCTGCTGGGGTTGGGGTTAGAAGGGGTGTAGCTGGTTCTCTGTCCAACTGGGTACGGGTACAATCTGCGAGAGTCTGGTTTATGTGTGGTGGGGCTGGTTCTTGGGCAAGTACAACCGTGGTTCTATCTGCATCAACTGGTAGCACTATCTTTTCTCAAGACCGTGTTGTTACTCCCTTAGATACTGACATCACCCTCTCCAATTCAAATGGCTGATAAACAAGAAAAGTAATTGAATGTACAGACATTGTATGATAGACAGGTGCAATGGATAGTGGGGAATAAAAGAGGGCATGAAATAATTCACATTTATGTTGTCTAACCAAACAGGATAGCATGACACAATTTCACATATATGATGGCTAACTAAACAGGATAGCATTATACAATTTCACATTATGATGGCTAACTAAAAAAGATGGAAAGACATAGTTCAAAATATGATGACTATGTAAATAGGATGACATGATATAACTATATAATGTGTTTAGTAAATAGGTTGGCATGCCATAATTCACATACATGCCGCCTATGGAAACATGATAGCATGATATAATTCCCGGATAGAATGACATAATTCAAAATATGATGACTGTAAACACTAAACAGGATGAGATGATATAACTATATGATGTCTTTATTAAATGGGCTGCCATGCCATAATTCAGATAGATGTTGTGTATGTAAACATGATGGCATGATATAATTCAAATATATGATTTATATAGTAAGCAAGTAAGCATATGGCAATCCATATATGATGTAAAAACTAAGCAATGCAAGACAACATGCATGACATGGGTAATATAACCCTGCCAAGTTTGAGCATAGACCTCAGGGGGGAAATAGGACTGGTCATGAGTCTCTGAATCCTCCTCTGAGGAGCTCTCTGTATCCAGCAAGATGTCTGCTTCAGCAGGTAGCATTGTCTGCTCTGAATACCTTGTTTTCACTCCAGATACTTCCATCACCACTTCAAATGGCTGATGCACAGGAAGAGTACTTGAATATACAAACGTTGTCGACAAATAGAACACGTAATACAAAAAAATGATAGCATGATATAATTCACATACATGATGATTGGCTCAACAGCATGGCATTGCATAATTCACATATATAATGCCTTTGCAACAAGATAGCATTGCATAATTCACATATATAATGTCTTGCAACAAGATGGCAATGCATAATTCACATATATTGTAATTAGACACTAAACATGTGGCATTCACACAAAGCATGTCTAAAGTAATCAAATGACATCACAATGCAAGACACCATACGCACGATATGAGCAACATAACCCTGCCAAGTTAATTAGAGCATACACCTCGGGGGGGGGGGGAATAGGACAATCCTCCTCTAAGGAGCTATCCGTAACCAAATGTAGATATGCGCTTCATCGATAGCATAGTCTGCTCTCAAGACCTTGTTTTCACTCCAGAATTTTCCATCACCGTGTCAAATGGCTGATGCACACGAAGACTAGTTGAATGTACTAACATTGTTGACAAATGTAATACGAATAAAAAAAAGGATGGCCTGATATAATTCACATATAAGATGACTGGCTAAGCAGGATGGCATTGCAAAATTCACATATATCATGCGTGGCTAAACAAGATGGCATTGCATAATTCACATAAACGATGAATAAACTAAACAGATGGCATTCACACAAAGCATGTCTAAATTAAGCAGTTGACATATTTGATGTATAAAGTAAGCAATGCAAGGCACCATATGCATGATATAACCAACATCAGCATGCCAAGTTAGAGAGAAGACCTCATGGGGTAAATAGGAGTGTTCTTCTGCTTCTGAATCCCCCTCAGAACAGTTATCTTCCTTTTGATTACGATCCGAAATGGGTGGAGGGGGGCTGCCTTTGCGCCCACCATGGAGCGATGTCTGCATGAAATTTTATTGCCATGCAAGGCTCATCTCTTTTGCTCTACATGTTCAGTTCCATTGTGTACAATAACTGACATGCATAGGAATAAAACATAATGAGATTATGTAAGGAGTGCATGCAAAAATCCAGAGTGATGGTAGAAAACTGTGGATAGACCCAAAACCAATGATAGCAGGCAGATGATAGCTTTAGTTAAAAAATATAGATAATGGCTCCTTTAATGTTTGTTTGCACCCAACATGAAACTCATAGTAGACACCCGAGATTAACCAGATAGTAGAAAAATAGTAATGATTGCTGCCCCAATATGTACCCCACAACCATTTAAAAACTCAAGTTTCAGCATAAATTTGGACCTGACTCAGAGTCTAATAGGTGAACACGATGATAAAGTAGCATGTCATCATATTAAGCGATGCATAACGTAAGCAGACACGGAAGAGTGCGACCTCTCTTGCGGACCCGTGTAGTCCTCAAGGTCATCTACTTAGTTGATGATGGTAATGCAGTTGTCGTGGCTGCCAGCGGCGGGGAAGAAGATCTGAGGCGGCGAAAGACAGTCTGGAGAGCGGATCCCTGTTGTGGTGAACCCTTCCGTCGTTGGAGCAGCTGAGCTGGGGTGGAACACAACACCGCAGGAGCAGGACAAACCACACAAGGTTTTCTTTGGCACATATCTGTAATAGAAGTAATTGTGTAGAGGCTTGTTTGAATTTGAGGATTCTAACAATGCAGGGATAGGAAATAGATAGGAATAGGATAGGAATGCACGTGCAAAACAAAGAATTTAAAAATAGAGGATTTCTTCCAATCTGGGTGTTTGGTTCACAAGAATTGGAAGAGAACAGGATGCAAAGAAGCATGGTGAGATTAAGTCAAACCACAATTAAATGTACGGTTATAATGCTATTATGCTACTATCTCTTAGTCTTGTGCTTCATGAATAGGAATTTGAAAAGGAGGACAAGTGGAAATTAAAATTCCTACAGTTTTTCCTTCAAGGAGACACTAAAGGAAGAAATCCTACAGTTTTCCGTTGCTCCATTCCTTTGCACCAAATTCATGAAAAGTAGTACCATACGAAACTTTCCAATTCTATGTTTTTCATTCACTTTTCCTTTCAAGCACTGGTGATTCCAGTAGGCAGGCTTGAGCAAGGAAAAGCCTACACTAAAAAATGTTTTTGTGCTACTTCTATTACTTTGGACCTAGGCCACTGCCCTACTAGCTCAACTCCCAGGGCCATCGACTAATGCACAGCTCAAACGCGCAGAGATAAATAATGATGGTGTTCAAGATAGTCCATCACGGATAGCTAAGTTGCCTGGTACCTCACTAATTGTCATATAGTAGCATAAAATAATCGTATTTCCCATTACTCCATGTGCTCAGTGGATAATATATATAACATGTAGAGTAAAAAAATATATGCAACAAGTGTACAACCTCTTTGGCGAAGCCATGTCAATCTTAGCATGATTGAGTTGGCCGGTGAGGATGCTCCGGCTGACTTGGCTGTCGGAGGAGGGGAAGATGATCTTAGGCGTCTGGAGATGGAGCTCGAGGTACTGCTCCGCTGTGATAGAGGGTTTCATCGTTGGAGCAGCTCCGGTGAGTTGTACGACACCAAGGCTGAAGCAGGACAAGACAAACAACGTTAACCTGAGTGGAATTCTAATAACATCTCCAATAGATGACGTAAAATACATAACCACAAAGTGCTAGATGTATACATCAGCCACTCATCTCTGAACTTAACTGTCGAAACTGAATTTAACTGTCGAAACTGAACTTAACTGTCGAAACTGAATTTTTCTGTCGAAACTGAATTTTATTGTCGAAACCGAACGCACTAGAGGTGAGGCTACACGTCAGTCGACTGACTTTTTCATCTCTGGTCAGTCGATTTTGCAGCCGTTGGATACAAAATCAAGGGCCTGTAGTTCATCTTCAACCTCCACTCCTTGAGCCGCCAGCCACCACCGGCCAAACAGCCGCCCCCGCCATGGTGCGCCGCCCTTGACCTGCCGAAAACACTCCCCACCGCCGGTCCGCCACCGCCCCGACCATCCCTGTAGACACCCCCCCCCCCCCGTGCCGACCTTTTTCTCCAGCGATCCCCACGCCACCGCCCCACCACCGCAGGCGACCACCGCCCCCATCCTGAACCCTAAGATAGATAGTGGGGTACCTCTCCGCCGAGCCTCCCTCCTCGCTGCGGCTGGTTCTTCCTTAACTCCGGCGAGCCCCCCCCCCCACCCCCTGAAAATCAACTGACCCAAAAGTAGATTCAGTCGACTAAAGTGTAGCTAAATCGCAGCAGCATCGCAAGCAAGAGCAAGAGCGAGAGCAGCAGCGCGAGCAAGAGCAGGAGCAAGAGCAAGAGCAGACCAGGCAGGGGACCGAGAGCAAGAGCAGAGCAGCAGCGCCAGCGAGAGCTAAAGCAGCAGCAGCCCCTACTGATGTGGGCGTCGCTGCCGAGGGAGAGACGCCGTGAAGGAAGTGGCCGGCGACGCCACCATTGATGGAGCCGCGCCGTGTTGGCTCGGGACCGCGCGCCGGCAGCACCATGAGATCGAATCAAGAAGAAAATGCGGCGATTAGTGTACAACCTCTTTGGTGGCGCCTATTAGGCCGCAACTTCATCAGAGGAAACGATGATGATGATGCTCTTCCGGTGGTGCAGGTGAAGACGGCGGTGTGGGAATGGAGGTGGCGCGAAAGACGAGGGGAACATCGGGGCAGCTCCTTGGAGGTGGAGGACGGGGTGGCTGAACGGCGGGGCGACCAAATCGACGACGGATCCTCATCTGCACGGTGGATGAGGGACGTCGAGGTGTTCTTGTGGACGGCGTCGTCGGGGGCGAGGCTCTGGCTGGGTGGCGGACGGAGGAGGTGTGGGGCTTCATGGGTTTTCCCGGCCTCAGTGTACGAATGGGTGGGCAGATGGGATGAGAGTGGGGAACCATGGCTTAGGGACGCGCTTGTCCGAAATGTGGGGTAAGTTACGAAAGAACCCCCACTGATTTGAGGCGGTTCTTTTGGTTCAGGGGTATCACGGGCATTTCGCGTGTTGGGATTTCACATGAGGTGGGAGTTTTCACGTGCGTGGTAATTTTGGAATAGCAAGGCGCGGGTTGAGATGGAGGGAGTTGTCGGAGCACAATGAGACAAAGATATATCTTAAATATTTCGGGCTAACAAGGCGCGGGTTGAAATTTCCATACAAGCCTAACGTGTACTGTACCAAATCAATTTGCACTACAAATGTCATTCAAAACTTTGAATTCATGTTATGTTCAATTAAAATATTTCGCTACGGGTATAATGCATGCAACCTAGTACTCAAATGAACGTTTTAGTGCATTCCAAACGTATATACTACTGCTTCAATATGAACTAAATTTGAATTCATTTCTCTATTTGAATAAGATCTACAATAATGATTGTTGTGAAGTTAAAGCATTTGAATATGTTTCTCTGTTTTAATAAGATCTACAATCATCATTATTGTCAAGTTAAACCATCGTTTGTGTATTATCTTCACAGCACACCACATGATTATTCTCGAGTTACATATGAACTATGTGTACTATATGAACTCGAACTCGATTTTGAATCCACTTTATGTTGATTTCAAATCATAGTACATTTCAAGCTCTAGCTAGATCTTCAAAAACTAAACCATGTCTCATATGTATAATGTGTTTGTCACATTATGTATGGTGCACCGCCCCCTACGCCTACAAGTATTTAGATATGAGTTGCAAAGACCACACATTACCACAAATTCAAATAAATTGTGAGAATGTTCGATATATAGTATTGTTTAGATTGTTCGATATTTAGTTGTAAGCTACAAACGCATACACATTATCACAAATTCAAATAAAATGTGAGATTGTTCAATGTATAGTATGGTTTAGATTTTTCGACATTTAGCTGTGAGTTGCAAACGCCATGCATTATCACATTATGGTATAACATGTGCAAAACCACAACATGCGTATCACCGCTATATTCATGCATGCATATGTTTAAAACACTATGATCTCCTGTTCAAATATATGAATCCACTTTCATATCAAATTATGATCTTTGTTAGTCTCTTACACCCACACAATGCTCTAACCTTTGTAGCTACCACTAACTTTCTCTTGTGCATGCACACACCCTCCTCGCCCTCCCCCTCCCTCAGCATTTTATCCATCACGCACATTCATTTTTTTCTGTAGGTCGCTCTCCCACCGTCTCCACAACTCCTTTCTGACACACATCGATCGATAAACCTCTCCAAATGATGTCCGCCTACAACATACACACGCACCTTCAATCTCCTCCTTTATGTGTCCTTGCCTCGTGTCTCTCATACGTTCCCACACACGTGTAAACTCTCGCCCCTCTTTTCATCGATCTCACAACCGCACACTCCTCCCCCTATCTAGCTAGTAGCTGGGCCTCTCGCACCACCTCCTAGCTCGATTCTCTCTGTCTATCCGTCTCGCCGGGCCTTATTTTCCTCTAACAAATGGACGTACACCGACCGATCTCCTGCTATACATATAGCTAGCTAAGTCCTTATAACTCATTTTTCCCCGTGCATTGATCGATCTACCTCATTAGTTATGTCTCTCCGTACCTCCAACAAACAACAATTGATCTACCGATCTAGTTAGGTTTGCTTACCAAACACATGGTTCCCCTTCATCATCCATGGATGTGTCCCGATAGATCTATCATGCATGGCACACAGTAAACACATCCCCACTCTTATTAATAATATTGCAGTTCCACCCTCGGTTTGTGTAGTAGGCCTCTCCCACCATCTTCGAGAAGCAACTCCATCACCCATCCAGCACTCTACCCTCTCTCCTCCTCCCTCTCTCTCTCTCTCTCTCTGTCCCATCCTATTTCCCGTCCTTGATTATGTATGGACGTCGACCGACCTCCCTCAAGACATAGTTGGGTCTCTCCTTCTCAACACATATACGAGTCGTTCTACCTCTATAGTTAGGCCTCTGCCTACCCCTCCCCCCACCCCCTCGCACACACACACACACACCGATACATCGAGCGCTCTAGTCATGTCTCCCTGCCACACACAAACTTGACCTGTGCCCTCTGACGTTCCGGTAGCTAGGTCAGTCGCCCTATATCTTTGACTTGCACACACACACAATTTCGATGGCTCTCTTCATCGATCTCGCACCCACCCACTTGATCCTCTCTTCGACTATCGATATCTATGACCCCTCCCTCTCTTCTCGTGGATCGCCCGACCCTCTATATATGATATGGATAGGCCTCCATTTCACACACATTGCATGCAAAATTTTGTTTGAGATGTCATTGACACATATTCCCACAAATACATTCACGAAATCAACCCCGTCCCCCAAACAAAAAACACTCATGAACGCACAAGCTATTTTTCTAGGTTTGTATCTATCACACACACACCCACGTAGGTGGGGATGTGCACGAAGAGAAGAGGTGCACGCACTGCACACGTACTCCGCCTCTTTCCCAACCACACCCATGCGGGTACACGGTGGAGCTCATTTACATGCGAAAAAGGCAGCCCACGTGGTAATTTGACATGTGTACTGGTTGTCCACTAGATGGAGGGAGGATCGTCTACCACGGGTGAACAAACAAATTGCGACTTGACGCGTTATGTTAAGAAAGAGGCAAACCATGTGGGGCCTACCTTAGAGGCAAGGCTCCATACATTGGAGTACTTTTGATGTGTCCCGTCAACTCGCAGAACGAGGAGAAGCTTGCTTAGTACGCCGTCTCCCCCGCCCACGGGCGCGGTGGCTCGCAGGATGAGGTGAAGCTTGCTTACTACACCTTACGCCCGCTCCCTCGCCCACGCGCGCGGTGGCTCGCAGGACGAGGAGAAAATTTTACTACTCCCTCCGTTTACTCCTCGTCCCTACTACCTTGGTTAGAGAGATTATCATATTGTTTGGAATATATATGTCCTTTAGTAGATTTCAATATGAACTACTAGTACATACTTCAAACAATGATGTATATAGACGTATTTTAGAGTGTAGATTCACTCATTTTGCTCCGTATGTAGCATAAAGTTGAGACACTTATTTTGGAGCAGGAGGGAGTACATATTTGCTATGATCATCAATCATTGAGATGCAATAGCATGCATGTTAGTCTCCTTTGTATTTGATGAAATGTTGCAATGGGCAACCTTGGGCCTTAAGATACATGTAATGTGCTGGAAGCTTCATAGTATTGTACTATCTCGCTGATAAATTACAGTACGTACTATACAAGTACTTCCTCCGTTCCTAAATATAAGTCTTTGTAGAGATTTCACCATGAACCACATACAGATGTATATAGATGCATTTTAAGTGTAGATTCATTCATTTTGTTCCGTATGTACTCCACCTAGTGGAATCTCTACAAAGACTTATATTTAGGAACGGAGGGAGTACTATGTAAAGAGTCATGTGTCGCACGGTGTCCAGAAAATATGGTGATAGTGTGAGGTGGGCCATGTAATCACTGAGCCTGCGTGTTTTCACTGCTCTTGCACTCCTCCGCCGTAAGAATGGAGAAAATTGTAATCTAGTAGTACCTCCTTTCGCCGAAAGCATGGGACATCCAGTAGTCCTACCACCTCAGTAATAATGACCAATGAGCCGTCAAATCACATAGATCCAACAGCAAGTTGGACGGATGAAGCAACCATCACTCTTGAATCCCCTTCTCCCTTCAACGCAGGTGCCAGTGAGAGCTCGCGTCCGCTCTGCCCGGGCATGAATGCGACACCGATTCTTTGGAGCGGCGTTGACCGTTTCGGGCGGGAAGCGCGCGCGGGCAATGTAGGTGCTCTGGGTGGGCCAGGCTGGTCAGGAGCGGGCGTGGCAGCTGTCCGTCTGTCCCTACCGGACTCCCAGAAACGAGAGGATGCACCGACTCTCGCGGCTAAAATCGTACACTACACACCATCGCTCTCTCTAACACACACATGATGTTAAACACACACACGCACACGCACACGCACACACAGGTTCATAGAATAGGAAAATCGTGCGAGTGCGAAGCCACAGGAAGTGAGATACAAATGGAGTATGTACAAGAAGAGAAGAGGTGACGAATATTCCATCAAACCTGGACTGAGGAGTAGTACTCCCTCCGTCTAGGTGTTAAGTCATCCTAGGGAAATCAGATATTCCCAAAATGTTTAAGCGTCGTCCATTAACTTCGCATCTCAATCCCCTCCTGGCCTCGTTGCTAGCGAGTGTTGTTACTTAGGGAGCGTTTGGATCCTTAGCAAGAACAGCTTATAGCATAGACGGGCAAGGTTAGGCATTTGTAACTGTTAAAATATGTTAGCTTTTGTGGGCCAGCTAGCTTGGGTGGGTTAGAAAAACCTTGCTAGCTCAGGAGAGCCAGATCAGCTCGCTTCCGACGACAAACTTCGCGTAGTAGTAACATAGACTAGTAACATATGCATGTTGTACTAGTCCAAGTTACTCACCACTATGACCAGCCTAAGCAATGTAACAAAACGCTCCATACTCTGCCTTGTTATCTCCCCCGGAAACCCAATGCATGGAGCGCAACTACGCGTTGATCAGTCAAGAAATCAAAGTCGGCTTGCATGCGAGTTAATACGTGGCCCAGCATGGTAGCTAAAACGACATCTCTTAGTCGTCAGGATTAATTGTTGCATTTAGAGACAGAAATCGGGGCTTTGATTGGAGGAATGGCCGATCAAGCTTCTCCTTCTCCTCCAATCTGCTTGCACCTTGGTCCCGCTGCACCTTCTAACGTGACTTATTACACCTAGATGGAGGGAGTCATACAAGATACGGTGACACACTGACTTAGGTCGAATACAAGTGCCCAAAATTGCGTGCATAATATAATAAGGATTCACTTAAAATGTACGCGAGCGAACAGAGGCATCAATTGGACAGTGTTCTCGAGCAGTAGCGAGATGTGTGAGGTAAGATACACCGCTGGCGCTTTTAATTTTTCTTATTAATTTGTTTGTTTCACCCTCTGACTGGTGGGACCCAACATACTACGTGGAGAGAGGTAAGGTGACTAAGGTTACATTATTTCTGCACCACTGTGGATAGTCTTACCACCAAAGCCACATGACATGATTATGATTTAAATCCCAATGACTCCCACACACAAAAAAATCACGGCATGCGTGTCACATGAATGCAGGAATGTATAAAAGGTTATTTTCCTCTCGTTGAACATAATGGGAGGGTTGTGTAGCTGGTTAGTCTGTTCGTTCATCAAACTTGAGATCTCGGGTTCGATAACTACACTTGAGCATAATTCATGCCAGGAGGATTCTTTGACTGGTCAAAATGGATGGAAATGGAGCTATACGATCTCGTAGTGACCGTATAATCACCTCATCACGTATAAGCTGCAGCCTCGGCGCTTGTTTTCGAGTGTTTTCTCTCTTCACACTCTCACCACTATATATATATATATATATATATATATATATATATATATATATATATATATATATATATATATATATATATATATGCACGCTGGACCCTCAGCACTTGTAGTTGCTCTCTTCACACTCTCTCACCCTTTCCAGATCTAAACAAGACTTCGTTGGCATCTCTCTTGCTCTCTTCACACTCTCTCACCCTCTCCAGATCTAAACAAGACTTCGTTGGCCCCTCTCTCTCCCCTCACCGTTGGTCAAAGAGTCGGCAGGATCCGTTCGTCGGAAAGGGAAGGAGGCTTAACGTTGTCGCCGTCGGTGAGGGAGGGAATCCACTACCGGTGCAACTGTTCACTTTCACCCAGCGGCAGCGCGGGAGGGCCTCCGACCCCTTCTTCTTCGCCGCCATACATAGTGTGGGTCGAACGGCCTCCGGTCGCCCACCGAACCACACCCCAAGAACCTTAAGGTATAATTTACTTATTCCACATGCATTTCTCTAGCTGCATGTGGGCTTTTTCTATACACTTTTCGAATCTAGGTGTTGGATCAAACAGGAAAGTAGTGGGGAAAGTTGTATACCATGAATCTAGGACATGGTTCAAAGAGGAAAGGAATGGGGGAAAGTAGTGGGAAAAGTTGTATAGCATGAATCTAGGACGTGGTTCAAAAAGGAAAGGAAGGGGGAAAGTAGTGAGGAAAGTTGTATCGCATGAATCTAAGACGTGGTTCAAAGAGGACATGAATGGGGGAAAGTAGTGGGTAAAGTTGTATAGCATAAATCTAGGACGTGGTTCATAGAGGAAAGGAAGTGGGGAAAGTACTAGTACAGACCGGCTATCTAGCACCTACATTGGTTGAAAAGGGAAAACAATGACAAATCCAGTACGCACATCTGTAACGAACTGATCTTTTGTCTTGGGGGACAAGGCTGTAGAGTTTGAGCAGGACTAGATTTGCTGTGCTCACATAGGGAAAGGTGTCTAAAGATAACAAAACTGGGACCAACACAAATATGCTCCTTGGTTGTTTATTCTTTGTTGCAATAGACTGTGCATCACCCCAGTACATCGGTAGATGCACATGGTGCTGGTGCGTCCACTATCCCGTGCAACTCTTTAGCTGTTGTTAATCTAAGGCCCTGTTTGGTTCAAAACTCCCTAGCCCTACCTGCTTGGTTACAGGGACTAAACATGGACTAGAGGTTATTACATGGCATGCTAAAAGACCATGTTACCCCTAGTAATGAACTATAGAGACAAGGTGCGATGCGTGGCAGGGGCAACTGTTGGAAAAAAGTCCCAAAAAGACTCTCCCTCGGGGTCTTCTTTCTTTAGTCCCAAATGCCCACTTTTAGTCCCTAAAAGTCCTTCCTATTTGGTTTAGATGGGACTGACACAGAGATTTTTTAGTCCCTCCACCAAAATGTCCCTGTAAACAAGCACCCTCTAATAATGCCACTGGAAAATTGATGCAATGCCACAGTTAAAAGCAAATGACATGTTTAACAAATTTTATTGTTAATATAATCTCTCTATTAATATTAATCAATGCCACCGTTTGAGAAATGCTACCGTCTTGCTTTCTTTCCCATTCAGATAAGGTAGATGCTTCTTTTTGTTTGCTTCTGTGTCATCCACCGTTATTGACCACTAGTTGTTTCCTTTGCACCTCTCTGTAAACAGGGTTATCTACTTCACCTCATTGCCATTGTGACCTTTTGTTGCACTGCACAAAACACTTTTGTTTTAATAGTGTTTTGTGCAGTTCAACCAAAATGTCACACCGACAACGTTGCTTTATTGCTTGATCTTAGTGGAACTGCACAAGAGGAGATCTTACTTCCTATCCGTGTTGGCAAATTTGGTTCAGATCTTCTTCTTGTGAGTTGTTTGAATTGCGCGTCATGAGATGTCACAGCCCTAGAGCTTGCTTGTAACTAGTGGCATTGCATCCATGCATCATGTTTAAATTCAAATGAAACTTGGATTGAGGAGTTTTCAAAAGCCTCAGAAAACCTCTAAAAATAACCAACATTTAAATCTCATCAAATGAGTCCAAGAAAATGTTCCTGTCATTCTGTAAAAATATTGGCATGAGGTAAAATGCAAACCTATATTTTTGGAGTGATCAAACATTTATTTTGGGCCTTTGAATTAATTCAATAACTATTTGCATTGGATATATATTTGATATATAAATAATATATGTCCAATAATTCTGGAACATTTTATGTGGTTTGGTATATTTTAATTCTAGCCACATAACTATTTTCAGGATTTTATAAAATGGTTTAGTATTTTACTAAACTAAAACAAAACAGAACAAAATAGAAAAACAGAAATAGGAAAAGCAGAGAGGAGAAAAACCCTACCTGGCGCTCACCTCTCAGCCCACCTGGCCCAGCTCCTCCAGCTGGCCCGGCCCAGTCCACCACCGCCCCTCCCGCATCGTCTACCTCCTGCCAGTAGGAGCAGGGGCGCATGGTCGCCGCGTGCCTCGCCACCTCCTGCTTCCGCCGCTTCCCAAGCCAGCTGTGGCGCCACGCACTCCCCACGGACCCCTGCACCTCTCCTCCCTCTCCCTCGAGCGCTCTTTCCTCCTCTGCCCTCTTCCACGGCCGGCCGAACGACCGGAGCGCGCCGCCGCAAACACCGCGGCCACAGCCACCCCCTCGCCCCCTCTATGCATCCCTGAGCTCCACCCTGGCCCCGTGGAGCTACCCACCCGACACACGCGACCAGAGGAGGCCCCAATGGACCGGAGCGTCGTCGTCCCCATCTCCGGTGCCCGGAGATCGCCGTCGTCGATTCACGGGCTCCAGTGCGTCCCCGAGCCAACCAATCTACCCAACTGACCCGCGGTGAGCCCCTGAGCGTCTCCCCTCTCCCCTTTTGCTCGCTTCCGTGCCGTAGCGCCGTTTCTCGCCTGTGACCGAACGCGCCGCCGCCCAAGCTCGCCGGCGATGACGCTCCGGTGACCATTTGGTCCCGGGCATGCGTCCAACGTCCTCGCCGCACCGCTGTAGGTGCCGAGGGTGTTAACCCCGCATCGCTAAGGCTGTGGCCTCGAGCCCGAAGCTTCGCCCGAGCTCCGGCCGCGTGCAAGTTGCCGCCGCCCGTCGATTTAGGACACTGAAGCTGCTGCGTGCACCACGAGACGCAGACGAGCTCCAAAGATCGCGTAGAACCTCTCAGCCATCGATTTGGTTGCCGGAGGTGCGTTTCCGACGCCCTCCGCCGTCTCTGGCATCGCCAGCGACGAGCCTCGGGTCAACTCCGGCGAGTTTGACCCGGGTTTGACCCCAGTTTGACTCCCCCTGACTCAATGACAGGTGGGGCCCACCTGCTAGTTAATTAGGATTAGTACTAATTGAATTTAGTTAAGCTAATTACATCGACACGCGGGACCCACTGTCGGTTTGACCGGACCGTGTCCCGTTGACCCGCTGACGTCACACTGACGTCAGGCTGATGCAGTAATACCTTTTCTGGATTAAATCTAATTCAGGAAATTTCAGAAAATACCCCAAACTTCTAAAATTCATAGAAATTCAACCGTAACTCCAAATTAAATAATTTATATATGAAAAATGATCAGAAAAATATGAAGAATCTGTTTATGCCATGATCATGCATGTTTGAACAAGTTAAACTCACTGAATAGGATGAATCATGATTAGGGCAATTTATGAACTAGCATTTGGAGTTGGAGTTTAACCTTGTTTGAATTCCACTTCAATTAACTTGGCTTACTGCTGCATTAGGTCAATTCAGTTCTTTAACATGACATGTCATTCATGTGAATGTGCATTGCATTGATTGTGTTCTCTCTGAATAGGATGATTCATGGTTAGGGCAAATTATGGAAAAACATTTGGAGTTGGAATTTGTTCTTGTTTGAGTTCCACTTCAATTAACTTGGCTAGATATTGCATTAGGTGAATTCAGTACCTTAACATGACATGTCATTCATGTGAATGTGCATTGCATTGATTGTGTTCTCTCTTGTTTGCCGGTAATTGTCCCCTCTCAGTAGACGATGTACCGACGATGAATTCGATGACACCGATGAAGAACTATATTATCTTCGGAAGTGCCAGGCAAGCAAAACCCCCTTGTTCATTCCGATATAATCCCACTCTCTCGCTCCTGCTCTATTTTACTGCATTAGGACAACAACGATTCAAGTGTTACTTGCTGCGGTAGCTGATCCCCTTTATACTCTTCATGACATTTAATTCCACATTTATTAGATGAAACCCACTAGCATGAGTAGGAGTTGTTTGAGCCCTGTTGTGCCTACTCATTCATGCTTGTTTGTCATGCCTGCTACTGCTTAGAGTTGAGTCAGGTCTGATTCATCAGGGATGAATCGGAGGTGTGTGAACATGTCCTACTGTGTGTGTGAGCTAAGTGTGTGAACACGATTTGGTAAAGGTAGCGGTGAGAGGCCATGTAGGAGTACATGGTGGGTTGTCTCATTGAAACCGTCCTCGTGAACTGAGTTACTGTGTTTGTGATCCATGAAACAGTTACTACCACACATTGGGATCCTTAATTGACTCTCTCGGCTTCTTAACCACCCTTGTCCTCGGTCCGGAGTTGCGGTAGTTTCGTGTTTTAGCATCTTTGGGGCCGCATAGCGCTGACCTTAGGGGTGGGTTGTGTTGCGGTAGGCACGTGGCCCGGTGTACCGATTCGCCTGCTTGGTGTCTCGGGAACCTGCACACATCGTTCGGGCTGTATGGGAAACCTCGGCGGACTCCCTGCGGATGGAACCCGAATAGGCGATAAACCTGGACTAGGGACTTGAGTGTTTAGGTAGGCCGTGGCCGACACCCACGTTGGGCTTTAAGCGAAGGTTGCCGAGTACATGTCATGTAAACGGCGGTAAGTGGTGAGAGCGTGTGTGAAGAAGTACACCCCTGCAGGGTTAATATGATCTATTCGAATAGCCGTGTCCGTGGAAAAGGACTTCTGGGTTGCCTATATCAGTTCATAGACAAGTGAAAGTGGATACTCTAAAATGTGCAAGATAAGCGTGAGTGCTATGGATGGCGTTCTCGTGAGGGAGACGGGAGCGGGTCCATAGTGGTGTATTGATATGGTGAATATGTGGACTCGTAGCGCCACCTCAAAGAGTTACTTGAAGTGGTAGTTCAGATAGCCACCGAGTCAAAGCTGGCTTGCTGCAACAAACTCCACCACTCCCTTTGTTGATCTTGATGCATTTGTAGTTAGTTACGATGTAAGTCTTGCTGAGTACATTTGTACTCACGTTTGCTTATTCTATGTTTTGCAGAGAGACCTCAGTCTCGCTAGTAGTTCCGCTTGGACTTCGACGTTTAGCTTGTTACCTCAGCTACGATCTTGTGCCCTCGGCAGGATCTGGTAGATAGTCAGGCTTCTCAACCTTTTTCAATTATAGTTGCATGTACTCAGACATGTTTAGCTTCCGCTTGTGCTTTGACTTGTATGCTCTGAGTGTTGGGTCATGAGACCCATGTTTGTAATATCTCGCTCCTCGGAGCCTAATGAATAAATATTTGAGTCATAGAGTTATGTTGTGATGCCATGTTGTATTTACACATATTGAGCATATTATGTGTATGTTTGAAATGCTTGGTATGTGTGGGATCCGACAATCTAGTTGTTTATCCTTGGCAGCCTCTCATATGGGAAATGTAGTCTAGTGCTTCCTGAGCGATAGTAGTCCGCTACATCTGCCGGTTCACGGAGTCCTCGCTAGCCCAAAGACTACTGCTTGGACACTTGATCGGGCCGGCATGTGTTTCACTTCGTTCCTATATGTCATCCCTTCGGTAAATGTCACGCGGTGATATTCGAGTCCTGCCTAGCTGCTACAGCCGGGATACCGGAGTCCTGTTAACCACAATGCTACAGCCCGAATTCATACGTTGATGACCGACATGCTCGATGTGATTCATGTATGCCTGTCCCCATGGGTTAGCGCCGCTTTGGGTTCACGACTAGCCATGTCGGCCCGGGTTCTCTGTCATATGGATGCTAGCGACACTATCATATACGTGAGCCAAAAGACGCAAACGGTCCCGGGCCATGGTAAGGCGACACCCGTGGGAATACCGTGCGTGAGGCCGCAAAGTGATATGAGGTGTTACCGGCTAGATCGATGTGACTTGGAATCAGGGTCCTGACAGCGTGTTGTCACAGGCCAGATTTGTTTGTCATTAGTTGCATTAAGGCATTCATGTCATCATGTTTAATTTTCTCAGAAACTTGAAATTGGGATTGCCTAAACCCTAGCATTAAAGGAATTCAAATAGGTTCAACCAAAAATATTTTTCATTGAATCCAAATGGCTTTAGAAAATGTTCATCATTTCTGGGAAAATGCTATAAACCATAACCAGAGGTGCTGCACATTTTTCATGACATATTTGGTCACTGGATTAATCCATAAAGTATTTGCATTTGAGCATTCAATACTATAAAATATTTTAAATGCTCAAATAATCCCAAACTGAAATGTTTACTGTAGGATATATTTCCAATAGTGGTCATAAGCAGTTGCATGAATTTTGGGATTGATTAGGTATTTTTAATAAAGCCCTAAAACTACAGAATAATAGAAAACAGAGAGAGGAGAGAAACCTTACCTGGGCCACTTGCCTGGCCAGGCCACCTGGCGGCCCAGCCCACCACCACCTCCTTCCCTGTCGCCTTCCTCCTCTGCTAGGAGGATGAGCGCGTGGCCGCCGCGCGCACGGCCCCCGACGGCCCCCTCCTGCTTGCCGTCCCCCCTCCCGCCGCGCTGGACGCCTCCCGCGATGCCACGCACCCCCCCCCCCCGACCCCCTTGTCCTCTCCTCACTCTCCCTGCGCTCCTTCCCCTCCTCTGTTCCTCTCTCCCGAGTGCACCACAGCGCGCCACCGAGCACCACCGCGGCCACCGCCTCCCCCTTGCTTTCTCGACCAGCTCAATAGCTCCGCCTCGCCACCCTGAACCTCTCCGCCGAGCCACGCGGCACCGGATGCCCCCGAATGACGTCTCCGCGGTCGTCTTCTACATCGGGCAACCGAGATCGCCAGAGATGCTCCGACGCTGTCCGGCCTCCCCCGAGCACGCTGAGCCACTCATCGACTTCGCCGTGAGCTCCTCTGCCGAACCCCTCTCTCCCCGTGCTCGATTTCACCGCTAGTCGTCGCCTCTGTCGATTCCGAGAATCGTCGCCGCCGGCTGTGTCGCCGTCGTGGCTAGAGCTCACGCACGTCACGTCCAAGCACACCACCGTGCTCAGCACCACGCCAGGATCCCAAAACCCTAACCTATTAGTCCTGTTGTGCACCGTAGCCACCGCACGCGCCTCACCCGAACTCCGGCCGCCGCCGTCGTCATGATTGCCATCGCCTCCGGCCACCCTAGCTCCTCCCGTTTGCTCTGTTAGATGCGCGCGAGCCTGGGCATCTCGTAGAGCCCCTCCGCCGCTCTTTTGGTCATCGGAGGGCGAATCTCGACGCTCTCCGCCGTCCCTGGCCTTGTCGGCGACGAGCCTCGGGTCAACTCCGGCGAGTTTGACCCGGGTTTGACCCCAGTTTGATTCCCCCTGACTCAATGACAGGTGGGGCCCAGCCCTGCTAGTTAATTAGGATTAGTACTAATTGAATTTAGTTAAACTAATTACACTGACACGCGAGACCCATCGTCAGTTTGACCGGACCGTGTCCTGTTGACCCGCTGACGTCACACCGACGTCAGTCGGTGTAAGTAATACTTTTTCTCGATTTATTATAATTCAGGAAATTTCGTAAAATACCCCAAACTTCTAAAATTCATAGAAATTCAACCGTAACTCCAAATTAAATAATTTATATATGAAAAATGATCAGAAAAATATGAAGAATCTGTTTATGCCATGACCATGCATGTTTGAACAAGTTAACCTCCCTGAATAGGACAAATGATGATTAGGGCAATTTATCAAATAACATTTGGAGTTGGAATTTGTTCTTGTTTGAGTTCCACTTCAATTAACTTGGCTAGATATTGCATTAGGTGAATTCAGTACCTTAACATGACATGTCATTCATGTGAATGTGCATTGCATTGATTGTGTTCTTTCCCGGTTGCTTGTTTGTCCCCTCTCGGTGAAGCGACGTTAGGCGATGAGTTCGATGACACCGATGAAGAACTATATTATCTTCGTAAGTGCCGGCAAGCAAAACCCCTTGTTCATTCCGATATAATCCCACTCTCTCGCTCCTGCTCTATTTTACTGCATTAAGACAACAACAACTCATTTGTTACTTGCTGCGGTAGCTGAACCCCTTTATCCTCTGCATGACCTGCCATTCCACAGTAATTAGATCAAACCCACTAGCATGAGTAGGAGTTGCTTGAGCCATGTTGTGCCTACTCATTCATGCTTGTTTGTCATGCCTGCTACTGTAAACGGCGGTAAGTGGTGAGAGCTTGTGTGAAGAAGTACACCCCTGCAGGGTTAATATGATCTATTCGAATAGCCGTGTCCGCGGAAAAGGACTTCTGGGTTGCCTATATCAGTTCATAGACAAGTGAAAGTGGATACTCTAAAATGCGCAAGATAAGCGTGAGTGCTATGGATGGCGTTCTCGTAGGGAGACGGAGCTGGTCCATAGTGGTGTATTGATATGGTGAATATGTGGACTCGTGTGCGCCACCTCAAAAGAGTTACTTGCAAATGTAGTATAGGATAGCCATCGAGTCAAAGTTGGCTTGCTGCAGTCAAACTCCACCACCCCTTTGTTGATAATGATGCATATGTAGTTAGTTCTGATGTAAGTCTTGCTGAGTACGCTTGTACTCACGTTTACTTATTTTATGTTTTGCGTAGAGACGTCGGCCTCGCTAGTAGTTCCGCTTGGACTTCGACGTTTAGCTTGTTACCTCAGCTACGATCTTGTGCCCTCGGCGAGATCCGGTAGATAGTCGGGCTTCTCAGCCTTTTTCATTTATAGTTATGCATACTTTCGAGACATGTTTAGCTTCTGCTTGTGCTTTGACTTGTATGCTCACGAGTGTTGGGTCATGAGACCCATGTTTGTAATATCTCGCTCCTCGGAGCCTAATGAATAAATATTTGAGTCGTGAGAGTTATGTTGTGATGCCATGTTGTATTTACACATATTGAGCATATTGTGTGTATGTTTGAAATGCTTGGTATGTGTGGGATCCGACAATCTAGTTGTTTATCCTTGGCAGCCTCTCATATGGGGAAATGTAGTCTAGTGCTTCCTGAGCGATAGTAGTCCGCTTCTGACCGGTTCACCGAGTCCTGCTAGCCCAAAGACTACCGCTTGGACACTTGACTGGCCGGCATGTGTTTCACTTCGTTCCTATGTCTGTCCCCTCGGGAAATGTCACGCGTGATATTCGAGTCCTGCCTAGCCTGCACAAACCGGGATACCGAGTCCTGTTAGCCAGTGCTACAGCCCGAATTCATACGTTGATGACCGACATGCTCGATGTGATTCATGTATGCCTGTCCCCATGGGTTAGCGCCGCTTTAGGTTCACGACTAGCCATGTCGGCCCGGGTTCTTTGTCATATGGATGCTAGCGACACTATCATATACGTGAGCCAAAAGGCGCAAACGGTCCCGGGCCATGGTAAGGCGACACCTGGGAATACCGTGCGTGAGGCCGCAAAGTGATAATGAGGTGTTACCAGCTAGGTCGATGTGATTTGGAATCGGGTCCCGACAGCGTTGGTATCGAGCTGACCGCTCAGAGGATTACCAAGCCAAACTGGTCGAAGTTGTGTCTAGAAATGCTTTAGTTATGTAAGGGAATGTATTGTGGAAGGGAACGTAAGGCTCTTTTTACTCCTTATACCTCATGGCCTTCTGATCTGAGTCATCCTCTTCTCTTCTACGGGGTTTAAGAACTAGGCTTCTCATCTATCTATTAGGATGACGTGTTACTAATCCCTAGACTTTTAAGATTGTTGGAAGCCCCAGTTCAGTTCCTACTATTTCTATATGTTAACTGTTGAACTCGGAACCTCGATATGATGTTGTTAAGTGGCTATGCCACCATTTTGCAGGATGTCTCAAATCATTTTGAGCATTTATAGCCGTTATGCTGTTCGAGTCATCCCAGGTCTCTAAATAGTCTGATGCATTTGCAAATCCTTTCCTTCTGTTCCGATGTCCTTTTGACCAGATTAATCACACAAATTAGTATGTTGAGGTACTCCGCTGCCTCAACATATATGTTGGAGTTATTATTATGACCTAGGTGTTTTAGGGAGTCACCTAGTAATCCAGCCATGCTTTGTGTCCCCAGTGTGATGATTCCGGCCATCATTCTCGAAAGCATCCCGTGATGCCACTTAGTAGTAGGTATTCTATTCCTGGGTTCTTGAACCCGAGATTCACCCTACTTCATGTTGTTAGTATTTGCTAGTTCCTTTAGGATATTAGTAACTTTGCGATAGTCCTCGAGGTCCATGGTATTTCATTCTTCCACATACCATGAACCATCCTTGGCAGGAGTTCCTTTGAACCAAAAGGTCACAACAAGAGCGCTTTCGATGAGTTCCCCATTCTATATTGTGACTCTGCCAGTTCTACCTTCTCCGCATGGGTTATCCGGAAGAAAATTGTTGAACTTTATTCGACATACTAACCTATGCATCCACAACTGAGAAAGTTATATGCTCCTCGAGTTGTTCCTCTTTAGTTGTATTCCGACCCCCGTCTGTCAATTGATAGTCAAGGGTATGCGTGCATTCGTTTATCGATGTCCATTTTTCTTGTGGTTCGTCAAGCCATTCTATTCTAGAATGACTTGGAGAAACAAACTCCAGTACCTCATCCATTTCTAGGATTGGGTCAAAGCAGTTGTATTCCACAGATTAAAATGCCAATCCAGCTTTGATTCTGCTCTACCTTGGAGTGTTACCATCTTTATGTCAGGAACATCATGAGAATTGCACCTTCTCTTATGAGTTCTTGTCGTAGTGATACTTCTCGCCATCATTGTTCATTCCTCGGTGTCGTGTTGTCGCAACCGGAATGCCGACAAGTGAATCGTGATGTGTGAAATCAATACTCCTAGCAACAAGTTGCTCGGTAGTAAATGGACAATATTCTCATTCTTAGTGTGTTGGTTATTAAATCATCCTCCTAGGATTAATCGTGCTACCTAGTCCTTATTTCTGGTGCACACCTCGATTGATGAGTTAGGATCTTTTCAAGTTCTCACTCATTTGATCATATCGTCTTGCCTCAAAGCAAGATTGTTCTCGAGCTTAGTAATATATCGGTAGTTCGTGACTTTCCAAATATCTTCTTGGAAGTGTTACCAGGTTGTCACCTGACCGCTATGTTGAGTTCGTGATCATATTGGTTTTCCTCTAAACCACCCATTCTCCAAGACTCTGTGTTGGGTATCCCTGAACTAGTTTGTTGAGCTAGACAACAACTTGGAGAGTTGGAAGATAAAGCTTGCTTAACTTAGTTCATCTCTAAGGGATATCTTCTGTGCGTGTGTGTGTTGAAGAAAGATGATATCTCCATTGATTGGTCCTCGTGATCAGTTGTTGGATCTATTGCCTTGTCAGAACTTTGACTTGAGTATGGGCTATCGTCAAGTCAAATTAGAACCAACGATATTCGTAATGTTGTCTTACTCGTGGTTGATCCCTTGAGCATACACCATTACATCTTTTGGTCTGATCAATGCTATCACCGTGTTCACATGATGGTGGAAGTCCAGTGATATGGAAATTCCGATGAGTTGTTGTTGAGCCCATCAACAACATTTTGTCTCCCCCATGATTCATGTTGAACATCAACCTAGTGTTGGAAACTTTGTAAGCAATGCCTTCGTGTTCCGTTCATGAAGCTTATGCTTGGATGAAAGAAGTGACTTTCTTTAATTCACATGCATTAGGTGCAAGTTGCCGCCATGAATTTGAGAAAGGTTTGTTTTATTTCCCTTGGAATCATCCCAAATCAGTTATGCACGTGCGAAGTATTCTATGGTTTGGTAGATTAATTACCTCCACTCCATATGAGTTCCTAGCACACAAAGCCACTGATTGACTTGTTCAAGGAAAAGAAGTATATGCTTGGGATCTAATCCATGGACTTGCGTAACGACTTCGATATCCGCGATGATGGTTCCCCACCTGAAATCGGTAGTGTTTTATGATAAGACTATTATGTGGTCATTCTTGTCTTGGACAACATGTTCACATGTGTGTAGCAGAACCAGCTCATGTTTTGGAGCTTGCTATCATAGTTCATATCCCGAGAATCTCGCAACGCCATCTCGTCGAATTGTGTTGCAAACTTTCTTTTCAGACATGTTGAGTCTGAAGTATCCTATTACCAATCGGATCTGAATCTCAGGCAGATATGATGATTGGAACACTCCCAACAGTTGCATCTTGTTCCCAGCTTGCACCCCATTGTGCCAATTTTTCCATGGGATGTCCCTCTCAGTAATTGATGTCTAGGATCATTTTCAAAAGTGGTCCCACCATGGGTCCCATCCATCTCCGATGATAAGTAAAAACCATCCATTGCGTTGTCTTCAACAAGGTAGCCCACATCATCCATTCTAGCATGAGTATGTCTTTTATTCGAACTCTTTCAACCAATCGATGGTGATTGCCTTAGGCTGGTATAAAGAGTTTCAATGATCTCTGAATCAAAAGTAATTCTTTTTGCCACTTAAGGGAATAGTTCTTTGCGTCACCTTTCCTAAGGTGTCCCGTTATGGAATCATGGCAATCATCTCCTTGTTACTTTGAAACCATGCACCATTTTACTTAAGCGTGGAATGGTTGCCCACCAATTTGAACCTTCGTCATCCATTTCTTTACCATCATTCCTAATGTGTGTTTGGTGTCTCAACTCAAGAGTTGTTCTTACGTCTCTCCATGAACTGATCTTGAGTTGCTCGATCTTCAAGAAGAGTAAATCCTGTAGGGTTTCCCCCTTCTTTCTGTTGTTGTGTCGAGTGAAGATCTCGAAAGCAAAGACGTCAAGACCAAAATGATGGAATGAATCAACATCTTCGAGAAGGGCAAATGGATCATGAAGTTTGTGATAGTTTTGTGACTTCCCTTTTCCTCTTACCTCACATCTTGAATCTCGGGACGAGATTCTTGTTTAGTGGGGGTGAGTTGTCACAGCCCAGATTTATTTGTCATTAGTTGCATTAAGGCATTCATGTCATCATGTTTAATTTTCTCAGAAACTTGAAATGGGGATTGCCTAAACCCTAGCATTAAAGAAATTTAAATAGGTTCAACCAAAAATATTTTTCGGTGAATCCAAATGGCTTTAAAAAATGTTCATCATTTCTGGGAAAATGCTATAAACCATAACCAGAGGTGCTGCACATTTTTCATGACATATTTGGTCACTGGATTAATCCATAAAGTATTTGCATTTGAGCATTTAATACTATAAAATATTTTAAATGCTCAAATAATCCCAAACTGAAATGTTTACTGTAGGATATATTTCCAATAGTGGTCATGAGCAGTTGCATGATTTTTGGGATTGATTAGGTATTTTTAATAAAGCCCTAAAACTACAGAATAATAGAAAACAGAATTAAATAGAAAACAGAGAGAGGAGAGAAACCTTACCTGGGCCACTTGCCTGGCCAGGCCACCTGGCGGCCCAGCTGGCAGCCCAGCCATCAGGCCCAGCCCACCACCGCCTCCTTCCCTGTCGCCTTCCTCCTCTGCCAGGAGGATGGCCAGCGTGGCCGCCCACAGACGGCCACCGACGGCCACCTCCCTGCTTGCCGCCCCCGACGCTCTGGACGCCTCCCGTGATGCCACGCACACTCCCCCCCGACCCCCTCGTCCTCTCCTCACTCTCCCTGCGCTCCTTCCCCTCCTCTGTTCCTCTCTCCCGAGCGCACCACAGCGCGCCGCCGAGCACCACCGCGGCCACCGCCTCCCCCTTGCTTTCCCGACCAGCTCAAGAGCTCCGCCTCGCCACCCTGAACCTCTCCGCCGAGCCACGCGGCACCGGATGCCCCCGAATGACGTCTCCGCGGTCGTCTTCTACCTCGGGCAACCGAGATCGCCGGAGATGCTCCGACGCCGTCCGGCCTCCCCCGAGCACGCTGAGCCACTCATCGACTTCGCCGTGAGCTCCTCTGCCGAACCCCTCTCTCCCCGTGCTCGATTTCACCGCGTAGTAAATCGCCGCCTCTGTCGATTCGAGAATCGTCACCGCCCGGCTAATAATGGCCGCCGTGGCTAGAGCTCACGCACGTCACGTCCGAGCACACCACCGTGCTCAGCACCACGCCAGGATCCCAAAACCCTAATCTATTGCTCCTGTTGTGCACCGTAGCCACCGCTCGCGCCTCACCCGAACTCCGGCCGCCGCCGTCGTCATGATTGCCGTCGCCTCCGGCCACCCTAGCTCCTCCCGTTTGCTCTGTTAGATGCGCGCGAGCCTGGGCATCTCGTAGAGCCCCTCCGCCGCTCTTTTGGTCATCGGAGGGCGAATCCCGACGCTCTCCGCCGTCCCTGGCCTTGCCGGCGACGAGCCTCGGGTCAACTCCGGCGAGTTTGACCCCAGTTTGATTCCCCCTGACTCAATGACAGGTGGGGCCCAGCCCTGCTAGTTAATTAGGATTAGTACTAATTGAATTTAGTTAAACTAATTACACTGACACGCGGGACCCACTGTCAGGTTTGACCCGGACCGTGTCCTGTTGACCCGCTGACGTCACACTGACGTCAGGCTGACGAAGTAATACCTTTTCTGGATTTATTATAATTCAGGAAATTTCAAAAAATACCCCAAACTTCTAAAATTCATAGAAATTCAACCGTAACTCCAAATTCAATAATTTATATATGAAAAATGATCAAAAAAATATGAAGAATCTGTTTATGCCATGATCATGCATGTTTGAACAAGTTAACCTCACTGAATAGGACAAATGATGATTAGGGCAATTTATGAAATAACATTTGGAGTTGGAATTTGTTCTTGTTTGAGTTCCACTTCAATTAACTTGGCTAGATATTGCATTAGGTGAATTCAGTACCTTAACATGACATGTCATTCATGTGAATGTGCATTGCATTGATTGTGTTCTTTCCCAGTTGCCGGTGTTTGTCCCCTCTCAGTAGACGACGTTCCGACGATGAGTTTGATGACACCGATGAAGAACTATATTATCTTCGTAAGTGCTGTGCAAGCAAAACCCCTTGTTCATTCCGATATAATCCCACTCTCTCGCTCCTGCTCTATTTTACTGCATTAAGACAACAACGACTCATTTGTTACTTGCTGCGGTAGCTGAACCCCTTTATTCTCTGCATGACCTGCCATTCCACAGTAATTAGATGAAACCCACTAGCATGAGTAGGAGTTGCTTGAGCCATGTTGTGCCTACTCATTCATGCTTGTTTGTCATGCCTGCTACTGCTTAGAGTTGAGTCAGGTCTGATTCATCGGGGATGAATCGGAGGTGTGTGAACATGTCCTACTATGTGTGAGCTAAGTGTGTGAACACGATTTGGTAAAGGTAGCGGTGAGAGGCCATGTAGGAGTACATGGTGGGTTGTCTCATTGCAGCCGTCCTCAAGAACTGAGTTACGTGTTTGTGATCCATGAAACAGTTACTACCACACATTGGGATCCTTAATTGACTCTCTCGGCTTCTTAACCACCCTTGTCCTCGGTCAAGGGAGTTGCAAGTAGTTTCGTGTTTGTAGCATCTTTGGGGGCATACGCCGCTGACCTTAGGGGTGGGCTGTGTTGTGGTAGGCACGTGGCCCGGTGTACCGAATGCCTGTTTGGTATCTCGGGATCCCTGCACACATCGTTCGGGGCCGTTAGTGGAAACCTCGGCCGGACTCCCTGCGGATGGAACCCGAATAGGCGATAAAACTGGACTAGGGACTTGAGTGTTTAGGTAGGCCGTGGCCGACACCCACGTTGGGCTTCCGCTTGAAGGTTGCCGAGTACATGTCGTGTAAACGGCTGTCAGTGGTGAGCGTGTGTGAAGAAGTACACCCTGCGGGGTTAATATGATCTATTCGAATAGCCGTGTCCGCGGAAAAGGACTTACGGGTTGCCTATATCAGTTCATAGACAAGTGAAAGTGGATACTCTAAAATGCGCAAGATAAGCGTGAGTGCTATGGATGGCGTTCTCGTAGGGAGACGGGAGCTGGTCCATAGTGGTGTATTGATATGGTGAATATGTGGACTCATGTGCGCCACCTCAAAAGAGTTACTTGCAGTCGTAGTATAGGATAGCCACCGAGTCAAAGCTGGCTTGCGGTCAAACTCCACCACCCCTTTGTTGATAATGATGCATATGTAGTTAGATTACGATGTAAGTCTTGCTGAGTAATGCGTTTGTACTCACGTTTGCTTATTTTATGTTTTGCGAGAGACGTCGGTCTCGCTAGTAGTTCCGCTTGGACTTGACGTTTAGCTTGTTACCTCAGCTACGATCTTGTGCCCTCGGCGAGATCTCAGTAGATAGTCAGACTTCTCAGCCTTTTTCATTTATAGTTGTCTGTACTCAGACATGTTTAGCTTCCGCTTGTGCTTTGACTTGTATGCTCTGAGTGTTGGGTCATGAGACCCATGTTTGTAATATCTCGCTCCTCGGAGCCTAATGAATAAATATTTGAGTCATAGAGTTATGTTGTGATGCCATGTTGTATTTACACATACTAAGCATATTGTGTGTATGTTTGAAATGCTTGGTATGTGTGGGATCCGACAATCTAGTTGTTTATCCTTGGCAGCCTCTCATATGGGCAAATGTAGTCTAGTGCTTCCTGAGCGATAGTAGTCCGCTTCTGACCGGTTCACCGAGTCTGCTAGCCCAAAGACTACCGCTTGGACACTTGACTGGCGGCATGTGTTTCACTTGCCGTTCCTATATACATCCCCTCGGGAAATGTCACATGATGATATTCGAGTCCTTCCTAGCCTGCTACAGCCGGGATACCGGAGTCCTGATAGCCCGATGCTACAGCCGAATTCATCGTTGATGACCAACATGCTCGATGTGATTCATGTATGCCTGTCCCCATGGGTTAAGCGCCGCTTTGGGTTCACGACTAGCCATGTCGGCCCGGGTTCTTTGTCATATGGATGCTAGCGACACTATCATATACGTGAGCCAAAAAGGCATAACGGTCCCGGGCCATGGTAAGGCGACACCCGTGGGAATACCGTGCGTGAGGCCGCAAAGTGATATGAGGTGTTACCGGCTAGGTCGATGTGATTTGGAATCGGGGTCCTGACAGCGTCATTACTAGCCTTCTTTCACATGATTCTACAGTGTGCTTTTATATGTTGTGCTACTTGTACGGTAATGTTGCTTGATTTTAGTGAACTGCACAAATGGAGACAAGACTTCCAATCTGTATGTGCACCGCAATATCCCATTGTGGTAAGATAAGGATATTTCACAACTGTTGGCCTGTATTTTGCCACTTTCATTAGAAAATTAATGTCATTGTTTAGTGCTATACTTGTGCTACCTAATTGACATGCCAAATCTTACATTGAAGGCGGAGCTTGTCTGCTATTGAACCAAGTGATGAAGGGGAAGAACAAGCGGAAGAAAAACAAAAGTCAACTCCTGGTGTTGTAATGAAGCACTGGAACTGTGATGACACAAGTAATGATATAGTTTTGCATCTTAATTTATTGATATGGCTGGAATGAGCAATTGTTTTGCCACTGATTTGATGCCACTCTTAATGTAATACATAATTATCTCTACTTGTGCAAACAGGGATCTTCTTTGAAGATACCATGTACTTTAGTGGAACTACACAAGAAGATGTTGGAAACATTAATCTAATCGAGGAGTATATAGTAAGCATGGCAACACAGTAGATAGCAACAGATGGTTCCGGAGAAGTGCTTCATATGTATGCTCTACACAATAAGCCTCCTGACAAAGGTTGGTACTTTCCCACTGATTTCATCCATATGATTGAGCTTTGTCATCTCTATTGGTGTTGTGCTACTGTTTAGATACTGTCATCAAAAAGTGGTATTGTCCTTGAGAAGTGCTTCATTCGTGATGTTTTAAATATTTCCTTTCCTTTTTTTGTGAGCAAACAGGGATGCTAGCATTTAGTTATCCTCTTGTCTTTGCACAACAGGATCATCCTCCTCTAAAGAAGAATATGGAGTACGTGAAGTGACTAGTTCCGATTATGCCAGGATGAAGAAGCCCTGTCTATCTTCTCATCAGAAGGAGCAGTTGAAGGATGGTTACATTACCCCCCACAAGACCAAACTAACTTCAGCTCAGAAGGACTAACAAATCTGCATTTTCTTGCTGTGATGCACGAGTACAATGTTATTCTAGGATTCTTTCCGGTGAGTTCCATTTTTCTAAAAGTGTGCTCTACATGGACCATGTCGATGCCTGTTTAAACTGTCAGTTCATACTACATTTTGCTTTATACTAATCACTTTTTTGTATTTGTGCAAACAGGGGTGCTCAGCTTCATTTCAATGGGAACTGCACAAAATGTTCATGAATACATCGAATCATTCATTTCCACCACAAGAAAGGAGGTGCCGATAAGTTCAAGGTGTTGCAACATATAAGGGCAAAATCATACAAGCTACGCGCGAATTTGGTTGATTTTGGTGGAACTGCACAAAAAAAACAGCTGGTTTATTTAGCACGAGGTGCCATGTCAATGTCCGAACTGATGGCAAACCCTGCCCATTCCACAATCGTAGGCATTTGATATTTTGGAATGGGAAAACCTTGTCAAATTTTGCTCAATGATTTTAGCAAGAAGACATGCGTTTGATATTTTCGAATGGGACGCCCTTTGCTGTCAGCACCGTCGATCCATTTTTTCTTTATTCTTTAGTTGTGAAGTAAATATTGGCTCTGACATGTGAATCGCCGAGATGCATAATCATCGATTGTTTTGAATGTTCTTTATGAATTGCCAGGCCTGTGTGTTTGATTGCAATGTCAGAGGCAGCTAAAAAGCTTCTCAAACTCTTTGTACTCATACATTTCCTTTTTACTTCGCACATTGTGAAAGTGCATACTTTTTCTATAAGATTGGTCAAAGTAGAGATACTTTATTTGCAGACAAACTTGTATGCAGACTATAAAGGACCGGAGGGAGTACATGAGAAACTTCTGCAAAGCGAGGTGATCACCACAGGAATAATGCTAGTAAGTATTGTTTTGCATGTTCATCCAATGCCGATGATACAAGAATTGAACTAATTGAAATAAATTCATTCATACATGGTCGGATTTCATATAAACATGCCGGATTTCATTACATTTCATACATTCTTCAACTAAAAAGGGGTGCGCTGGAGGTATAATTAATTAACCGAAGCTACCCACCTACGTCAGGCTGAGCCGAACAGAAGCTTCAGTGACTTAACTGCAGGTGGAGTTGCATAACTGACATGTGGCCCAGATGCCTATTGGGCCCACGTGTCAGTCAGCCAACTGCACGAGCAGTTAAGTAGAAGCAACGTCCTTCTCCAACATAGCTCTCCGACTCCACGTCGCCGCCAACAAGCTAACCGGCCGCCAGTGGTCAGCCCGCCTAGCTTGGCTTCAACCGAGGGTAGCAGCGGTGGCCTTACTTGGACCCAAGCGGCGGCGACCTACCGTGTTCTACTCTTCCTCATTTTCTGTGTGGCGTGGCCTCGCTGGCAGCAGGGCGGGGCCTCGGCGGAGCCGGAGATGTCCTCTATCTCGTTGCCGACGGGCGGCGCCTCGGCGGAACGGGGGAAATCCTCCCCCTCATTGCAGGCAGGGTGGGGCCTCGGCGGAGCCGGCGGTGTCCTCTGCCTCGTTGTTGGCGCCGCGGGGACTCGACAGAGCAGGGCCTCATCGACGCCAGAGGAGCGGGACTCGTCGGAGCCGGCATTGTCCTCTGCCTCGTCCTCGGTCTCGCCAAACAGCGCCTCGCCCGCTTCATCGCCCTCTTTGTGGGCGGCCACAGCCTCCGCCACCCGCATGCGGTACCGCCCGGCCTTCGAGGGGCCCTCACGGGCGGAGCGGTACGAGTCGAGCAGCGCCTCCTGCTCCGCCCGCTCCGCGGCGATTTGATCCTCCACCTGCAGGTGCTCCTGGAGGAGATGGTGGTTGTAGGCGGCGTCGGCATGCGCCTCCCGGAACTGCTCCTCATTCTTCTGCCTTAGCGTGTCCTTATATTGGGCACGGGCCTCACCGATGGTCATGGTGCAATGCACCGGCGAGGATGGCGCGGAGGAGGGGGTTGGCGTAGGGTCGTCGACTACCATGTTCTCCATTGGGACGTCGTCGTCCTCCGGCTGCCTGCCGGCCAGCCGGTCGACAGCAATGGCTGCCATCTCCTTGTGGTCCGTCGTCCGCCCGTCCCGAAGAGCGCTGGAGCGCGAGGAAGCCATGGTGGGCAGTAGTGGTGTGGACAAGAGAATAGGAACGGATGCGGATGACTGCTACTATGGCCAGCGCAGCAGTTTATATAGCAATGGTGGGTGGCGGAGGGACGGACGTGTGGCGCCGGAGTAGCCGCCTCGGCAACCGTGTATCATTAATGTGGGTGGTAGAAGGACGGACGGGCGACACTTGTGTCGTTTGAAGGCGGAGCAATCACATGTACCGGGAAGCGGGGCGGGCGGCGCTGACCATTTTGGGCGGAAAGCGCGCGCTGGCGAGGGAGGCGGTCAGGTGGGCGAAGCGGTCGGACTTCGTGATTGGCAGCGGTCACCCAGCGATCGGACATGCTGGCTCGCCAGCTACCTTGCCGAGCTGAGCAACACCACTCAGACGATGGACGTAGCTTCCGACCAGGAGCCGGCACCACTGTCCAAGTCGGTTCATGCCGTGTTCACCATAGAGCAGGTGCGGCGCGCCCGGCGCCCTAATGGCGGAAGAGCTACCAGCGCAGGAGGACCTGTGCTGCAACCTCTGTCCCCTCAACGAGCACCGGTGAACAAGCGAACGACAATGCCGTCACGGACATGTGGCCCTATGATCCTGGCTTCCCGAATGAGCAGCGGACGCTGTATCAGACCATCCTAGGGCCCGCGAGGCCCTCTCCGTCGTCCTTCGAGTTGTTGCGCTCGCTGTGGCGCCGCCGTCTGGCGTTGTCAACATGGTCAACGGTCATGGAGAGGATGACAGTGGGGACCCACTAGGGCCATAGCCACACGTACGCAAGTGCCTCCTTATTAGTATATAAAACTATAATTTTTTTTGCTTCATCCTGGTTTCCTGACATCAGGGTCCCACACCATTGTCAATCTATGTCTCTACTTCTTATAAAAAAAATAGAGTTGGTGTTGATGGTGTGCCTGCCATCCCGCAATATAGGTCGTCCGATTTATATCTAACGGATAGGAAGGAAACTATGGCAATTTTGCAAAGAGATACCCACAACCCTCTCCACATTTGCAAATAAGGCCTTCCCCCGTTCATCCTTTTCTCTCACAAGATAAACTACTCATATAAATGCATCTTGATGTTCCGTACAACGCATGGGCATCTTGCTAGTAGTCAATAAACGAGAGAATTGCACAAGAAGCGGCCGACAGCTGGGACCAAGCAGCTCGAGCAGTATTTGTGTTTTTGAGGTGTGCGCACTGCAGAGTTTTTCTTGAGCGATGTTTAGCCTAGATATTAATTTTTCTCCTCTGAACAACAACGAAAACATCGTTGTAGCTATTAACTGGGCGGGCTGTGGCCCGTCTAGCCCAGGCTAGCTATCCAGCCAAGATATTAATTTTTTTCAAGCTAAAATGGCTAGCCCAGCTATACTTTTTTAGGAATACCCGAGCAAGGTCAAGTTGTTATTCTCCGCTCACTGGCTGCAAATCTTTCCTAGGAGGGATGCATTAGGCTTAACAAGAAAATGAGCTTTAAGAAATAATAAATGAGATGTAATTATAAAAACTGGGCAGTAACTATAAAAAATGCACCAAACACTTAATTACTTTATAAAATACTATTTTTGGATATTGAAAAATTTAATTTCATTAATTGTTGCGAGCACAATATTTCGTTGGATTTTTACGTAATATAAATTATATTGAAATTGTATTTAATCTGACTAGAAATTTTGGGATAAAAATATTCCGGATCCCATCAAAATGTGGGAAATTTTATTGAATTCTGTTTTGAACGGTTGGTTGAAATGGGTTGTACTTTTAACAAACTGTAAATGGGATATAGTAAATTCCATTAGAATTCAAAAATTGGCTACACATTCTTACAAATCTCAAATGGGCTATAAGTTCTCTGCCACACACTTGTGGCCTTACTAAGTTGACGCGTCCCCTAAAAAAAGAGAGTTGACGCGTATGCAAGACTTTGTCAACTTATAGTCAACACACGGTTCTAGCAGCAGTGGCCATTGGATATCCATCCAACAGATGCCGTGCTTCTTCTTCAATCTCAGTTATTCTAGCTTCACTCGCCCAAAAAATGATTCCTCCCCCTGACATCTGGGGCGCACCGTTTCGAAGCTGACCTGTGGGCCTACTAAGTTGACGCGTACCAAGCGCTTTGTCAACTTAGTCAATATAAACGATTCTAGTTGCAGTGTTCGTACGATGTCCATCCAACGGCCATCGTGCTTCTTCAACCTTTGGTCTTCTTGCTCCAGCCGCCCAAAGCAGCGCCGGTCGTGCCGCCTGCTCCTGCCTCCCGTGGCCGGTGTCTTTCTTCTTGTGAGCCTCACCGCCCCCTACTACTCCCACCGCTGGCCAGGGCATCCCTCCACTCACCCACACCCCCTGTTATTCTGCGGCGACGGCAGCCTCACACCGCAGCCGAACCAGTGAACCCTCGTACTCCTCTCCATATGGGCATCCACTTCCGCGTCTTCCCCGGCTCCGCGTCGTCCCCTTCCTAGGCCTCGCCATCGTCCACCGCCCTGGTGCTCTCGGCGCGGCATGGTCAACATGGTCAAGGAACGACTTCAATCCGAAGAGTACTGTACGTGGATAGGCCGACAGCTGGGTCCACGGCAGCGGGAAGGAAGTGCCTCCTTATTACGCGGAAAATAATTATTCCTCCACCTAACAGCAGGGACCCATTGGACGGGCCACCATATTTGGCAAAAAAAATATTTCCCCCCTGACTGCTGGGACCCACCGGACGGGCCAACGTATTTCGCAAAAAAAGTTCCCCCCGCTGTCAGCTCGGACCCACCGGAGGTGCCTCCTTATTATGCACAAAAAAAATGAATACTCCCCCTGCTAGTTGGGACCCACCTTGGTGGGAGGCTAACTTGTGGGCCCAGTAAGTTGACGGGGACGGAGTGCTTTGTCAACTTAGTCCATATGAACGATTCTAGCTCCAGTGACTGTACGATGTCCATCCAACGGCCGTAGTGCTTCTTCAACCTTTGGTCTTGTTGCTCTAGCCGCCCAAAGCAGCGCTGGTCGTGCCGCATACTCCTGCCTCCCGTGGCCGGCTGTGCTGCCCCAGAGGCCTCACCGCCCCCTACTATTCCCACCGCTGGCCAGGCCATCCCTCTACTCACCCACACCCCCTGTTATTCTGCGGCGATGGCAGCCTCACACTGATAATCCCCAAGTGCAGGGAATCTGTCACAGCCCTAGAGCTTGCTTGTAACTAGTGGCATTGCATCCATGCATCATGTTTAATTTTCATGAAATTTAAAATGGGGATTGCCTAAACCCTAGCATTAAAGGAATTCAAATAGGCTCAACCAAAAATATTTTTCATTGATTTCAAATGGCTTTAGAAAATGTTCATCATTTACGGAAAAATGCTTTAAACCAGAACCGGAAGGTGCTGCACATTTTCATGACATATTTGGTCACTTTGGATTAATTCATTAAGTATTTGCATTTGGGCATTTAAATGCTATAAAATATTTTAAATGCTCAAATAATCATAAACTTAAATGTTTGTTGTTGGATATTTTCCAAAGCAGTAGGCTGAGCAAGTTTCATGATTTTTGGGGTAGCATTAGTATTTTTTAATAAAGCCCACGAAAGTTCTGAGAATAATAGAAAACAGAAATGAAGAGAAAGAGAGAGAGTCTTACGGACTTACCGGCGCCCACCAACCGGCCCAGCCACCACCTTTGGCTCCTGTCGCCTTCCTCCTCGCGCCCGATGGCAGGGCGCGTGCCCGGCGCGCGTGGCCACACGCCGGCCACCTCCTCCCTGCCTGGCTGCCTCCTCCTCCCTCTGGACGTCTCCCCCGAGCGCCACGCACCCCCCCTGACCCCTCTCTCCCTCACCGCGGCCTCGTCCCCTCCTCTGGCTCCCTCCCTCTCCCACCGAGCGGAGCTCGTCGCCGCCGCTCGCCACCACCGCGGCCACAGGCCCTCCCTCGCTTCCCCGACTAGCCCTAGCTCCGCCACTCCATCCTCGCCCTCCCGCCGTCTGCACCGAGAAGCCCAGCGCCGCCCGCCGCTTTTCCCCTCCTCGGACCGCCGGTCGCCGTCGCCCGATTCGTCGGCTCTGGACCGTCCCCGACCTCGCCGAGCGTCCCGTCGTCATCGCTGTGAGCCCCCGCACCGAACCTTCCTCTCCCCGATGCCGATTTCTTTCCCTAACCGCGCCAACCGCCGCAGCTGAGAGCTCTTCGCCGCCGGCCATGTCGCCGCCGTGGCCACCGTGACCGATAGCCGCAACCGAGTGCTTCACCGCACCCACCATGTTCCCAGGAGCCCGCAGCACCCCTCCGCACCTCCTGCCGTGCCTCCTAGCGACGTGCCGAAGCTCGCCCGAAGCTCGGCCGCCGCCAAACACGTCATTGGCGCCGATTCCGCCACCCGACCCAGCTAACTCCACCAAGAACTTGGCTCGTCCTCGGCTCCTCCTAGATGCCCTCATGAACCCATTTGGTCGCCGGAGTGGCCAAAACCACTCTCGCCCAGCGTCGGGCTCGCCCGGCTAAACGCCGGACAACCCGACTTTGACTTTGACCAGGGTGGGCCTGGTTGACTCTGCTGAGTCAATGACAGGTGGGGCCCAGCCCTGTTAACCATTTAGGATTAGTCTTAATTAATTTTAGTTAAGCTAATTATACCGACACGCGGGACCCACTATCAGGTTTGACCGGACCATGTCTCGTTGACCACTGACGTCACACTGACGTCAGGCTGACGCAGTAATTGATTTTCTGGATTTAATTTAATTCAGGAAATTTCAGAAAATACCCCAAACTTCAAATATTCATAACTTTTAATCTGTATCTCCAAATTAAATAATTTATATATGAAAAATGATCAGAAAAATATGAAGAATCTGTTTATGCCATGATCATGCATGTTTGAACAAGTTAACCTCACTGAATAGGATGATTCATGGTTAGGGCAAATTATGGAAAAACATTTGGAGTTGGAATTTGTTCTTGTTTGAGTTCCACTTCAATTAACTTGGCTAGATATTGCATTAGGTGAATTCAGTACCTTAACATGACATGTCATTCATGTGAATGTGCATTGCATTGATTGTGTTCTCTCTTGTTTGCCGGTAATTGCCCCCTCTCGATAGACGTGTTCGACGATGTGATCAATGACACCGATGAAGAACTATATTATCTTCAGAAGTGCCAGGCAAGCAAAACCCCCTTGTCCATTCTGATATAATCCCACTCTCTCGCTCCTGCTCTATTTTACTGCATTAGGACAACAACGACTCATGTGTTACTTGCTGCGGTAGCTGAACCCCTTTATCCTCTGCATGACCTGTCATTCCACAAGAATTAGATGAAACCCACTAGCATGAGTAGGAGTTGTTTGAGCCATGTTGTGCCTACTCATTCATGCTTGTTGTCATGCCTGCCATCGCTTAGAGTTGAGTCAGGTCCGATTCATCGGGAATGAATTGGAATGGTTGTGTGAACATGTCCCTCACGTGTGTGAGCTAAGTGTGTGAACACGATTTGGTAAGGGTAGCGGTGAGAGGCCATGTAGGAGTACATGGTGGGTTGTCTCATTGCGGCCGTCCTCGAGGCCCGAGTTACGTGTTTGTGATCCATGAAACAGCTACTACCACGCATTGGGATCCTCAATTGACCCTCTCGGCTTCTTAACCACCCTTGTCCTTAGTCCGGGAGTTGCAAGTAGTTTCTGATGTTTGTAGTATGCTGGGGGCCGCACGCAACGCTGATCATAGGGGTGGGTTGTGTTGCGGTAGGCGCCGTGGCCGGTGTACCGATTCGCCCGTTTGGTGTCTCGGGAACCCTGCACACATCGTTCGGGGCTGTATGGGAAACCTCGGCCGGACTCCCTGCGGATGGAACCCGAATAGGCGATAAACCTGGACTAGGGACTTGAGTGTTTGGGTAGGCGTGGCCGACACCCACGTTGGGCTTCCGCTTGAAGGTTGCCGAGTACATGTCGTGTAAACGGCGGTAAGTGGTGAGCGTGTGTGAAGAAGTACACCCTGCAGGTTAATATGATCTATTCGAATAGCCGTGTCCATGGAGAAGGACTTACGGGTTGCCTATATCGGTTCATAGACAAGTGAAAGTGGATACTCTAAAATGCGCAAGATAAGCGTGAGTGCTATGGATGGCGTTCTCGTAAGGGGGCGGAGGCGGGTCCATAGTGGTGTATTGATATGGTGAATATGTGGACTCGTGTGCGCCACCTCAAAAGAGTTACTTGCGATTAAATGAGTTCAGGATAGCCACCGAGTCAAAGCTGGCTTGCTGCAGTCAAACTCCACCACCCCCTTTTGATAATGATGCATATGTAGCTAGTTCTGATGTAAGTCTTGCTGAGTACGTTTGTACTCACGTTTGCTTATTTTATGTTTTGAAGAGAGACTTTGGTCTCGCTATAGTTCCGCTTGGACTTCGACGGTTAGCTTGTTACCTCAGCTATGATCTTGTGCCCTCGGCAGGATCTGGTAGATAGTCAGGCTTCTCAGCCCTCTTCATTTATAGTTGTCTGTATTCAGACATGTTTAGCTTCCGCTTGTGCTTTGACTTGTATGCTCTGAGTGTTGGGTCATGAGACCCATGTTTGTAATATCTCGCTCCTCGGAGCCTATTGAATAAATATTTGAGTCGTAGAGTTATGTTGTGATGCCATGTTGTATCTACACATATTGAGCATATTGTGTGTATGTTTGAAATGCTTGGTATGTGTGGGATCCGACAAACTAGTTGTTTATCCTTGGCAGCCTCTCATATGGGGAAAGCGTAGTCTCGTGCTTCCGGCGATAGTAGTCCACTACAGCACTGGTTCACGGAGTCCTGCTAGCCCGCACTACTGCTTGGACACTTGGTAGCGGCATGTGTTTCACTTCGTTCCTATATGTCTGTTCTTCGGGAAATGTCGCGTGGTGTTATTCGGAGTCCTGCCTAGCCTGCTACAGCCCGGGATACCGGAGTCCTGTTAGCCCAGTGCTACAACCCGAATTTATACGTTGATGACCGACATGCTCGATGTGATTCATGTATGCCTGTCCCCATAGGTTAGCGCCGCTTCGGGTTCACGACTAGCCATGTCGGCCCGGGTTCTTTGTCATATGGATGCTAGCGACACTATCATATACGTGAGACAAAAGTCGCAAACGGTCCCGGGCCATGGTAAGGCGACACCCGTGGGAATACCGTGCGTGAGGCCGCAAAGTGATATGATGTGTTACATGCTGGATCGGTGTGACTTAGGATCGGGGTCCTGACAGAATCATCGTAGCAATTCCCAAAGGTGGAAGTGATAAGTATGGAGTGTCGAACCCACAAGGAGCCAAAGGTAAGATCAATATTCTCTCAAGCCCTATCTGCCACTGATACGACTCTACGTGCACCGAACGTTTGCTTCCAACTAGAAACAAGAAAAAAACTGTGTTGTGGGTATAAAGAGGATAACTTTGTATGATATTGGAGAGCTAAAATATAAAAGTAGGTGCTGTTATCATAAAGATAGAATATAATACTAAATAATATAAATAGCGAGTGTGGAATAATGGTGGATCGATTGTGCGGAATTGTCCTAAGCAATTGTTAACAAGATCGATAGTCGTCATTGCAATTTCATATGAGGGACAGGCATAAACTAACATACTTTTCCTACTTGGATCATATGCACTTATGATTGGAACTCTAGCAAGCATCCGCAAATACTAAAGATTCATTAAGGTAAAACCCAACCATAGCAATAAAGCATCAAGTCCTCTTTTATCCCATACGTAACAACCCCCTTACTCGGGTTTGTGTTTCAATCACTCACGCAACCCACTATAAGTGAATCATGCACGTATTGCAACACCCTACATCGGGAATCCCTCATTCTTGCACGACACGGAGGGCACCGTAGGACAGCACCAATAATAAAACATACAACTAGTACCAATCTAGATCATCAATCAACTCAAGGACAAAAGATATCTACTCAAAACATCATAAGATGGCAACACATTGTTGGATCATAATATGTGGCATAAAGCACCATGTTCAAGTAGGGATTACAACGGGGTGTGGGAGAGTGGACCGCGTAAAAGAGATGAGGATGGTGATGTTGATGAAGACGATCACCACGGAGATGATTCCCCTCCCGATGGCACTCTGGTGCCACCAAGAGAGAGGAGGAGAGGTCCTCCCCCTTGTGCTTCCTCCTCTGGTCCTTGGCCTTCATGGCGATGATGGCCCCTCCGAGATCCTCCTCCATGGCCTCCGGTGATGATGGCCCCCTCCGGCAGGGTGCCAGAGAGGGCCTAGATTGATTTCTCGAGGCTACAGAGGCTTGCGGCGGCGGAACTTCCGACCTAGGTTAATTCCCGAAGGTTTCTGTATTTATAGGAATTTTTGGCGTTTTTTTCACGTTAGGGGGGTCTCCGGGCTATCCACGAGATAGGGGGCGCGCCCTAGGGGGGGCGCCCCCCACTCTCGTGAGCAGCCCGGGACTCTTCTGGCCCAACTCTGATGCTCCGTGGTCTTCTTTTGGTCCATAAAAAATCCTCAAAAATTGGCACGTCAATTGGACTCCGTTTGGTATCCCTTTTCTGTAAAACACTAAAACAAGGAGAAAACAGAAACTGGCACTGGGCTCTAGGTTAATAGGTTAGTCCCAAAAATCATATAAAATGGCATATAAATGCATATAAATCATCATAGATGGATAAAATAATAGCATGAATACTTCATAAATTATAGATACGTTGGAGACGTATCACACACCGCAGCGAACCAGTGAACCCTCGTACTCCTCTACGCGTGGGCATCCACTGCCGCGTCTTCCCGACTCCGCGTCGTCCCTTCCTAGGCCTCGCCGTCGTCCACCACCCTAGTGCTCTTGGCGCGGCGTAGTCAACATGGTCAAGGAACGGCTTCCATCGGACGTGGACTGTATGTGGAGAGGCTGACAGCTGGGTACACGGCCGTAGCAAGGAAGTGCCTCCTTATTACGCGCAAAATAATTATTCCTCCACCTGACAGTGGGGACCCACCGGATGGGCCACCGTATTTCGCGAAAAAAGCGTTTCCCCCTGACTGCTAGGACCCACCAGCTACATCTTCGCACGCAAGGAAGTGCGTCCGGGCAAAAAAAAGATTCGCCCCCTGACTGCTGGGACCCACCAGCTACATCTTCGCAGGCAAGGAAGTGCCTGACAGTCGGGACCCACCTGGTCGAAGCGTACGTAGCGTTGTCATTCTGGTCGCGAACGTGTACATACATACTGGTCGATGTAGAGGCGCGCACATGTCGTAGTAGAGGCGCGCACATAGCATGTACACGTACGTACAACGGCCAGTGTGCAAGAAAGAAAATACGGCCACATACGTACATACAGGCAGGGTCTCGAACGCATACTCGCGCATACGTACGGCCAGGGTTCATGTACATGGCTGGGTCGGAACGGAGAAACTGCGTCGTCGTCGTGTTCTTGGGGAGCCAACTGGCTGCGTCAGAACGAAATGCGTCGTAGTGTTCATCGGGAGGGCTTGGACGGAACAGCCGATGGAAACAAGGTCTGGCGTACCGCAGAATGGAGGAAACTGCCTTGTGTTCGACCGGCCACGTTCGAAACGGGATCCTGTTCATCGGGAGGTGTCTGGCGTACCGCAAAACGGAGGAAACGGACCTCCTACGGTCGAAATGGGGGTCCTGTTGATTGGGAGGGGTGTGGCGTACCGCAAAACGGAGGAAACGGACTTGTGTTGGAGCGCTACGGTCTAAACGGGGGTCCTGTTCATCCAGACGGGTGTGGCGTACCGCAAAACGGGACTCCACGGGATACTGTTCATCTCCGCCGTCGACCCCCTCTAGCCTCCACGGGCTACTGTTCATCCACCGTCGACCTTCTCCAGCCTCCACCTGTGACTTTTCATCCACGAGCTCCTGTTAATCAAGCCTCCACCATGCGCTACTCCACCGGCTACTGTTCAACCAGCCCTCTCCACGGGCTCCTGTTCAACCACCCCTCCACGGGCTACTATTCGTCCTGCCCTCCACCGTCTACTGTTCATCCTTCCCTCCACGGGGTGGTCCTGTTCATCCAGCCCTCCACGGGGTCCTATTCATCCAGCCCCAACTGGCTCGATCGATCGGGGTCCTGTTCATCCAGAGGCAACACAACGGCGTCCTATTCATCCACCCCCACCAGGAACTGTTCATCCAAACCCCCTAGCAACACTCACTATTCATCCAGAGGCAGCATCGATCGGCTTCAGTTAGCAGCAGTAGCGAAGGAATCGCTCGATCGGGTTCAGTTAACAGCCATCGACCGATAGCTCGGGTTCACTAACGCGTAGCCTGCAGTGCAATCGATCGGGTTGAGTTAGATCCCAATGCCTCGCTCGGGTTCAGATAGAGCCCAACGCCTCGCACCCACGCGCGTGCGTGTACAAGAGAAAAGTGCATCGCTCGGCCCCGACCACCCACCGTAACCGGGAACACCCCAATGTTTTCCTCGCCCTTGCTTCTACCACGGTTTTTTCCGTCATGGACGGCCCAAAAAATGTGATGCAGCTGTGTCTCCGGCCTTCCCAGGATGAAAAGCCCATTTTCTGTCACGATTTTTGTCACAGAAGTAGGATCCCACCACATCTATGACGATACCGGGTTTTGTCACAATTATCGTCATAGAAGTGTCATAAGTATGACAGGAAAAAAATTCGTTCGGCCCATGTCACGGATGTGTATTTTTTTTGTAGTGACACGCGCCACATCAATGTTTTGTATTCAAACATGCATGCACGCATCACCTCCATACATATGCATGTAGTGGTTACCTTCAAACGGTACACTCCCTCGTGTGATTATCAATGACAAGCCTATATATTCGTGGGCCCGCGTGGACATCCATGATCACCTGACCAACAACAAGATAGGTTACCATGGCGGATTCTTCATTTGGTTCCTGTTATCGTAGTATAGGTCATGGTGAGATTCAGGCCTAATTAATTTTGAGCGCATATACTATGCACGAATGCATGCATGAATCCCCGTCGTTGGCTTGAAGTATGGTGTTACATATGCATCGTCAACCTAACCCTCACTCAGTCTGGGATTTTTAATTCGAAATCATTGTGCCACATCAAAGTTGTTCCATTGTTACTCAAAAACACACCTCTACATACATATGTTTGGGCCACACGCATGCAGTGGTTGTCTTCGGGGACTAGCTACTTGCATGATTATTGGCGAGCTAGCCCATCTCCGGGGTCGCATGGACGACCATCACTTAATTTGACCAACAACAAGAGAGAGGTTGTACGACCAAGGTGGATTATTCTTGGTCCGTTTTATGATCCATCTTGGTGAGATATATGCCTCTCTGGCCCGCCGACTGAATGTGTGTGGGGGTTGCTACTTAGCACTTTGCTAGGTGAACCTCGGTTGGGGGCATGCATTCATAGCTTAGGATTCCCTTCATTGGTGACACAAGGGGGTGGGGGCTGCTAGCTACTTCAAGACTTTTCTAGGTGAACCTCGGTTGGGGCATGCATTCATAGCTTAGGATTCCCTTCATTGGTGACACAAGGGGGTGGGGGCTGCTAGCTACTTCGCACTTTGCTAGGTGAACCTCGGTTGGGGGGGGAATGCATTCATAGCTTAGGATTCCCTTCGTGCCGACACGCGGGGGCGGGGGCTGCTAGCTACTTCTCACTTTGCTAGGTGAACCCCGGTCGGGGGGGCATGCATTCATAGCTTAGGATTCCCTTCATGCCAAGACGAGATAGGGGGGCTGCTAGCTACTTCGCACTACGGTGAACCTTGGTTGGGGGGGCATGCATTCATAGCTTAGGATTCCCTTCGTGCCGACACGAGGGAGGAGGGGGCTGCTCGATACTTCGCACTTTGCTAGGTGAACCTCGGTTGGCGGGAGGGGGCATGCATTCATAGCTTAGGATTCCCTTCATGCCGACACGAGGGGGGCAAGCAATACAGTGCGCTTTGTGAGAGAGGTGCCACATCGAAGTTGCATTTGGTATTTGAAAATCAAACCACCCTTTTGATACATAAATTTGATCCATATGCAAGTGTGTTCGTGTTCTGACCCTCTCTGAACATTAGATAAGTCGGATGACGCAATAGACACGGTTCACTCAAACTAACCGTGTGCCATGCCGGTGCACTTGTCACGCACACATCCGCACAGTACATTGGGCTCCACGAGGCTCCCACTCTCAAAAATATCTGCTCGCCTCGAGGATTTTTCTGTTTCATAACTCACGGTTGTTATCTCCGGACCGTGTGCAATGTTTCTTGTTCCCAATCCCGCCTGCATCCCTAGAAAATATCTGCCCGCCTCGAGGGTTTTTCTGTTTCATAACACACGTTTGTTATCTCCGGACCGTGTGCGATGCACTATCATCACAATTTTTAATAGCCCGGCATTTCACTCCCGCGTAGTAAAATTTTCAGTACCCTCGTCATTTCCTCAAACACCCCGCGCCCCCCTCCACACACAACACACACACACACACACACACACACACACGCCAAAACCTCCTCGTTCGTGCACGCGCCCACACACACACACACACACCCTCCCTCGCTCGAAACCCTAGAAAGGTCCCTGCCACCGCAAGGCCTCCATTGTCAACATCTGCCGGTTTGCCCGTGCAGCTTACACACCGGTCTCCATACCCAGGCTGCCCTGAGTTTCTTAGATGATGCCTGCCAAATGTCCCCTTTCCCACAGATCCCCATCCCCATCCCCATCCCCGACTCCAGAGCGTCGCAGCCTAAGCCCGGCTACGCTTCCCATGGAGCTCGAGGAGCGACTGGCCCAAAAGAGGTGTATAGCGGTCTCTTCGCCCGATGTCACCGAGGAAGCTGACGACCATTACTGGCGGCAGGCACTCAAGCAGCGGGCTAGAGTATGCGGGCATGTCTCCACCGCTGGCTACGACATCGAGGTCATCGACATCGATGGCCTGAGGCACGCTGTGTCATAGGTTAAGTGGCCCACCCCCAACCACTCGGGTTCAACAGCCGTCGATCTCATCCATGGCCCCGCCGCTGATCTCCTCTGGCTTGCTGTCAACAATTTGCCATTCTACATCGCCATCAAGCCCATTTTGTCATTTCTGAAGGACACGTTCTGCGACGCTATCTTGGGATCCACAGCTTCCAAGTCAGACCTCATCGACAGCGACCACGAGAAGGGCACCCTCTCCAGCTCTTCCAAGGGGAAAGAGCCCATCTGCTCTTCCAAGGGGAAAGCATCCTTCTGCGGCATCAGGGAGGGCACCCTACAGCCGTGCTCTTCCAAGGGGAAGGAGCCCATCTGCGACAACATGGAGCGCATCCAGGGTCCGTGCTCTTCCCACGAGAACGAGCCCATCTGTGACAAGTGAGGAAACCCATGATTTGTTTTGTCGTGCCTCGCTCACTGTGGGGAAACCCATGATTTGTTTTGTCGAGTCCCTTTTGTAGTGTAGTGAGAATATGTCCAGTTTTAATTGCTATATCTGGTTGTTTGCAGTATGCCTTGTTTATTTCAGTTGTTCACAATGTGATGCTCTATATGTGCAATTATTTACTGTGCAGTACATTTCATCAATGCAATTTAAACATACCGATAGGAATGCATATATTTGCTTGCTGTTAAGCCTGTTATAGCTAGCATATGCCTCTTTTAAAGTTTTTTGATTGTTCGGTTGTTTGTAGTTAGCATATGTCCAGTTTCAAATGCTATCTTTGGTTGTTCGTAGTATGCCTTGTTTATTCCGATTATTCACAACATGATGTTCTATATGTGCAAGTATGAACTGTGCGGTTCAATTTCATCGATGCCAGTTTCAACAATACCACTATGAATGACTACATTTGGTTGTTGCATCTTGTAGTTAACACGCCTTTCCATTTTTATTTAACAATAACCAGTGTACTTAGACCGGCACAATACCGGTTTGAATGATTATGTTTGCTTGTTGTTAAATGTTAGGCATATTGCAGTTAGCACACCTTTCCACTTGTTTTGCTTTAATAGCATGCTTAAACCTGCACACTGAAGCTATCTTTTGGAGATTATTTTGTCTGCCATGTATAATTTTGGTTGATGTTTAGCCTGTTGTGCTTAACATGCTTCTCGATTTACCTATACAGGAGTAACGACTGATGTTTTCCATCGAGGTTAGTTTTATCCCATGGCTTATATCTGCTCACTATTCAGGATATCGATAGTTGGTACCATATAGGCCATCGGCTGATAAGGGACTAATCGGTGAATCAGACTTTTAACTGAATATATCTGCAATCCATTTTTCGTTAGGTTAACTAGGGTCATATGTAATATATCTGAGGCTACATAGCAACATGCACTATACTTAATGTCTAAATGTGCAATCCTATGCTACATAGCAACAAGGAAGAGTGTTACATTAATGTTCTAATGATGTCTAGATATATGTAGAAGAGCAGCAGCAACAACAGCAACAACAACACAGTCCTGTTTGGATACTCAACTTAGCTAGAGGTTAGAGTTAGTTTCTAGCTCATTACTAACCCTGAACTAACTCCATCCAAAGAGTTGTTTGGATGGCAGGGTTAGATTAACAATAAATGCACTAGGAGAACTAGCTCCAATTAGCACCTCTTGGGTTGGATAGTTTTTCTGGGTGGGTTATAGATGCAACTAGCTCGAACTAGCCCTCATGTTTAGATATACTTTAGGGCTATTTGAGCCCGAACTAGCTCAAACTAACTATAACCCATGGATACAGCAGCAGTTAATCAGCCGATAATTTGTAAGAATGCACTAAACTCCTTCCGGCCCATAATATAAGATGTTAATTCATCTAATATGTGAGTATGTTATAAGATACTCCCTACGTATATTTGTCTTTTTAGAGATTTTAAATGGACTACCACATACGAATGTATATAGACATATTATAAAAGAGTGTTGTACTACATCATTGTGCAATTGATGTTTAGCTTCTAATATTAACTTGGTGCTTTTAGGTACATCTGTCATTGGTAAAGATCCGCGCTTCGACCCTTTCTGCGTATGGGGCAATGAGATATCGACGAACCAGCATCAAGTGAGGAAGTTGATAAATATTGTTAGTAAAATGGGTCCAAAGATGGCAATTAAACTATTTGTATTAAACTATTTGTTTAAACTTTATCCAAGACAACAGCGAACTGTAGGATGGTAAGTAAGAACTCTGCAGCCTTCTTTTTACTGCCCATAATGAGTTGCGTTAGATGACAATGTCTGAATCTTTTTCCTTTGCAGTGGTTGCCAAAGCAGTTTACTCAAGACTACCTCTCAAACTATATGATTGGTGGGCATGCAAAGGTTAAGGTATTTCTACTAGAACACGATGATTATCTAGATGTTTTCATGAAGACCGTGAAGGATGGGCGGTAGGCTTTCACAAGGGGTTGGACTAGAGTCATGCGTGCCTTCTGCATGGAGGAGGGCACAATATGGGCATTCTGCTTCACCTTGTTCAGCAACCAGAATATATTACGCCTCTTTCTTTACCGTCTTTAATAGCATAAGTATACAATTGTGGTTCATCATTCTTTATTTGGTTCTTATGTAATTCTTGAACATATGTACCTATGAATCGAATAATGCATTGGTTGTTGAACCTGATGGATATGAATAAAGTTGTAGCATACATTCAAATTCAAATCCAAATCCGGTACAATTTGGAAAAGCAGCAATTAAATTAGGGTGAAATTACGCTCTCCAGGTTGTTACGGCACACACGGTTGGTAAAACACAAACGTTTGTGATATGCACCGTAATCTGAGACGGTTCACAGAGAAGAAACGTGTGCAAGCATGCACACAGTTGCCGTTTGCAAACCGTGAGCGATGTCAGACAATATCACAAACGGTGCGGGCAAACTAAACGTTTGTGTTAGTTGCCTTATCGTACTCGATTCGCAACCATGAGCTGTTTCTGATGAAGTATGCATCGTAAATGTTGCACCATAGTATAGCGTGTGCGGTAGTTGTCGTGTACGACGATGTTACAACGGTCCGACGTTTCGTAATCCTGTCCAACACTCGTACGATGATTAGCTAATCTTCTTAACGGTGAACCGTTTATGATGGGCCGTGCATCATACATGTTCTATAATAGCAAACCGTTTGTGATGGGCCGCACATCGTAAATGTAGCACCACAGAATACCGACTGCGATGGCAATGTGAGCAGAAACGAGTGGGAGCACTCTAGGGGCCCTATCCCCGACGGTTGCTGGGTCGTGTGGGAAGGACCCCCCTATCGCCCACACTCACTTGGCGACGGTTCCAAATGTTGTGTGGAAAGGAGTTAAAAAACGTTTGTTTAGGACCGACGTGTACCAGTGTGGTCCTCACCTGGCCATAGTATTAGCGCGGAGTGTAAAACCTATGCTACTACTAAGTGGATATTGTAGCACAGGTGGGACAACCCTATGCTACCACAATGGATAGACAAGTATCACCGTGCTCTCTCGAGATGAGTGAGTAAATAATATTGTTGTGCAAGAATCGAATTTGTGTGTGTGTGATATGACCGAATTGTGCATGACCGTGATGAAATTAAGTAATTGTGTGCGACATGAGTTGCCTACGTTTTGCCGAAATGTCAATGTATTTCCATTTCAGCAAATTTCGAGCAAACTCAACATGTCCTATTTTTAGGGAAGGTCTTGCCGTTTTTTTAATGATTTTGATGAATGGTTATAATTCTTTTGGTTAAACCACGCAGGCGATGACGTTCAATGGAAGGATTGTGGATAGATACTTGCAATCCGCGGTGACCGACATGTATCAAAATAAAGGCACTGATATAAAATGCCCATATTGGTGATGCAAAGGAGTCTGGATCGACCCCTTTTTATCTGGCCATTTAAAGGCGCACCAGCTCGCGCATGATTTCATGGATGGCTATACTTGGTGGATAAGTGAAGACGATGAGGACGTCGATGGGGCAGAGAATAACGACATGGGGCTAGACGAAGAGATGACCAGCGGACATGAAGAAAACGCCAGACAAGAAGAAGAGGCCGAACATGAAGAAGAGGTCGGACATGGATAAGAAGCGGACACGCCGCAGTCTTTGTCGCTACTAAGTTCAGTCATGCAGGACCCTCATGTTCGAGACCTACTTCACAAGAAGATGACTAGCAACAGAGCTGCTTCTATAGAGGAGGCCAAGCTGGCACAACTGGATTTAGACTTGAAGACTCCATTGTATGATGGTTGTCATCCTTAGTAGACCCTCTTGAGTTTCACACTTAATGTTCTAAAGACAAGGATAAAAAAACAAACGGTACGACGCAAGCCTCGATGTGCATTTGAAGTATATACAGAAAGTTCTTCCCACGATGAATATGTGTCCTACAAGTGTGGAGGCAGCCAAGAAAATAATGCGCCCTCTTCATTTACCACACGTGTGTCAACGACGGTATCATTTAACGGAATAAGCATGCAAAAAAATGTCGAGTGTGCAATGCTTCTCGATATAAGAAGGTTGGAAAGAAAGCTCCTCAAAAAGTTGTATGGTACTTTTCGATCACTCCCCGTCTGCAGCGGTATTTCATAGATGCAGTAGGGTTTCACCAACGTATCGATCTCTCAAAAACATTCTTGATGTCCCATGTAGTGATCTCTCAAACTAGAACCGACGTACGCTTCCTTTGTTGGATTGCACACATACGAATCTTTTGATCCAGTAGGGTTTCGCCGTCCAGAGATATGTTGTGCTGGAGAAGAAGTAGAGGGAGGAGTAGCCCTTCAAGAAGGGTAATGGTAGAGAATAGAGAGGGGGGCGAACCTTCATGGGATTTGTGTGTACAAAGGAGGGGCGCTCCACTTGGGTATATATAGGTAGGAGGGGGAGGCCAACTTTAAGAAGGGGCCCGCCCTAGGGCAGTGGACAAGGGGGTGGCACCCCGTCACTCCAACCCTAGCTGACCCGCTAGCTTGGGGGACAAGGCTAGGGGGAGGCACCACCTACATGGGCCTCATGGCCCATGTGGCTGTCCCCTGTAGGCCTAGCCTATTTGGGGCAGCCCATGACACCTAAATATTTCTCTTGGGAGCCCTCCCAAATATTTCTTAAGTCCTCCGGAACTTTTTATCTATCAGGTTTTCTCCAGAACACTTCCGACTTTGCCGAAACACTTCCGGTTCTCTCTCGAAATTATTTCCATTGTCCCTAAAACTATTCCAGTGACATTCTCTAGTACACCGAACTCATGTACTACTCAACAGATCAAATCCATCTTAAGTGTGTGACCCTGCAGGTTCGGTGAAATATAGACATGAACAAAACTTTCTTTTGTTCAGTGACCAACAACAAAACCAGGGACATCCGATTGACCCCTATACTCACATGAATGATATTCAAGTCAACCTTTGGTTACCATATGGTGTTCCCTTTGCTTCGTGATACTTCACAAAAACACGAGGTGCGATATGTCGGTATCCTCTTAAGTCATTCTCATGCTCACTATATATACCAGTCTCCGTGTTACCAGTTTTGTTCTTCTCCCTCATTATCATGTCTCGGCATTCCTATGACAAAGTCACCTGCCAAACGATGGTAGATGTCATCACACTGAGAGGTCAATAAGATATCTCTCCACTGTCGGAGGAGCAAATCCCACTCTTGAACTATCTTGTCCCTTGTCAGACTTTTCGATAAACCTATAAGTTGTCGTTATGATCACCGTGTTATTGATGATTTTGGAGCAACCCATACTGTATTGTCCGGTATGAAGTTACTTGATACTCTCATGGTCTAAGGAACTGAGCATAGTTAACTCTCCGTGCTATGACCTTTTGACTTGTGACGATGACATCCCAAAGTATAAAAAAAAAGTTGGATCAATTCAATATATCATTCTTCTAACATCATATACTCAAAGTTGCCAGCATCCTTGTTACTTCTAATGTAAGCCCATGGTCATGAAATCATAACCATCATGCAACACTGTGTTTAATATTCTACAAGTGCTTATTTGTTTTCCTTTGAATCACATATTCAAGAACCATGGAAGTTATATCATATAATATAAACATTTAATTATAAACATGTAAATAAATAATACAAATATTATTGCGCATAGGGCATATTTCGAACCCGACCGCAATTGTGTGTCCCCCATTGCGACTGCAAGTAGGGTTGTCGATCAGTTGCATGTCCACCACTAGACTTGTAACTGCAAGGGTTTTAAACCGACTACAATTGCATGCTCCCTAGCACAATTGCAACAGAACCAGTAGGGGCTTATCCGCGAGTTGCATGTCCACCACTAGACATGCAACTACAAGTGCTGCAACCAGACTGTAACTGCATGACCCCCAATGCGACTGCAACTAGGGTGGATGGCCAGTTACATGTGCACCACTAGACTCTGCAAGCGTTGTAACCCAACTGCAACTCCATGACCCCAACACAACTACAATGCGGGCTAGTAGAAGAGTTGTTGGTTAGTTGCATGTCCATTACTAGACTTGTAACTACAAGTGCTACAACCTAACGACAACCGCATGGCCCCCAATGCATCTACAACTAACTGGCAGGCGACGGTTGTTGGCAAGTTTGCATGTCCACCACTAGACTTGCAAGTGCAAGTGTTGTATGTCGACTACAACTGTATGACCCCCAACCCCCCAACGTGACTGCAACTGGGTTGGGAGGGGGTTTCTGACCAGTTGCATGTCCATAATTTTTTTCTATCATGATTTTTTTAAAGCGCGAACATTTTTGTTAAATCCGTGAACTTTTTGAAACTCGTGATTTTCTTAAATTCATGAATATTTTTGAAATACGCAAATGTATATTAAAAGCATGAACATTTTGCATATTCACGAAAGTTTTTCAAAATTCATGAACATTTTCAAATTCCTGGACATCTTTTAAAATTCGCAAAAAAAAATTTAAAATCCATTATTATTTTTTATTTCACATGTTTTTCAAAATTAACAAAAAAAACGCAGACCAATATGCATTGGTTGTCTTGTAAGGCTTCTCTGAGTTTTTTTCTTGCTATCATTTTCATTGTTTCTCCTGTTACACACAAACTGCATTAGTTATCTTGTTTTTCTTTTCTGAGTCTTGTGGAGAGGGTGGTCTTAGAAGAAAAACAACCGGCCTGGCATAATAGGCAGACCAGCCCATGATTCATTTTACAAGTTCCGCTAAAAAACTGAAAAGGGAGAGGCCCAATAGTTGGTGGGCTTGTAGTGTGGATGGGGGCAGTGGGGAAAAAGCTTCATCAAAACCACAACCAGAGCGCATGTGAAAAAAGATTTGGTGCTTTGGAGACCACAATTTAATTTGTTAAAAAAGACCACAATTTGATAATAATATCACTCTGTTGTGACATAACAAAGTCTCGTCTAGATGAGTCTTAGACAGACCCTATCTATAGACTTGTGTCAAAGTGGTTGGTTTGGATCCCACCTTCAATCCGTGTCATTCCACAATGATCTAATGGCCAACACTATAAGTTTTTAGATTTTCATTGAATGGGTGTTTTCACCAGATACTTTGCTAGGATCCTGCCTCCATTTGTGGCATTCCTCGTCTATCCAGTGGCGAAATAAAATAGATTTTCACTGAGTGAGAATTTTTACAGAAACTTCACCTTGATAATAAGAGAATTATTGAAGCAACATCGTTATTTCCGCATGCTATGAATAATAGAATAAGCATCAGAAACTTTTATGTGTCTTCGTAATGATACCCCCCAAAAGTGCTACAAGTTCACTATATTTCAACATTCTATCTAATGCTAGCCCGTGCACTTGCAGAGCCAAGAGATCTCAAATTCAAAATGTGAGGGCTCGTGCGGTCGTGTGATGAAGTATATTTGAGAGTATAGTGACACCGAGAAGTTGCATCTCATCATTTTGAAGATTGTATTGTAGCTCCTTTATTCCTATCCATTCTTAAGAAGTATGCTCTTAAAAGTTCAAATTTCTCATATTTTTGTACCTCTTCATGGTTATTATGGAAATTGATAATAAGAGACTTATTAAAGTAGTGTTTTTTTAATGCTATGAATAGCAGAATATTGGAAGGTTCTACTCCATGCTTTGGCAATAATATCCCAAAAAGTGCTAAAGTTTTCACTATACTTCAGTTTTGTGTATGATGGTCGCCCATGCACACATGTTGATGACTAGTCTATTCAATATGCTACAGAGCCAAGAGTTCTCAGGTTCAAGACCCTGTCAATATACTATTAAATAAAAATAGTTATAGACCACACGGATCACACGTCTAAGGCATGGAACAGCTTAATTAGACACGAGGAAGAGTGTTAAATTACATTGCCCGCCCTTCTTCATCAGGTGTGATCCCTAATGTGCTCGGGTTACAACCGTTCTCCAAACCATCCAACCATCTAGGTTGGCTCTCCACTTGATATTCTAATCACCCGTAGAATAATGACGCTACGTTATATTCACGGGAATATTATCACATGGTTATGTTTTCTAATCCTGAATTGGGCACAGCTGATAAAGTCACAACGATTCCACGAGCTTCGTTCAGTCTTATAAAATGTAGCGCAATGTAATCCAACAAATGGAATTCATTCATCTTTCGCCGATGAGAAAACCTTTCCGATATTCTCTGTATCGCCTTTCCTTCCATTCGAGATTCGATACACTACTCCATGGAGGGTCTATTCTTTACGGCGAAAAGCAATGCGCGCACTTTCGGATTTAGTATCAATAAAACGTATGCAGTGTCTTTGATTACAGGCTTGTCTTTCATTAATGCTTGATGCCGAAAACAGTGTTCCACTAGCTAGATGGCGTGACCGTATCCGCAGCTTAGCTTTATTCAATAGTAGTACCTTTTTCGTGGCCAGGAATTAATGCACCTCTTATCTGATATATGCTCGTGACCCGTGAGGACCACGGGCCAAATCTTAGCGTACGCTCAATCATTCTTGACGATCAAATTCTTTGTACTACTCCCTCCGTTCTTAAATATAAGTCTTTTTAGACATTTCATTAGGTGACTACATACAGAGCAAAATGAGTAAATCTAAACTCTAAAATATGTTTATATACATTCGCATGTAGTTCCCTAGTGAAACCTCTAAAAAGACTTATATTTAGGAATGGAGGGAGTACATTTCAATCATTGTTAGTACGCTGCAGCGACTAGCTAGGGTTTTAACTAGCACAGGCACTCTTCCACATTTTGCACGCGCGCACAAGTGCGTATACTACGTCGCTAAACGCACACGCCCACGCGTACTCTTCAAGGTTAACAGCACCGCCAGCAGCTAAAAAGTCTTGCGCGGACGTCTCGCTCGCTCGATCTCAGCCAACTCTTCCTGCTGCGTGATCTGGGAGAATTGACGTGCTGGGGCACGCCGACGCCGACGCATGCATGCATGCATGCAATCACGCGCGCTTCAATGCCGGCGCTGTGCACCGTTGAAGGAGCTGCACGTGCATGCCAGCACATGCATGGATCTTGGATGGGTATCTCGTCCAGTTCTTGCGGGTCAGTGCAGCACAGTGCAGTGCGTGGCTCATCTTAACATGCACGCACTGTGGACCATTAAGTGGCGACCGCGACGGCTCGTGTGGCCGGGCCGGCCCCTAGCCACAGCTGTCGGCGAGGCGGGTAGCCGCACGTCAGGGGCTCCCAAGATCTCCCCCCTGTACTCGCGACGCGTCACCGTCATTGACCTGTCGTGCTCAGTTACTCATCACGAGCGCCTTGATGCAGCACGATAATGCTGCCTGATTGCCGTGGTCCTGGTTGATGGATCATCAACCAACCAACCAATCGTCTCTAGCTAGCTCCCGTCAGATAATGCCGACGTACGGACGCGTCCAGAGCGGAAGTGGCGCACGTACTGCATGCAATCAGACCCCAGTCGTACTACGTGTAACATGCGTGCATGCGTGTGCGCGTGGTACACCCAACCAGATGTGCATATTCATGCCACGTCCAGAGTGAAGGAAATAATGGAAGAGGTTGAAGGAGATGCTGGCAGTGACGCACGCTAAGATCAGAGTCCCCCGCAAAAAAAAAAAGATCAAAGGTAGCTCCAATGGCTACTGCCGGTACAACGGAACCGGGAAAAATAACCTGTCATAATTAATTCCCATTTCCAGGTAGGATATGTAGTACCTGCAGCCTCCTGGAATTCATAATCATCATTTTCTGAGGTTATTCTGTCCACGTGTTGCTATGTGAATTAGCCGATGAAATTTTGGTTTGCTGCCATGAGAATCAAAATTTAAAATACACATGACTCTTATTATATTTGATTTTGTATAGTTGCAACAATATTATTGAATATAAGTAGAATAATTGAATGGAAAAGATTTTCCCATGCATGGTTGAATGTTGTGGTGGATCTTAGGGATGGCAGTTTTTCCTATGGGTATGGGTACCCGTGGGTACCCTACCCGAACACAATGGGCATGGGCAACATTTGAAGAGATTTTATATCCATGGGTAATGGTATCCGTACCATAAAATATATGGGTGGGGCATGGGTATGAAATTATGCCTATGGATAACCCAGTGAATACTCAGAAAATTGTAACAATGATTAATGAAAATAGCTATTATGACTTGTGGGGTCAACTCTTGACGTCCTATGTGACTCCTCAAAAAGATGAATTTTTGACTCTTCGCTACCAGAATCGTGTCCAACTCTCGATCCAGCGACCCCATTCCCACCACCTCCCTCTCTATGATGGGCATCCACCAACCGCTGATCATACTCCCTTGATGCCCCCAAGAGGCCACCTACCGAAGGAGGCTGCATCAGTGCTATACTGCTCGCCCGTCATCACTTAAATTTTAAACTCATTTCTCTACCTTCTAAATTTTAAATGCAATATATTGTACTCATTGGATACCCAATGGGTGTGGGATACCCGGTGGATATGGGCATGAGTGCTAATTTATGATTTAGTTGCCCATTGGGTTGGGCATATGGATGTGGAGGCGGACAACTTTACTTTTCAGGCATCTGGAAAAGGAGGTATGGAGGCAGTGATGGAGAGCGCCGAGGCGGAGCAGGAGATGGTTAAGCTTCAGTTCTCTTGGTTCATGGCCGGACACGGGGAACAGGCGCCAGCGACCATTTAGATTAATTATACCTAGACGGACGAGCTCCATTTAGTTGGTGTAAATGTAATGAAATCCGTCATGTTTAGATGAAATCCATCATGTTTATATGAAATCCGGTCGTGTTTGATCGAATTTTGTCCGATTAGTTTGAGTTGCTGTGAAAATGTATGCGGCTACGGTTTAATGGCTGCCTCCCGCAACCGTGTCCGTGGACTGATCCCTCCCTGTCCGCAGACGGATGTGGTAGAAAATTTGCGGATTGCCGTTGGAGATGCCTTAAGCACTAAAACCGTGAATATGCCCGAGTACTTCTACGCCTACCGGATATAGGGGGTAGACAATGCGAGTGTATCTGGCTGAAAACCTAATAGGGGTGAACAGAGAGAGAGAAAAGAGTTGTGTGTACCTTAACGTCTGATTATATCGGTGTTGATATGCAGATGTTATTAGGATTTTCAAAGATGTTTTGCACTGAATTTTTTATGATGGAAATATTTTACAGTTGTGGTTCTGTTCTATGAACGGAGTGTCATGTTTGCGCCATTAACTCAAAAGTTAACTATATTCCCACTGAAGGAGGAGGGATGGAGGGCAGACCAGATAACAAAAAGCCGGTGGATCGATCATTGCATTGGCCCGAGCAAATGGGCTCCGAATCCTTGGATGCACGCACACATGGTTCCGTCGCGATCAATCAGTCCAGCTATCTTATCGCCTAATTGCTCGAGCATATATAAAGTCAGTCTCAAAATGACAGTGAGGCGCAGAAAGAGAGAGAGAGACTATTTGCGGTCACCCGTGACGCATCTAGCTAGGTAGCTGGCTATATCTTCTTCTCTCCTCTCTATGCATGTTCCGACCAATTGATCGGCGAATGGATGGATGCTTCCATATGCAGGCCTAGCCTTTGGCTGCAGCTACGGGCTGTCTAGGTCCGTGGATCAAGGGATTGGATTCCATCGATATCACTGCTTGAGCTATGCATGCATGGCATGATTCCCGTCGGCCGTCACCCGTCGCTCACCTATCACATCAGCTAGCTAATTAAAGACTACAACCACGAATTCAAATAAAAATAAAAATACAGCAACAAATATATGGGTTGAACTAAAACCACGACACTTATTTTGGATTGGAGGGAGTACAAGCTGTTCGTAGGTTGATTTAAAGAAAATGTCTTTGGTCGATTTAGCAGTCGTTCGATCATCATCAGCCCGCCTTCTTCCCCCCCCCCCCCCCCCGACACTGGCTAGGCCACCTGCTGCTGTCAACGGCCACAGGCGCTATTACACATGCCTCACCTCACTGTCCTTCCCACCTCCACTATGGGTCAGTCGGCGTCCCTAGCCATGCCTCTAGCGCCATCGTCTTCCCTGGCTCCATCGAGCACTCTGTCTTGCACCAACCAACCTCAGACTCGCTTCAGCCGTGTCGTTCCTAGCTCCAGATTGCTCCTGGCCCGACATCTCAGGACACCACATCTAGTCGTGACCTGCTCCATCCCGGGCTGCGCTCTCTGGATATCGCCGACACGAATTGTAAATTACCGAAAAAGAATTTCGCCCCGCTTTATATATAAAGCAAATCACCAGAGTCACATAGACCCATTAAAGATTCACACTACACACAAAGGTAGCACACAAATAGAGTACTTGAGGGTTCTGTTGAGGGCACAGCTTAAAAAGCCCTAAATAAAACAAAAAAGGAATCACAAACCACCAAGTGGCTAATCCGGCTACGGCGGTGGTGGAGGAAGCGGCGGCGCCAAGTGGAGGGCCATCGCGTGAAGATCTGCAATGAAGATGTCGATGCCGTCTTGGTCTAGCGGGCGACAAACCGGCCGCTAGAGCTGCAAATAGCCACACATATTTAAAACCGCGTCAGTAGCTCGTCGAAGAAGCACACGCTGGATCACAAGTTTATTGCGAACTGTCCATAACGTCCACGCGAGAACCCCAATACCCAGTCACCTAATGTAGCGGGAACGCTACAAAGAGGCCTGGATTTCCTCGAAGAGGTCGGGAAAGTTGTTGTTACACCAACGTCCGCTAACCAACTCCCGGAAGCAACTCCAAAGGAATTGCGCGGACACGCGGGTGAAGAAGATGTGATTTGAGTCCTCCCTCGTCCCACACAAGGGGCAAATCCCATCTCCGGGGCCATTCCTCCTGAGTAACTCCAGTTACCCGGTCTCGAATCCATTGCCACAGAAAGATCCGAATCTTCCGCGGCAGTCTAATCGCCCAGATTAATGCGAGAGGTTCTGGGCCAGGAGCTGCCACACTTTCCTAGTAGAGCGATTTGGTGGAGAAGCGGCCCGAAGACTCCAGATGCCAAGAGATGTGATTGCTCTTTTGATCCATGTTTGGGGACTGAAGGGCGATACACTCAAGGAGTTCCTGCCAGGCGACAAGTTCTGCAGTCCCAAATGGCCTCTGGAATGCGAGGCACCCTAAGTCAATAAGGGCCACCTCGAGATCCGAGGCTAAATTCGGGCAACTTAATAATATTAAATGCGTAAGTTAATGATACTAGTTGATATCCCGCACGTTGTTGCGGGAACATTTTGCAACATGTTCCATTGTGATTCATTGTACGAAACATGAATATTTTAAGTAACAATATAAAAAGCTAAAGCTAAAAATACATATAATTTATTATGTTTGATTACTATATAGTAGTAAAATATTTATTAAATATATATAGCATAATAGAATGAAAATTCTCATGTATGTTTCCTTGTTGAGATGTGTCCTTTTTTCATGCATGTCATGAAGTGGCTTGGTTGCATGTTGAGAGACATATGGTAGTGGAGGTGGGCCTTTTCTCATGCATGTAGTGTCATGACGTGGCATGGTTGCATGTTGAGAGAAATAGTTAGTGGGGCCTAGCTATTTAGATATAGAAGATGTGTGTATGGAATGATTCCCGTCAGTCGGCCGCACGTCAGCCGTTGCTCATGGATCACATCATCATACGTACAGCTACAGGGACACCACATCTATGTGTGTATGCCTACAGCCGACCGTATATACGCGCGCGCTTGTGCATCAAATTGCACCTCGCACCGTAGAAGAATCGAAGAACGTTCGTAGGAGTAGGGGGTACTAGTATGCATGCGTGCACATAACGGAAAGTTGACGAGTCGTCGTCACCAACATGCGAGATTCCGGCCGAAACTTGATAGCTACCACATTTGATATGCGTGTATCTGCGTTGTGAGCACATACGTATCTTAATGGCTAAGATAGAGTCTACTGCCTACACGTACATACTAGCTGACTACACGTACGTATCTTAGATGCATGCATGGTCTCCTCCTACGCAGAGTATCTACTGTCCAACATCATAGGGTTGGCACATGCCGTGGCGAATGAGATGCTGCACGTACAACCGCGCAAGCATTCCGTTCCATGCCGGCCGTCCATTTCTGGATCGGCCAGTGCACGCCGATATGCACATCACCACTTGGACATGCACGTGTGCGGTATAGGAAATTCCTCATCATTGTTTACTGGTAGAACTTATCTCTATCCGATAGAGATCTTAACTAGAGAAAAATACTTGAGTACTTATATTCGATCGAGCACTCTCTCGCTCAGTCAATAAACAGGGCGGGGCCATGCGCCCGTGCGCTCTCGCCATCGAGACGATGCACGTATCATGCAGTGCACCGCTCGCAGCAATGACCGCCCGCGGTATAGACGCAGACGCTCATAAGCCACGTGTGAAGCTTTTCCTCTCTGGTGCCAGGTGATTAGAATCCTAGCCGCTGTCAGGAGAGGCCAATCTTTCGACGCCGTCCTTCGGTGGCTCCCCTCGGCCGACGACCTCTCAGCCGTCGATGGTCAGAGGGGTCGCCTGATCCCGTGCGTCGTCGTTTTAGGTTTTCGACGTCTTGGCTTCGGCGGTGGCAACGACGCTGAATAAATAAGCTCAAATTCCTTCCTCAACAAGGCGATCAACTGTATGGGTGGTGATGGGTTTGGGAACTAGCCTATCGAAGTGGGATGTCGTGGTGGCAACGGCATCCTTGTGACAGACTTGTGTACTGTTGCGACGACGTCTGCTCCAGCGCGGACGCGCTGAAGTGGTCTGCATCAACGACATCTGAAAAACGGATTGTGTGTTGGGTTTGTGGTTGGTGGAAGGCAGGTATGGTTTTCTCCTTCGGCATCGGGGTGACAGATCTAGAGTTCGATGGCATGTCCAGGGTGTTGCCCCAGTCTAATTAGTTCAACGACAATGGCTTTGACTTTGGTGAGTCACCTTGGAGATCCACAAAACTGCATCAATGGTGAAGCTGCGTCAAGTTTCGACGAGGAGGTGATCTGTCATTTTTTTGTGTGGTTGTTGTGGTGCAGAGGCAGGTAATGGGCATCAGTGTCAAGCTGAGGGGTTTCTTTGATTTTGATTGTAATTTTCTTTCCTTTGATTGATGAATAAATTCAGAGCACCAACGTCAAGTCTAAAAGTTGAACCCTGATGGGCTTGAAATACCAGTGTACTTCTAACCATTCTACCGGTTCGCTTCTCATCGTTTACTCGTAGATTTTATCTCTATCCCATAGAGATCTTAACTAGAAATCAAATACCAGAGTACATATAATCGAGCACTGTCTTGCTCAGTGTGAATAAACACGGCGGGGCCATGCGCGCGTGCGCTCTCGCCGTCGAGACGTAATGTACGTATCATGCAGTGCACCGCTGGCGGCAATGCACCGGCCGCCTCTATTTATAGCCTCCCACGCCCCATCCTTTTCCACATCCCAGCCTCAACAACCACCAAAGTACACACACCACACTAATCAAGTACACATCCAGGCCACCAAGCCACCCAGCGAGCGATCACCATATCACACATAGCGCCATGTCTGGCGTGTGGGTGTTCCGCAACGGGGTGGTGAAGCTGGTGGAGAACCACCCGGCGTCGGCGGCGGGACCGCCGGACGGCCGGGCGGTCCGTCGCAAGGCGCTGCTCCACACGCCCACGGGGGAGGTGGTCGCCTCCTACGCCTCGCTGGAGCGCAAGCTCGTCGCGCTCGGCTGGGAGCGCTACTACGCTGGTGGGGGCGGCGCCGCCGGCGATTGCATGCTCAGGTTCCACAAGCGCTCCTCCGTCGACCTCATCTCCCTCCCCAAGGACTTCGGCCAGTTCAGCTCCGTCCACATGTACGACGTCGTCATCAAGAACCGCGACGCCTTCCGCGTCATCGACGTCTAGCCTAGCTAGCTGGCTGATATCCGGCCTTTCGATCGAAGCAAGGTCAGCTAGCTCGTGCGCGCGGGCGGCCGCCACCGTCACATCCATGTCGTCATCGATCTCCGCTGTTTAACTTGTCCACCTTGTGTATGTGTGTACGTACCCTGCACTTATATACGTGTGTATGTATATGTACTAGTATTAGGCTATCGACGTGCAGAGACCATGTGCATCACTTGCCACTTGCTCGTCAAGCTTGTTTGGTAATAATTTGGAAAGGCCATCAAAAAAATATTCACTCAAAACTAACATGTGGTTGAATGGTTTTAGCGGGGTAGTCATACAACCGCTGTACCGGAGCAAACCAAATGTAGCCGTGTCTCATAAGACGAAATATTATTCAGTAGAAGGTGATGTTTCCGCCGAGACGTTTATTATGGCTTCGTCATTCTTAAAGCAACCACGACTCTGGTCAATGTTGTGTGAGTATGTGCCGTTAGTGGTGGTGTATCCGTTATGTTGTGTTGTACTCGGTGTTTCTATTTTTTTTTTCTTTTGTGAATGCTCGTGCAGCTTCTGACCAAATTACACATATAAAACATCTTTTGGACAACGTCATTTTTGTTAAATTGATTTTCGGACAGAAAAAGGAAGAAATGTTGAGATGATGCTTGGTTCCTGGGATTTTGCGTCAAAAGAATTGTGGCGTGCAACTTTTCGCAGGTTTGAGGAAACCCAAACACAAGCACTCCACTTCGGAATGATTTTTTTAGTACAATATGAACACACACGATGTCATACCATAACCACACTGTTGGGGAACGTAGCATGTAATTTCAAAAAAAAAATTCTACGCTCACGCAAGATCTATCTAGGAGATGCATAGCAACGAGAGGGGGAGAGTGTCCACGCACTCGTGAGACCGAAGCGAAAGCGTTAGCTTAACGCGGTTGATGTAGTCGAACGTCTTCTCGATTCAACCGATCAAGCACCGGACGTACGCACCTCCGAGTTCTGCACACGTTCAACTTGATGACGTCCCTCGAACTCTTGATCCAGCAAAGTGTCGAGGGAGAGTTTCGTCAGCAAGACGGTGTGGTGACGGTGATGGTGAAGTGATCCGCGCAGGGCTTCGCCTAAGCACTACGACAATATGACTGGAGGAGTAAACGGTGGAGGGGGGCACCGCACACGGCTAAGAACAATTGATGTCCTTCGAGGTGCCCCCCCCCCCCCCCCGCCCCCATATATATGTTGGGGATCGTAGCAGAATTTTAAAATTTTCTACGCATCACCAAGATCAATCTATGGAGTCATCTAGCAACGAGGGGAGAAGGAGTGCATCTACATACCCTTGTAGATCGCGAGCGGAAGCGTTCAAGAGAACGGGGTTGATGGAGTCGTACTCGTCGTGATCCAAATCACCGATGACCGAGCGCGAGCAGACGGCACCTCCGCGTTCAACACACGTGACGGTTGGGAAGACGTCTCCTCCTTCTTGATCCAAAGCAAGGGGAAGGAGAGGTTGATGGAGATCCAGAAGACGACGGCGTGGTGGTGGAACAATGCGATCTCGGCAGGGCTTCGCCAAGCCTACGAGTGGGTGAGGTGTTGCAGGCGGGCGAGGGCGGCGCCAGGGGCTTGGGTGCGGCTGCCCTCCCTCCCCCCCCCCCCCCCCACTATATATAGGCCCCCTGGGGGGGCCTAGGAGATGCAATCTCCAAGGGGGGTGGCGGCCAAGGGGGTTGGCTTCCCCCCAAAGCCAAGGGGGCGCCCCCACCCCTAGGGTTTCCTGCCCTAGGCGCAGGGGGAGGCCCAAGGGGGCGCACCAGCCCACCAGGGGCTGGTTCCCCTCCCCACTTCAGCCCATGGGGCCCTCCGGGATAGGTGGCCCCACCCGGTGGTCCCGGTACAACACCGATGACCCCTGAAACTTTCCCGATGGCCGAAACTTGACTTCCTATATATAAATCTTTACCTCCGGACCATTCCGGAACTCCTCGTGACGTCCGGGATCTCATCCGGGACTCCGAACAACTTTCGGGTTACCGCATACTAATATCTCTACAACCCTAGAGTCACCGAACCTTAAGTGTGTAGACCCTACGGGTTCGGGAGACATGCAGACATGACCGAGACGACTCTCCGGTCAATAACCAACAGCGGGATCTGGATACCCATGTGAAGGAAATATGCCCTAGAGGCAATAATAAAGTTATTATTTATTTCCTTATATCATGATAAATGTTTATTATTCATGCTAGAATTGTATTAAACCGGAAACATAATACATGTGTGAATACATAGACAAACAGAGTGTCACTAGTATGCCTCTACTTGACTAGCTCGTTAATCAAAGATGGTTATGTTTCCTAACCATAGACATGAGTTGTCATTTGATTAACGGGATCACATCATTAGGAGAATGATCTGATTGACATGACCCATTCCGTTAGCCTAGCACTTGATCGCTTAGTATGTTGCTATTGCTTTCTTCATGACTTATACATGTTCCTGTAACTATGAGATTATGCAACTCCTGCCATCGGAGGAACACTTTGGTGCTACCAAACGTCACAACGTAATCGGGTGATTATAAAGGAGTACTACAGGTGTCTCCAAAGGTACATGTTGGGTTGGCGTATTTCGAGATTAGGTTTTGTCACTCCGATTGTCGGAGAGGTATCTCTGGGCCCTCTCGGTAATACACATCACATAAGCCTTGCAAGCATTGCAACTAATGAGTTAGTTGTGAGATGATGTATTACGGAACGAGTAAAGAGACTTGCCGATAACGAGATTGAACTAGGTATTGGATACCGACGATCGAATCTCGGGCAAGTAACATACCGATGACAAAAGGAACAACGATGTTGTTATGCGGTCTGACCGATAAAGATCTTCAGAGAATATGTAGGAACCAATATGGGCATCCAGGTCCCGCTATTGGTTATTGACCGAGATGTGTCTCAGTCATGTCTACATTGTTCTCGAACCGTAGGGTCCGCACGCTTAAGGTTTCAATGACGGTTATTATGAGTTTATGTATTTTGATGTACCGAAGGAGTTCGGAGTCCCGGATGAGATCGGGGACATGACGAGGAGTCTCGAAATGGTCGAGACGTAAAGATCGATATATTGGACGACTATATTCGAGTTCGGAAAGGTTCCGAGTGATTCGGTATTTTTCGAGTACCGGTAGTTACGGGAGAAGTAATGGGCCTTGATGGGCTTTAGTGGGAAGAGGAAAAGGCTGCTGCGCCCCCTCCCTCTAGTCCGAATTGGACTAGGGAAAAGGGGCCGCCACCTTTCCTACTCCTCCACTTCCTTCTCCCTTCCTCCCCTACATGGAAGGATTCCTAGTTGGACTAGGAAAGGGGAATCCTACTCCTGGGGAGTAGGACTCCCCTGGCGCGCCAAACATAGGGCCGGCCTCCTCCCTCCCTTGCTCCTTTATATACGGGGGCAGGGGGCACCCCATAGACACACAAGTTGATCCTTGAGATCGTTCCTTAGCCGTGTGGGGTGCCCCCCTCCACCATATTCCACCTCGGTCATATCGTAGCGGTGCTTAGGCGAAGCCCTGCGTCGGTAGAACATCAAGATCGTCACCACGCCGTCGTGCTGACGGAACTCTCTCTCGCCGGAGCTTTGCTGGATCGGAGCCCGAGGAGCGTCATCGAGCTGAACGTGTGCCAAGAATTCGGAGGCGCCGGAGTAACGGCGCTGGGATCGGTTGGATCGCGAGGAGAACGTACGACTACTTCCTCTACATTGTGATCGCTTCCGCCGGGTCTCACGAGGGTACGTAGACAACACTCTCCCCTCTCGTTGCTATGCATCACCATGATCTTGCGTGTGCGTAGGAAATTTTTGAAATTACTACGTTCCCCAACAAAGTGGTATCGAGCCTAGGTTTTTATGGTTTGATGATATGCACGAGTAGAACACAAGTGAGTTGTGGACGATACAAGTCATACCGCCTACCAAAGCATGTCATACTTTGGTTCAGCGGTATTGTTGGAATGACGATCCGGACCAACCTTACGCGTACTCTTCACGCGAGACCGGTTCCCTCGACGTGCTTTGCACATAGATGGCTTGTGGAAGACTGTCTCTCCAACTTTAGTTGAACCGAGTGTGGCTACGCCCGGTCCTTGAGAAGGTTAAAACGGAGTCTATTTGACAAACTATCGTTGTGGTTTTGATGCGTAGGTAAGAACGGTTCTTGCTCAGCCCGTAGCAGCCACGTAAAACTTGCAACAACAAAGTAGAGGACGTCTAACTTGTTTTTGCAGGGCATGTTGTGATGTGATATGGTCAAGACGTGATGCTATATTTTATTGTATGAGATGATCATGTTTTGTAACCGAAGTTATCGGCAATCGGCAGGAGCCATATGGTTGTCGCTTATTGTATGCAATGCAATCGCGATGTAATGCTTTACTTTATTACTAAGCGGTAGTGATAGTCGTGGAAGCATAAGATTGGCGAGGCGACAACGATGCTACGATGGAGATCAAGGTGTCGCTACGGTGACGATGGTGATCATGATTTGCTTCGGCGATAAAGATCACAAGCACAAGATGATGATGGCCATATCATATCACTTATATTGATTGCATGTGATGTTTATCCTTTATGCATCTTATCTTGCTTTGATTGACGGTAGCATTATAAGATGATCTCTCACTAAAATTATCAAGAAGTGTTCTCCCCGAGTATGCACCGCTATGCGAAAGTTCTTCGTCTTTGAGACACCACGTGATGATCGGGTGTGATAGGCTCTACGTTCAAATACAACGGGTGCAAAACAGTTGCACACGCGAATACTCAAAGTTATACTTGACGAGCTATGCATATAAGATATGACCTCGAACACGGAGACCGAAAGGTCGAGCGTGAATCATATAGTAGATATGATCAACATAGTAATGTTCACCATTGAAACTACTCCATCTCACGTGATGATCGGACATGGTTTAGTTGATTTGGATCACGTAATCACTTAGATGACTAGAGAGATGTCTATCTAAGTGGGAGTTCTTAAGTAATATGATTAATTGAACTTTAATTTATCATGAACTTAGTCCCGTAGTATTTTGCAAATTATGTTGTAGATCAATAGCTCGCGTTGTTGCTTCCCTATGTTTTTATATGTGTTCCTAGAGAAAATTGTATTGAAAAATGTTAGTAGCAATGATGCGGATTGGATCCGTGATCTGAGATTTATCCTCATTGCTGCACAGAAGAATTATGTCCTTAATGCACCACTAGGTGATGCACCTATTGCAGGAAGCGTATGCGGGCGTTATGAACGCTTTGGCTAGCTAAATATGATGACTACTTGATAGTTTAGTGCACCATACTTAACGGCTTAGAATCGGGACTTCAAAGACGTTTTGAACGCGTCATGGACCATATGAGATGTTCCAGTAATTGAAGTTAATATTTCAAGCAAATACCCGAGTTGAGAGATATGAAGTCTCCAACAAGTTCTATAGCTAAAAGATGGAGGAGAATCGCTCAACTAGTGAGCATGTGCTCAGATTGTCCGAATACTTCAATCGCTTGAATCAAGTGGGAGTTAATCTTCCAGATAAGATGTTGATTGACAGAATTCTGTAGTCACCATCACTAAGTTACTAGAACTTCGTGATGAACTATAGTATGCAAGGGATGACGAAAACGATTCCCGAGCTCTTCGTGATGTTGAAATCGACGAAGGTAGAAATCAATAAAGAGCATCAAGTGTTGATGATTGACAAGACCACTAGTCTCAAGGAAAAGGGCAAAGGGAAGAAGGGGAACTTCAAGAAGAACGGCAAGCAAGTTGCTGCTCGAGTGAAGAAGCCCAAGTCTGGACCTAAGCACGAGACTAAGTGCTTTGCTGCAATGGAACTGGTCACCGAAGAGGAACTACCCCAAGTATTTGGCGGATGAGAAGGATGGCAAAGTGAACAAAGGTATATTTGATATACAGATCATTGATGTGTACTTCACTAAGTGTTCATAGTAACCCCTCGGTATTTGATCGGTTGCTAAGAGTAGTAACTTGAAACGGGAGTTGCAGAATGAACAGAAACTAGTTGAAGGGGAAGTGACGATGAGTGTTGGAAGTAGTTCCAAGATTGATTTGATCATCATCACACACTCCCTATACTTTCGGGATTAGTATGGAACCTAAATAAGTGTTATTTGGTGTTGAGCATAAATATGATTTGATCATGTTTATTGCAATACGGTTATTCATTTAAGTAAGAGAATAAATTGTTGTTCTGTTTACATGAATAAAACCTTATATGGTTACACACCCAATGAAAATGGTTCATTGGATCTCGATCATAGTGATACACATATTCATAATATTGAAACCAAAAGATGCAAAGTTAATAATGACAAAGTGTAACTTATTTGTGGCCTGCCGTTTAGGTCATATTGGTGTAAAGCATGAAGAAACTCCATGCGATGGGATTTTGGAATCACTTGGTTATGAATCATTTGATGCTTGCGAACCGTGCCTTTTGGGCAAGATGACCAAACTCCGTTGTTCGGAACAATGGAACGAGATACTGACTTATTGGAAATAATACATACCGATGTATGCGATCCAATTAGTGTTGATGCTCGTGGCAAGTATCGTTACTTTCTGACTTTCACAAGATGATTTGAGCAGATATGGGTATATCTACTTGATGAAACATAAGTCTGAAATAGTTGAAACGTTCAAAGAATTTCAGAGTGAAGTGGAAAAATCATCGTAACAAGAAAATAAAGTTTCTGCGATCTAATCGCAAAGACGAATAATTGAGTTACGAGTTTGGTCTTCAATTAAAATAAATGTGGAATAGTTTCACAGCTCACGCCACCTGGAACACCACAATGTTATGGTGTGTCCGAACGTCAGAATCGCACTTTATTTGATATGGTGCGATCTATGATGTCTCTTATCGGTTTACCACTATCATTTTGGGGTTATGCATTAGAGACAGCTGCATTCACGTTTAATAGGGCACCATCTAAATCCGTTGAGATGACACCGTATGAACTATGGTTTAACAATAAACCTAAGCTGTCGTTTCTTAAAAGTTTGGAGTTGTGATGCTTATGTGAAAAAGTTTTCACCTGATAAGCTCAAACCCAAATCGGAGAAGTGCGTCTTCATAGAATACCCAAAATGTTGGGTACACCTTCTATCACAGATCCGAAAGTCAAGACATTCGTTGTCAAGAATGGATCCTTTCTAGAGAAGGAGTTTCTCTCGAAAGAAGTGAGTGGGAGGAAAGTAGAAAATAGAAGAGTTAATTGTACCTTCTAACAAATTGGAAAGTAGTTCATCACAGAAATCAGTTCTAGTGATTCCTACACCAATTAGTGAGGAAGTTAATGATGATGATCATGAAACTTCAGATCAAGTTGCTACCAAACCTCGTAGGTCTTCCAGAGTAAGATCCGCACCAGAGTGGTACGGTAATCATGTTCTGGAAGTCATGTTACTAGACCATGATGAACCTACAAACTATGAGGAAGCGATGATGAGCCCAGATTCCGCGAAATGGCTTGAGGCCATGAAATCTGAGATAGGATCCATGTATGAGAACAAAGTATGGACTTTGATTGACTTGCTCAATGATCAGCAAGCCATATTAAAATGGATCTTCAAGAGGAAGACGGACGTTGATAGTAGTGTTACTATCTACAAAGCTCGACTTGTCGCAAAAAGGTTTTTGACAAGTTCAAGGTGTTAACTACAATGAGATTTTCTCAACTGTAGCGATGCTTAAGTCTGTCCGAATCATGTTAGCAATTGCCACAATTTATGAAATTTGGCAAATGGATGTAAAAACTGCATTCCTGAATGGGTTTACGGAGGAAGAGTTGTATATGATGCAACCAGAAGGTTTTATCGATCCAAAGGGAGCTAACAAAGTGTGCAAGCTCCAAAGTGATCCATCTATGGACTGGTGCAAGCATCTCGTAGTTGGAATACATGCTTTGATAAGTTGATCATAGCATATAGTTTTATCTGAGACTTGTGGAAAAGCCTGTATTTACAAGAAAGTGAGTGGGAGCACTACAAGCATTTCGATAAGTATATGTGAATGACATATTGTTGATCGGAAATAATGTAGAATTATTCTGCAAAGCATAAAGGAGTATTTGAAAGGAGTTTTTCAAAGAAGGACCTCGGTGAAGCTGCGTACAAATTGAGCATCAAGATCTATTGAGATAGATCAAAACGCTTGATGAGTTTTTCAATAAAAACATACCTTGTCAAGATTTTGAAGTAGTTCAAAATGGAACAGTCAAAGAAAAGTTCTTGCATGTGTTGCAAAGGTGTGAAATTGAGTAAGACTCAAATCCGACCACAATGAGAAAAATAGAAAAGAGAATGAAAGTCATTCCCTATGCCTCACCATAGGTTCTATAAAGTATGCTATGCTATGTACCGGACCTATTGTATACCTTGCTCTGAATTTGGCAAGAGAGTACAATAGTGATCTAGGAGTAGATCACTGGACATTGGTCAAGAACATCCTTAGTGAGGACTAAGGAAATATTTCTCGATTATGGAGGTGATAAAAGAGCCCGTCGTAAAGAGTTACATCGACATAAAGCTTTTTACACTGATCCGTATGACTCTAAGTCTCAATCTGGATACATATTATAAGTGGGAACAATTAGCTAGAGTAGCCCCGTGCGAGCATTGTAGACATAGAATATTTGCAAAATACATACGGCTCGAATGTGATGTAATCCGTTGACTAAGCTTCTCTCACGAGCAAAACATGATCATCCCTTAGTACTCTTTGGGTGGTAATCACATAACGATGTGAACTAGATTATTGACTCTAGTAAACCCTTTGGGTGTTGGTCACATGACGATGTGAACTATGGGTGTTAATCACATACAGATGTGAATATTGGTGTTGAATCACATGATGATGTGAACTAGATTATTGACTCTAGTGCAAGTGGGAGACTCAAGGAAATATGCACTAGAGGCAATAATAAAGTTATTATTTATTTCCTTATATCATGATAAATGTTTATTATTCATGCTAGAATTGTATTAAACCGGAAACATAATACATGTGTGAATACATAGACAAACAGAGTGTCACTAGTATGCCTCTACTTGACTAGCTCGTTAATCAAAGATGGTTATGTTTCCTAACCATAGACATGAGTTGTCATTTGATTAACGGGATCACATCATTAGGAGAATGATCTGATTGACATGACCCATTCCGTTAGCCTAGCACTTGATCGCTTAGTATGTTGCTATTGCTTTCTTCATGACTTATACATGTTCCTGTAACTATGAGATTATGCAACTCCTGCTTACCGGAGGAACACTTTGGTGCTACCAAACGTCACAACGTAATCGGGTGATTATAAAGGAGTACTACAGGTGTCTCCAAAGGTACATGTTGGGTTGGCGTATTTCGAGATTAGGTTTTGTCACTCCGATTGTCGGAGAGGTATCTCTGGGCCCTCTCGGTAATACACATCACATAAGCCTTGCAAGCATTGCAACTAATGAGTTAGTTGTGAGATGATGTATTACGGAACGAGTAAAGAGACTTGCCGATAACGAGATTGAACTATGTATTGGATACCGACGATCGAATCTCGGCAAGTAACATACCGATGACAAAAGGAACAACGTATGTTGTTATGCGGTCTGACCGATAAAGATCTTCGTAGAATATGTAGGAACCAATATGGGCATCCAGGTCCCGCTATTGGTTATTGACGGAGATGTGTCTCAGTCATGTCTACATTGTTCTCGAACCGTAGGGTCCGCACGCTTAAGGTTTCAATGACGGTTATTATGAGTTTATGTATTTTGATGTACCGAAGGAGTTCGGAGTCCCGGATGAGATCGGGGACATGACGAGGAGTCTCGAAATGGTCGAGACGTAAAGATCGATATATTGGACGACTATATTCGGAGTTCGGAAAGGTTCCGAGTGATTCGGGTATTTTTCGAAGTACCGGGTAGTTACGGGAGAAGTAATGGGCCTTGATGGGCTTTAGTGGGAAGAGGAAAAGGCTGCTGCGCCCCCTCCCTCTAGTCCGAATTGGACTAGGGAAAAGGGGCCGCCACCTTTCCTACTCCTCCACTTCCTTCTCCCTTCCTCCCCTACATGGAAGGATTCCTAGTTGGACTAGGAAAGGGGAATCCTACTCCCGGTGGGAGTAGGACTCCCTTGGCGCCGCCAAACATAGGGCCGGCCTCCTCCCTTGCTCCTTTATATACGGGGCAGGGGCACCCCATAGACACACAAGTTGATCCTTGAGATCGCTCCTTAGCCGTGTGGGTGCCCCTCCACCATATTCCACCTCGGTCATATCGTAGCGGTGCTTAGGCGAAGCCTGCGTCGGTAGAACATCAAGATCGTCACCACGCCGTCAGGTCGATTTTAACTCTCTCTCCCGGAGCTTTGCTGGATCGGAGCCCGAGGAGCGTCATCGAGCTGAGCGTGTGCCAAGAACTCGGAGGCGCCGGAGTAACGCTGGGATCGGTTGGATCGCGAGGAGAACGTCTGACTACTTCCTCTACATTGTGATCGCTTCCGCTTCGGTCTACGAGGGTACGTAGACAACACTCTCCCCTCTCGTTGCTATGCATCACCATGATCTTGCGTGTGCGTAGGAAATTTTTTGAAATTACTACGTTCCCCAACACCATGTTGGGTCCCACATGCCCCTCGATGATCTCATCGTATGAACCACGATGTCGAGGATTCAATCCCGTATACAATTCCCTTTGTCAATCGGTACGTTACTTTCCCGAGACTCGATCGCCGGTATCCCAATACCTCGTTCAATCTCGTTACCGGCAAGTCACTTTACTCGTACCGTAATGGATGATCCCGTGATCAACCCTTTGGTCACATTGAGATCATTATGATGATGCATTACCGAGTGGGCCCAGAGATACCTCTCCGTCATACGGAGTGACAAATCCCAGTCTCGATTCGTGCCAACCCAACAGACACTTTCGGAGATACCCGTAGTGCACCTTTATAGCCACCCAGTTACGTCGTGACGTTTGGCACACCCAAAGCACTCCTACGGTATCCGGGAGTTGCACAATCTCATGGTCTAAGGAAATGATATTTGACATTTGTAAACGCTCTAGCAAACAAACTACACGATCTTTGTGCTATGCTTAGGATTGGGTCTTGTCCATCACATCATTCTCCTAATGATGTGATCCCGTTATCAATGGCATCCAATGTCCATAGTCAGGAAACTATGACTATCTGTTGATCAACGAGCTAGTCAACTAGAGGCTCACTAGGGACATGTTGTGGTCTATGTATTCACACATGTATTACGATTTCCGGATAACACAATTATAGCATGAACAATAGACAATTATCATGAACAAAGAAATATAATAATAACCATTTTATTATTGCCTCTAGGGCATATTTCCAACAGTCTCCCACTTGCACTAGAGTTAATAATATAGTTACATTGTTTTGAATCGAACACCCATAGAGTTCTGGTGTTGATCATGTTTTGCTCTAGGGAGAGGTTTAGTCAACAGATCTGCCAAATTCAGATATGTGTGCACTTTACAAATATCTATGTCTCCATCTTGAACACTTTCACGAAAGGAGTTGAAGCGACGCTTGATATGCCTGGTCTTCCTGTGAAACCTGGGCTCCTTGGCAATGGCAATAGCTCCAGTGTTGTCACAGAAGAGAGTCATCGGGCCCGACGCATTGGGTATGACTCCTAGGTCGGTGATGAACTCCTTCATCCAGATTGCTTCATGCGCTACCTCCGAGGCTGCCATGTACTCCGCTTCACATGTAGATCCCGCCACGACGCTTTGCTTGCAACTACACTAGCTTACTGCCCCACCATTCAAAATATACACGTATCTGGTTTGTGACTTAGAGTCATCCAGATCTGTGTCGAAGGTAGCATCGACGTAACCCTTTACGAAGAGCTCTTCGTCACCTCCATATACGAGAAACATGTCCTTAGTCCTTTTCAGGTACTTCAGGACATTCTTGACCGCTGTCCAGTGTTCCATGCCGGGATTACTTTGGTACCTTCCCACCAAACTTACGGCAAGGTTTACATCAGGTCTGGTACACAGCATGGCATACATAATAGACCCTATGGCCGAGGCATAAGGGACGACACTCATCTTTTCTCTATCTTCTGCCGTGGTCGGGCATTGAGTCGTGCTCAATCGCACACCTTGCAATACAGGCAAGAACCCCTTCTTGGACTGATCCATATTGAACTTCTTCAATATCTTGTCAAGGTATGTACTTTGTGAAAGACCAATGAGGCGTCTCGGTCTATCTCTATAGATCTTGATGCCTAATATATAAGCAGCTTCTCCAAGGTCCTTCACTGAAAAACACTTGTTCAAGTAGGCCTTTATGCTTTCCAAGAATTCTATATCATTTCCCATCAACAGTATGTCATCCACATATAATATGAGAAATGCTACGGAGCTCCCACTCACTTTCTTGTAAACACAGGCTTCTCCATAAGTTTGTGTAAACCCAAACGCTTTAATCATCTCATCAAATCGAATGTTCCAACTCCGAGATGCTTGCACCAGCCCATAGATTGAGCGTTGGAACTTGCACACCTTGTTAGCATTCTTAGGATCGACAAAACCTTCCGGCTGCATCATATACAGTTCTTCCTTAAGATGGTCGTTAAAGAATGCCGTTTTGACGTCCATTTGCCATATCTCATAATCATAGAATGCGGCAATTGCTAACATGATTCGGACGGACTTCAGCTTCGCTACGGGTGAGAAAGTCTCATCGTAGTCAACCCCTTGAACTTGTCGATAACCCTTAGCGACAAGTCGAGCCTTATAGATGGTCACATTACCATCCGCGTATGTCTTCTTCTTAAAGATCCATTTATTTTCTATGGCTCGCCGATCATCGGGCAAGTCAGTCAAAGTCCATACTTCGTTTTCATACATGGATCCTATCTCAGATTTCATGGCTTCTAGCCATTTGTCGGAATCTGGGCCCGCCATCGCTTCTTCATAATTCGAAGGTTCACCGTTGTCTAACAACATGATTTCCAAGATAGGGTTGCCGTACCACTCTGGTGCGGGCGTGTCCTTGTGGACCTCTGAAGTTTAGTAGGAGCTTGATCCAAGTACCTTGATCATCATCATTAAGCTCCTCTCTAGTCGGTGCAGGCACCACAGAACATCTTCTGTCAAGGCGCTACTTACCGTTTCAAGAGGTAGTACTTCATCAAGCTCTACTTTCCTCCCACTTACTTCTTTCGAGAGAAACTCTTTCTCCAGAAAAGACCTGTTCTTGCAACAAAGATCTTGCCTTCGGATCTGAGGTAGAAGGTATACCCAATAGTTTTCTTAGGGTATCCTATGAAGACGCATTTTTCCGACTTGGGTTCGAGCTTTTCAGGTTGAAGTTTCTTGACATAAGCATCGCATCCCCAAAATTTTAGAAACGACAGCTTAGGTTTCTTCCCAAACCATAATTCATACGGTGTCGTCTCAACGGATTTCGACGGAGCCCTATTTAAAGTGAATGCGGCAGTCTCTAAAGCATAGCCCCAAAATGAGAGCGGTAGATCGGTAAGAGACATCATAGATCGCACCATATCTAATACAGTGCGATTACGACATTCGGACACACCATTTTGTTGAGGTGTTCCAGGCGGCGTGAGTTGTGAAACTATTTCACATTTCCTTGAGTGCGTACCAAATTCGTGACTTAAATATTCCCCCCCACGATCTGATCGTAAGAACTTTATTTTCCTGTCACGTTGATTCTCAACCTCACCCTGAAATTCCTTGAACTTTTCAAAGGCCTCAGACTTGTGTTTCATTAAGTAGACATATCCATATCTACTCAAGTCATCAGTGAGAGTGAGAACATAACGATATCCTCCACGAGCCTCAACGCTCATTTGACCACACACATCGGTATGTATGATTTCCAACAACTTGGTTGCTCGCTCCATTGTTCCGGAGAACGGAGTCTTGGTCATTTTGCCCATAAGGCATGGTTCGCATGTGTCAAATGATTCATAATCGAGAGACTCTAAAAGTCCATCAAGATGGAGCTTCTTCATGCGCTTGACACCAATGTGACCAAGGCGGCGATTGCCACAAGTATGTGGGACTATCGTTATCAACTTTACATCTTTTGGTATTCACACTATGAATATTTGTAACATTACGCTCGAGATTCATTAAGAATAAACCATTCACCAGCGGGGCATGAACATAAAACATATCTCTCATATAAATAGAACAACCATTAATCTCAGATTTAAATGAGTAGCCATCTCGAATTAAACGAGATCCTGATACAATGTTCATGCTCAAAGCTAGCACTAAATAACAATTATTGAGGTTTAAAACTAATCCCGTAGGTAAATATAGAGGCAGCATGCCGACGGCGATCACATCGACCTTGGAACCATTCCCGACGTGCATCGTCACCTCGTCCTTCGCCAGCCTCCACTTATTCCGCAGCTCCAGCTTTGAGTTATAAATATGAGCAACCGCACCGGTATCAAATACTCAGGAGATACTAGGAGTACTGGTAAGGTACACATTAATTACATGTATATCACATATACCCTTAGTGTTGCCGGCCTTCTTGTCCGCTAAGTATTTGGGGCAGTTCCTCTTCCAGTGACCACATCCCTTGCAATAAAAGCACTCAGTCCCAGGCTTGGGTCCATTCTTTGGCTTCTTCCCGGCAACTGGCTTACTGGGTGCGGCAACTCCCTTGCCGTCCTTCTTGAAGTTCTTCTTACCCTTGCCTTTCTTAAACTTAGTGGTTTTATTCACCATCAACACTTGATGTTCCTTTTTGATCTCCACCTCCGCTGATTTCAGCATTGAATATACCTCAGGAATGGTCTTTTCTATCCCCTGCATATTGAAGTTCATCACAAAGCTCTTGTAGCTCGGTGGAAGCGACTGAAGGGTCATGTCAATGACCGCGTCATCCGGGAGATTAACTCCCAGCTGAGTCAAGCGGTTGTGCAACCCAAACATTTTGAGTATGTGCTCACTGACAGAACTATTTTCCTCCATCTTACAGCTGAAGAATTTGTCAGATACTTCATATCTCTCGACCCGGGCATGAGATTGGAAAACCATTTTCAGCTCTCCGAACATCTCATATGCTCCGTGTTGCTCAAAACGCTTTTGGGGCCCCGGTTCTAAGCTGTAAAGCATGCCGCCTTTGAGCGAGGGAGTAATCATCAAGACGAGACTGCCAAGTGTTCACAACGTCTTGGTTCTCTGGATGGGTGCTTCACCTAGCGGTGCTTCTAGGACATAATCTTTCTTGGCAGCTATGAGGATGATCCTCAGGTTCCGGACCCAGTCCGTATAGTTGCTGCCATCATCTTTCAGCTTGGTTTTCTCTAGGAACGCATTGAAGTTGAGGGCAACATTAGCATGGGCCATTTGATCTACAAGACATATTGTAAAGATTTTAGACTAAGTTCATGATAAATAAGTTCATCTAATCAAATTATTCAATGAACTCCCACTCAGATAGACATCCCTCTAGTCATATAAGTGAAACATGATCCGAGTCAACTAGGCCGTGTCCGATCATCACGTGAGACGGACTAGTCAACATCGGTGAACATCTTCATGTTGATTGCATCTTCTATACGACTCATGCTCGACCTTTCGGTCTTCCGTGTTCTGAGGCCATGTCTGTACATGCTAGGCTCGTCAAGTCAACCTAAGTGTATTGCGTGTGTAAATCTGGCTTACACCCGTTGTATTCGAATGTTAGAATCTATCATACCCGATCATCACGTGGTGCTTCGAAACAATGAACCTTCGCAACGGTGCACAGTTAGGGGGAACACTTTCTTGAAATTATTTTGAGGGATCATCTTATTTAAGCTACCGTCGTTCTAAGAAAATAAGATGCAAAACATGATAAACATCACATGCAATCAAATAGTGACATGATATGGCCAATATCATATTGCTCCTTTGATCTCCATCTTCGGGGCGCCATGATCATCTTCGTCGCCGGCATGACACCATGATCTCCATCATCGTGTCTTCATGAAGTTGTCACGCCAACGACTACTTCTACTTCTATGGCTAACGTGTTTAGCAATAAAGTAAAGTAATTTACATGGCGTTATTCAATGACACGCAGATCATGCAAAAAATAAAGACAACTCCTATGGCTCCTTCCGGTTGTCATACTCATCGACATGCAAGTCGTGATTCCTATTACAAGAACATGATCATCTCATACATCACGTATATCATTCATCACATCCTTTTGCCATATCACATCACCAAGCACTTGCTGCAAAAACAAGTTAGACGTCCTCTAATTGTCGTTGCATGTTTTTACGTGGCTGTTATAAGTTTCTAGCAAGAACGTTTCTTACCTACGTAAAACCATAATGTGATATGCCAATTTCTATTTACCCTTCATAAGGACCCTTTTCATCGAATCCGCTCCAACTAAAGTGGGAGAGACAGACACCCGCTAGCCACCTTATGCAACTAGTGCATGTCAGTCGGTGGAACCTGTCTCACGTAAGCGTATGTGTAAGGTCGGTCCGGGCCGCTTCATCACAAGATGCCGCCGAAGAAAGATAAGACTAGTAGTGGCAAGAAAATTGACAACATCTACGCCCACAACTGCTTTGTGTTCTACTCATGCATAGTAACTATGCATAGACCTAGCTCATGATGCCACTGTTGGGGATCGTAGCAGAATTTTAAAATTTTCTACGCATCACCAATATCAATCTATGGAGTCATCTAGCAACAAGGGGAGAAGGAGTGCATCTACATACCCTTGTAGATCGCGAGCGGAAGCGTTCAAGATAACGGGGTTGATGGAGTCGTACTCGTCGTGATCCAAATCACCAATGACCGAGCGCCGAACGGACTGCACCTCCGCGTCAACACACGTACGGTTGGGAAGACGTATCCTCCTTCTTGATCCAGCAAGGGGGAAGGAGAGGTTGATGGAGATCCAAAGAAGACGACGTGGTGGTGGAAACAGCGGCGATCTCGGCAGGGCTTCGCCAAGCACTACGAGAGGGAGAGGTGTTGCGGGAGGGAGAGGGAGGCGCCAGGGTCTAGGGTGCGGCTGCCCTCCCCCCCACTATATATAGGCCCCCTGGGGGGCGCCGGCCCTAGGAGATGCAATTTCCAAGGGGGGCGGCATCCAAGGGGGTTGGCTTCCCCCCAAAGCCAAGGGGGCGCCCCCACCCCTAGGGTTTCCTGCCCTAGGCGCAGGGGGAGGCCCAAGGGGGCGCACCAGCCCACCAGGGGCTGGTTCCCCTCCCTACTTCAGCCCATGGGGCCCTCCGGGATAGGTGGCCCCACCCGGTGGACCCTCGGGACCCTTCCGGTGGTCCCGGTACAATACCGATTACCCCCGAAACTTTCCCGATGGCCGAAATTGACTTCCTATATATAAATCTTTACCTCCGGACCATTCCGGAACTCCTCATGACGTCCGGGATCTCATCCGGGACTCCGAACAACTTTTGGGTTACCGCATACTAATATCTCTACAACCCTAGAGTCACCGAACCTTAAGTGTGTAGACCCTACGGGTTCGGGAGACATGCAGACATGACCGAGACGACTCTCCGGTCAATAACCAACAGCGGGATCTGGATACCCATGTTGTCTCCCACATGCTCCTCGATGATCTCATCGGATGAACCACGATGTCGAGGATTCAATCAATCCCGTATACAATTCCCTTTGTCAAACGGTACGTTACTTGCCCGAGACTCGATCGCCGGTACCCAATACCTCGTTCAATCTCGTTACCGGCAAGTCACTTTACTCGTACCATAATGCATGATCCCGTGATCAACCCTTTGGTCACATTGAGCTCATTATGATGATGCATTACCGAGTGGGCCCAGAGATACCTCTCCGTCATACGGAGTGACAAATCCCAGTCTCGATTCGTGCCAACCCAACAGACACTTTCGGAAATACCCATAGTGCACCTTTATAGCCACCCAGTTACGTCGTGACGTTTGGCACACCCAAAGCACTCCTACGATATCCGGGAGTTGCACAATCTCATGGTCTAAGGAAATGATACTTGACATTTGGAAAAGCTCTAGCAAACAAACTACACGATCTTTGTGCTATGCTTAGGATTGGGTCTTGTCCATCACATCATTCTCCTAATGATGTGATTCCATTATCAATGACATCCAATGTCCATAGTCAGGAAACCATGACTATCTGTTGATCAACGAGCTAGTCAACTAGAGGCTCACTAGGGACATGTTGTGGTCTATGTATTCACACATGTATTACGATTTCCGGATAACACAATTATAGCATGAACAATAGACAATTATCATGAACAAAGAAATATAATAATAACCATTTTATTATTGCCTCTAGGGCATATTTCCAACAATATAAAGGAGGGAGAGGTGAGGAGGCCGGCCTAGGGGCGCGCCAAGTGGGAGGAGTCCCACTTGGAATCCTAGTCCAATTCGCCCACCCCCCCCCCCTTTCCTTTTACCGGGGGAAGGAGAGGGAGGAGGAGAAGGAAAGGGGGGCGCCGCCCCCTCCCCTATTCCAATTTGGACTCCTTCCCGGGGGGGAGGCGCCACCCCTTGTGGGCTTTCTTGCCTCCCTCCTATGGCCCATATCTTTCCCCGGGGGGGTTAGGAAACCCCCTCCCCCCCCCCCCCCCCAGTACTTCAATATGTACCCGATACATTCTGAAACACTTCCAGTGTCCGAATACTATCGTCCAATATATCAATCTTTACCTCTCGAGACTACTCGTCATGTCCGTGATCTCATCCGGCACTCCGAACAATCTTCGGTCACCAAAACACATAACTCATAATACAAATCGTCATCGAACGTTAAGTGTGCGGACCCTACAGGTTCGAGAACTATGTAGACATGACCGAGACACCTCTCTGGTCAATAACCAACAGCGGAACCTGGATGCTCATATTGGTGCACACATGTTCTTCGAAGATCTTTATCAGTCGTACCGTAATGACAATATACATTATTCCCTTTGTCATCGGTATGTTACTTGCCCGAGATTCGATCGCCGGTATCTTCATACCTAGTTCAATCTCGTTACCGGCAAGTCTCTTTACTCGTCTCGTAATACATCATCCCGCAACTAACTCATTAGTCACTTTGCTCGCAAGGCTTCTTATGATGTGCATTACCGAGAGGGCCCAGAGATACCTCTCCGATATTTGGAGTGACAAATCCTAATCTCGATCTATGCCAACCCAAAAAACACCTTTAGAAATACCTGTAGAGCATCTTTATAATCACCCAGTTACGTTGTGACGTTTGATAGCACACAAGGTATTCCTCCGGTATCCGAGAGTTGCATAATCTCATAGTCGACGGAGTATGTATTTGACATGAAGAAAGCAATAGCAATAAAACTGGACGATCAACATGCTAATCTAACGGATGGGTCTTGTCCATCACATCATTCTCCTAATGATGTGATCCCATTCATCAAATGACAACACATGTCTATGGTTAGGAAACTTAACCATCGTTGATTAACGAGCTAGTCTAGTAGAGGCTTACTAGGGACACGGTGTTTTGTCTATGTATTCACACATGTATCAAGTTTCCGGTTAATACAATTCTAGCATGGATAATAAACATTTATCATGATATAAGGAAAAAATAATAATAACTTTATTATTGCCTCTAGGGCATATTTCCTTCACACACATCGTCCTACCGTAGGCACTTTGCTATCAAATGTCGTCTCCCATTGAGGGCTAGGGATTCATCCACCTACATAGATCATTTAACATGTGTTTCGTCATTATGGGCTCCACATTTCTATCACTTTATCGAGAAATTCGTCCCATCTCATATTCTATAGGTTTCATGAAACAATGACATTTACTTTTGATGTTTTTTCTACTTGTAAACCATCAAGGTATCACAACATTTCATCCCAAATGAGCACATAATATTAGCATGTGTCATTGTTAAGAGCTCGTATAATGAACGTACAACACTAATGCGTGGATATCCTCCGTTAGAGACGACCTCAAGAATCATCACCAAAGACGACAGTGACATCAGTAGAGAAAAGATAGCTATTAGCGGCGCAAGAGAGAAGCGCCAGATGTGTTTTCATTAAAATATATCAGAGCATACTGTAATATACACTCTTAGCATCTGCGTCAGCATGAATACTGTAATACATTAAAATTTTCATGTGCCGGTGACGGTGACATAAGTGGAGAAAAAAGAGTTATTAGTGGCGCAAGAGAGAGGAGCCGGATATGGTGATGCCCCTGCAAAGAAAGGAGGAAACTGATGCGGTTTTGCTAAATCCTAAGCCATATTATTGGAGACAACTGCGAGGATCATCACAAAAGCTTTTGCAAAATGAGACTATTGCCTTTGACTTCATGTCGTTATCTGTCCCCCAACCCCCAATTGCGTTCCTTCTTCTTTTCTCGACGTGAAATCACGGTAGATACAATTTGGCCATGGACATGACGATTCCGGAATACCTAGAAATTCCCTTGAGGGTGGATAATTGCTTGGTTCTATACGGCCGTGGAGGTACGAATTGTGTGGCTGTAATGAGTTTACCTAATTTAAGAGAGATGGCATACAAATGCGAGTAGGTGTAGTGTTTTCACAGCCTAACCTGCAGCATCTGGAAATTTTAAGTGCAAATTAACAATACATGCTTTTAGGACAGCAAACTGAAGAACAGCCACTGAGCGAGTTCTGTTTTTTTTTGGGAACACGCAAGAGCTTTTCGTGTTGACTTATAAGATTGGGACAAGAACAGAAGCTCAGTTTACAGTTTATAGTTTACAGAGGTCGTAGCACCCTCCACCTATTTCAGACAACGTTTACATTTCATACAAGGCCGCCGTTCGAGCCGCACACTATTTCACACGCCAGGCTAACAACAATATGTGCCACTCAGCCACTATCGCCTCCAGCTCTTGCTTATTTTCGAAGAGTCTGTTGTTGCTTTCTTTCCAGATTGTGAACATTGTTAGGTCGATGAGGGCGTTGTTCTCCTTTCTCCGGGCCATAGGCGTGTGCTCATGAGATTGTTCCCATCAATCCGCGAGGAGAGATTCATTCGTGGGCAGTCCATGTGTAGTTGCAGCAACTGCACAACCATGAACCAAACTGTTCTGGCGAAAGGGCATCACATCAGTAGGTGGTTTAGTGTTTCGGGCACCTGCGAGCACAGCGGGCTAGTTGAATGATGCTGAAGTCCCCAGCTCTGTAGCCGGTCCGCTGTCCAGCATCTATTGAACAAAGCGAGCCACCTATAAAGAACTTAATTCGCAAAGGAGCTTTAGAAGTCCATGGTTGCTGCTCCCGGTAGCCTGTTGTTCCTTCGAAGAATGCCACATATGCAGTTAAGTTCTTTGGGGACCATACCAGGCGAGTATGTGCGTGCAACGAAAAGAACAAAGATATTCCCAACACAAAGAGGTTTTCTACTTGTCTGGCTTTGCCCGGACCGACGGCGGCGGCGTATGAGGGCATCGTCCCCTTCTTGAAGGCGCGGTCATGGTTCTCCATGTCCTGTTGATGCTCCGGGTAAAATTTTTATCTTTTAATCGGGCGGGAGCAGTGCTCCGGTATCATGTCCTTTTTGAAGGCTCCGTCTTGGAGTTCATGTTCCGTCATTGGTCGGCTTTGCCTCTTCGCGGTGGTGGCAAGTGGTGCTTTGTTTTCCATTTGTGGTTGGGTTGAAGTTCTTTAGGGTGGCGTTGCTGATCTTCAGCTCCCTTGTATCCCGCCTTGGATGTGTGTTCGTGGTGTTATGTTGTATGCTGTTCTATGTTTGTTGGTCATTTCTGTATGTATACAACGGGGTGAGAGCCTTTTTTTAAAAGAGGAGAAAAATGTTAAGACAAGGCGTTGTACTTGCATGGGCTGCAGTGCCTTTTTTACAACAGAAACGATATAGTTGGGCCGTCCCTTTTTCAGTGATGGTTCCTCACCTCAAAAATAAATAAATAAATTTTTTTATTAAGGAGGGCTCTCCTCCTTTCATTTTCTAGCATTTCAAATTCTTTTGGTTTTCAATGTCTGCTCTGGTTCTCTGACATTTCTTTTTCATAAACCCAAAAAATTTGAAAGTGTGGATGCCTTTTATTAACATGATTTTTAAACATACATGAATATTTATTAAATAATACATTATCATTTTTAAAATTTCATGATTTTTAGCGACTAAATATTTTTAAAAATTGTATGAACAAGCTTTGAAATGCTTGAATACTATATACAATTGCATAAATTTTAAAAAGAACATCTTGTATTTAAAAAAACATTCACCTCATATCGAAACATTGTTTATCATGCATTTTACGATATTTTATGTACTGAACATATATTTATAAATAAAAGTAACCTAAAAAAAACAAAGAATACCCAAAGAAAAGAGAAAACATGAAAACAGAAAGGAAAAAAGGTCAAAAAATTGGTGCAAACGGGCTGACAAAGTTCGCACACGCTTGTCCATTATGTGTCTACTACCGGTTAAGGCATCGAATTGGGGGGGGGGGGGGGGGGAGGAGGCATTTGGTACCGGGCGCATACCCCACTCGTACGCTTTGGTTTGATAACGGGCCGGCCCATCCCACGTCCGCCTGTTCTTTATTTTTTCTTTTTCTATAGACTGCAAAAAGGGCGTGCACGGGTGGGGTCATTTGGTACCGGGCGCATACCCCACTCGTACGCTTTGGTTTGATAACGGGCCGGCCCATCCCACGTCCGCCTGTTCTTTATTTTTTTCTGTTTCTATAGACTGCAAAAAGGGCGTGCACGGGAGGGGGCATTTGGTACAGGGCGCATACGCCCCTCGTACGCTTTGGTTTGATAACGGGCCGGCCCATCCCACGTCCGCCTGTTCTTTATTTTTTCTGTTTCTATAGACTGCAAAAAGAGCGTGCACAAGGCAGGATTCGAACCCGCGACGTCCGTCTTAAAGAACGAACATGACCACCCGACCAATCGACCTCGCGTGTTACCATAGTGGGTTGTTTCTCTTTTCTCCTTCTTCTTCTTTCTTCGTATTTTTCTATCTGTTCCTTTTTTCTTTCTTGTTCCAAATCCGTGAAAATAATTGCGAAAGAAATTCGTGAACTTTTTTTCTTGAAAGTTGATGATTTTTTTTTCAAATTCGTGAACTTTTTTCTTGAAAGTTGATGAACTTTCTCAAAATCAATGAACTTTTTTCTTGAAAGTTGATGAACTTTTTTCAAAATCGATAAACTTTTTGCAAATTCGTGAACTTTTTTCTTGAAAGTAGATGAACTTTTTTCAAAATCGATGAACTTTTTTCCAAAATCGCTGAACTTTATTCAAAATTTATGAACTGTTTTCAAATTCGATTAACTTTTTACAAAGTTTTGTGATTTTTTTTCCAAAATCGTTGAAGTTTTTTGAAATTAGTAAACTTTTTTTGAAGTTTGATGTTTTTTTTTAAATCGGTGAACTTTTTAGAATCCGTGAGCATTTTATTTTTAAATTATGTTTTCTGAGATTCCGAATTTGTTTCTTGAAATTTAACCACGAAAAGATCGAGTTTTTTTGCTTCAGCAAACAGAATGATCGAGAAGGGGAAGCGCGCATCGTTCGCGAGCGCGTCGGCACGTTCTTGGCCCGGCCCACATAGCCAGGCGAGCGGGCGCTGGTTTCCTCAGGCACGCCCTAAATGGGCCAGCCTGGTGTCAGAAGAGCGCTACCTCTCTGACGAATGTTTTTTTGTTCTATTAATTATATTTACATTTTTAAAACATAATTTTTTTTCGAAAATTTTAACAAAAGTTTTCGTGCATTCAAGAAATGTTTATAAATTGTAAACAAATGTTTATGCAATTGAAACAAAATGTTGATAGCCAAAAACATGTAAGTGCTTTTTAAGAAATATTCACATGTTTCAAAAACTGTTGATGATGTATTATCTTAAAATATTTATACAATGTAAGACTTTTCATTTTGCATAATTCAAAAAAATTTCATATCATTAAAAAATACACCTTATATTTTAAAATTTGTTCATGTGTTTCAAGAAATGTTTGTGAAGTTATTTAAAAAGTTTCCGTAGAATGTAAAAAATGTTGGTGTAGTTAAAACATTCTTTCCTAACATTCAAATAATTTTTAAACATGTATTTGGAAAATATATTGCACATATTCAGAAAAAATGTTCAAAAACATGTATTTAAAAAAGCTATTAATCTTATATTTGAAAAATCATAAACGTGTGAAGTTTTTGATGTATACAATAAATGTGCAATGTGTATAATAGAAATAGTCATTAAAAACATATATTTAAAAAAATAAATATGTATTCACAAAGTATTAAACATGTATAAAAAAGTTTCTGGAACATACAAAAAATGTAGAGTGTGTATGAAAAGGCAGTCATGTGTTGAAAAAAGAAAAATAAAAATAAACAAAAAAGAGAAAGGAAAGTTAAAGAAAATCAGAGACAAAAAGAAGAAAACCTGAAGAAACCCGGTGCAAAACGGTGAAAAGCCGATAAAGAAGCGGTAGGAAAAAATGGGCATTTTCCTAAACAGTGCTTTAAGCGCCCTTTTATTCGATACCTGCAAAGGGCGCATGCCCTCCTTTCCTCTTTGGCCAGCCTGCATATGTACTGGCTTCTTGAACAGATACCGATACCGTCATGAAGGCTTCTCCCTTCTCAAGTCAAGTGCAGAAGCGAAATCCGTGGAGCAGGAAGCCAATGATCCCACAACATCAACCAAATGATCTTTCGAATTGGTCAAGACTCTCGACTCAAGTTTGAAAGCATTAATGAAGTGAGCCTATTACATCGAGTTCTTTTTTGACCTTTTAATTTGAAAGTAGCCATAGGCAAGGAAGGCTACCTATTGATACAAAACAAAGCCATCTCTGGCTACTCTTTTTTAGGGTGGAAAAGAGTGCTCCATATCCATATATGTGCTTGGAGAGAAGGTCATATATTTAATTGTATTCTTTTTTGAGGTCAACCTCTTTAGACTGTATTAGTAGTGCTAGTTTTTAGTACCTTACGGGTCTATAGAAAAGGTCCCTTGCGGGAAACCATATTTAAGAACTAATCCCTTCGAACCGATGAGGGTTGAAGCCACTGATCGAGGGAAGGTGCCCTTCCCATAGAGGCAAAAACTTTGAAAAAACACCATTTTTTCAAAAAAAAATTGGAACCACTCTCACGAGTGGAATTACTCTTCACCGAACCAGAAAAATGGTTGGTCGGTTTGTAAACCTCGACCTCCGTTCTTGACAGATTGTTAGCATGGTTTTTCTTAGCTCTGCTTCTTTATGAAAGCAAGGCTGAAAACCACCAATCCGTGCTTGATACCCCCAGTAGGCCCCCTCAAGGGGGACATACACATCTACTGGCATGGGAGGGATGTCAATGGATTAGATCAGGAATATTGTTTCTTTCCTCTCACACCGAGGAGGTGAGGTAGAGATAGAGGGTTCGGGAATCATTTTTTTTCATGTGTACCAATGCGGGTAACCAACCGGACAACTTTTCGGTTGTGCCAGTTATCTTCTTTTATACTTGTTTAAATAACCAATGGGAACCTGTTTGGTTTTCCTTTTTTTGTTTTTATTTTGGCTGGTTTTCTTCTGTTTTCTATTGTTCTTTACTTTTTAAAAATTAGCGAACTTTTTTCAAAACAAATATTTTTTTTCAAAATTGATAAATATTTTTCAATTTATGGACCTTTTTTCAAATTTTGTGAACCTTTCTTTAAAATGAATGAATTTTTCTCAAATTCTATGGAAAATTTTTAAATTTTTATGATTTTTTTAAAACCAATGAACTTTTTTATGAATTTGTAAACTTTTTTTCAAATTCGATGAAGAATTTTTTTCAAATTCATGGACTTTTTTGAAGTTTGTGAACTTCTCCAGTGACATTCTCCAATACTCTGAACTTAGTTACTACTCAACTGATGAAATTCATCTTAAGTGTGTGACCCCGTAGGTTCGGTGAAATATAAACATGAACAATACTTCCTTCTGTTCAATGATCAACAGCGGAACCATGGACATCCATGTTGACCCCTACACTCACACAAATGATATTTGAGTGAACCTTTGGTTATCATATGATGTTCCCTTTGCATCACGACACTTTACAAAACCCAAGGTGAGATATGTCGGTATCCTCTTGAGTTATTCTCATGCTCACTATATCGGCCTCCTCATTACCAGGTTTGTTCTTCTTTCTCGTTATCACTGTTCGGCATCCCTACGACCAAGTCATATGTGTGTGGCCAGGCGATGGTAGATGCTCGTTACATCGAGAGGTCTCGAAGAATATCTCTCCATCGTCGAAGGAGCAAATCCCAATCTTGAGCTATTGCCCCTAGTCACACTTTTCGACAAATCTATAAGTTTTCGTTATGATCACCGTGTTACTGATGACGTTGGAGCAACCCCAAAGTGTATCATCCAGTATGAAGTGACTTGATGCTCTCATGGTCTAAGGAACTGAGCATAGTTAACTCTCCATGTTATGAAGTTTCGACTTTTGACGATGCATCTCAAAGTATAACAAACAACTAGTGTCAATTCAATATGATCATTCTTCTAACATCATTCTCTCAAAGTTGCCAGCATCTTTGTTACTCCTAACGTATGCCCATGATCAGGAAATCATAACCATCATGCAACACTCCATTTAATATTCTAGACGCACTTGTGAGTTTTCCTATGAATCACATATTCAAGAACCATAATTGTTATAGCATACAATATAAACATTTAATTATAAAGTGGAAATAAATAATACAAATATTACTGCCCCCAGGGCATATTTCGAACATGTTGCAACCCGAACGCAACTATGTGTCTACCAATGCGACTACAACTGGGTTGTCAATTAGCTGCATGTCCACCACTTGACTTGCAACTGCAAGAGTTGTAAACCGACTGCAACTGCATGCCCCCCCAGCACAACCGGAACAGAACCGGTAGGTGGTTATCCGCTAGTTGCATGTCCACTAGTAGACATGCAACTACAAGTGTTGCTACCAGACTATAACTGCATGACCCCAACGCGATTGCATCTAAAGTTGACGGCCAATTGCATGTGCACCACTAGACTTGCAACTGTAACTGCAAGCGTTGTAACCCGACTACAACTGCATGACCCCAACACGACTACAATGGGGGCTAGTAGGGGAGTTGTTGGTTAGTTGCATGTCCACCACTAGACTTGTAAGTTATAGCTACAAGTGTTGCAACCCGACTACAACAGCATGCCCCCCAAGGGATGGTTGTCACGCAGTTTGCATGTCGACCTCTAGACTTGCAAGTGCAAGCATTGCAAGTCGACTGCAATAGTATGACCCCCCAACATGACTGCAACTAGGGCCGAGATGGTTTTCCAGCCAGTTGCATGTCCACCAATTTTTTTTCTAAATGACAAGGTTTTTTTAAAAGCATGATCATTTTTCTTAAACTTGTGAACATTTTTAACTCATGTTTATTTCAAATTCATGAATATTTTTTCAAATCCGCAAATGTATGTTAAACGCATGAGCATTTTTCATATTCATGAATGTTTATAAAAATTCACCAACACCTTTTAAATTCCTGAACATCTTTTAAAATTTGCAAACATTTTGAAAATCCATGATCTTTTATTTCACATTTTGTTTTCAAAATTAACAAAAAAAGACACAAACCAAACTCCATCGGTTGTCTTGTAAGTCTCCTCTCAGTTTTTCTTGCTATCATTTTTGTCTTTTTGAGAGGGTGGCCGTAGAAGAAAAACAACCGGCCTAGCATAATAGGCAGATCAGCCCATGATTCGTTTTACAAGTTCAGCTAAAAAACTGAAAAGGGCAAGGTCCAATAGTTGGTGGACCTGCAGTATGGATGGGGGCAGCCGGGAAAGCTTCATCAAAACCACAACCAGAACGCATGGGAAAAAAGATTGGGGTCTTTTGGAGACAGCAATTTAATTTGCTAAAAAAGACCACAATTTACTAATGATATCACTTAGTCATGACACAACAAAGTCTCATCTAGATGAGTTTTAGACAGACCCTATCTATGAAGTTTTACGTCAAAGTGGTTGGTTTGCATCCCACCTTTCAATCCGTGCTGTTCCTCATTGATTTGATGGCCAACACTATAAGTGTTTAGATTTTCATTGAATTGGCACTTTCACTAGATACTTTGCCTAGGACCCTACCTCCTATTTTTGTCGTCCCTTATCGATCTAGTGGCCAACACTAAAAGTTTTTAGATTTTCATTGCATGAGCGTTTTCACCAGAAACATCACCTTGATAATAAGAGACTTATTGAAGTAGTGTCGTTATTTTCACATGCTATGAATAATACAATAAGACTCAAAAACTTTTACATGTGTTTTGGTAATAATACCCCCCAAAACGTCTACAAGTTCACTATATTCCAGTATTCTATCTAATTCTAACCCGTGCACTTTCACATGTTGTACAGAGCAAAGAGACCTTAAATTCAAAACGCGAGGGCTCATGTGGTCGTGTGACAAACCGAGAAGTTGCATCTCATCATTTTGAAGATTGTATTGTAGCTCCTTTATTCCTTTCCATTCTATGTTCTCAAATTTTTATACAGCTTCATGGTTATTACGGAAATTGATAATGAGACTTATTGAAGCAGTGTTTTTTTTTGCATGCTATTAATAGCAGAATATTGGAAACTTTCACATGTTTTGGTAATAATATCCCAAAAAGTGCTACAAATTTTCACTATGTTTCAGTTTTGTGTATAATGCTCGCACACGCGCGTGCACATGCTGATGACTAGTGTATTCAATACGGTACAGAGCAAAGAGATTTCAAGTTCAAGACCCTGTTTTTCCACAAAAAAATAAGTTCAAGACCCTATCAATATACTATTAAATAAAAATAGTTGTAGACTACACCGATCACACGTCTAAGGCATGGAACAACTAACATGAGGAAGAGTGTTGAATTACATTGCTCGCCCTTCTCCATCAGATGTGATCCCTAGTGTGCTCAGGTTATAACCGTCCTCCTTACCATACAATCATTTAGATTTGTTCTCCACTTGATATTCTAATCATCTATAGAATGTGACGCTACGTCTTATCTTCACGGGAATATTATCACATGGTTATGTTTTATAATCCCGAATATGGCACATCTGATAAAGTGACAATGGGATTCCATGGTATTCTTTTTGGTCATGTAAAAATGTAGTGCATTGTAATCCAACAAATGGAATTCATTCATCTTTTGCCGATGAGGAAAACCTTTCCAATATTCCTGATATAGCCTTTCCTTCCATTCGAGATTCCACACATTACTCCATGCAGTATCTATTATTTTCATTAGAGAGAAAAGGTAATGCTCGCACTTTCGGATTTTAGTATCAATAAACATAAGTGCATGGTGTCTCTGATTACTAGTACAGGCTTGTCTTTCATTAATGTCTGATGCCAAAAATACTGTTCCTCTAGCTAGATGGCGTGTGACCATATCCACAGTTTAGCTTTATTCCACATCTTTTTCGTGGCCAGGAATTAATGCACCTGTTATCTTATATGCTTGTGAGGACCACACGGGTCAAATCTTAGCATACATTTCAATCATTCTTGACGAGTCAATTCTTAATTAGCACATTTCAATCATTGTTACTATGCTGCAGCGACTCGTTAGGGGTTTAACTACCACAGGCACTCTTCAACATTTTGCACACGCACGCAAGCACGTATAGTACGTCGCTAACCATAGTGGCTTAAGCCTACCCTTCAAAAACCCTATTTCAGCTAAACATATCACTTGACAATGTATTTGCTAATCACCTAAACGCGCATTTTTCAAGGTTAATAACAGCACCGCCAGCAGCTAAAGGTCTTGCGCGGATGTCTCACTCTCACCCAACTCTTCCTGCGTGATCTGGGAGAATTGACGTGCTGGGCCACGCGCCCACGCACATGCATGCATGCAAACATGCGCGCTTCAATACCGTCGCTGTGCACCTTTGAAGGAGCTGCACGTGCATGCTAGCAGTAGCTGACCCAGCTGGCAAGACGCATGGATATCTCGTCGACTCCACTGAGATCACATGCACGAAGCATGCATGCACTGTAAGGGCATCTCCAGCCGTTATTCGAGGCGTCTAAAAGCGCCACGCAGGGTTGAGCGTAAAAATGGCGCGAGGGCGAGTCGGTCACGTGGTCGGCCGCCGGTAGCGTATTAAAAAAATCCGTTCGGCGAAGTTATGATAAAAACTAGTTAAATTTCGGCCAACCATGGCAAGTTTTGGCGAAATTCGTTCAAACATTACACCAACCTAATCTAAAATAAAAGAAAGTGGCTGAAGTCGTCGCTGCCGTCGCCGCCATCGTCGTCGTCGGCCTTCTCCTCCTTGACGCGGGTGCCCCTGCTGGACCCCTGCCCGGCGTCGCCTTGGCGAAACGGCGACGGCGTCGTCGTCGTCGTCTGTCGCATAAGGCAGCGACCCGCCTTCCTCGCGGCAGCGTCGGCGCTCCTCGAACGGCGTCGAACAGCGGGGAATGGGCACTCCCGCTGAGCCTCCACCCGTTATTGGCCCGGCGCGCATGTCCGGCGGCGCCGGGATGTTCGCCTGGAACAGGAGCCAGGACTCCTGTTCGCGGAGCGAACGACGGCCGAAGCCGTTGGCCGCCGCCTCGTCTCCGGGGAAGCGTTCTGCCATGGCGACGGCGGGGCTGGGCGGGCTCGGGAGAGGTAGAGGGAGGGGCTGGGCGGCGGCGCTCGGGAGAGGCAGGGAGAGGGAGGGGCTGGACGACGGCGAGGGGCGGGGCTGGTGTGGGCACAGGTGTGTACGCGTGCGAGGGAGGGGCGGCATCGGCGCGCCGTCCCGTGAAGCGCCGCCCATGAGGAATCAATGGCAAGGCTGACCGGCGGCAGCCTTGCCATTGATTCCCCGCGGGAACCGAGGCCGTTGGGGAAGACGAGGCGCCGAGTCGCTGACGCGGCTGGCCCGCGTCTTTTTCGCGCTTAAACAGCTTCGCCCAGCGCCCGTCGCCCCCAGCGCTGGTTCGGGCTGGGTCCGCCGACGCTGTTTTCGCCCAAGCCGCGAAAATCGGGCTCTGAGGCGCGATCGGACCGTTTTTTCGCGCCGCGCCGAAAAATCGCCTGGGGAGGCCTTCCTGGGGCGCGGCTGGAGATGCCCTAAGCCATCAAGTGGCGACCGCGATGGCGAGGGGGCTAGCCGCAGGTCATGGGGTTCGGAAGATCTCTCGAAATAAGCTTTCGCCCTGCTTTATATATAAAGCAATAACTGAATAGCATACACGGCAGAATGATACAAGATGGTGAGGTGATCCTCCTACAATGCCAGTCCTACATAAGTCGGATCACGCAAGACACACGCGACTACACTACCAAAAGAAAATACATGAAGGACCGGATGCAACGCCACACTAAGTCCAAAACACCTAAGCTCCAAGACAATTGCAGTTCCAGCAGACATGCTAACCGTCACATCCCTTTGCTCGTGTCTCTCAGAAGAGTCGCATTGGTTGGAAGCATGTCTTCTGGAGATATATATACTGTAATCATCTTCAGTAATAAAGATCACAGTTACTATTCATTAATTTTGTCTCTTAACACGTTAGAGTATGTTATTCGGTTCGTGACAACATACAACTCTGTTGTGCATCAAATCAACTCGAAAGTTGAGTTACTGCAATAGTGCAGTTTTAGATGTCGATCTCATCAAGAAGTCGCTCCCCACTTTCAATTCTTGTATGTATTTTGACAGAAAAATTACGGCAATTGTGAAGGAAAGTGGAGACGTGATGAGTAGCAGAGTAAGAATGGAGTTGAAAAGAGCAAAAGTCATTTCAATAACAATGACATGGCTAGCAACTCTGAAGGATGCTATAGGTGTGATTGTATGATTCACACTATAAGGAAATTTGATATTCCAAGCATTTGGTGGAACTGTACATGCCATCAATTGCCAAGGGCAAAAGGCTCAAGGGAACCAGTGTGAAGCTTGCTTCATTGGACATAACAATAATGTCCCAGTGGTTGAAAGATCCTAGACGTACCTCAGGATGTGGGAAACCAAGACCATGGTTAGCAAAAGGATGGTCCAATACTTAGTGTTAATGACATGCTAGTGAAATGCGCTTCTTGTGACACTATGTATCTCTATATGAGATTGTATCTATACTACACTCTATGGATAACTTATGGGAATAATCCAATTGAGAATGGAATGCGTTAAGTGGAAACTGGGTCTACTAACATGATATTAGGGGAGCTAAAGTAGTTTCATACTCCTGAGAAGTGTAGTGGAAGTATCATGACAATTCTTAGTCATGATGAGGTAATTGTTGGCTCTGGTCAAGCCACAATAAAACTCCCTAGGGGTACTACATGATAATCTTGGATGCATTGATGTATCTAGATTCTACTCATACCTAAGGATATGTGCAATGGTTTCTATGTTGAAACTCATAAAGTGAGAGAGGTTGGAAGCCTACTCATGACTCGGCAAAAGAAATTTGAATGAAATCCTAGAGTAAATGTCGTGGTGATCTCATGACAGATGCCATGGGATGGCTAAAAGTGGGGGGCTACGTGAGGACACCGGTGGGCTCTAGAGGCGAGGTTGGACGCGCAAGTGTGTGACACGAGACGTACCCAGGTTTGGGGCCCTCCGGGGAGGTAACACCCCTAGTCCTGCTGAATGGATGATATGCACTAGGTTACAGAGTTACTCCTGGAGCTGTTTGGGTGGACGAGGGAGAGGGGCTAGCCCTCTGTCTTGCCTATCCGTTGGGTGGAAATGTGTGTGAGCTACTCATGATCGCATATGTGTTCACTCGTGTGAAGGGAGGGCTCTTCTTATAGGCTGACCGCCCAAGGTTACAATGGTAAAGATACAAAGGTGCGGGTCCATGGTGTCATCGTCTGGGAGCCGGCGGTGGGGGCTGCCGGGTCTGTCAGGTGCGGGTCTTGCCAGGTCCGCCGGGTGTGGGCCGCAGCGGGGCCGCCTGGCGGCACGACACTGTGGCACGCCTCATCCCATGTCACGGGGCGGATGGAGCCGCCCAGCTACAGGGTTGGGCCGCCTGGACACCGTCCGCCGAAGTGCATCAGTAGCCATGCCACTTTGGGCGGCGTAAAGGGAGGGGCGTTGTAGCCATGCTTGCTTGTCGTCGTGGTTATCTCCTTGTGGCTAGCCGGCGTGGGCTAGCCGGCTGGGCCAGGTGGCCGTACCCGGCTGGCTCGCGCCGGGGAGCCGGGTGGCTACCAGCCAGCCGGATTGAGGGGCTTGGCATGCCCTGATGTTATAAAAAGGGATCCGGGTTCCGCGGCCTACCCAGGGGCCATCACCCCGACATTAAATGCCTTCTCTAGGTCATGGATTGTATTATACATACATTAAATCGGTTACGCATTGGGCGCACAAGATAATTTTCTAGAATCTTAATAAGTTCAAGATATGGCATGGTTGCTTGAGTCATCCTAGTATTGGGATGACGAGAAAATTATTGATGGTTCCACTAGACACAATCTAACGCTACGAATTTTTCAAAGTCGATGGATTATGTATGCATGTATGTGCAAAATGAGTCACAAAGACCATCTTATCTCAAGGAAGAGGTGTTGAGAACGTTTCATGGGAAACAAAAATTTTCCTACACTCACCAAGATCAATCTAGGAGATGAACATCTACGAGAGGAGACATTGCATATATATACCCTTGTAGATCGCTAAGCGGAAGCGTTAAGAAACGTAGCTTATGTAGTCGAATGTCTTCACGATCCAATCACGATCCATCCCATGAACTCCCATCCAAGTGCCGAATTGACGGCACCTCCGCGTTCAACACACGTACGGCTTGATGACGCCTTCGCCTCCTCGATCCAACGAGTGATGGTGAAGTAGTAGCTCGATTCCTCCGGCAGCACGACGACGTGGTGGCGGTGGTGGTGGAACCTCAGCAGAGTTTTGCTAAGCACTACGGAGAGGAAGAGAGCTAGAGGGAGAGGGAGGGCAGCGCCGTGGCATAGATGGGGTGCGGCTGACCTCCCTCTACCCCTCTATATATGCGGGAAGGGGGAGGAGGAGGCGCCCTAGGGTTTCCCTAGGGGGGATGGAGGCCACAAGGGCAATCCTAGATGGGTTTTGGGTGGCCCCCCTTAGGTGCCTTGCCCCCCAAGCAAGGGGGAGGAAACCCTAGGGGGCGCACCAACCCTCTGGTGATCATGAGCTGAGGTGAGGGGGCACACAACCCCTTAGTGGGTTGGGGTGCCTCCCTCCCTTGGCCCATGATGCCCCTTAACACTTGCCCGGGCCCCCGAAACCCCTTTTGGTTCTCTTGGTCATAACCCGGTACCCCTGGAACACTTCTGGACTCCAATTCCCTTCATACTATATATCGATCTTCACCTCTGGACCATTCCGGAGTTCCTCGTCATGTCCAACCCTCTGGTGATCGTGAGCTGAGATGAGGGGGCGCACAACCCCTTAGTGGGTTGGGGTGCCTCCCTCCCTTGGCCCATGAGGCCCCGCAACACTTGCCCGGGCCCCCGAAACCCCTTTCGGTTCTCTTGGTCATAACCGGTACCCCCGGAACACTTATGGGCTCCAATTCCCTTCATTCTATATATCGATCTTCACCTCTAGACCATTCCGGAGTTCCTCGTCATGTCCGGGATTTCATCCGGGACTATGAACAACCTTCGGTTACCACCAAAACAACTCAGTTGTACTTATATCGTCACCAAACGTTAAGTGTGTAGACCCTGCGGGTTCGAGAACTATGCATACATAACCGAGACACCTCTATGGTCAATAACCAATAGCTGGACATGGATTCCCATATTGGTTCCTACATATTCTACGAAGATCTTTATCGGTCGAAACTCGATGTCAAGGATTCAGCTAATCCGGTATGTAGTTCCCCGTGTCTATCCATATGTTACTTGCCCGAGATTCGATCGTCGGTATCACCATACCTAGTTCAATATCATTACCGGAAAGTCTCTTTACTCGTTCCTTAATACAAGATCCGGTGGCTAACCCATTAGTCACATTGCTTGCAAGCTCATTGTGATGTTGTATTATCGAGAGGACCCAGAGATACCTCTCAATCATACGGAGTGAAAAATCCCAGTCTTGATCCATGCCAACTCAACGGACACCCAAAAAGATACCTGTAGAGCACCTTTATAGTCACCCAGTTATGTTGTGACATTTGGTGCACACAAGGTACTCCTCCGATGTCAGTGAGTTGCATGATCTCATTGTCATAGGAACATATACTTGACATGTAGAAAACGATAACAATAAACTTGACACGATCATATGCTACGTTCATATTTTGACAATAATTGTTATTAGGACGACGCGGAGGCTAGCCGTGCTGGTGACGCAGAGGTAATTATTCTTTCCTCCGGTTCATAACCTCTGCCAACACATAAAACCCGACAAGCAAGCCGGAAAGTAAGATTTTCTCACCCTCTAGCATACTTGGATCCAAACTTTCTTTTGAAGAAATAGCAACATGAAGCTCGCCGCACGACCCGGCATAGCGGCAATGTGATCACTTCTTCTGGCTTACAAAACACTCCTCTTCGCAAACGCCGTTGATACGTCTCCAACATATCGATAATTTATGAAGTATTCATGCCATGTTTACTATTTTTTATATGATTTTTGTATGATTTGATTAGAACTAACCCAGACTGACGCTGTTTTCAGCAGAACTACCGTGGTGTTGTTTTTGTGCGGAAATAAAAGTTCTCGGAATGCGCTGAAAATCAACGGAGAATTTTTCTGGAAAAATATAAAAAATACTGGAACGAAAATCTACTGGAGGGGAGCCCCGTGGGCCCCACGAGGGTGGGGGGCGCGCCCACCCCCCTGGGCGCGCCCCTGTGCCTCGTGGACTGCCCGTGGGCCCCCCTAACTTGTTCTCGATGCCAACCTCTCCTATAAATACCCAAACCTCCAGAAATTAACCTAGATCGGAAGTTCCGCCGCTGCAAGCCTCTATAGCCACGAGAAATCAATCTAGGCCCTCTTTGGCACCCTGCCGGAGGGGCCATCATCACCGGAGGCCATGGAGGAGGATCCCTAAGGGGCCATCATCGCCTGAAGGCCAAGGACCAGAGGGAGAACCTCTCCCCATCTAGGGGGAGGCAATGGAGGAGGGAGCACAAGGGGGAGAACCTCTCCTCCTCTCTCTTGGTGGCGCCGGAGTGCCATCGGGAGGGGAATCATCGCTGTGGTGATCGTCTTCATCAACCTCACCATCCTCATCTCTTTTACGCGGTCCACTCTTCCGCACCCCGTTGTAATACCTACTTGAACATGGTGCTTTATGCCACATATTATGATCCAATGATGTGTTGCCGTCTTATGATGTTTTGAGTAGATATCCTTTGTCTTTGGGTTGATTGATGATCTAGATTGGTATGAGTTGTATATTTTATTTTGGTGCTGTCCTATTTTGCCCTCTGTGTCGCGCAAGCGTGAGGGATTCCCGCTGTAGGGTGTTGTAATACGTTTATGATTCGCTTATAGTGGGTTGCTTGAGTGACAGAAGCATAAACCCGAGTAAGGGGGTTGTTGAGTATGGGATAAAGGGGACTTGATGCTTTAATGCTATGGTTGGGTTTTACCTTAATGATCTTTAGTAGTTGCGTATGCTTGCTAGAGTTCCAATCATAAGTACATATGATCCAAGAAGAGAAAGTACTTTAGCTTATGCCTCTCCCTCATATGAAATTGCAATGACGACTACCGGTCTTGTTAACAATTGTCTAGGACAATTTCGCACACCGATCCATCATTATTCCACACTCACTATTTATAATATTTAGTAATATATTCTAAGTTTATGATAACATCACCTACTTTTATATTTTAGCTCTCTGATATCATGCAAAGTTATCTTCTTCATAACTACAACGTAGTTTTATTTCTCGTTTCTAGTTGGAAGCAAACGTTCGGTGTACGCAGAGTCGTATCAGTGGCAGATAGGACTTGATAGAATATTGATCTTAACTTTAGCTCCTTGTGGGTTCGACACTCCATACTTATCACTCCCACCTTCGGGAATTGCTACGATGATTCCCTGCACTTGGGGATTATCAAGCTCTTTTCTGGCGCCGTTGCCGGGGAGCAATATCATGGGGTTGATATTCTCGTGTGTGCTTCTGTGCTTTCTTCACTAAGTAGATTTTGTTTTTCCTTTTTGTTTCTATTTAGTTGTGGGTGAAACATACAAAAAAATTAAAAGAATGAAAAAAAAAATTACTTGCCTCTCATGCCTAAAAATTTTTACAAAAAGAGAAGTGATTGGAAAGTTATGCATTGAAGAAGTGAGGGCCGACCTTGAGCACTTGTGTTCACACTCATGGAAACAATCTAGAATTTTTCATGGAAGTTTCTCTGTAAATAATTATCCCCTTGTATATATCCATCGTATTATAAAAATAATGTGCCAAGTCTTGGTTTTAGGATGATTAGATTGCTTGTTTACTTTGTGCAGTACAAAAACAGAAACTTTTGCTGTAGCACGTGGATTTACTTTTTTTTACTGGGAAGTCAAATGGGTCTGAAACTTTTTGCACATTACTTCTGTACAAATTTTTTAAATTTTCATATTTTTTCTAGAATTTTTGGAGTAACAGAAGTATACTAAACTTCCAGATTACTACAGACTGTCCTGTTTTTGACAGATTATGTTTTCCATGTGTTGTTCGCTTATTTTGATGAATCTATGTGTAGTATCGGGGAAATGAACCATGGTGAAGTTGGAATACAGTAGATAAAGTGCAAATATTAAATTGGAATGAGTTTTCAACAATATCTAAAGGTAGTGATTTGCTTTATTATACTAACGGATCTCACAAAGTTTATGTTAAAGTTTTCTGTGGATGAAGTCTTCGAAGATCAAGGAGCTATCAATATGAGAAGAATAAAGAGAGGCAAGAGCTCAAGATTGGGGATGCCCAAGGCACCCCAAGGAAATATACCAAGGATACTCAAGCATCTAAGCTTGGGGATGCCCCGGTTGGCATCCTATCTTTCTTCTTCAACAATTATCGGTATACCTCGATTTTTGTTTTGTTCACATGATTTGTGCCCTTTGTGTTTTTCTTTTTCTTTAAGAACCATGCTAGTATGAGATAGCCCTTCATCGATTTATAGAATTCTTCATGTGCTTCACTTATTTCTTTTGAGTATGATCTTATAGAATTGCTCTTTGTGCTTCACTTAAATCTTTTGAGTATGGTTTTATAGAATGCTTCGTGTGCTTCACTTATATATTTTGAGCTTGGATATTGGTTAGTCTATATGAATTTTAGAATTCTCCATGAACTTCACTTATATCTTTTGGAGTATGAAAAATACTATAATCTAAAGGGGTTGGAAGAGTGTTGCTACCTCTTGAGCACTGCGTTGGATTTCCCCGAAGAGGAGAGGATGATGCAGCAAAGTAGCGTAAGTATTTCCCTCAGTTTTTGAGAACCAAGGTATCAATCCAGTAGGAGGCTACGCGCGAGTCCCTCGTACCTGCACAAAACAATAGCTCCTCGCAACCAACGCGATTAGGGGTTGTCAATCCCTTCACGGTCACTTACGAGAGTGAGATCTGATAGAGATGATAAATAATATTTTTGGTTTTTTTGATATAGAGATGCAAAGTGAAAAGTAAAAGGCAAAGTAAAAACAAAGCAAGTATTAAAGTGATGGAGATTGATATGATGAAAATAGACCCGGGGGCCATAGGTTTCACTAGTGGCTTCTCTCAAGAGCATAAGTATTCTACGGTGGGTGAACAAATTACTATTGAGCAATTGACAGAATTGAGCATAGTTATGATAATATCTAGGTATGATCATGTATATAGGCATCACGTCCGAGACAAGTAGACCGACTCCTGCCTGCATCTACTACTATTACTCCACTCATCGACCGCTATCTAGCATGCATCTAGAGTATTAAGTTAAAAATAGAGTAACGCCTTAAGCAAGATGACATGATGTAGAAGGATAAATTCATGCAATATGATAAAAAACCCATCTTGTTATCCTCGATGGCAACAATACAATACATGCCTTGCTGCCCCTTCTGTCACTCGGAAAGGACACCGCAAGATTGGACCCAAAGATAAACACTTCTCCCATTACAAGAACTACCAATCTAGTTGGCCAAACCAAACGGATAATTCGAAGAGACTTGCAAAGATAACCAATCATACATAAAAGAATTCAGAGAAGATTCAAATATTGTTCATAGATAAACTTGATCATAAACCCACAATTCATCGGTCTCAACAAACACACCACAAAAAGAAGATTACATCGAATAGATCTCCACGAGAGAGGGGAGAACATTGTATTGAGATCCAAAAGAGAGAAGAAGCCATCTAGCTACTAGCTATGGACCCAAGGTCTGAAGTAAATTACTCACACTTCATTGGAGGGCTATGGTGATGATGTAGAAGCCCTCTGTGGTGGATGCCCTCCCGTGAGCTCTAACAGGCCCCAAGATGGAATCTCATGGATACAGGAAGTTGCGGCGGTGGAATTAGGTTTTTGGCTCCTGTTCTGATCGTTTGGGGGTACGTAGGTATATATAGGAGAAAGGAGTACGTCGGTGGAGCAACAGGGGGCCCACGAGGCAGGGGGGCGCGCCCTAGGGGGGGCACCCACCACCCTCGTGACCGCCTCTGTTACTTCTTGGAGTAGGGTCCAAGTCTCCTGGATCACGTTCGGTGAGAAAATCACGTTCCCGAAGGTTTCATTCCGTTTGGACTCCGTTTGATATTTCGTTTCTTCGAAACATTGAAATAGGCAAAAAACAACAATTCTGGGCTGGGCCTCCGGTTAATAGGTTAGTCCCAAAAATAATATAAAAGTGGAAAATAAAGCCCAATATAGTCCAAAACAGTAGATAAAGTAGCACGGAGCAATAAAAAATTATAGATACGTTGGAGGCGTATCAGGCATCCCCAAGCTTAATCCTGCTCGTCCTCAAGTAGGTAAATGATAAAAAGTGAATTTTTGATGCGGAGTGATACTTTGGCATAACTTCAATGTAAATCTTCTTAATTGTGGTATGAATATTCAGATCCAAAAGATTCAAGACAAAAGTTCATATTGACATAAAAATAATAATACTTCAAGCATACTAATCAAAGTAATCATGTCTTCTCAAAATAACATGGCCAAAGAAAGTTATCCCTACAAAATCATATAGTCTGGCTATGCTCCATCTTCCCCACACAAAGTATTTAAATCATGCACAACCCCGATGACAAGCCAAGAAATTGTTTCATACTTTAACATTTTCAAAACTTTTTCAATCTTCACGCAATACATGAGCATGAGCCATGGATATAGCACTATATGTGGAATAGAATGGTGGTTGTGGAGAAGACAAAAGGGAGAAGATAGTCTCACATCAACTAGGCGTATCAACGGGCTATGGAGATGCCCATCAATAGATATCAATATGAGTGAGTAGGGATTGCCATGCAACGGATGCACTAGAGCTATAAGTATATGAAAGCTCAACAAAAGAAACTAAGTGGGTGTGCATCCAACTCGCTTGCATTTGAGGAAGCCCATCATTGGAATATACAAGCCAAGTTCTATAATGAAAAATTCCCACTAGTATATGAAAGTGACAAAATGAGAGACTATCTATCATGAAGATCTTGGTGCTACTTTGAAGCACAAGTGTGGTGAAAGGATGGTAGCATTGTCCCTTCTCTCCTTTTCTCTCATTTTTTTATTTGGGCCTTTTCTCTTCTTCTTTTTTATGGCCTCTTTTTTTTTCCTTTTTTTTTATTTTTCGTCCGGAGTCTCATCCCGACTTGTGGGGGAATCATGGTCTCCATCATCCTTTCCTCACTTGGGATAATGCTCTAAAGAATGATGATCATCACACTTTTATTTACTTACAACTCAACAATTACAACTCGATTCTTAGAACAAAGTATGGCTCTATATGAATGCCTTCGGCGGTGTACCGGGATATGCAATTAATCAAGAGTGACATGTATGAAGGAATTATGAACGGTGTCTTTGCCACAAATACGATGTCAACTACATGATCATGCCAGCAATATGACAATGATGGAGTGTGTCATAATAAACGGAACGGTGGAAAGTTGCATGGCAATATATCTCGGAATGGCTATGGAAATGCCATGATAGGTAGGTATGGTGGCTGTTTTGAGGAAGATATATGGTGGGTGTATGATACCGCTAAAAGTGCGCGGTATTAGAGAGGCTAGCAATGGTGGAAAGATGGGAAAAGTGCGATAATCCATGGACTCAACATTAGTCATAAAGAACTCATATACTTATTGCAAAAATCTAGAAGTTAACAAAGCAAAGTATTACGCGATGCTCCTAGGGGGATAGATTGGTAGGAAAAGACCATCGCTCATCCCCGACCGCCACTCATAAGGAAGACAATCAATAAATAAATCATGCTCCGAGTTCATCACATAACGGTTCACCATACGTGCATGCTACGGGAATCTCAAACTTCAACACAAGTATTCTTTAAATTCACAACTACTCAACTAGCATGACTCTAATATCACCATCTTCATATCTCAAAACAATTATCAAGCATCAAACTTTTCTTAGTATTCAACGCACTCCAAAGAAAGTTTCACATATCTTGAATACCAAGTATATTAATATTAAGCAAATTACCATGCTATTAACGACTCTCAAAATAATCTAAGTGAAGCATGGGAGATCAATAGTTTCTTCAAAACAAATCCACCACCGTGCTCTAAAAGATCTAAGTGAAGCACTAGAGCAAAAATTATCACGCTCAAAAGATATAAGTGAAGCACTATGAGCAAAACTATCAAGCTCAAAAGATATAAGTGAAGCACATAGAGTATTCTATCAAATTCCAATTTATGTATGGCTTTATCAAAAGGTGTGTACAGCAAGGATAACTGTGGTAAACTAACAAGCAAAGACGCAAATAATACAAGACGCTCCAAGCAAAACACATATCATGTGGTGAATAAAAATATAGCTCCAAGTAAATTACCGACTAAGTAGATTTAAAGAGGGGATGCCTTCCAGGGCATCCCCAAGCTTTGACTTTTTGGTGTCCTTGGATTATATTGGGGGTTCCATGGGCATCCACAAGCTTAGGCTCTTGCCACTCCTTGTTCCATAATCCATCAAAAGATTTTACCCAAAACTTGAAAACTTCACAACACAAAACTCAATAGAAATCTCGTGAGCTCCGTTAGAGAAAGAAAACAAAAGATTACTTTAAGGTACTGTAATGAACTCATTATTTATTTATATTGGTGTTAAACCTACTGTATTCCAACTTCTCTATGGATTATAAACTATTTTACTAGCCATAGATTCATCAAAATAAGCAAACAACACACGAAAAACAGAATCTGTCAAAAACAGAACAGTCTGTAGTAATCTGTAACTAACGCAAACTTATGGAACTCTAAAACTTCTACCAAAATAGGACGACCTAGAAAATTTGTTTCTTGATCAGCAGCAATTGGAATCAGTATTTTATCTCGTCCTAGTGATTTTTAACAATTGTTTTCGTGAGCCGAAAGATTCTGGAAATTACAGCAAGATCAAATAACTATCATCCAAGAAGATCCTATAGGTCTAACTTGGCACAAACACTAATTAAAACATAAAACCACATATAAACAGAGGCTAGATGGATTATTTATTCCTAAACAGAAGCAAAAGAAAAAAAATCTAAAAATAAAATTGGGTTGCCTCCCAACAACCTATATCGTTTAACGCCCCTAGCTAGGCATAAAAGCAAGGATAGATCTAGGTATTGGCATCTTTGGTAGGCAATCCATAAGTGGCTCTCATGATAGATTCATATGGTAATTTTATTTTCTTTCTAGGAAAGTGTTCCATGCCCTTCTTTAAGGGAAATTGGAATCTAATATTCCCTTCCTTCATATCAATAATTGCACCAATCGTTCTAAAGAAAGGTCTACCAAGAATAATAGGGAAAGAAGGATTGCAATCTATATCAAGAACGATAAAATCTACGGGCACATAATTCCTATTTGCAACAATAAGAACATCATTAATTCTTCCCATAGGCTTTTTAATAGTGGAATCCGCAAGATGCATGTTTAGAGAGCAATCATCAAAGTCACGGAAATCTAGCAAATCACACAAGGTTTTTGGGATAGTGGAGACACTAGCACCCAAATCACACAAAGCATAAAACTCATGATCTTTAATTTTAATTTTTATAGTTGGTTCCCACTCATCATAAAGTTTTCTAGGGATAGAAACTTTCAACTCAAGTTTTTCTTCATAAGATTGCATCAAGGCATCAACAATGTGTTCGGTAAAGGCCTTATTTTGACTATAAGCATGAGGGGAATTTAGCGCGGAGTGCAACAAGGAAATACAATCAATTAAAGAGCAATTTTCATAATTAAATTCCTTGAGATCCAATATAGTGGGTTTAGCAACATCTAGGTTTTTATTTCTTTCAATCCCACATTTATCAATTTCATCATCAAGATCTAAAAACTCCCAATTCTTACAACGCCTTCTAGGTAAAGGAAGATCATATTCAGTTTCATCAAGATTCATATTGCAAAACAAAGATTTAATGGGGGACACATCAATAACTTTTAGATCTTCATCTTGATTTTCATAGGAATTGGAAGAACACGCTTTAATAAAGCCATCTTTGGAAGCACGCATCCTAGCAGTTCTTTCTTTGCACTCATCAATGGAAATTCTCATAGCTTTGAGAGACTCATTGATATCATGCTTAGGCAGGGCCGTCGATGAGGGTGTCCGAGGTGGGCGACCGCACAGGGCCCCATGAAAAACTGGGGCCCCCCAAACCACTAATCTCACGTTAATCATCAGCCAATGACTTATTTCCTTCTCTACGTACCCCTGCATTCACGGGATATCTTACCTTGATTATCTCCCCTGCATGCGCAGGATTTGTTTTCATCTCACGTGATAAGTTTTTCTCCCAAGCAACATACTGTATACGCCATTTATTTCCAGATCTTCTGCGCAATAATTAAGGAAATCACCATGGAGATTGCTCCATTCATGGGGCCTTTTTATTTACCTTATACTCCGAGTGAAAAATGCTAAATATTGTAGAATTACAAAAAAATTAATACACACCAAATAATATGAAAGAAAGAGAGTATGATTTTTTGAAGTTTTAAGGCCTTGTTTTACATTCAATGATCATACAACACAAATGTGCAACTTGGATTACTCCACGCGACACGATTCATGACATGCGATCTTCGGTGATATATGTGACGACGAGCACACATTACACGAATGATAGCCGAACCATAGCCTAAAGGTTTTTATACCGCCCCGGGGCCCCAAATTCCTGGAGATGGCCCTGTGCTCAGGAGGAATAGATCTAAGATTTAAAGAATCAATTTCAAGAGAAATTCTATCAACGTTCCTAGCCAAATCATCAACTTTAAGCAATTTCTCCTCAAGCAAAGCATTAAAATTCTTTTGCGAACTCATAAATTCTTTAACACTAGTCTCAAATTCTGAGGGAATCTTATTAAAATTTCCATAATAATTGTTGTAGGAATTTCCATAATTATTAGAGGAATTACTAGGATACGACCTAGGATTAAAATTCCCTCTATACGCGTTACCACCAAAATTAATCCTACCAACAAAATTCACATCCATAGATTCATTATTATTCTCAATCAAAGTGGACAAAGGCATATCATTAAGATCAGAAGAAACACTCTTATTAGCAAATAATTTCATAAGTTCATCCATCTTTCCACTCAAAACATTAATTTCTTCTATCTCATGCACTTTTTTATTAGTAGATCTTTCGGTATGCCATTGAGAGTAATTAACCATGATATTATCTAGGAGTTAAGTAGCATCTCCTAAAGTGATTTCCATAAAAGTGCCTCCCGCTGCCGAATCTAAAAGATTTCTAGAAGCAAAATTCAATCCGGCATAAAAGTTTTGTATAATCATCCACAAGTTCAAACCATGAGTAGGACAATTACGTATCATTACTTTCATTCTCTCCCAAGCTTGTGCAACATGTTCATGATCAAGTTGCTTAAAATTCATAATATTGTTCCTAAGAGAGATGATCTTAGAGGGAGGAAAATACTTAGAGATAAAAGCATCTTTGCACCTGTTCCAAGAATCAATACTATTTTTAGGCACAGATGAAAACCACGCTTTAGCACGATCTCTAAGCGAAAAAGGAAATAGCTTCAACTTAACGACATCATTATCGACAACTTTTTTCTTTTGCATATCACATAAATCAACGAAGCTATTCAGATGAGTAGCGACATCTTCACTAGGAAGGCCGGCGAATTGATCTTTCATAACAAGATTCAACAAAGCAATATTGATTTCACAAGATTCAGTATTGGCAAGAGGAGCAATCGGAGTACTAAGGAAATCATTATTATTGGTATTGGTGAAGTCACACAATTTGGTAGTATCTTGAGCCATCGCGACAAACAAGCAATCCAACACACGAGCAAACAAGAGGCAAACGAGAAAAAGGCAAATGGGAAAAAGAGGAGGAGATTGGGAAAGAGAGGGCGAATAAAACGGCAAGGGTGAACTGGGGGAGAGAAAAACGAGAGGCAAATGGCAAATAATGTAATGCGGGAGATAGGGATTGTGATGGGTACTTGGTATGTAGATTTTGACGGTGCTCTTGCGTAAGCCTCCCCGGCAACGGCGCCAGAAATTCTTCTTGCTACCTCTTGAGCACTGCGTTGGATTTCCCCAAAGAGGAGAGGATGATGCAGCAAAGTAGCGTAAGTATTTCCCTCAGTTTTTGAGAACCAAGGTATCAATCCAGTAGGAGGCTACGCGCGAGGCCCTCGTACCTGCACAAAATAATAGCTCCTCGCAACCAACGCGATTTGGGGTTGTCAATCCCTTCACGGTCACTTACGAGAGTGAGATCTGATAGAGATGATAAATAATATTTTTGGTTTTTTTGATATAGAGATGCAAAGTGAAAAGTAAAAGGCAAAGTAAAAACATGAAAGTGCGTTATGTCGACTAGAGGGGGGGGGGGGTGAATACGCGATTTTTATGAATTCTTCACTGAGGAATTTGCCGGTGAGGAAATTCCTTAGCGAAGAACTACTTGCAGCGGAATAAGTACTCAGAAGTAAGCATAACAGAATACAAGCATGGTCATCATGATGAAATGAAGACAAGCACACAAGATGTAAAGCGTAATCACAGGATAACACAAGATGAAGACAAACAGACTGAAGAAATTGAACTGAGGAAATTGAGAAAGTCTTCAGTCAAAGTCTTCAAACACATATATGAACAATCACTCAACACAGTAATGAGGGAATGAAAGAGTTGAGGAAATAGAACCAGTAAGCTTGGTAAAGACAATGATTTGGTAGACAAGTTCCAACTGCTGTCTCAGTTGTACGTCTGGTTGGAGCGGCTGAGTATTTAAACTCGAGGACACACAGTCCCGGACACCCAGTCACTAAGCACGCAGCTCAGGAAACCAAGTACTCATTGTATTCTCCTTGAACTAAGGTCAAACAGACCTCGTCCAATCACTCATGGTAAGTCTTCATGCGACTTCCAAACCTTCACAGACTCGGTCACTCGGCGATCCACAATTCCTCTTGGATGCTCTAGACCATGACGCCTAACCGTCTGGAAGAAGCACAGTCTTCAAAGGTAACAAGCGTCGGATCCACGCAGGATCAATCTCTTCAGTGATGCTATATCACTTTGGGTTTGTAGGTGTTGGGGTTTGGGTTTTCCTCACTAGATGATTTTCACTCAAAGTCCTCGGAGGATGGATGCTCTCAAATGACAAGTGTCAGTTTCTCTCGGAGCAGCCAACCAGCTAGTGGTTGTAGGGGGCGGCTATTTATAGCCTAGGGAGCAGCCCGACATGATAAGACATAAATGCCCTTCAATGATATGACCGTTAGGTGGATAAGATATTTTGGGACAGCTGTCGCGCAGCACAGCAACGGTCGGAAATTTGACTCTCAAATTCCTCAGGGCTATCATGTTCCTCACTGTGTAGGCAATCTGCACTGGCGAATTCCTAACTCCTCAGTCAGAACAAATTCATCAGCGACCAGAAGAACTTCATCTCTGTCACTGAAGAAATTGACTGAACTGTATGAGATTTCCAATGGCTTCACTCGGAGGGATTGGTAGGTGTAGGATTTTGAGTTGAGCATCACATGAAAATTTTTCCTTAGTATTTCCTCGACCCCCATTAATAGTATGGTGTTTCCTATGACTCAAGAAAGAGAAAACGAAACTACGAAAACAAAAGTCTTCACGCTTCATGTTCCTCAAATGAATACCAAGTCTTCAAGGTCACACCAATTTCCTCACTTTCCAAGTCTTCAGAAAGTCTTCAGAATACCAAAGTCTTCAGGCGAAGAACTTCATTTTTAGGGGTCAACTTTCTCTGTAAATATCAAACTCCTCATAGACTTATAGACCTGTGTACACTCATAAACACATTAGTCCCTTAACCTATAAGTCTTCAATACACCAAAATCACTAAGGGCACTAGATGCACTTACAATCTCCCCTTTTGGTGATTGATGACAATATAGGTTAAGTTTTCAACCGGGATAAACATATGAAGTGTAAATACTGATATTGAGGAATTTGATTGCAAGATATAGAAGAACTCCCCCTGAAGATGTGCATAGTGAGGAATTTGCTTTTGAGGCAATGCACATTTGAAGAGTTGAATCATGGAGATCTCTCCCTATATATTGTAATTCATACACACATTTGACATATAGTATGAAGAATTTGAAATGCATGATGAAATATGGTGACTGATGAAATTCAGCATGCATGCAATAACATTAACGAGGAATAAGCATGCAGAGGAACACATAAAAATTATCAGAGCACCATCGGGTTTAAGATTACAACTCGTTCCAATAAAGTTTCAGAAGAGCGAGAGTTGTAACTTAGCGGAAAAAACACCCATATAATAGACCCGCTTGAAGACTAACTCAACTTTCTCCCCCTTTGTCATCGAATGACCAAAAGGATTGAAACCGAGGACTAACACTCCTCAAGAATATCAAGTTGATGGAGGAGCGCCAACGTTGTCGAGGTTGGTTGTCGTAGTAGGGCCTGCCGCAGTGTCGTCCAAGTCTTCATTTTCATCAGTGTCGCGCGATGAAGAATAAGAGCTGGCCACCAAGGAAGGAACCTTGACCTTCTTGTATTTCTTCGGTGGAGGTGCAGACCAGTCAAATTCTTCCTTCAGACCCATTTTCTTCAGATCTTCTTCGCTGTAGACATGAGACAGAACAGCCCAGGCACGGTTGAAGGTTTCATGGAGGTAGTATTGGTTTTTCTTCACTGCATTGTGTGTTGAGGTCATGTTGTGAAGAATTGAACCAAACTGACGCTTGACCCATTTATGATTGCGATCAACTTTCTGATGAAGACTCACGATCAGTCATCACCCTGGGTGCTGTGGCTTGAGGATTTTGCTTGGCAGAGTTGTTGGCGGCAGAGTCATGTGTGGCAGAGTCATCATTGGTGGAGTAGGATGCAACCTTGCGAAATTGACCATCCAATGGACGGATGCCTTCATCTATCACAGCAGTTGCCTTGCCTTTGTCATCACCGAGGAAAATGTCCGTTTGAGGACTTCAATCGGAGGCAAGTAGCTGCAGTGGTTCAGAGTATCAGCCTTGTAATTGAGTGAAGACCTTGTATTGATGAACCTCATAATCCATGGTGCATAAGGCTTCAGCTCAAATGGTGACATAGCAATATTCGCCAGAGTCCTCATGAAGAAATCATGGAAGTTGACGGGAACACCATGAATGATATTGAAAAGCATATTCTTCATGATGCCAACGACTTCTTCATCATTTGAGTCGTGGCCTTTCATAGGACTCATTGTCTTCGTCAGAATGCGATAGACACTCCGAGGCACATACAATAATTCCTTGACGAGGAATTTGGTTCGAGGGGCCTGCCCTGGCTTCAAAGGCTTCATCATCACTTGCATCTAATGATTTGTAACCTCAGGTTCATTGTAGATGCAACAAGCACCTTCAAGGGGAGGACTGAGTGGGAGGGCACGAAGCAATTCAGTTGCTGGTGCCTTGTATTGAGTATTTTCTGACATCCAGTCCAGCACCCATGAGTTCACATCTTCAGAATCTCGTGTAATGTGCAGCGTCACATAGAATTGAAGAATGAGTTCTTCATTCCAATCACATATGTCAGTGCAGAAATTTAACAGTCCAGCGTCGTGAAGAATACTGAGGACTGGCTCGAAGCTCGGCAGGGATTCCATGTCCACGTGAAGAATGTGTGCATGATCGAAGACTTTGTCTTTGTTGAACAACACTAAGGAATAGAAATTGGCTTGACTAGCAGTCCAGAAACGCCTCTTCCTTATGCGAGCAGAGTCATATGGGTTGTAGTCAGTGAAGAACACATGCTCGCCGAAGAAATCTTTAGCCTTGAACTTTTGCTTGCTTGAGAATGGATCCTTTGGTTTGGGAAGAGGAGTGTCATTGAGTTGCATCACAACCTCAGGAATCGCAATCTTTGGTTCTTCAGGCTGAGGAATTTCTGGTTCCTCTTCAGTGGCAGTCTGTGTGTACAAAGGATCAGCAGAAGAGGTTCTTCAAAGACTAGTGGCTGGAATTTCTTCATGCACAGACGAGGTGGGGTGAGTTTCTTCAGAGCCCATTTGAACGGTTGGTGCAGGGGACTGAGGTATTTGTTGTAAAGGAGTGAAGAGTGGAGAATTGGAGTGTTGACTTTCCCAAAGTCATCATTCATCACTGGCGTAGTGCATCCAATATCCACGTCTTCATCATCAATTTCTTCAATGCCAGCCTCTTCATATGTGAACTGAGGCATTGGCGAGGAAACAACTGGTGTTGAAGGGATCGCATCCAGTTCAATTTCTTCATCAATCTGCTCTGACGAAGCAGCAGAATGATTTTCTTCATCAGATCCGCTAGGGATCACATATTCTTCACCAAAAGGAACAAGGTCCTTTGATGGCATGGTTGAGATCGGAATAGCATCAATGGGATTCTCAAACGAGCTGGTCATAGGCTTCATTTTCTTTGGAGCTGAAGAATCTGAAGCAGCTGATGCTTTCCTTGTCTTCACTGTAGCTCGCTCTGTAGCCTTGGTCTTCTTCACATCTGATGCAGATGGAAGGATAGGAGTTGGTGTAGGCGCAGGACGAGCTGAGGAAACTGGTTGATTTGCTTCAGGCGCAACTGATGCAGTTTCCCTGACTTCTTCATTTTCTTCAGGCGCACCACTAGTGGATGCCCTGGCAGTTTCTTCAGCGGCTGGAATGGAGTCATCAGCCCTGGAACTAGCATTCTCTTCAGCAGTCTGAAAGTCATCATCGGTGCTGGCATGTTCTTCAGTAGGCTGAGCAGAAGCTTCAGTTTGAGGAACTTCTTGTGGCGTAGGAGCTGCAACGTTGGTGAACTTCTCAGTCAGTTTAACAAACCTGACTTTGGCTCCTTGCCAATCAGCATAATAAGCATCGAAGTCATTGCTGAGAGCTTTGATTTCAGACTGGATTTTGATGAGTTCATCAGTTGTCATTTTGACAACGTTTTTCCTCAGGAACTTCTCTTTCCTGAACTGAGCCTTCTTGATCTGCATAGCCTTCTCAAATTTCCATTTTTCTTCAGAGATGAAATGGGTCAGCATATGACTTTGTCCAGGAGTCAAATGGAAATCAGGCATAGGAGTGTTTGGGTCCTTGTGCCAGAGATCAATGTAATCTAGGATCAGCTTTGGATCCAATAGTAGTGGCACAGTTGTGCCTTTGGCTCTAGCGGCCCTTTCTTGTCTGTCTCTGATGATTTCTGCAAGTTCATCATCATCAGCTTCATCGTCAGATGGCACTTGGAAGGCAACCTGTTTCTTCTTCGGACTTGGCCGAGGACCTCGTCCAGCCGTTGCCTTTGTCTTCAGCAGAGTGGGGCCTGATGAAGAATTTGGTGCAGCTGAGGAACTCGCTGAGACACCAGAGGCAATAGAGATGCCTGCAGTCCTTTGGCACGTGGCCAGATGCATGCAGTCTTGAGGACTTTGCCGGAGCAGCTGAGGACTTTGGAGGATGAGCTGAGGATTTTGGAGGAGCAGGAGCAACATGAGGAACTGGCCGTGAGGGCTTTGAAGATTCTGGCCGTGAGGGCATTGCTGAGGAACTTGGCCATGAGGGCACAATTGGTGAAGCACTTGGCTTGTGCGCGGGCTTCTTTGCCATTGATTTCCTAGGCTTGACAGAGGCCTTAGTGGCAGCAGCAGTAGCAGAGTCTTTATTGAATTTCCTCACTGCTTCTTTGGCTTGTCTCGCCAACTTGGCTTTGCGCTTGGCCCATTCTTCAGGAAAATCCTCACCACGCTTGATGCTGGTGGGGTCAGCTTCTTGGCCAGGTGCCAATGGAGCTCTTGGGCATGGAGGATTAAGCGCGAATTTATTCATATACTTTGGAGTTACATACCTGTACTCCCTCCATTCTCTTGCCCATCTCCTTTCAATCCTCTGTATGCGCACCTTGCGCTGATTTTTGTTCTCCTTTCCGAACTTGGCCTCATCAGGTGTGCAATAGTCAGCATAGATGTCCTCAAGTATTTCAAAAGCAGTCATGATCTCAGGCCTCTTTCCTCCTTTCCGTGGCTTCTTACCGTCTGGCATATTCTTCAGTTGAGGAATTTGAACAATCGAATTCTCTGAAGAAGTATGCAACTTTTCTTTGAGGAGCGCTGCAAATGAGTTAAGTTGATGAGAACCTAGTGATTCAGCAATGACATGAGTACCTGTGAACAGAGTATAGTTGCGAGGAATTTGGAGAGGTCATATGCGTTCTCAGAAGGTTTTTCAAAAAGAACAAGTTTGAGGAATTTGACCAGAAGAGCCTTGAAGAATTTCATTAAGCGTTCTTTGTCTTAGGTTCTAGAGTTGTATAGATCGAGGATCCACACAATTGAGGAATCTTGAAGAAAAATGATGCTTAGAGAAACGAATCAAGAATAGATGACTAGTGAGGTGTTTTGTGTGTGAGGATTTGAACAATAAAACACCTTTGAAGATTTTGTAGAGAAAATTTGAATCAAACAGGGCAGTAAAAGTAACTTTTAATTACCTTGGATGAAGAACACGACGAACTGAGAAGTGTAGATTTGAAGCTCATCAGTTAAGATCTTCCACGCCCTAACTCGGCGGAGGAAGACAGCTACGGCGGCGGCGGAGTGAAGATTTCCGCGGTAGCAAAATGACGGGCGACGAGGTCGAGGCAGTGAAGCTCTTCCTCACCGGCAACGATGGAGTAGCGTCGGCACTAGGGTTTGAGAAGCTCGAGCGGGAGAGAGAGCGGTCAAGTGGAGTAAAGGAAGTGAGGAAGGGGAGAGGGGTATTTATAGCCACGGTGAAAAACTGTTCACCCGAAGATTTAGGACGAACGTGCCCCTGACCCTTCTCATTCGCTTGACATGTGTCACCCACGTACTGAAAAGTGGAGATCATGTTAGATCATGGGTGAATAGATAAGTCTATCGTAGGAAGCAGAATGGTTTGAGCGGCAAAGCCGAAAATTTGGATAAGATTAGTTTTAAAGTTCCGTTCGCAATTTCTTCAGCTGACAAGGACACAGTGAAGACTTTGAACGAGTTTCAAATAGAACGCACATGAAGAATTTGTGAATAGATTGGGTTGAGTATAGCATAGAGGGGAAGGGTCCGATCACATTCACTTAGCGTAAAATGCAACTTGAAGAAATAGCCATAAGTGAATGTTGTAGAGGACATAAACCCATATATATATATATATATATATATATATATATATATATATATATATATATATATATATAGCCAATGAATAAAAACGATGTAAACAAAGTGAAGATTTTGCAGAGTTGAAGAACTTGAAAAACTGAGGAATTTCAAAACTGAGGAAAAACTCAAATTGAAGATTTTCAGCTTTGGTGGTGGCGTGACCCACCATATAAGAATGATGATTTCAGACACCGCATACAATTGTCGTACGGTTCTGAGACTCAAATTCTTCATTAATTTCTTCACACTTAGAGTGTTGTTCTTCATTGATTGAAGAAAAACGTTTCTTCATGTGTTGCACATCTAAGTCATCAATTTTGCATAAGTGTTAGGATGAGTGTCCTTTTCAAAGAACATTTGAAGATTCTTAGATATTTAGCTCACACCGCAACTTGCTAAATCTCTTCTCATCCAAGGGCTTTGTGAAGATATCGGCTAGCTGTTCTTCAATCTTCACGTGCTCGATGGAGATGTCGCCCTTCAACACATGATCACGAAGAAAATGATGACGAATCTGAATGTGCTTTGTCTTCGAGTGCTGAACTGGGTTGTGAGCAATCTTGATGGCACTCTCATTGTCACAGTAGAGAGGCACATTCTTCACGTTGATGCCGTAGTCCTTGAGAGTTTGCTTCATCCACAACAATTGAGCACAGCAAGAACCAGCAGCAATGTACTCAGCTTCCGCATGATGAAGCGATACGCAGGCTTTCTTCGAGGGCCAACAGACCAAAGATCATCTGAGGAAATGACAAGTACCAGATGTTGACTTGCGGTCCACACGATCATCAGCATAGTCAGATTCACAATATCCAATGAGATCAAAAGCAGAGCCCTTGGGGTACCATAATCCTAGTGTTGGTGTGTGAGCTAGATATCGAAGAATATGCTTCACAGCCTTATGGTGTGATTCCTTCGGTGTAGCTTGAAATCGGGCACACATGCAAACACTAAGCATTATATCTAGCCTAGATGCACATAAGTACAATAAAGAACCAATCATGGAGCGGTATACCTTGTGATCGAAGTCAATACCATTTTCATCAGTGCATAGATGGCCATTTGTGGGCATAGGAATTTTGACGCCTTTGCAATCTTGCATGCCGAATTTCCTCAGAACATCCTTGAGGTATTTCTCCTGAGATATGAATATGCCATTGCGCCGTCGACAAATTTGAAGACCTAAGAAGAATTTCAACTCTCCCATCATAGACATTTGATATTCTTCACTCATCATATAGGCAAATTCATCACTATAACGTTGGTCAGTACAGCCAAAGATAATATCATCAATGTATATTTGGCACACAAACAGTTCACCATCATAAGATTTAGCAAAGAGAGTAGGGTCAAGTGAACCGGGTGTAAGCCATTCTTCATGAGGAATTCCTTCAAAGTATCATACCACGCCCGAGGGGCCTGCTTGAGGCCATAGAGGGCCTTGTTGAGTCTGAAGACTTTGTCAGGATTCTTTGGATCTTCAAACCCTGGGGGTTGAGCAACATATACTTCTTCCTTAAGCTTACCATTGAGGAATGCACTTTTCATATCCATTTGATATAAAGTGATATCATGATGATTAGCATAAGCAAGTAATATGCGAATAGCCTCAAGTCTAGCAACATGTGCAAAAGTTTCATCAAAATCAATTCCTTCAACCTGTGTGTAGCCTTGAGCTACAAGTCGTGCCTTATTCCTCACCACAAGGCCATTTTCATCTTGTTTGTTGCGGTAGATCCACATTGTGCCAATTATATTATGCTTGCGAGGATCTGGACGTTTGACCAGTTCCCATACATTGTTGAGCTCGAACTGATGTAATTCTTCTTGCATGGCCTGAATCCACTCAGGCTCCAGAAATGCTTCATCTACCTTAGTGGGCTCTGTGATAGAGACAAAAGCATAGTGCCCACAAAAGTTAGATAAATGTGAAGCTTTTGAGCGTGTGAGAGGACCTGGTGCTTCAATGTCATCGATGATCTTTTCAACTTGCACTTCTTTTGCAACGCGAGGATGAGCTGGTTGTCGTCGAGGAATTTGATCAGCATTTTCTTCAGCACCATTTTCTTCAGCATTTTCTTCAGGTGCATTAGCTCGACGTTCTTCATGTTCTGGAATGAATTCTTCAGCAGATTCTTCAGTAGGAATGACATCCTCAGTCGCCTTGAACTTGATAGAGTCCTCAGGTGCTGGTTCATCTATCACAGAAGGTAGGTGCTCTCTTTGCGAGCCATTAGTTTCATTGAATCAAGACATCTACAGTTTCAACAATCTTGTGAAGAACATTGTTGAAGACTCAGAGGTGTGCGAGTCCTTTCCGTAACCAAGCATAAAACCTTCATGTGCTTTCGGTGCAAATTTAGCATTGTGATGAGGATCTCTAATCCAACATTTAGCACCAAAGACTTTGAAATAACTCACATTCGGTTTCCTGTCAGTGAGGAGTTCATGCCAGTCTTCTTGAAGAATTTGTGAAGATATACTCTGTTGATGATGTGGCATGCAGTGTAAATTGCCTCAATCCAGAAGTGACGAGGCGTCTTGTACTCATCAAGCATAGTGCGAGCCATCTCAACAAGAGTTCCGTTCTTGCGCTCCATGATGCCATTTTGCTGAGGAGTATAAGGAGCAGATAACTCATGAGTAATACCAAGTTCATCAAGATAGTCATCAAGACCAGAATTCTTGAACTCAGTTCCATTTTCACTCCTTATGTGCTTGATATTCACACCAAAGTTGGTTGAAGCCCTCGAGGAAAATCGTTTGAAGACTTCCTGCACTTCATGTTTGTAAGTAACAATGTGTACCCATGTGTAACGAGAGTAATCATCAACAATAACAAAGCCATATAGAGATGCATCATTAGTGACTGCTGAGTAATGATTAGGACCAAAGAGGTCCATGTGAAGCAATTCAACTGGTCGAGTAGTGGTCATGATAGTCTTTGCTGGATGCTTGGCCTTGGTCATTTTTCCAGCTTCACATGCTCCACACAAGTGATCCTTGAGGAATTTGACATTCTCTATGCCAATGACATGCTTCTTCTTCGCAAGCGTGTGCAAATTCCTCATGCCTGCGTGACCAAGTCGTCGATGCCATAGCCAGCCTTCTGAAGCTTTTGCAAGTAGGCACACGGCTAGTTGCGGTCCTGTAGAGAAATCAACAATATACAAGTCTCCTCTCCTAAAGCCTTCGAAGACTTTGGAATTGTCAGCTTCCATAACCACAACACAACGATACTTGCCAAAGACAACAACCATATCAAGATCACAAAGCATTGAGATCGACATGAGGTTGTATCCTAAGGACTCAACAAGCATGACTTTGTCCATGTGTATGTCCTTAGAGATCGCAACCTTACCTAGACCCAATACCTGACTTTTGCCTTTGTCAGCAAAGATGATATGCTTCAGATGTGATGGTGATAAGGGAGCATCCATCAATAGATTCTTGTCACCAGTCATGTGATTTGTACATCCACTATCGAGGACCCACTCAGAGGCTTTGGGAAGATCATCCTGCAGATGAATTAGTGCAACTTACGAACTCATATACTTCATCAGTGAGGAATATGAAATCAAATCCATCAGATGAATTTCATCAAGCAGTAAAACAGATATAGAAGTATGAGGACGTGTGAAATGAAAGTTCATTTCTTCATGATTAGCCTGCGTCCTTTCAGGCAATTTTGCCAGGCCCCCAGCAAATTCTTCAGACGTTAAAGCATCGCCCGAGACCTGACCCTGCAGAAGAGATTAGTTCTTTTTATTCACCACCCACATCTGAAGGGGTGGCAAAGAGTTCATCACTCTGCGGGCTCCATATGAGAATGGTGGCATAGAAGCCAATCCATTTTGTTTCACATAAGAGGGGTTAGGGTAAGCATATGAATAAGCAGAGAAATTCTTCGAGGACTTATGAACATAATGATTTGAAAAATAATGCACATATTCATAGCCCTTAGCTCTACCCTGCGAAACAGAGTTGTTAGCACGATGATAATCATATAAGGACTTTGATCCTTTTGAGGAATTTGATCCATGTGAGGAATTTGGTCCGTATGAAGAGTTTGATCTGGGGTTCCTATTCTTCACAGGTGGTGTCATGAGGACATTCACCTGAAGACTTTCAAGGCACCTTTTGGGAACCCAGATTTTCTTCATAGGGGAACCGTTCCTGCAATTAGTGCCAACATATCTAGCAAATACTTCACCATTATGAGTTTTGAACAGTTTATAGTTGGAGTCAAATGACTCATCAGAAGAATGAAGAGATTCACATGTAAAGCCAGATAAGTTAGATGGATCAACTGTAGGTCCCTTTGCAGCAACCCATGAGGTTTTGGGGTACTGCTCAGGCTTCCAATATGTTCCATCAGCATTGAGTTTCCTCTCAAAGGCAATACCCTCTTTCCTGGGGTTCCTGTTGAGGATCTTCTTTTTAAGCACATCACAAAGAGTCTGATGCCCTTTGAGGCTTTTGTACATGCCTGTCATGTACAATTCCTTCAGCCCTGCATCGTCGGTGATACTAGCAATGTCCTCAGATGAGGAATTAGTGATACCAGAGGCAGGAGAAGAATTTGTAACAATTGAAGCATTTGAACATTCAGGTGAAGAATTAGCAGATTCACGTTCAATGCACTTTAAGCATGGAGGAACAAATTCTTCCTGATAAGCGCTGATTTGTTGAGCAAGTAATGAATCGCGCTCCTTCTAAAGATCTTCATAACTCACTCTTAGCTTCTCAAGATCTTGCTTCCTTTGAAGAAATTCATAAGAAAGCTTCTCATGATCAGACAAGAGAGTGTTATGATGACCTTGAAGGCTGTCAAACCTAGATCAAGTCTTTGAAGATTTTCAGTCAGGGCTTTAGTGCGATCCATTTCTTCACCCAACATATCATCACTTTTGTCTAGCATGTTTTGAACCTTTTCCAAGGCCATTTGTTGTTTAATGGCAATGCAAACTAGTTTGGTATAACTAGGTTCAACATCATCATCAGATTCATCATCACTAAACTCGGATGAGGAACATTCGGTTACCTTGGCACCGTTTGCCATGAGGCATGGTGCAGAAGATGATGGATCTGGTTCGAAAGTCATCGTTTTGAGAAATTCCTTAAAGTCCTCAAACCAAGGACCATGACGGGTTTGATGACCTTCATAGACGCCAGAGATTCCGTCCCAGATAAGCTTCGCATTGCAAAGATGCATAATGCGCTTGAATTCATCTCTGGATAGGCAGGAACAGATGATGTCCTTCGCCATGATGTCAAGTCAAGTGTACTTGCGAATGTCATCAGCGTCCGCCTTCTTGCATAGCTCGCTGTTCATTGCCATGAGGCGCTTCCTCATCATGGCCTTCCACTTGGGATACTCATGACCGTCAAAGATAGGGCATGTAAATTTCTTCATACCTGCGGTCGACATAACTAAAACTCCAGGCGGTTAAACCAAAATCACACAGAACAAGGGAGTACCTTGCTCTGATACCAATTGAAAGTGCCTTATGTCGACTAGAGGGGGGGGGGGGTGAATAGGAGATTTTTATGAATTCTTCACTGAGGAATTTGCCGGTGAGGAAATTCCTTAGCGAAGAACTACTTGCAGCAGAATAAGTACTCAGAAGTAAGCATAACAGAATACAAGCATGGTCATTGAGGGAGTCCTGGATTAGGGGGTGTCCGGATGGCCGGACTATAACCTTTGGCCGGACTCCTGGACTATGAAGATACAAGATTGAAGACTTCGTCCCGTGTCCGGATGGGACTTTCCTTGGCGTGGAAGGCAAGCTTGGCGATACGGATATGTAGATCTCCTCCCATTGTAACCGACTATGTGTAACCCTAGCACTCTCCGGTGTCTACATAAACCAGAGGGTTTTAGTCCGTAGGACGAACAACAATCATACCATAGGCTAGCTTCTAGGGTTTAGCCTCTCTGATCTCGTGGTAGATCTACTCTTGTACTACCCATATCATCAATATTAGTCAAGCAGGAGTAGGGTTTTACCTCCATCGAGAGGGCCCGAACCTGTGTAAAAACATCGTGTCCCTTGTCTCCTGTTACCATCCTCCTAGACGCACAGTTCGGGACCCCCTACCCGAGATCCGCCGGTTTTGACACCGACATTGGTGCTTTCATTGAGAGTTCCTCTGTGTCGTCATCTTTAGGCCCGATGGATCCTCCAATCATCGACAATGATGCGGTACAGGGTGAGACTTTTCTCCCCGGACAGATCTTCATACTTGGCGGCTTTGCACTGCGGGCCAATTCGCTTGGCCATCTGGAGCAGATCGAAAGCTACGCCCCTGGCCATCAGGTCAGATTTGGAGTTTAAACTGCACGGCTGACGTCCGTAGAGACTTGATCTTCGACGGATCCGAGCCACAGCCGAGCAAGCCGCACTGTCTCAATGGGCATGATTTAGCTCTGCCACCGAACAGTGCCCTGGAGGCCGCACCCGTGTCCGCTCCGACCCTTAGCTTGGAGCCGACTGCGCAAATCGAGGACGGGTGGCTGGACACCGCCTCGGGGGCTGCAGTCTCTACAGCGATCGAGCCGAACACCAGCTTTGTCCTCTGCGAAGCTCGTGACTCCAAGATGCCGGACTCCTCGCCGGACTCTGAACCTTCCGCGCCCCTGCCGATCGAATCCGATTGGGTGCCAATCATGGAGTTCTCCACCGCGGACATCTTTCAGCACTCGCCCTTCGGCGACATTCTGAATTCACTAAAGTCTCTCTCTTTATCAGGAGAGCCCTGGCCGGACTATGGTCAGCAAGGTTGGGATACGGATGACGAAGAAATTCAGAGCCCACCCACCACCCACTTCATAGCCACTGTCGATGATTTAACCGACATGCTCGACTTCGACTCCGAAGACATCGACGGTATGGACGACGATGTAGGAGACGAACAGGAACCAGCACCTATAGAGCACTGGACAACCACCTCATATCATGATGTATACATGGTGGACACACCTAAAAGAAACGACGACGAGGAACAAAGGGACGCAACGAGGGATCGTTCCCTCAAAAAGCAGTCAAAGCGGCGGCGTAAGCGCCGCTCCAAACCCCACCTCGACAGAGACAGCAGCCATGCACTCCAGCCACAGAGCAGGGAGAACCGGCGAACGACGAACATGCCATCGAGCAACCGTCCGAACAGGGCAACTTGGATGAACAAACCGAACAACCCGTCCCCGGCGAAAATAACAGTCCGGACGACCTCACGCCGGACAAGTTACTGGAGCAGAAGAACCTCCACAAAAGGCTCGTCTCCACTGCGCGTAGCCCGAAAAAGCAGAAGCGGAAGCTCAAAATAGCGGAAGATGCACTCAGAATTAGATGGAGCAAAGTACTCAACACCGCAAACAAATACGGCGACAGTCGCCACACAAAGAGCTATCCGAAGCGAAAATTGCTGCCAGAATTTGATGAGGAGGCCTTAGAGCCCCTGCAGTCAAAAAATAAGGAAGCCACCCGGTCAGGTGAACAACCCCATGGCCAACATAGAGCAGCAAAGGGCGCCACACACAAGCCGGCACGCGATCCACAAGGATTCGCATCAAAAAGACGGCCCAGCCAGATCTATCTACGGGCCAAGAAAGCAAGCTCTAGTAAGCAATGCAACACATCAAGTATCCGAACATCACGGTAGACCCAAATATAGGGGTGCCGCACACCCCCCATGTTTCACCGATGAGGTGCTGGATCATGAATTTCCAGCGGGATTCAAGCCCGTAAACATAGAGGCATACAACGGAACAACAGACCCTAGAGTCTGGATTGAGGATTACATCCTCCACATACACATGGCTAGGGGAGATGACTTCCACGCCATAAAATACTTACCCCTCAACCTCAAAGGGCCAGCCCGGCATTGGCTTAAAAACCTTCCCGAAAACACCATTGGAAGTTGGGAAGAGCTCGAGGATGCTTTTCGGGCAAATTTTCAAGGGACCTATGTCCGACCTCCGGATGCAGACGATTTAAGTCACATAACTCAACAACCCGGAGAGTCAGCCCGGAAATTCTGGAACAGATTCCTTACTAAAAAGAACCAGATAGTCGACTGTCCGGACGCCCAAGCCTTAGCAGCTTTCAAACACAACGTCCGAGACGAATGGCTCATGTACACCTCGGCCAAGAAAAGCCAAGAACAATGGCCGCATTAACAAGCCTCATGACCCGCTTTTGCGCAGGAGAGGACAGCTGGTTGGCAAGATGCAGTACTAGCGACCCAAGTACATCCGAAGTTAGGGATGGAAACGAGAAACCGCGACGCAGCAAGGACCAGCGCCGGACCAAGGGAAACAGCCCGAAGAGCACGGCAGTCAATGCCGGATTCAAAAGCTCTCGGTAGAATCAGAAAAAGCTGCCCCTCAAAGATAACAGGGATGAGCTATCTAACCTAAACAAAATCTTGGATAAGATATGCCAAATCCACAGTACTCCCGGGAAGCCTGCAAACCATACCCACAGAGATTGTTGTGTCTTCAAGCAATCCAAAAAACTCAACGCCAAACACAAGGGGCTCGACACACCAAGCGAGGACGATGACGAACCCCACAAGTAGAGCACCGGAAAACAAAAGAATTTCCCACAAGAAGTCAAAACAGTAAACTCACTTCACGTGACAAAAGGAAAAAAACAGAGTGGCGCCTATAGAGATATGCGCCATACGGCCTATCCCAGAGGAGTCCCGCCACTGGTTGTTAAAACCAATCACCTTCGACCATCAGGATTACTCTAGAAGTATCCGGAATGCAGGCTGGACTGACTTGATATTAGATCAGATAATTGACGGACTCCACTTTAAACAAGTCCTAATGGACGGCGGCAGTGATCTAAACCTGCTATATCAGGAAACAATCCGCAAAATGGGGATAGACCCAACAAAAATTCACCATAGCAACACTTCCTTTCAAGGGGTAACGCCAGGCCCATATGCCCATTGTACGGGCTCTCTCCTTCTAGAAGTTATGTTCGGCTCCCCCGACAACTTCCGCCGCGAAAAGCTAACCTTCCACATCGCCGCATTTACAAGTAGCTATCAAGCACTACTGGGACGCGAAGCTTTCACCCGCTTTAATGCAATACCGCATTAGGCATCTCTTACACTTAAAATGCCCGGTCCGCGAGGCACCATCTCATTAAAGGGAAATATCGAGTGCTCCTCGAGCGCGGAAGATTGTGCGGCTGCCTTGACAGCCACACACTAAACCGGCTTCACTAATCAAAGCACCTAAACAGGTCGTTCAGACCCCAGACATGGCTAGAAGAGTCCAGCGTAAACATACAAGGGCTTACTAGCCGCATACCCCGCATAAGGGGCTCATGCATATACAACAAGAGACAATAAAGCTCAATTTTATTCATTTTTTGAATTATACTTTGTTTATTTAATATAACGTACATTTTCGCATGATCTTTTTCAACTAAGTTCCTATCTTTTACAGATGAACACCGTGCTACACCCGTCCAGGATACGGCACAACGGAGACATAGGCGCAGACGTGCAGTAGGGACCCGTTCCAAGGATTCTTTTTAGACTAAGACCCTGCGTAAAACTTTTTTACTGTCTCTTGTTGATACACATCCCCCGGTTTCGTCATATAACCGAGGAGGAGGCTGGCGTCTTGGCATGTGGCCACGTCAGAATTTTGCGCGTACCTAGACACCAGGGGCGTTGCTCAGCCCGTTTTCATAAAGACCGAATACCTTAGGGAGTGTTCGGCGTCGCGAGTTTGACCTTATATGCATCAGCTCCGAATCATGTCTTTGGTCAAATGTTGGGTTTTCCCGGCTCCTATGTTTTGCTGCCTTACGTTCCTCTCTATCGGCTAAGGCGGCACCAGGAGAACTACTGCGATTGTGCCCCGGTTCGGCCAGGCGAGCACCTCAGTAGAGAAAGCCGAAAACTGACTGTCATGATATAGCGTGAGACTAGTCAACCACTCGATGACCCGCCGAAATCTTTAGGATTCCTCCGCATTAACGAAGGGCCGTTTCCCGGCCAGGCACACACGCGCCCCGAATTAAGGTGAGCGCGGTGCCTCTAGGGGCTATATAGTAGCCCCACTATCAAACTCCTATGGCTAAGTGAAAGTGATAAAGCATTATAGTCCGGTTTCCTAGTTCGTCGCGCTATCACCTCCTTAATAGGACCAAGACGTTGGATCAAGTGTGAAAATGCACCTTTTGCAAACACCCCCGCATTATATGCGTAAAGTCAAGACTGCCATCTTTCATTTTATATATACATATAAATTAACGGCCGCACATGATGTATTTTAATTCTTGAAGGCACAATTATAAAAAGCATTTATATTCCCCCGAAACATTGTTCTACAATAATACATGTTATTCGAACATAATATCCTTCGAAACCTTGCGTCTCTATTAAACGAGCGTCCCGCAGAACTTCACGAAAATAGTGCTTGGCGTGTACTGCTCCGACTGAATCTTGGGATGCAACAAATGACGGCCTTCATCTCCGCCCAGTATGTCTTGACATGGGCAAGAGCCATCCGCGCACCCTCTATGCACGCCGACCTTTTCATTGCATTGATATGCGGCACCGCACCAAGGAACTGCTGCACCAAGCGAAAATAACTCTTCGGCTCGGGCCTTTCCGGCCACAGATGACTCACGACATACTTCATGGCGAGTCCGGATAACCTATGCAGCTTCGCCCATGCGGCCAAATGATCGGTTAATGGAAGTGGGCGCTCTGGATTGTGGAACTACGACCACAAAAGCTTTTCCACTTCGTGATCCTTTTGATCTCGAAAGTGTTCGGCCGCGTCCGCGTCACTCGCTGCCAAGTCCAGATAAGTGTCCGCCGCACTCCACAGCCGGTCCAATGGAGCATATTTAGGATCCCCGAACTTCATCCGCAGCATAAAGGGCTTTCTAGCCACAATATCTCCGGCCTGACGTAGCTCCTCCTTCATAGCTCTCATCGCAGAGCGAGCATCCTTGGCCTCGGTAGTGGCCTTCTTTAGGTCCTTCTATTCCGCCTGATCTTCTTTTTCAAGAAGGTTGCAGCGGTCGGCAGCATTCTTCAACTTCATAGCCATCTCAGCCATTTCCTTCTTGCTTTGGCAGTGAGTAGCCTGTTCGGCTTTCAGCTCTTCAGCCGCCTTTAAGGCAGCCGCATCGCTTATCCTGGCTTGCTCCTTGGCTCGGGCAAGTTCCGCCTGAAGGTTCTCCATGGCAGCAACACCATCTGCATCAAGCACACACATTGTAAGATACGGGCATCAACCTCCTCTTACCAGGTGCCTTCGGAGAAATTACACACCTTGTGCCTCGTCAAGCCGCTTGTTGACAAACTCGATGTCGGCATCTGCCACGTCAAGTTGCCGCTTTAGCTCGGCAAATTCATCAGTCCGACTAGCCACCGAACACTTCGCCACCTACATACAAAGAGCGACATATTATACCTGGGATTATGATCCCCGGCACGCCGTCATTTTTACAACGCACCGAGTCTCAGGAGCTACTATCTACACAGGGCGCATCTCATATATGCGGAACTGTCAAAAGGTACATCATTTTGCGTACCTCAAAACCTGTCAGTAAACTCCTGACGGCCTCGTACAACCCGCTCTCCGCGGATGAAATCCTTTCAATCACCGTACCCATCAACGCATGGTGTTCTTCTGAGATAGACGCTCGCCCGAGCAGATCCTTCAGCTCCTCCGACCGTGCACCGGACGGTGCCGGACTTGTCCGATGACCCTTTTCAAAGGCCGGACGTGGAGGACCTTGGGGGGCCATACGATTGCCTTCCGACCCTGATGGATTCGGAGAAACCCTCCGTGATGACACCTCAGGGTCGCCCGCCTCGCAAGGCGGTACGGCAGGGGGAGGCGTTCCGCTCTCCATCATCTCCGGACAAAGATCCCCCGAGGACGAGCTCTGCTGAGAAGGGCTGAGATCCGAACTACAAGGTAAAATTTCGGTTATCTTCCTCAGAAATAGAATAGGGATGTCTCTTATTTTAAAACTCCCCTCTCTACTTACGGCTCGGTGGAGGGCTGATCCCTTTGGGGGGGCACTGAGTCTGGCCGAGGCTTCCCCCAAGCAGGACCCTCGACGAAGATTTCTTCCCCGCTTTGAGACCATGGTCTCCTGGTCTTCGAGGCGGTCCTATTCTTCCTGGATAGAGGAATTCTTGATTCCTCCTTTCTCGACAGCCTCCTTCGGGAGGCGGTAGCCTTTGTTCCCCTTCGCCTTCTTCCAAAGGTGCAACATCCAAGATCCTGGTTAACACGGGATCCGGCGTGGTCTCGGGGAGGGGCCGGACCCCTGATTAGCTTTGCTTTCGCTATCCACTCCTGTTTAAGGGACATCTCTTTTAAGGGCAATTTTATGATAAATATACGAATAGCGTGTCCGGGTACAGGGCTACTTACTTGAGTATCTGGGCGATTGCAGCTCTGACCTGCGTCTTCGGTCAAGTCCGGACACATTGCTTGTGATCCGAAGAACAATTTGTACATCTCCATGGGCGTCGCGCCCATAAAATGTTGGAGGGCTCGTGGTCCCTCCGGATTAAACTCCCACAGGCGGATGGGGCGACGTTTGCAGGGCAAGGTGTGGCGAATCAACACGACCTGCGTCACTACGACCAGATTGATGTCTCTTTCTAGGAGATCTCGAATGCGGCCCCGCAACAAGGGCACGTCCTTGGACGGCCCCCAATTAAACACTCTATTGACCCATGAAGCTAGCTGTGGTGGGGGACCTAAGCGAAAGGCAGGTGGCGCCACCCACTTGGTGCCCCTGGGAGCTGTGATATAAAACCACTCTCGTTGCCATAAGCCGAACTCCTCTTGAAAAGAGCCCTCGGGCCATGGAGCGTCAGCATTCTTGCTTATGACAGCACCTCCGCACTCTGCGTGCTGCCCCTCGATCATCTTTGGCTCAACTTTGAAGGTCTTAAGCCACAATCCGAAGTGAGGAGTAATACGAAGGAAGGATTCGCACACGACAATGAATGATGATATGTGGAGGATGGACTCCGGAGCCAAGTCGTGAAATTCCAGCCCATAATAAAACATGAGCCCCCTCACGAAGGGGTCCGTCGGGAAGCCTAGCCCCCGAAGGAAGTGAGACGCGAACACCATGCTCTCACCAGGCTTGGGAGTGGAAATAACCTGCCCTTGAGCAGGCAGCCTATGCGAAATTTCACCGGTTAGATACCTGGCATCTCTTAGCTTTAGCACGTCTTCTTCCGTAACGGAGGAAGGCATCCACCGGTCTTGAGGGTCGGAACCGGACATCATCGAAGGTCCGAAGCGCCTTAATCTGGAGCTTTGGGTGTTGGAACTCAAGGTGAGAGGCGGATTCGATTGAGATTGAAAGAAAGGAGTCGAGCCTTGGTCTCTTTATAAAGAGGTTGAATACCAAGAGACCTCCCCGTGACTGTTTGGGACTCGCCTTCGATAGAGGGGACATACCAACTGGCACGATTGGGTTACCCACGCCCGTATTAATGAGAATCCCGGAATAAGGGGACATGATCTCTGCTTCGATAAGACTGCCGAGGAAACCGCCTCGCTGAACGCGCTGAGGTGGGACAGTAAAAACGATTCGAATAAAGGCTTGGTCGTGGTGAGATGTTACGCTGCGGAATACATCAGCAGATTGGATTTGTGTAAATATTATTCTCTCTACGGTGGTATGTGGAACTTATTTTGCAGAGCCGGACACTATCCTTGTGTTCAAAATCTTCTATGAAGTATTCGTAGGAGGAACCCGCCTTGCAATGCCGAAGACAATCTGCGCGCCGGACTCGTCGTCATTGAAGCCTGGTTCAGGGGCTACTGAGGGAGTCCTGGATTAGGGGGTGTCCGGATGGCCGGACTATAACCTTTGGCTGGACTCTTGGACTATGAAGATACAAGATTGAAGACTTCGTCCCGTGTCCGGATGGGACTTTCCTTGGCGTGGAAGGCAAGCTTGGCGATACGGATATGTAGATCTCCTCCCATTGTAACCGACTCTGTGTAACCCTAGCCCTCTCCGGTGTCTATATAAACCGGAGGGTTTTAGTCCAGGACGAAGACCAATCATCCCATAGGCTAGCTTCTAGGATTAGCCTCTCGATCTCGTGATAGATCTACTCTTGTACTACCCATATCATCAATATTAGTCAAGCGGGAGTAGGGTTTTACCTCCATCGAGAGGGCCCGAACCTGGGTAAAAACATCGTGTCCCTTGTCTCCTGTTACCATCCGCCTAGACGCACAGTTCGGGACCCCCTACCCGAGATCCGCCGGTTTTGACACCGACAGTCATCATGATGAAATGAAGACAAGCACAGAGTACGTAAAGCGTAATCACATGATAACACAAGATGAAGACAAATAGGCTGAAGAAATTGAACTGAGGAAATTGAGAAAGTCTTCAAACACAGATATGAACAATCACTCAACACAGTAATGAGGAAATAAAAGAGTTGAGGAAATAGAACAAGTAAGCTTGGTGAAGACAATGATTTGGTAGAGTTCCAACTGCTGTCTCAGTTGTACGTCTGGTTGGAGCGACCGAGTATTTAAACTCGAGGACACACAGTCCCGGGCACCCAGTCGCTGAGCACGCAGCTCTGGACACCAAGTCCTCACCGTATTCTCCTTGAACTAAGGTCACATAGACCTCGTCCAATCACTCGTGGTAAGTCTTCAGGCGACTTCCTAACCTTCATAGACTCGGTCACTCGGTGATCCACAATTCCTCTTGGATGCTCTAGACCATGACGCCTAACCGTCTGGAAGAAGCACAGTCTTCAAAGGTAAGAAGCGTCGGATCCACGCAGGATCAATCTCTTCAGTGATGCTCAATCACTTTGGGTTTGTAGGTGTTGGGGTTTGGGTTTTCCTCACTAGATGATTTTCACTCAAAGTCCTCGGAGGATGGGATGCTCTCAAATGACAAGTGTCGGTTTCTCTCGAGCAGCCAACCAGCTAGTGGTTGTAGGGGCGGCTATTTATAGCCTAGGGAGCAGCCCGACATGATAAGACATAAATGCCCTTCAATGATATGACCGTTAGGTGGATAAGATATTTTGGGACAGCTGGCGCGCAACACATCAACGGTCGGAAATTTGACTCTCAAATTCCTCAGGGCTATCATGTTCCTCACTGTGTAGGCAATCCGCACTAGCGAATTCCTAACTCCTAAGTCAGAAAAAATTCCTCAGCGACCAGAAGAACTTCGTCTCTGTCACTGAAGAAATTGACTGAACTGTATGAGATTTTCAATGGCTTCACTCGGAGGGATTGGTAGGTGTAGGATTTTGAGTTGACCATCACATGGAAATTTTTCTTTAGTATTTGCTTGACCCCCTTTAACAGTACGGTGTTTCCTATGACTCAAGAAAGACAAAACGAAACTACGAAAACAAAAGTCTTCACGCTTCATGTTCCTCAAATGAATACCAAGTCCTCAAGGTCACACCAATTTCTCCACTTTCAAATTCTTCAAAAAGTCTTCAGAATACCAAAGTCTTCAGTCGAAGAACTTCATTTTTAGGGGTCGACTTTCTCTGTAAATATCAAACTCCTCATAGACTTATAGACCTGTGTACACTCATAAACACATTAGTCCCTTAACCTATAAGTCTTCAATACACCAAAATCACTAAGGGGCACTAGATGCACTTACAAAACAAAGCAAGTATTAAAGTGATGGAGATTGATATGATGAAAATAAACCCGGGGGCCATAGGTTTCACTAGTGGCTTCTCTCAAGAGCATAAGTATTCTATGGTGGGTGAACAAATTACTATTGAGCAATTGACAGAATTGAGCATAGTTATGAGAATATCTAGGTATGATCATGTATATAGGCATCACGTCCGAGACAAGTAGACCGACTCCTGCCTGCATCTACTACTATTACTCCACTCATCGACCGCTATCCAGCATGCATCTAGAGTATTAAGTTAAAACAGAGTAACGCCTTAAGCAAGATGACATGATATAGAGGGATAAATTCATGCAATATGATAAAAACCCCATCTTGTTATCCTCGATGGCAACAATACAATACGTGCCTTATGCCCTTCACATCCTTTGGTAAAGGACACCGCAAGATTGAACCCAAAGCTAAACACTTCTCCCATTGCAAGAACTACCAATCTAGTTGGCCAAACCAAACGGATAATTCGAAGAGACTTGCAAAGATAACCAATCATACATAAAAGAATTCAGAGAAGATTCAAATATTGTTCATATATAAACTTGATCATAAACCCACAATTCATCGGACTCAACAAACACACCGCAAAAAGAAGATTATATCGAATAGATCTCCACGAGAGAGGGGGAGAACATTGTATTGAGATCCAAAAAGAGAGAAGAAGCCATCTAGCAGCTACTAGCTATAGACCCGAAGGTCTGAAGTAAACTACTCACACTTCATTGGAGGGGCTATGGTGATGATGTAGAAGCCCTCCGTGGTGGATGCCCCCCTCGTGAGCTCTGAATAGGCCCCAAGATGGGATCTCGTGGATACAGGAAGTTGCGGCGGTGGAATTAGGTTTTTGTCTCCTATTCTGATTATTTGGGGGTATGTAGGTATATATAGGAGAAAGGAGTACGTCGGTGGAGCAACAGGGGGCCCACAAGGCAGGGGGACGCGCCCTAGGGGGGGGGGCGCCCCCACCCACGTGACCGCCTCTGTTACTTCTTGGAGTAGGGTCCAAGTATCCTGGATCACGTTCGGTGAGAAAATCACGTTCCCGAAGGTTTCATTTCATTTGGACTCCGTTTGATATTCCGTTTCTTCGAAACACTAGAATAGGCAAAAAACCCAGCAATTCTGTGCTGGGCCTCCGGTTAATAGGTTAGTCCCAAAAATAATATAAAAGTGGAAAATAAAGCCCAATATAGTCCAAAACTGTAGATAAAGTAGCATGGAGCAATCAAAAATTGTAGATACGTTGGAGACGTATCAAGTGTCAACTTTAGGAATTAGTGATCCCACTATTTCCGAATGAGAAGAATTTTGCTTATGTGGAGAGTAGAAAAATTTCTATGCTTGTAGATCATGAAAAGAATGCTTTGTGTGATGGTTATATTGTTGAATTCATTCATGATGCTACTGAAAATTATTATGAGGGAGGAATATATGCTTGTATGAGTTGCAATAATATCAAGTTTCCTTTCTATGTGCTTAAAGTTTTAAAGTTATACTTGTTTTGCCTTCCTATGCTAGTTGATTCTTGTTCCTATAAAGTACATTATCACAAAATCCGTAGGCATATGAAGTGGGTTATATTTAAATGTGCTAGTCATATTCTTCATGATGCTCTCTTTATTTTTCAATTCTTTTCTTTTATGAGAGCATCATTGAAATCATCATGCCTAGCTAAAAGGCACTAAAGAAAAGCGCTTGTGGGGAGACAACCCAACATTTAACCATACTGTTTTTGCGTGTTTACATGATTAAGCTACTGTAGTAATAATGTTTTATAGCTTTTGTTTCAATAAAGTGCCAACTAAGACCTTTGGGAAGACTTGGGTGAAAGTTGATGTGATCTTGCTATAAAAAACAGAAACTTTGCGCTCACGAGATTAGCTGCCATTTTTTATAGACGAGTGATTTTGAGTTGATTCTTTTTGCAGAAGATTAATAGACAAATTCCTCACGTCCACCAATTTATTTCATAATTTTTGGAGTAGCATAAGTATGGTTGCTGTTCAGATCATTACAGACTGTTCTGTTTCTGGCAGATTCTATTTTCACTGCATAGTTTGCTTGTTTTCTAGTTTCTATGGCTTATATTTCTCAATATAAATTATAGAAATGGTATCGTACAGTAGGAATTGTGTGATAAAAATTATGAACCATGTCTTTCACAATACCAAAGTGAATGGTTTACTCTTCATCATACTAACCTATTCATGAAGTTCCATTAAGTTTTGTGTGATTGAAGTTTTCAAGCTTTGAGTGAGATATCGATATAAGGAGAATAAGGAGTGGAAATACCCTAAGCTTGGGGATGCCCAAGGCACCCCAAGGTAATATTCAAGGAAGACTCAAGCGCCTAAGCTTGGGGATGCTCCGGAAGGCATCCCCTCTTTCATCTTCAAAACTATCGGTATACCTTACTCAGAGCTATATTTTTATTCGTCACATGATATGTGTTTTGCTTGGAGCATATTTTTAATTTTACTTCTTGTTTGAATAAAATCATTGGATTTGAAATCTTGAATGAAAAAGAATCCTCCCATGGCTAGTTAATTATTTGACTACTCAGTGTTCTTCACTTATATCTTTTGGAGTAGTTTGTCATTTACTCACGTGCTTCACATATATCCTATGAGTAAATGGTTGAATGAATTGAATATCATAAATTTGAATTTATATATGTTTCATATGCTTATACCATGGGGAGTAATGACTTCACACAGAATAAGTATGTCGGTGTACAAAAGTAGGGGCTCTCCTTTTGACCCCTTTACTTGTGCACTGGCAGTCAGAGCCACGCGCCACGGCCACACCTAGCAGGGCAGACGGGGGAAGCCGGAGAGAAACCGAAGCACAAGACAACCGAGGAAATGCCAATACCAGAGACACAAAGAGCAAGCAGGCAAGCTGGGTTCCCCCAGAAAGACCCTTGCTGGGGCGACCCCCGCAGCCCCGGCAAGGACCTTGCCGAGGCAGTTTGCCCAACACCAACAGAGCGAGCCACCCTTGAGCCCAAGAGTTCCAAACGCCGCTAGCGACTATGTTGGGACCAGGGCTCGGGAGGCACCTCTGTGGTCGCATGCAGATCTTCGTCAAGATCATGAACACACAAGATCAGATGAGGACTAGAAGACGGTGACCCCCGGCAAGCGCCTTGCCGGGGACAACTACAACGCCATCAGCAGGGCCGCTGCCAGGACCGCACCAGCCAAGACTCCACCGCCGTCCCCAAGCAGTTGCTAGCTCAACCAGCTAGGCAGGCACCTGCGTCGCGACGGGCAGCTTCTACGCCAACTCAGCAAGCACCTGCGTGGTGCCATGCAGATCTTCATGAAGGCCCTACCACCGCTCCACCTCAACTGCCTGCCTGCCTACATGGCACCGCACGCATCGCTGGCTTGGACGCGTGTCGAAGCGAGGCGGAGCAGCGACGGATGGGACGGGACCCATTCCCGTCCCCAATAAAGCTAATGGACACCTAAGTAGCGGATTTAGTGCGCTTTGTCCTGTAACACCAAGCGATAAGCTCGCACACTGTAGACCTTTCCACCTCCTGTGTGCCACTGTGGCAACCCCTTTTTCTTATAAAAGGAGGCCCGAGGCGACTAGGAGAAGGATTCAGACCCTTGGAGAAGTTACGTCCCTCGTAGCTAGCTCAAGAACTGCAAGAACACTCTAATACACACACCAAAGCAGAACTAGGGTTTTACATGCTCTCGCGGCCCGAACCTGGGTAAATGATCTGTGTGTTTGTGCTGGGTGCTGATCCTGCTCTCCTCACGACCCCGTGCCCCGCAACCGTTGTAGGGATCATCGTGGTCCCATAGGTGTCGTTCCTTGAACACTGACAAAGTATAGGTAGTAAACTTATTGAAAGTTAGCAAACGCAGAATTGGTCACTTGAACAATTCATGAAAGAATATTGAAGGAAGAGAGATTTCACATATAAATATACTATCTTGGACATCTTTTTGTAATTTTGAGCACTCATTAAAATATGACATTCTAAAAGGTTGATGTTGGACAAACAAGACAACGTAATGGGTTATGTCTTCTTATATCCGAAATAAAGTATATTGTCATGGATCGTCCAACATGCCGAGCTTGCATTTCCCCCTCATGCTAGCCAAATTCTTTGCACCAAGTAGAGATACTACTTGTGCTTCCGAATATCCTTAAACCCGGTTTTTCCATGAGAGTCCACCATATCTACCTATGGATTGAGTAAGATCCTTCAAGTAAGTTGTCATTGTTGCACGCAATAAAAATTGCTCTCTAAATATGTATGATCTATTAGTGTGGAGAAAATAAGCTTTATACGATCTTGTGATGTGGAAGCAATAAAAGCGACGGACTGCATAATAAAGGTCCCCATCACAAGTGGCAATATAAAGTGACGTTCTTTTGCATTAAGATTTTGTGCATCCAACCTTAAAAGCGCATGACAACCTCTGCTTCCCTCTGCAAAGGGCCTATCTTTTATTCTTGTCTTATACCTTATGCAAGAGTCATGGTGATCTTCACCTTTCCTTTTTACATTTTATCCTTTGGCAAGCACATTGTGTTGGAAAGATCTTGATATATATATCCACATGGATGTAGGTTTTCATAAATTATTATTGTTGACATTACCCTTGAGGTAAAAGGTTGGGAGGCAAAACTATAAGGCCCTATCTTTATTTGTGTCCAATTATAACTTTGAAACCATAAATATCACGTGAGTGTTAGCAATTGTGAAAGATTAAATGATAGTTGATCATGTGGAGTTTGCTAAATCAAAGCTCTGACATAGACCCTTCCTGAAAATAAGATGAATTGCAATTGTTTGATGACTGAGAACACGGTTTCCTAGTTTTCAAAAAAAAAATCATGATCTATACTTTAACATGTGAATAGCTTGTTACTTGATCATGAGAAGTTTTATGAGTTGAGCTACTGTTATGATATATAATGATGATAGAAAAAGTGATTGGAATTATCATTGATCAAATTTAAGAACTTGCTAGCATTCACACTTCATAAATTATTTCTTTTATCATTTACCTACTCGAGGACGAGCAGGAATTAAGCTTGGGGATGCTGGTACGTCCCCAACGTATCGATAATTTATGTATTCATGCCATGTTTACTATTGTTTTATATGATTTTGGTATGATTTGATTAGAACTAACCCGGACTGACGCTGTTTTCAGCAGAACTACCGTGGTGTTGTTTTTGTGTAGAAATAAAAGTTCTCGGAATGCGTTGAAAATCAACGGAGAATTTTTTTTGGAAAATATAAAAAATACTGGAACAACAATCTACCGGAGGGGAGTCCCGTGGGCCCCACGAGGGTGGGGGGTGCGCCCACCCCCCTGGGCGCACCCCCGTGCCTCGTGGACTGCCCGTGGGGCCCCCTGACTTGTTCTCGACGCCAACCTCTCCTATAAATTCCCAAACCTCCAGAAATTAACCTAGATCGGAAGTTCCGCCACCGCAAGCCTCTGTAGCCATGAGAAATCAATCTAGGCCCTCTCTGGCACCCTGCCGGAGGGGGCCATCATCACCGGAGGCCATGGAGAGGAGGATCCCGGAGGGGCCATCATCGCCATAAAGGCCAAGGACCAAAGGGAGAACCTCTCCCCATCTAGGGGGAGGCCATGGAGGAGTAAGCACAAGGGGGAGAATCTCTCCTCCTCTCTCTCGGTGGCACCGGAGTGCCATCAGGAGGGGAATCATCGCCGCGGTGATCGTCTTCATCAACATCACCATCCTCATCTCTTTTACGCGGTCCACTCTCTCACACCTCGCTGTAATCCCTACTTGAACATGGTGCTTTATGCCACATATTATGATCCAATGATGTGTTGCCACCTTATGATGTTTTGAGTAGATATCCTTTCTCTTTGGGTTGATTGATGATCTAGATTGGTATGAGTTGTATGTTTTATTTTGGTGCTGTCCTATTGTGCCCTCCGTGTCGCACAAGCGTGAGGGATTCCCGCTGTAGGGTGTTCCAATACATTTATGATTCGCTTATAGTGGGTTGCTTGAGTGACAGAAGCATAAACCCGAGTAAGGGGGTTGTTGCATATGGGATAAAGGGGACATGATGCTTTAATGCTATGGTTGGGTTTTGCCTTAATGATCTTTAGTAGTTGCGGATGCTTGCTAGAATTCCAATCATAAGTGCATATGATCCAAGAAGAGAAAGTATGTTAGCTTATGCCTCTCCCTCATATGAAATTACAATGACGACTACCGGTCTTGTTAACAATTGCCTAGGAGAATTCCGCACATCGATCCATCATTATTCCACACTCGCTATTTATAATATTTAGTAATATATTCTAACTTTATGATAACATCACCTACTTTTATATTTTAGCTCTCCGATATCATGCAAAGTTATCTTCTTCATACCCACAATGTAGTTTTATTTCTCGTTTCTAGTTGGAAGCAAACATTCGGTGTAATGTGAGAGTCATATCGATTGGCGGAATAGGACTTGAGAGAATATTGATCTTACCTTTAGCTCCTTGTGGGTTCGACACTCCATACTTATCACTTCCACCTTTGCGAATTGCTATGATGATTCCCATGCACTTGGGGATTATCAGCCATCTAGAGGTCTTACATATTTCTGACATACTTTACCCCAAGGCGGGTTATTTTCGACAACCTCTTAACCTGTCTGATTAGAACTATCAGGGGATTTCTCATTCCTCCTCTGGCGAGTAACAGGAACAAAAATTCCAGCTTTCAAGACTATACATGCGTAAAACTATTTTCCACTATTCCAATTTTTGTGCTTGATCATCACATTGACTTTCTTTTTTATTTCTTGCTTTTCAGGGGCCAAGCTAAACCCAGTAAAAAGTCAAAACCGAATAAGCCGACCAATGATGCCAATCTGTCAGAGCTGGAAAGACAACAACTAGAAACTTCTCACCCAACTGCTGATAATATTGCTGATGACTTGCCACCAGAAGACCACAATGTTGTCCTTTATCTGATGAATGTTAACCCGACTGATACCAATCTGCCGAGCCCTATCAGAACAGCCAGTCTTGTTAAGCCGGAAGAAAAGGATGATGATGTTACCATTACTGGTCATGGCTTCACAATCCCGGGTCATCCTACGGCCTTATCCAGGCACAACACCAAAGAAGAAATTTCTGCTGAGGATAAAGGTAAGTGGAAGGTGGACTTAGAGCGCTACACCCAGTTGAGCGCCCAAGACATCCATTCTGGATACTTGAACCGTTTATACACCAGCTGTGATTTTGAAGCCGACTTAGTGAACTTAATGAAGGATCGCCATGAGGTAAACACTATCACTTCCTTTCATATAAATATATTTCCATTAGCCGCCAAGTTTATTGGACTTGATAGAATAGAATGTGCCGTAAACTTCAATAGCTGCATAGATGAAAACCAGTAGCCCCCAAGGGCCGGTTTATATTTTGAATATGAACCAGGACTTATGCTAACAATACTTCAACTTTGCATATGTAGCCCCCAAGGGTCGGCTTAACAATTATGTTAAGTTGAAACTTATTTTGTAGAAATTGCATAAGTGTTCGTAGTCCTCATAAGCCGGATTACTTCCCCTTGTCCGGGTCATCCAATATGCTCATCTTTTGACAAGAGTAGTATGCATTAGCCCCCAAGTGCTAAGGACAATACTTGTATTGTGCTTGGGACTTTCGTAGTATTTGAAGAAGCAATAGACATTAGCCCCCAAGTGCCAAATATAATACTTGTATTGTGATTGGGACTTCATATAAATTCATTGCCATCTCACGAATTGTTTATCTCTTGCAGGCTGAGCTGACCAGTAGATAATCCCAAATTGCTGACCTCCGAGAAAATATCAAGTCTCAACAAGCAGAAACCACCAAGGCCAACGATGAAGTGACCAATGCTTTAGCAGCGATGGAAAAATTGAAGGAAAGCTTTAAAGCTAAAGAGGCAAGTTGGGATACAGAGAGGTCAACCCTGCTGAAGAGAGAGGAGGATGCTGAAGCCGCGCTTAAACCGATAATTGGGGAGTTATCCGGCCTAAAGCAGCAGATTATCATTATGTCATCAGCCATCTTTGGTAAGCACATATCCCCCTTGTTATAATCATATTAGAAGCGTCTGCCGGCTTACCCATAATTTTATTAATACAGGTTCTCGGAGCGCTAAGTTGGGCTCAGATATGCGCATCCGGCTTAATGCTGTCTACACTCTTGTGGAGCAGCTATATACTGGTGCCGAATGAACCATCGCTGCTATGATGCATAAGTAAACTCCTTCAACACTTATCCAAGACACCTTGAAGCAATTATCAGTGTTGCCCAAAAGAATTGATGACTTGAAACGGGGAGCTGCTAGGGCTGGCGCTTTAACTGCTTTAATCCGGGCCAAAGCATGGCAGGCCGATCTTGACCCGAAAGATTTATCCAACGGCTGCCCTAGTGTTAAAGAAGATGGACCGGACTTCAGTGCTGATGACTTCGCAGAAATAGCAAGAGCGATGCATCTGCTAGCAAGCAAGCTAGCTGATGAAACTAGCTTATCCTCATACCAGGCGGCTTATGATGTTGAGAACAAGAAGATTGGCGCGCCGGTTCATGAACCAACAGATCTTACTCCTCCGATTCGTAAGCACACCTTTGCCCCTGACATTTATCCATCCAATCTTATTGATGATGAAGCTATGTTTAGAGCGTTGACCGGTATCAACCGGGCTGCACCTGACTTCCAGCCGATGGATAAGCAAGGAGTTGAAGATGAAGAAGAGGTGCAAGAAGATCCTGAGGCCTCAACCCGCCAATAATCATAATACTTTTCTGTACTGGTAACTCCGATGAATGCTTAGTCTCGTTGGGCCATCAGATGCCTTGTAATAGGCTAGCTTAAACTCTTGATCGACTATGCCATCGTGCATATTTTGCTTTGCATGGCATTGTTGACCCACTAATTTAATATCTGCCACTTGTGCTTATGATTTAACAATTGGAATTTGTTCCTACATATAAACACATCACAAGTGTCCTGGCGGTTTACCGCAGGACGGGTCATAATGCCTAATATAAAACCACTGGCGACTAAGAACAGTTCATAACCAGGGCCGTCTTAATCATGATTGAATATATGCAAAAATATCATACATGTGATGTGACTAAAACTGCCGGCTTATCGTGCCACCGCAATAAGGGTAATGACCCAGAACTGTAGAAGATAAAAACTTCCAGTACTTAAAATTACCATATGTTGTTGGGTCATCATATACCTATGTTTGAGCTGTGCTATGCAACAAACTCTCTTTGGTATTTGTAACCCGGTCATTAAGCCTCCAAGTTTGAGAGCCGAAATCCCAATGTAATCAGAGTTGTGCTCTCATGAAAATATCATATTGTCTTGATAGACGAATCACTAAGGTAATCAGAGCTGTGCTCTCATGAAATTTTCATTTTGGCTTGATAGCCGAATCACCAAGGTAATCAGAGCTGTGCTGTCATGAAATTTTCATATTGGCTTGACGGCCGAATCACCAAGGTGATTAGAGCTGTGCTCTCATGAAATTATCATATTGGCTTCGATAGCTGAATTACCAAGGTGACCAGAGCTGTGCTCTTATGAAATTCAGATATTGGCTTGATAGCCAAATTACCAAGGTGACCAGAGCTGTGCTCTTATGAAATCCTCATATTGGCTTGATAGCCGAATTACCAAGGTAACCAGAGGGCTTGAAAGCCGGATCAATAGGGTAGTAACGCTATGTTCTCTTTGGTGAATACACCTATGTTTGAACAAGAAGCCCCCAAGTGATTTGTAATATTACGCCGGATCAAGAGGGTAGTAATGCTATGTTCTCTTTGGTGTTTACACCTATGTTTGAACAGGAAGCCCCCAAGTGACCCGTTTAGTAATGATAAAAAAGAAACTTATGATTCATTAAAGATAAAATGACAGAGGACCTGCTTTATCAGGGATGTCGGTTTTATTATATTGATCATAATATATACACTGTCAAAATATGTACATCAGACGAGCCGGTGGCTCATGTATAGTAAGGCTGAAGATGAGCAATATTCCACGGCCGATGGGTCTCCTACTCCGACTTACGTGAGTCTTTGTGCTCTCAAACGTCGATAAGGTAGTATGATCCATTGTTCAGATTCTTATTGGCCACAAAAGGTCCTTCCCAAGGTGGGGTTAACTTGTGCATATCAGTTTGATCCTGGATAAGCCGGAGCACCAGATTGCCTTCTTGAAAAGTTCTGGTTTTAACCCAGCGGCTGTGGTAACAGTGCAGATCTTGCTGGTAAATCGCTGAACGAGCCGCTGCGATGTCACGCTCCTCATCTAATAGGTCAAGCGCTTCCTGACGTGCTTTTTCATTGTCAGCTTCAACATAAGCCGCCACACGAGGTGAGTCGTGATGGATGTCACTAGGGAGAACCGCCTCTGCTCCCTAAACCATGAAGAAAGGCGTGTAACCTGTAGACCTATTGGGGTGGTATTAATGCTCCATAACACGGAAGGTAACTCCTCCACCCAACAACCCGGCGTCCTATGCAGGGGAACCATAAGCCGTGGCTTGATACCTCTCAGGGTCTCTTGATTGGCTCTCTCGGCTTGACCATTAGATTGGGGGTGAGCCACTGACCACACGTCAAGCCGGATATGCTCATGTTGACATAATTCTTTCATAGCACCCTTAGATAGATTAGTGCCATTATCAGTTATAATACTTTGGGGAAAGCCAAAACGGAAAATCACCTTTTTAATGAATTGAACCGCCGTTGCCGTTTTGCATTTACTGACCGGCTCTGCCTCAACCCACTTTGTAAATTTGTCAACCGCCACCAGGAGGTGTGTCTTTTTATCCTTGGACCTTTTGAAAGGTCCGATCATATCAAGCCCCCGGACTGCAAACAACCAAGTAATTGGAATCGTCCTCAATTCTTGAGCTGGCACATGGGCTCGTCATGAAAATTCTGACATCCATCACATTTACTGACCAGATCCTCAGCATCAGCATGAGCCGTCAGCCAATAAAATCCATGGCGAAAAGCCTTAGCCACAAGAGATTTAGAGCCGGCATGATGACCACAATATCCTTCATGAATCTCTCGCAGAATCTCACAGCCTTCTTCAGGAGAGACACAATGTTGAAACGCCCCTGTGACACTGCGATGATGCAGCTCTCCATTGACAATGGTCATTGACTTGGACTGCCGGGTTATCTGCCTGGCAAGAGTTTCATCCTCGTGTAACTCGCCCCGGGTCATATGAGCCAAATATGGAACTGTCCAATCAGGAATTACATGAACAACCACCACCAATTGTGCTTCCCGGTCAGGAATAGCAAGATCTTCCTCTGTAGGCAACTTGACTGAGGGGTTATACAGAATATCTAAGAAAGTGTTAGGCGGCACCGGCTTACGCTGAGAGCCTAGCCGGCTTAAAGCATCAGCCGCCTGGTTTTTTGTTCGACCAATATGCTCAACCTGATAACCCTTAAAATAACCTGCAATAGCATCAACCTCTCGACGATAAGCCGCCATGAGTGGATCCTTAGAATCCCAAGTACCAGAAACTTATTGAGCTACCAAGTCTGAGTCGCCAAAGCACCTCACCCGGCTTAAGTTCATCTCCTTAGCCATCTGAAGGCCGTGGAGCAAGGCCTCATATTCAGCTGCATTGTTAGTGCAAGGGAACATCAACCGGAGAACATAACAAAATTTATCACCTCGAGGGAAGTTAGCACAACTCCAAATTTCGAGCCCTCCAATTGCCTGGACCCATCAAAGTGAATAGTCCAATATGTGTTATCTGGCTTTTCTTCAGGCACCTGTAGCTTTGTCCAGTCATTGATGAAATCCACCAGTGCTTGAGACTTAATGGCCGTGCGAGGCATATACTTCAAACCATGAGGTCCAAGCTCAATGGCCCACTTGGCTATCCAACCTGTGGCTTCCCTGTTTTGAGTAATATCCCCTAAGGGAGCAAAACGAACCACAGTGATGGGAGGACCCAAAAAATATTGCTTGAGCTTTCGACTAGCCATGAACACCCCATATACAAGTTTCTGCCAGTGCGGATACCTCTGCTTGGACTCAATAAGCACATCACTAATGTAGTAAACCGGCCTTTGAACTGGATATTCTTTGCCTGCCTCCTTCCGTTCCACCACAATAGCTACACTGACAGCACGGGCATTAGCAGCCACATACAACAACAATGGCTCCTTCTCAATAGGAGCAGCAAGAAGGGGCGGCTCAGCCAACTATTTCTTCAAGTCCTCAAATGCTTCATTAGCGGCATCACTCCAGACAAAATTATCAGTCTTTTTCATCATCTAGTACAGCGGGATAGCCTTCTCTCCCAACCGACTTATGAACCGGCTTAGAGCCGCAATACGACCCGCTAGACATTGAACATCATTGATACACACCGGCTTAGCCAAAGAAGTGATGGCTTTGATCTTCTCCGAGTTAGCTTCAATGCCTCTGTTAGAAACCAGAAAACCCAAAAGTTTGCCTGCCGGCACACCAAAAATACATTTGGCCGGATTAAGCATCATCTTATAAACCCGGAGATTATCAAAGGTCTCCTTCAAATCATCTACCAAAGTTTCCTTCTTTCTGGATTTTACCACAGTATCATCCACATAAGCATGAACATTGCGCCCAATCTGATTACGAAGACAAATCTGCACACATTGCTGATAAGTCGCCTGGGCACTCTTGAGCCCAAAAGGCATAGACATATAACAGAAGGCTCCATAGGGAGTGATAAAAACTGTCTTCTCCTGGTCCTTAACAGCCATCTTGATCTGATGATAACCAGAATAAGCATCCAAAAAACTCAAACACTCACAACCCGTCGTAGCATCAATAATTTGATCAATACGAGGGAGAGAAAAAGGATCAGCTGGACAAGCCTTGTTTAAATCTGTGTAATCCACACACATACGCCAAGTGCCGTTCTTCTTAAGTACCAGCACTGGGTCAGCCAGCCACTCAGGATGAAAAACGTCAACAGTGAACCCGGCCGCCAAGAGCCGGGCCACTTCTTCACCAATGGCCTTTCGCCTCTCTTCATTGAAACGGTGGAGAAACTGCTTCACCGGCTTAACCTTTGGATCAATATTAAGACTATGCTCGGCGAGTTCCCTCGGTACACCCGGCATGTCAGAAGGCTTCCATGCAAAGATGTCATGGTTCTCACGGATGAACTCGATGAGCGCGCTTTCCTATTTTGGATGCATATTAGAGCTGATGCTGAACTGCTTAGATGAATCGCCAGGAATGAAGTCAACTAGCTTGGTGTTATCTGACAATTTAAACTTCAATGACAGGTCATGCTCCGTAGTTGGCTTTTTCAAAGACGTCATATCTGCCGGGTCAACATTGTCTTTATAAAACTTCAATTCCTCCGTTGCGCAGACAGACTCCGCGTAAGCAGCGTCACCTTCTTCACACTCCAGGGCTATCTTTCGGCTTCCATGGACCGTGATGGTTCCCTTGTAACCCGGCATTTTGAGCTGCAGATAGACATAACAAGGCCGCGCCATGAATTTGGCGTATGCCGGCCGTCCAAAAAGAGCATGATAAGGGCTTTTGATATTCACCACTTCAAAGATCAACGTCTCAGACCTGGAATCATGATCATCCCCAAATACAACTTCCAGAGCTATCTTTCCAACCGGGTATGCCGACTTACCAGGCACCACGCCATGAAAGACAGTGTTTGACGGCTTAAGATTTTTATCAGTCAACCCCATGCGACGGAAGGTTTCATAATAAAGGATGTTGATGCTGCTACCTCCATCCATGAGTACTTTAGTGAATTTATATCTTCCAATCTGAGGCGTCACCACCAAAGCTAGGTGACCTGGATTATCGACCCGGGGCGGGTGATCCACACGACTCCACATAATAGGCTGCTCAGACCAGCGCAAGTAATGGGGAACTGCCGGCTCAACGGCGTTCACAGCCCTTTTATGGAGCTTCTGATCCCGCTTGCATAAGCTTGTGGTGAAGACGTGGTACTGCCCACTATTCAACTGCTTTGGATTACTCTGATGCCCAGATTGCTGCTATTGATTTCCCTGACCAGATTGTTGATGATAACCGCCCTGATGGCCTTGATTTCCTTGATTGCCTTGGAAGCCGGAATTAGAGCCGCCACCACCGTGGCCCAGACCATAAGAGCCGGACCCTGAGCCGCCACCAGAACCTGAGCCACCACCTGGCCAAAGATGACTCTGGAATAAATCAGAATTTTTGAACTCCTTCATAATGTAGCAGTTCTTCCAAAGATGCGTAGATGGCCTGTCCCTCGAACCATGCTTTGGGCACGACTGATTAAACAAATGCTCCAAATTTATACCTGACCCTCCTACCATGGAGGGGCTTACCTTTATGACGCTGACCATTGTTCTGCACATTGGTATTGGCCACAAAATCCGGGTTATTATCAGCCTTGCGTTTATCGTTGCCTCCCTGACTCGCCGGGTTATGATGCTGCCCTTTGGTGTTGCCACTCTTCTTTCCCTTTCCCGTCTTCTCATCGCCAGATTCAGGGTCCTTGGTACTATCAGAGTCGGCATATTTAATCAGAGCCGCCATCAGTTCCCCCATATCATTGTAGTGGCGCTTGAGCCGCCCGAGTTTCTATTTAAGAGGCAGAAAACGGCAATTCTTCTCTAACATAAGCACTGCTGAACCGACATTGATGCTATCTGATGAGTGCAAGATGGCTTTGACTCGACGCACCCAATGAGTCATTGACTCGCCCTCCTCTTGGGCGCAGGCATCCAAATCCACAATCGACATGGGCTATTTGCATGTATCCTTAAAATTCTGGATAAACCGGACGTTCAACTCGGCCCACGATCCAATTGAGTTGGCAGGCAGTCCCTTTAACCAAGTACGGGCCGTCCCATCCAGCATCATGGTGATGTACTTGGCACATGCAGCATCACTGACCTCCAACAGTTCCATGGCCATCTCGTAACTTTCAATCCATGCGTCAAGGGGTAAGTCGGCTGTATAGTTAGGCACCTTACAAGGTCCTTTGAAGTCCTTGGGCAGACCCTCATTACGCAGAGCTGGCACTAAACATGGTACGCCCGTGCTCCTAGAAGTTACGCCTTCTTCCACCGAGGTTGTTGGATAACTCAGCGATGGCTGACAAGCCGCGTATTGAGCCGCCAGCTCAGCCTCCTGACGTGCTCTATCTTAATCCATCAGAGCCTGCGTATTATGGGGCAGGTCATGTCCATGGGGTGGGTTACGACGCCACTCACTGCTAGGGAATCCATGTGCCTACTGTAGCTCCGGCTTGGACGAGGGGTCGAATGAATCCGGTCATGACTATACACTACAAAAAAAAAGACACATCCGTGACATTTTGGGCCGAACGAAATTTTTTTCTATCATAATTATGACACTTCTATGATGATAATTGTGACAAAACCCGGTATCATCATAGATGTGGTGGGCTCCTACTTCTATGACAAAAAATCATGACAGAAAATGGGCTTTTCATCTTGGGCGGGCCGGAGATACAGCTACATGACATTCTTTGGGCCGTCCATGACCGAAAAAACCGTGGTAGAAGCGAGGGCGAGGAAAATTTCGGGGTGTTCCCGGTTACGATGGGTGGTCGGGGGCCGAGCGATGCGCGTTTCTCTCGTACACGTACGCGCGTGTGTGCAAGGCATTGGGCTCTAACTGAACCCGAGCGATTGCACTGCATTTTACGTGTTACTGAACCCAAGCGATCGATCGATGGCTGTTAACTCAACCCGATCAAGCAATTCCTTCGCTACTGCTGCTAACTGAAGCCGATCAATGCTGCCTCTGGATGAACGATGAAGCGCTATGCGGGGGGGTTGGATGAACAATGAGCGGTGGGGGTGGATGAACAGGACCCCGTTGTGTTGCCTCAGGATGAACAGGACCCCGTGGCGTTGCCTCTGGATGAACAGGACCCCGATCGATCGAGCCGGTTGGGGCTGGATGAACAGGACCCCGTGGAGGGATGGATGAACAGGACGACCCCGTGGAGGGCTGGATGAACAGTAGACGGTGGAGGGGTGGATGAACAGTAGCCCGTGAAGGGGTGGTTGAACAGGAGCCCATGGAGAGGGGTGGTTGAATAGTAGCCGGTGGAGTAGCACGCAGTGGAGGCTGGATGAACAGGAGCCCGTGGATGAACAGTCGCAGGTGGAGGCTGGAGGAGGTCGACGGTGGATGAACGAGTCTGTGGAGGCCGGAGGAGGTCGACGGTGGAGATGAACAGATCCCATGGAGTCCTGCTTTTGCGGTACGCCCACACCCTCCCGATGAACAGGACCCCTGCTTTCACCATAGCGCTCCAACACAAGTCCGTTTCCTCCGCTTTGGCGGCACGCCACACCCTCCCGATCAACAGACCCGTTTTTTACTACGTGAGGTCCAACACAAGTCTGCTTTCTCCATTTTATGCACGCCGGACCCCTCCCGATGAACATGATCCCGTTTTAACGTGGCCGGTCTAACACAAGGCCGCTTCTCTGCTCTGCGATGCGCTTAGGCCTCGCTTCCATCGCCTGTTCCGCCCAAGCCGGTTGGCTCCCGCTGCCCGTTGGCTCCCGATGAACACGACGCATTCCGTTGCCTCCCCATGAACACGACGACGACGCAGTTTCTCCGTTCCAACCCAGCCATGTACACGAGCCCTGGCCGTACGTATGCGCGAGTAAGCATTTGAGACCCCGCCCGTATGTACGTACATGGCCGTATTTTCTTTCTTGCACACTGGCCGCTGTACGTACGTGTACATGCTATGTGCATGCCTCTACTACGACACGTGTGCGCCTCTACATCCACCAGTATGTACGTACACGTTCGCGACCAGAATGATAACGCTACGTATGCTTTGACCAGGTGGGTCCCGACTGTCAGGCACTTCCTTGCGTGCGAAGATGTAGCTGGTGGGTCCCAGCAGTCAGGGGGCGAATCTTTTTTTTTCCCGGACGCACTTCCTTGTGTGCGAAGATGTAGCTGGTGGGCCCAACAGTCAGGGGGGAAACGTTTTCGTGAAATACGGTGGCCCGTCCGGTGGGTCCCCGTTGTCAGGTGGAGGAATAATTATTTTGCGCGTAATGAGGCACTTCCTTGCGGCTGCCGTGGACCCAGCTGTCAGCCTCTCCACGTACAGTACTCTTCCGATGGAAGTCGGTCATTGACCACATTGACCACGCCGCGCCAAGAGCACCACGGCGGTGGACGACCGCGAGGCCTAGGAACGGGACGACGTGGAGAAGGGGAAGACGCGGCAGTGGATGCCCACGCGGAGAGGAGTACGAGGGTTCACTGGTTCGACTGCTGTGTGAGGCTGCCTCGCCGCATAATAACAGGGGGTGTGGGTGATTAGAGGGATGGCTTGGCCATTGGCGGGAGTAGTAGGAGGCGCTGAGGCCTCCATGGCATCACAGCTGGCCATGGGAGGCAGGAGCATGCAGCACGACCGGCGCTGCTTTGGGCGGCTGGAGCAAGAAGACCAGAGGTTGAAGAAGCACTACGGCCGTTGGATGGACAACGTACGGTCACTTGAGCTAGAATCGTTCATATTGACTAAAGTTGACAAAGGCCTCCATCCCAGTCAACTTAGTAGGCCCACAAGTCAGGGGGAGTATTCATTTTATTGTGCGTAATAAGGAGGCACTTCCGGTGGCTCCGAGCTGACAGCGGGGGGAACGCTTTTTTCATGAAATACGGTGGCCCGTCCGGTGGGTCCCAGCAGTCAGGGGGAAACGTTTTTCACGAAATACTGGTGGCCCGTCAGGTGGGTCCCTGCTGTCAGGTGGAGGAATAATTATTTTTCGCGTAATAAGGAGGCACTTCCTTGCGGCTGCCATGGACCCAGCTGTCAGCCTCTCCATGTACAGTTCACGTCCGATGGAAGTCGTTCCTTGACCACGTTGACCACTCCGCGCCGAGAGCACCAGGGCGGTGGATGACGGAGAGGCTTAGGAAGGGGACGACGCGGAGCTGGGGAAGACGCGGCAGTGGAAGCCCGCGTGGAGAGGAGTACGAGGGTTCACCGTTCGGCCATGTGTGAGGCTGCCGTCGCCGTAGAATAACAGGGGGTGTGGGTGAGTAGAGGGATGGCCTGGCCAGCGGTGGGAGTAGTACGGGGCGGTGAGGCCTCCGTGGCATCACGGCCGGCCACGGGACGCAGGAGCACGCAACACGATCGGCGCTGCTTTGGGCGGCTAGAGCAAGAAGACCAGAGGTTGAAGAAGCACTACGGCCATTGGATGGACATCGTACGGTCACTGCAGCTAGAATCGTTTATATTGACTAAGTTGACAAAGTCCTTGGTACGCTTTAACTTAGTAGGCCCACAGGTCAGCCTCCGAAACGGTGCGCCCTAGATGTCAGGGGGAGGAATCATTTTTTGGGCGGCTGAAGAAAAAATATCCGAGATTGAAGAAGAAGCACGACATCCGTTGGATGGACATCCAATAGCCACACCTGCTAGAACCGTGTGTTGTCGACAAAGCCTTGCATACGCGTCAACTTAGTTTTTTTAGGGGACACGTCAACTTAGAAGGCCCACAAGTGTGTGGCAGGGAACACATAGCCCATTTGCGATTTGTAAGAATGTACAACCCATTTTTTAATTCTAATGGAATTTACTACAGCCCATTTATAGTTTGTTAAAAGTACAGCCCAACTTCTAGCTAGGACAAAGATTAATAATTTCAACCAACCGCTCAAAACAGAATTCAAAAAAAATTCCCACATTTTGATGGGATTTGAAATATTTTTGTCCGAAATTTCTATTCAGATTAAATATAATTTTAAAATAAAGTTGTATTACGTTAAAATCCAACGAAATATTGCTCGCGCAACAAGTAATGAAATTAGAATTTTCAAATTCCAATAATAATATATTTTTAAAACTAATTACGCGTTTGGTGTATTTTTTATAGTTACTGCCCAGTTATTATAATTACATCCCATTTATTATTTCTTAAAGTCCATTTTCTTGTTAAGCCTAATGCATACCTCCTAGGAAAGTTTGCAGCCCAGCGGGGCGGAGAATAACAAGTTGACCCGAATATTGTGTACAACTGTCGGCCCAGTTGCATTGCTGATGTTGAAAAAAAGGCCTGTGTAGTACAATGCAACCTAACATGGCTACTCAGCCCACATTCAGCAACGCCGGAAAGGCCCAAGCAAGGCTTCTGTACAACTTTTTGAAGTCTCTCAGCTCAATTAATAACTTTAAGAAAAAAGTTAGATTATAGTGGAACCTAACTAAAATCTGTCACAAGCAAATAAATAATTCAACGGGTCCGACTTGTGCGTGTGTGCGTGTGTGTGCGTGTGTGTGTGTGTGTGTGTGTGTGTGTGTGTGTGAGAGAGAGAGAGAGAGAGAGAGAGACCCATCGGTCGATGCTCGTAAATACATGTTTCAGCCATATGCATGGCTGATGCTCAGTAAAAACTTATATAGTTGACACAATCATATAGAACATCATAGCACATTGAACTTGCATACAAAAATTTCATGCAGACGGCACAATCAGGATGGAAGCAATGGATCGCTACGGGTAGGGCTATGTTGAAACCAACGAACTCGTACATAACGGTTCATCGTCTTTATCAATGACGAGGACATATCTTGAATGATGTGCAAAGAAAACAGACATACAACGCAATAAGTTCTGCTAGCACATTAAGTTGACGTACAACCCTTTGTAAAAAAAGTTCAGGTAAAAAATTAGAACATGTCACAATCAAATGTACTGGCACATCAGTGCTTCACACCCATAGCTCGGATTTAACTAGTATCTGACAAGATTCAGTTGTTAGCTCAAATTAGAGCACATCCAGGCAGCCAGCCCTGCCTCTTCTCCCAAAGAAGAAGTGGCCTCCGCCGCGCGATGGAGTAGGCCCTGTGCCATCCATCGTTCCGAGCAACACGGGGAAAGTCTGACATTGACTCCTGTAATGGACATCGTCGACGGACCCTGGCACCAGCGTCAGCGGCAGGACTTCGATTGATGGATTGACCACTTCTTCGGCATGCACGAACACTCGATACAGGTACATACCTAACATGGTCCACGGCGGCCTTGCTGGCGACAAATAGTACAACCCCGGTTCCTGCACTGGTATCTCAACACCAGTCACCTTCGGTATGGTGGACAACTTCTTCATCCATGCCATAACCGTCAGAGCCCAGCTGTCTGGAGGAACAAACATACTTACGAGCTCACCTCCAAGGTCGTTGATAAGCTCATTCATGGACTCGTTGTTCCAAGCACGTCGAGGCATGCCGTGGAAGGTAAGATTTGTTAAAAACTCAAGCTCAGAGGGCACCGAGCCCCATCCTGGGTGCCACCGATCAAAGCTCACCAGCGCACCATCACAGAACAAACGCCGGGAAGATTCGAACACAAGACTGCATTCGAAAGTTGTCCGGAACCTGACAAAGAAATCAGTCGGTGGCGGATATACTTCGATGAGCAAGTCACTTATTTGGATGCCGTGTGCAATGCCAAGAGCTTTGACAAGGTCGTCCGGCGAGACGGGAGGCCGGTCGCTGTTGATGGTTACCATCAACACTTTGCCGGCAAACTGGTCGTCAAGCGCCGCCATGCCACTGGCAGGACGGACCTTAGGATCTCCGCCTCGGAGATCCGCGTTGACCGGCGACATGATAGTGCGTTTGAGTACAGGGAGTACAGGAGGGGTATTTGGGGGAACTGGAGTAGGAATCGAGATTCCATAGGTGGGGGAGGGGTGGGAGATTGGGGATGAAAAGGTAGCATGAATTTCGAACAGGCGCCAATATGGTCTCAGCGCGCAAGCGCACGAAAACACCGGTGGCGCCCACATGTCGGCCTAAGAGTCCTTATTCTTTCTTTTTTGGAGAGCCTGGCCTTTTTTAGGATCTTTTGAGAGCCCGGCCTGAGAGCCATAATTGACCTGTTTGGCATTGCGTTACTACTCGGCCCATATTCAACGACACCTCACTGGCCCAACCAAGTGTACATCATCGAAAAGACACTGAGCTCAAATTATATAACTTGAAAAAAGGAGATATACTTGAACATCGGAGAATGGTGATGCCCTCATTTAGCCCACCAAGAGTTCGAGACAATAAACAGTTTGAAACAACGATATATACAACATTCAAACAATGACTAGTGACTACTACTAACATAAACAGCAAGACATGATAGTTCATAAGAAGTCTTGCTACACCACCAAAATGCACCCATCTGAAGCGCTCAGACTCTCGCGATCCAGACGAGGATGACCAAATGACAAGGAATATGCATAACAAAAGAAAGAACTACCCATCCAGAACCAACAGCAAAGACAACAAAGTCATTCGAAGAGATGATCCAACACCATCATAATTTGCAGCCCCGCTTCAGCGACCAGTGATCCGGAGACACCAGTACTCCACCCTTTCGACGCAATAGCCCAATTACCTATCAATCTGAAGGCTTGAACCACATCACTGCCTGTCGTAATTGAGACAACCAAGGATCAAAGTTAACCCAGATGCCTTTGTCATTCTCACCTTCTTTTGGCTGCAGGCTGTATTGTTGACAATCAGGGGAGTTTGCTCCCGAACTCCTAGGGCTCGCCGTGTAGACACAGTTTTCCATAGCAAACAGAGCCTCTCTGCCATCAAGGTCCTTGCCAATGGTGATCTCCTGGTTAATCGGATAATTGAGTCCGAGAAATGTAGAGTGTGAACCAAGGCTATTTACCCGCCTCAACTAAAAAATCCTCAAGGCCCCAACAAGCTGGTATCCTGCTCATAGACGTAACAACCACTGTCCGGATACTCACGTATTTCACGGTGCTTGTATACAGTGGGGTTTTTGCAATATAACTTTTCCGGCTCATGTGTCTGAATGATCATCAGACTTTTGTCGTCGTCTGATCGAGCGAGGAACCAGTTGTGTTTCCCTGTTTTTGGCAAAGTTGGACTACAAAGGGCAGTAACTATATGGACACTGCATCATATCAAAAAGGACATGCATTGTTAATGTAAAATCAGCATTGTTCAGAGTATGAGTAGGATAATGCAAGAAACAGCATTGATATGTCCCTGTTGGAACTGGGAGGAAATTACAGGGAAATGTATACTAGGTTCGAAAATATAGAAGTGCCATGCATGGTTATACTCATGTTATCTCGCAACCGATTCTTCACAAGAAACTACCATGTCATGCATGTTATGTAATCATGTTCTGTAATCATGTTCTGTCCTCACAAAAAAATTCTTCAAGGTAACTAACAGACCATGCATTGTTATATACTCGTGTTCTGTGAGCAATTTTTTTGTGAGGATATTATTCTAGCCATTGATTGCTGAAGGGCGAATATAGGTATGTACACATGGTAAGCATTAACGGATTTCACTACTTCCAAATATAGAGTTCTCCATATGAACATTTACTTCCCTAATGTATGGTTAGATGAAACCAACAGTGTGGTGCATGTTTCTACATCATGAAAATGAGGAAACTTACATGGCCATTGATACACACTCATATTTAGTAGTAGTATATAGATTACTATAAAATAAGGAGAATATCCATTTATTCCTAACCGTTTGATTATTCAGGGGTACAAATTGGCTGTAATGACATGGTCACAATCACCTGAATTAACTCATTCCAAATATAGCTGATTTACGGCGTCTCTAATACATTACCATAGTTCTACTCAAATTCTGCTCAAACAGGGATTTGCCAATCATCACAAAAAGTTCAAACTGTGTCATGGCGTCATCATTAACATGAGACGGAAACAACTTACACGCTACCGTCCCAAAGAATACGTGGTGCCATCTGCTTTGTCGATCGCGTAGATGATGCCATTGTGTCAATAGCATCACAGAAGTGTGTATCAGCTTTGACGATGATCCACTTTGAGCTGGGTTGTCTCCAGCTAAATAAGGCACCGGCGTAAAGATAGGTGAGTCCGCAGTCGAACAAGGCAATTTGCTTGAAGTCTGCGTAATTCGCATGTCGTGTGGGCACTTGGCAGATTACAATCTTCTGCAAAATAGGGTCCGTCCAACTGACGTGGTAATCTAGATGACTTGGACCGCGATGGTAAAACTCTATATAATCCAACGGAGGAAGGATAATCTCATGGGAGGTCTGGAAGTTCATGAGCACCAACTTTTTACCGTCTTCTCTGAAGGCAGCCATCCAGTGGGAGTTCATGCCGACACAGTACATACCTGCCAAGAAGTTTCGGGCGATGTTGATCGGATCGAAGTCGAGGGAAATGATGTACGGCGACCCACTACATACCTGCAAAGAAGTTTCGGCTAATGGAGATCTGATTGAAGTCGAGGGGCATCATGTACGCTTCCGTATCATGGTGATCCAATCTCGCAAGCCCAGATAGCAGCAAGCAGGGTGTCTTGAAAAGCTTAGGCCTCGCTTCGATGATGGCCGTGTGCATGTCCCTCGAGCATGCAGCCAGCCGCAGGGCGCTCAACATATCCATACACGAACAAAAAAGGTCGAGGATGTCACTGGGGAGATTGCTCCAATCGCGGCTCATATGGATGCTGCGCGGTTCGCGTTTGGCCATGGTGAAGTTTGGAAGGTGGGGGTTTTGGGGTTCTTGATTTATGGGGGAGAAGGCTGTCGGTGCTTGAGCGGCTAGCGAGGGAATAGTGGTACTGGGGGAGGTAAGCGAGGCGACGGTACATGGGGGCATAGTGAGATGGAGACGGAGACGGAGACGGAGATGGAGATGGAGATGGAGATGGAGTGGTGATATGGGAGGGGAGAGGGAGACGAGCGAGGCATGCTAATGTGCTGTACAACGGCGGTGACAGACTGCACATTGTACAGGGTGAGGCTGACTTTGGTAACCCGAACATGCCGCCTGGACTAGTGTCAGGCACAGGGTGTTGTCACTTCACTGTGAGGACCGGATGAATAGTATTTTGACCATCAAGTGTACCACAGTTGTACTACTACTACTACTACTACTACTACTACTACTACTACTACTACTACTACTACTACTACTACTACTACTACTACTACTACTACTACTACTACTACTACTAGTAGTAGTAGTAGTAGGAACTTGAGTACTCCAGTACTGTATAGCGGAAATAGGTCTCCCGTGCTAGCATGCCTGTTCACTTCATCCTCCAGGTAGGAGTATCATCCATATTGCGAGCAAAACCAAATTCTCGTGCATGCGGAAGCGCGAAGATGGGCCTTTGATGAGGATAACCATGTACTCCCTCCGTCTAGGTGAGCGCAACCTAGGTGGCTATAGATTGGACAAGAAAGAGCACCGGGACGAGCAAAACTTCCAACCACGGCACTGTTACAAATGGAAGCAAAATCAGCAATTAATACGTAGTTATAAGGATGCCTTTTCAGCTCTCCAAGCAGGCCCAATCAACGCCCTACCGCCATGCATGCAGTGGTCGTTCTGGTGCATCAAGGACGGCATGCAGATCGTTCCACACTTGAGAAGAGGAAAAATTGAAAGGTAGAACGCGGCAGCAGAGGAAGAGAACGCTGGCTAACGAGGCTGGGAGGGGATCAAGCAGGAAGTTAATGTTCCACGCCTAAAGGTTTTGGGAAAACCTGATTTTCATAAGCTTACTCACCTAGACGGAGGGAGTTTTCCTTAACCAAAGAATGTTGTGTCTCCCACGCACGCGCCAATATCCATCTGAACCAGCTACGACACATTTTTTATTTGTTTGCATAGGTCCCACCTATCAGGAAGGATGGGCACGTACACGAACAGGTACGACTCCTCAGTCTACCCGCATAGCCTTTTCGTTTAGTCTACCTAGCCATCTAATCAACTGCACAGACGCCACTTCTCCCATTTACTTCTCCATCGGGAACCAATTTTCCTCGGCTTCTTCACCTCCCCTTCGTCTTCATTTGCATCCAAACCCCACTGCGTTCACATTGTTTAAACCTCTTTAAATAATCATCTACTACTTCAGTTAGACTAGCCATCTAATCCTAATTCTCCAAACCATAGCCCTCCGTTCCAGCGGTTCCAAATGGCGAAAGAGATCGAGATGCAGGTTTTTAGCGTCCAACATGTCCTCATCGAAGGCTCGTTGAGCATAGTTGCCGCCGTCACCGTCCACCCAAGGGTTGTTCGGAAGTGGATCAACAATGTATCCAACTCCCTGAAAAGGTAGAGATGAGGGTCATCGGTCTCGATGCAGAGTACGTGCAGCATGCCACTGGGAAGATCCAACGTGCCGCCGTCCTTCAACTGTGCCTCGAAGATGATGTTTTGTTGTACCACATCATACACGCACCCTCCATACCAGGTGAGCTTCATGATTTCTTCTCTCGGGATGACATATACTTCTGTGGGGCAGCCATCGAAGGGGACAAACAGAAGCTGGCGGCGTACAACCTTGATTTGAAAAGCATCGCTGACCTACAAACCAAAATCAAAATTCTTGTATAAGATTGTGATAAACAGACACCATCCCTATCCGACGTAGCAAACTTTGTGCTTGGTATAAATCTTCAGAGGAGTGACGAGATGCTGGCATTAAGGTCGTCTGGATGGGAGAATTATCCCTTGACATTCGAGCGGATAAAATATGCTGCCCTCGATGCCCGTGTGAGTTTCGAGATAGAAGAAGAAGAAGAAGAAGAAGAAGAAGAAGAAGAAGAAGAAGAAGAAGAAGAAGAAGAAGAAGAAGAAGAAGAAGAAGAAGAAGAAGAAGAAGAAGAAGAAGAAGAAGAAGAAGAAGAAGAAGAAGAAGAAGAAGAAGAAGAAGAAGAAGAAGAAGAAGAAGAAGAAGAAGAAGAAGAAGAAGAAGAAGAAGAAGAAGAAGAAGAAGAAGAAGAAGAAGAAGAAGAAGAAGACCGAAGACAGAAGAAAGAAGGAGAAGAAGAAGAAGAAGAAGAAGAAGAAGAAGAAGAAGAAGAAGAAGAAGAAGAAGAAGAAGAAGAAGAAGAAGAAGAAGAAGAAGAAGAAGAAGAAGAAGAAGAAGAAGAAGAAGAAGGAGAAGAAGAAGAAGAAGAAGAAGAAGAAGAAGAAGAAGAAGAAGAAGAAGAAGAAGAAGAAGAAGAAGAAGAAGAAGAAGAAGAAGAAGAAGAAGAAGAAGAAGAAGAAGAAGAAGAAGAAGAAGAAGAAGAAGAAGAAGAAGAAGAAGAAGAAGAAGAAGAAGAAGAAGAAGAAGAAGAAGAAGAAGAAGAAGAAGAAGAAGAAGAAGAAGAAGAAGAAGAAGAAGAAGAAGAAGAAGAAGAAGAAGAAGAAGAAGAAGAAGAAGAAGAAGAAGAAGAAGAAGAAGAAGAAGAAGAAGAAGAAGAAGAAGAAGAAGAAGAAGAAGAAGAAGAAGAAGAAGAAGAAGAAGAAGAAGAAGAAGAAGAAGAAGAAGAAGAAGAAGAAGAAGAAGAAGAAGAAGAAGAAGAAGAAGAAGAAGAAGAAGAAGAAGAAGAAGAAGAAGAAGAAGAAGAAGAAGAAGAAGAAGAAGAAGAAGAAGAAGAAGAAGAAGAAGAAGAAGAAGAAGAAGAAGAAGAAGAAGAAGAAGAAGAAGAAGAAGAAGAAGAAGAAGAAGAAGAAGAAGAAGAAGAAGAAGAAGAAGAAGAAGAAGAAGGAAGAAGAAGAAGAAGAAGAAGAAGAAGAAGAAGAAGAAGAAGAAGAAGAAGAAGAAGAAGAAGAAGAAGAAGAAGAAGAAGAAGAAGAAGAAGAAGAAGAAGAAGAAGAAGAAGAAGAAGAAGAAGAAGAAGAAGAAGAAGAAGAAGAAGAAGAAGAAGAAGAAGAAGAAGAAGAAGAAGAAGAAGAAGAAGAAGAAGAAGAAGAAGAAGAAGAAGAAGAAGAAGAAGAAGAAGAAGAAGAAGAAGAAGAAGAAGAAGAAGAAGAAGAAGAAGAAGAAGAAGAAGAAGAAGAAGAAGAAGAAGAAGAAGAAGAAGAAGAAGAAGAAGAAGAAGAAGAAGAAGAAGAAGAAGAAGAAGAAGAAGAAGAAGAAGAAGAAGAAGAAGAAGAAGAAGAAGAAGAAGAAGAAGAAGAAGAAGAAGAAGAAGAAGAAGAAGAAGAAGAAGAAGAAGAAGAAGAAGAAGAAGAAGAAGAAGAAGAAGAAGAAGAAGAAGAAGAAGAAGAAGAAGAAGAAGAAGAAGAAGAAGAAGAAGAAGAAGAAGAAGAAGAAGAAGAAGAAGAAGAAGAAGAAGAAGAAGAAGAAGAAGAAGAAGAAGAAGAAGAAGAAGAAGAAGAAGAAGAAGAAGAAGAAGAAGAAGAAGAAGAAGAAGAAGAAGAAGAAGAAGAAGAAGAAGAAGAAGAAGAAGAAGAAGAAGAAGAAGAAGAAGAAGAAGAAGAAGAAGAAGAAGAAGAAGAAGAAGAAGAAGAAGAAGAAGAAGAAGAAGAAGAAGAAGAAGAAGAAGAAGAAGAAGAAGAAGAAGAAGAAGAAGAAGAAGAAGAAGAAGAAGAAGAAGAAGAAGAAGAAGAAGAAGAAGAAGAAGAAGAAGAAGAAGAAGAAGAAGAAGAAGAAGAAGAAGAAGAAGAAGAAGAAGAAGAAGAAGAAGAAGAAGAAGAAGAAGAAGAAGAAGAAGAAGAAGAAGAAGAAGAAGAAGAAGAAGAAGAAGAAGAAGAAGAAGAAGAAGAAGAAGAAGAAGAAGAAGAAGAAGAAGAAGAAGAAGAAGAAGAAGAAGAAGAAGAAGAAGAAGAAGAAGAAGAAGAAGAAGAAGAAGAAGAAGAAGAAGAAGAAGAAGAAGAAGAAGAAGAAGAAGAAGACTATTTACTCTCTTGTAAAAAAATTATTCCCTCTCGGTGTATATTGATATAGATGGACTACTTCGATGGTGTGCATGTCTTTGGAACAAAGTAGTAGCATGGGTCCGCTTGACTATAAGGAACTATTTATCCCCCGACCTATGGCTCACCCCTCTCAGCCCCACTGCCCCTCTGCGTTCGGGAGCATTACATGTGGACCAGTCACCTATCGGGTCCACATGTTATTGACTCAAAGGCAGGTGTAGTAAGGCGCTGAAGGTCAGTCCCGAGGGCCCTGAGAGGGAAATGTAACTCAAGGCCAGCTCAGGGAAAGTGCTACTGCTGCATCTAACTCGTACAAACTCGATATTTGTTTCTTTATAATACATGCACACAACTATTTAATGGACATTGTAATCTTAACATGTGATGGGGAGCTCTAAATTTGAATTTGAAACTTATAAAAAGAAAAGATTCAACAAATAAACTGGGAGAGAGGGAGTATATCGTAGGATGTGTCCCATACGAAATAAGTCCCCTGGTTTGTCATCGCGAAGATGCGGTTAGAAAGGAGCACAGCCTTCAGATTCAGACGGCAAAGAATCGGCCGCAGAGACAAAGATGGTCCGCTTTGACCGCCATGTGCAAGGTTCGTGCTATCTTATTCAATCTCACCGTGGTTCCATCGCATCAATTCATGCGGTGGCTCGCTGTATGGCTGATCCCAATGTTGGACAAAGGTTCTACGGAACGGTGTCACCGCTGTAAATGTTGTGCAAATTGATGTTGGTACCCTCCCGTATATATCCAAGGCAATCTCCACTGCACCGAGCCTAACCTCGTGAAACAAAGGCAGGGGGAGAATTAGGAAATGGACACAGAAGTAGTCTTTAGAATGCATTTACTACGTGATCAAACTCATCTTACTTTCTCATCAGAGAAAATCCGAGTGCCCCTCAACGTCGGCATCTCTAGGGGCGTCAACTTGCAACTACGACCACGCCGCGCTGGAGAGACCCCAAGGAAACATCCTCGTGCGTTCCACGGAACATCAAGATGCATTTGTATGAGTAGTTTATCTTGTGAGAGAAAGTGATTAACGAGGGAAGGCCTCTAGAGATAGAGATAGACACTACTACTACCAATGTGCTGGCTCGTGCGTTGCAATGGATCCAAAGTAGTAGAATAATACTTGTTCACGTGCTTGAAATATAAACACTCTAGTTTTGATATACATGTGTCAGCAGACATGACAGCTTGTCCATGGAAGTTGAACCATGACGACCATCACGTTTCTTGTTTCTACCACTGCCACACCCACGCTTAATTCCCACGATGCTGATACGTCTCCAACGTATCTATAATTTTTGATTGATCCATGCTATATTATCTATTGTTTTGGACTATATTGGGCTTTATTTTCCACTTTTATATTACTTTTGGGACTAACCTATTAACCGGAGGCCCAGCCCAGAATTGTTGTTTTTTGCCTATTTCAGTGTTTCAAAGAAACGGAATATCAAACAGAGTACAAACGGAATGAAATCTTCGGGAACGTGATTTTCTCATCGGATAAGACCCAGGAGACTTGGACCCTCTGTCAAGAAAGCTCCAAGGCAGCCAGGAGGGTGGAGGGCGCCCCCCCCCCCTAGGGCGCGCCCCCTACCTCGTGGGCCCCTCAAGGCTCCACCGACGAACTTCTTCCTCCTATATATACCTACGTACCCGCGTCAGATCAGATACGGAGCCAAAAACCTAATTCCACCGCCGCAACTTCCTATATCCACGAGATCCCTTCTTGGGGCCTGTTTCAAAGCTCCACCGGAAGGGGAATCCACCATGGAGGGCTTCTACATCATCATCATAGCCTCTCCGATGAAGTGTGAGTAGTTTACCTCAGACCTTCGGGTCCATAGTTAGTAGCTAGATGGCTTCTTCTCTCTTTTTGGATCTCAATACAATGTTCTTCCCTCTCTCGTGGAGATCTATTCGATGTAATCTTCTTTATGTGTGTTTGTTGAGACCGATGAATTGTGGGTTTATGATCAAGATTATCTATGAGCAATATTTGAATCTTTTCTGAATTCTTTTATGTATGATTGAGCTATCTTTACAAGTCTCTTCGAATTATCTGTTTGGTTTAGCCAACTAGATTGGTAGTTCTTGCAATTGGAGAAGTGTTTAGCTTTGGGTTCAATCTTGCGGTGTCCTTTCCCAGCGACGGTAGGGGCAACAAGGCACGTATTGTATTATTGCCATCGAGGATAACAAGGTGGGGTATTTATCATATTGCATGAATTTATTCCTCTACATCATGTCATCTTACGTAAGTCGTTACTCTGTTTTCATTAACTTAATACTCTAGATGCATGCTGGATAGCGGTCGATGAGTGGAGTAATAGTAGTAGATGCAAAAGGAGTCGGTCTACTTGTCTCGGACGTGATGCCTATATACATGATCATACCTAGATACTCTCATAACTATGCTCAATTCTGTCAATTGCTCAACAGTAATTGCTCACCCGACGAAAATACCTATGCTCTTGAGAGAAGCCACTAGTGAAATCTATGGCCCCGGGTCTATTTTCATCATATTAATCTTCCTATGCTTTATTATTGCTTTGCTCTTTACTTTGCCTTTTATTTTACTTTGCATCTTTATACCAAAAAATACCAAAAATATTATCTATCATCTCTATCGATCTCACTCGTAAGTGACCGTGAAGGGATTGACAACCCCTATTCGCGTTGGTTGCGAGGAGCTATTTGTTTTGTGTAGGTACGAGGGACTTGCGCGTGGCCTCCTACTGGATTGATACCTTGGTTCTCAAAGACTGAGGGAAATACGTACGTTACTCTGCTGCATCATCCTCTCCTCTTTGGGGAAAACCAACGCAAGCTCAAGACGTAGCAGACGCCGCTCCAACCCACGGCATGACGTCCCCCGCCGTGGACATGGATCCTCTGACATGGCTATCACTGCCTTGCCCTACCTTTCCTTCGCTGACAGGTGGGACCCACACTTGGGGGCCCCATCACTCCTCTGCCTTTGTGTGCATGACATGTGGGCCAGCTGAACTGCGGCGACCATCAACTTTCTACCACAGCCATACCCGATTGGACGCGGTTTGCCTGCTCCGCTACTGCGCTCCGATCCGTACTCCCGCACCATCGAATTTTCATCCAGTGGCTATGACACATTTCATCCCGGGCATCAATCCTCAGCTGGAGTACTTCTGTACTATAGGTAGTACCCACCGGTGTGGCCATCTGCACCTCGTAACGCCCCGACGCCCAGTTGTGGCACCCTCGCCACGGCCACGCCACCATTGGCCGGTTCATCTTGAACGAGTGAGTCGCGAACCATGCCACCACCATCAGAATGACATGTGGGCCAGCAACATTTAAGGTCCGCATGTCATTGACTCATAGGCCGGGCACTAAGCCACTGAAGTTCGGTCCCGTGGGCCCCGAGGGAAATGTAACTCCTGTGGCAGGCCTTGTGGCGCTCCCGCAGTACGAGCTCGTGCCAAACCCGGAATTTGTTTCTTACTACTACCAACTACTAGTAAGGTACACGTGCATTGCTGATACGTCTCCAACATATCCATAATTTTTGATTGTTCCATGCTATTATACTGCCCGTTTTGGATGTTTATGGGCTTTACTTTACACTTTTATATCATTTTTGGGACTAACCTACTAACCGGAGGCCCAGCCCGAATTGCTGTTTTTTTTTGCCTATTTTAGTGTTTCGAACGAAAGGAATATCAAACAGAGTCCAAACGGAATGAAACCTTCGGAAGCGATCTTTTTGGAACAAACGCAACCCAGGAGACTTGGAGTGGACGTCAAGAAGCAGCTGAGGCGGCCACAAGGCAGGAGGGCGCACCCTAGGAGGGTGGGCGCGCCCCCACCCTCGTGGGCCCCTAATGGCTCCCCTGACCTACCTCCTTCGCCTATATATATCCATATACCCTGAAAACATCCAGGAGCACCACGAAAAACTATTTCCATCGCCGCAACCTTCTGTATCCGCGAGATCCCATCTTGGAGCCTTTGACGGCGCTCCGCCGGAGGGGGAATCAACCACAGAGGGCCTCTACATCATCTCCAAGGCCTCTCCAATGAGTCGTGAGTAGTTTACCACAGATCTTCGGGTCCATAGTTATTACCTAGATGGATTATTCTCTCTCTTTGAATCTCAATACAAAGTTCTCCTCGATCTTCTTGGAGATCTATTCGATGTAACTCTTTTTGCGGTGTGTTTGTCGAGATCCAATGAATTGTGGGTTTATAATCAAGTTTATCTATGAGAAATATTTGAATCTCCTCTGAATTCTTTTATGTATGATTGGTTATCTTTGCAAGTCTCTTCGAATTATCAGTTTGGTTTGGCCTACTAGATTGATCTTTCTTGCAATAGGAGAAGTGCTTAACTTTGGGTTCAATCTTGTGGTGTCCTTTCCCAGTGACAACAGGGGCAGCAAGGCACGTATTGTATTGTTGCCATGGAGGATAAAAAGATGGGGTTTATATCATATTGCATGAGTTTATCCCTCTACATCATGTCATCTTTCTTAATGCGTTACTCTGTTCTTCATGAACTTAATACTCTAGATGCAGGCAGGAGTCGGTCATGTGTGGAGTAATAGTAGTAGAAGCAGGAAGGAGTCGGTCTAATTGTCACGGACGTGATGGCTATATACATGATCATGCCTAGATAATCTCATAACTATTTGCTTTTCTATCAATTGCTCGACAGTAATTTGTTCACCCACCGTAATACTTATGCTATGTTGAGAGAAGCCACTAGTGAAACCTATGGCCCCCGGGTCTATCTTTTATCATATAAGTTTCTCATCGACTTTTCTTTGCATCTTTTACTTTCCAATCTATATCATAGAAATACCAAAAATATTTATCTTATCTTATCATCTCTATCAGATCTCACTTTCACAAGTTACCGTGAAGGGATTGACAACCCCTTTATCGCATTGGTTGCGACGTTCTTGTTTGGTGTAGGTGCGTGGGACTTTTGAGGAGCCTCCTACTAGATTGATACCTTGATTCTCAAAAACTGAGGGAAATACTTACGCTACTTTGTTGTATCACCCTTTCCTCTTCAAGGGAAAAACCAACGCATGCTCAAGAGGTAGCAAGAAGGATTTCTGGCGCCGTTGCCGAGGAGGTCTTCGCTCAAGTCAAGACATACCAAGTACCAATCACAAACTCATCTCCCTCGCATTACATTATTTGCCATTTGCCTCTCATTTTCCTCTCCCCCACTTCACCCTTGCCGTTTTATTCGTCCTCCCTTTCCGTTCGCCTCTCTTTTCGCTTGCCTTTTTGTGTGCTTGTGTGTTGGATTGTTTGTCACGACGGCTCAAGATATTACCAAATTGTGTGACTTTTCCAATACCAATAATAATGATTTCCTTAGCACTCCGATTGCTCCTCTTAACGATGCTGAATCTTGTGAAATCAATGCTTCTTTGCTGAATCTTGTTATGAAAGATCAATGCTCCAGCCTTCTTAGTGAAGATGCCGCTACTCATCTAAACAACTTTGTTGATTTATGTGATGGGCAAAATAAGAAAGATACGGACAATGATATCGTTAAATTGAAGTTATTTCTGTTTTCACTTAGAGATCATGCTAAAACCTGGTTTTCGTCCTTGCCTAAAAATAGTATCGATTCTTGGAACAAGTGCAAAGATGATTTTATCTCTAAGTATTTTCCTCCCGCTAAGATCATCTCCCTTAGAAACGATATTATGAATTTTAAACAACTTGATCATGAGTATGTTGCCCAATCTTGGGAAAGAATGAAATTATTGATTCGCAATTGCCCTACTCATGGTTTGAATATATGGATAATCATACAAATTTTTTATGCCGGATTGAATTTTGCTTCTAGAAATCTTTTTGATTCGGCCGCGGGAGGCACTTTTATGGAAATCACTTTAGGGGAAGCTACTAAACTTCTAGATAATATTATGGTTAATTATTCTCAATGGCACACCGAAACATCTACTAGTAAAAAGGTCCTTGCGATAGAAGAAATTAATGTTTTGGTAATCCTAATGAAAAGATGGATGAACTTATGAAATTGTTTGCTACTAAGAGTGCTCCTATTAATCCTAATGATATGCCTTTGTCTACTTTAATTGAGAATAATGATGAATCTATGGATGTGAATTTTGTTGGTAGGAATAATTTTGGTAAAAACGCGTATAGAGGAAACTTTAATCCTAGGCCGTTTCCTACTAATTCCTCTAATAATTATGGTAATTTCTACAACAATTCTAATGAAAAATTTAACAAGATGCCCTCTGAATTTGAGAATTGTGTTAAAGAATTTATGATCTCTCAAAATAATTTCAATGCTTTGCCTGAAGAAAAATTGCTTAAAGTTGATGAATTGGCTAGGAACGTGGATAGAATTTCTCTCGATGTTGATTCTTTGAAACTTAGATCTATTCCACCAAAGCATGATATAAATGAGTCTCTCAAATCCATGAGAAGTTCCATTGATGAGTGCAAAGAAAGAACCGCTAGGATGCATGCTAAGAAAGATTGCTTTATAAAAGCGTGTTCTTCTAGTTTCTATGAAAATAATGATGAAGATCTAAAAGTTATTGATGTGTATCCTATTAAGTCTTTACTTTGCAATATGAATCTTGATGATGATGGGACTGGAGATGAGTCAACTTTATTTAAAAGGCATCCCAATAAATCGGAGTTTTTAGATCTTGATGCTAAAATTGGTAAAAGTGGGATTGGAGAGATCAAAACTTTACATAGTAATGAACCCAATATTATGGATTTCAAGGAATTTAATTATGATAATTGTTCTTTAATATATTGTGTTTCCTTGTTGCAATCCGAGTTGAATTCTCCTCATGCTTACAGTCAAAATAAAGCTTTTACCAAACATATCGTTGATGCTTTGATGCAATCTTATGAGGAAAAACTTGAATTAGAAGTTTCTATCCCTAGAAAACTTTATGATGAGTGGGAACCTACTATTAAAATAAAAATTAAAGATCATGAATGCTATGCTTTGTGTGATTTGGGTGCCAGTGTTTCCACGATTCCGAAAACTTTATGTGATGTGCTAAGTTTCCATGAACTTGATGATTGCTCTTTAAATTTGCACCTTGCGGATTCCACTGTTAAGAAATCTATGGGAAGTATTAATGATGTTCTTATTGTTGCAAATAGGAATTATGTGCCTGTAGATTTCATTGTTCTTGATATAGATTGCAATCTTTCATGTCCTATTATTCTTGGTAGACCCTTCCTTAGAACGATTGGTGCAATTATTGACATGAAGGAAGGGAATATTAGATTCCAATTTCCATTAAGGAAGGGAATGGAACAATTTCCTAGGAAGAAAGTTAAATTACCTTATGAATCTATTATGTGAGCCACTTATGAATTGTCCACCAAAGATGGCAACATGTAGATCTATTCTCACTTTTATGCCTAGCTAGGGGCATTAAACGATAGCGCTTGTTGGGAAGAAACCCAACTTTATTTTTGTTTCTTACTTTTTGCTTCTGTTTAGTAATAAATAATTCATCTGGCCTCTGTTTAGATGTGGTTTTATGTTTTAATTAGTGTTTGTGCCAAGTGAAACCTATAGGATCTTCTTGGATAGTAATTATTTGATCTTGCTAAAAAAGTCAGAAACTTTCTGTTCACGAAAACAATTGTTTAAAATCATCAGAACGTGATAAAATACTGATTCTAATTGCAGTAGATTAATAAACAAATTATCTGAGGTTTCCTATTTTGGTAGAAGTTTTGGAGTTCCGGAAGTATTCAAAAGTTACAGATTGCTACAGACTGTTCTGTTTTTGACAGATTCTGTTTTTCGTGTGTTGTTTGCTTATTTTGATGAATCTATGGATTGTATCCGGGGGTATGAACCATAGAGAAGTTGGTATACAGTAGGTTTAACACCAATATAAATAAAGAATGAGTTCACTACAGTACCTTATGTGGTGGTTTTTCTTTCTTGCACTAACGGAGCTTACGAGTTTTCTGTTGAGTTTTGTGTTGTGAAGTTTTCAAGTTTTGGGTAAAGATTTGATGGACTATGGAATAATTAGTGGAAAGATCCTAAGCTTGGGGATGCCCATGGCACCCCAAGATAATCCAAGGACACCGAAAAGCCTAAGCTTGGGGATGCCCCGGAAGGCATCCCCTCTTTCTTCTTCGTTTATCGGTAACTTTACTTGGAGCTATATTTTTATTCACCACATGATATGTGTTTTGCTTGGAGCGTCTTGTATGATATGAGTCTTTGCTTTTTATTTTACCACAATCATCCTTGCTGCACACACCTTTTGGGAGAGACACACATGAATTGGAATACTCTACGTGCTTCACTTATATCTTTTGAGCTAGATAGTTTTGCTCTAGTGCTGCACTTATACTTTTTAGAGCACGGCGGTGGTTTTATTTTGTAGAAAGTATTGATCTCTCATTCTTCAGTTATACTATTTTGAGAGTCTTTTAGAACAACATGGTATTTTCTATGGTTATAAAATTGGTCCTAATTTTATTGGCATCCAAGTTGGGTATAATAAAAACTATCATAGGAAGTGAATTGGATGTTATGATCAATTTGATGCTTGATAATTGTTTTGAGATATAAAGGTGGTAATATTAGAGTCATGCTAGTTGAGTAGTTGAGGATTTGAGAAATACTTGTGTTGAAGGTTGCAAGTCCCGTAGCATGCACATATGGTAATAGTTGTGTAACAAATTTGAAATATGAGGTGTTCTTAGATTGTCGTCCTTATGAGTGGCGGTCGGGGACGAGCGATGGTCTTTGCCTACCAATCTATCCCCCTAGGATCATGTGCATAATGCTTGGCTTCAGATGACTTGTAGATTTTTGCAATAAGTATGTGAGTTCTTTATTACTAATGTTGAGTCCATGGATTATACACACTTTTATCCTTCCATCATTGCTAGCCTCTTCGGTACCGTGCATTGCCCTTTCTCACCTTGAATTGTGGTGCAAACTTCTCTTCTGCATCCAAACCCCGTGATACGATACGCTCTATCACACATAAACCTCCTTATATCTTCCTCAAAACAGCCACCATACCTACCTATTATGGCATTTCCATAGCCATTCCGAGATATATTGCCATGCAACTTTCCACCGTTCCGTTTATTATGACATGCTTCATCATTATCATATTGCTTTACATGATCATGTAGTTGACATCGTATTTGTGGCAAAGCCACCATGCATAATTTTTCATACATGTCACTCTTGATTCATTCCCGGTATACCGCCGGAGGCATTCATATAGAGTCATATGTTGCTCTAGTATCGAGTTGTAATCATTGATTTGTAAATAAATAGAAGTGTGATGATCATCATTAATAGATCATTGTCCCAAAAAAGGCCAAATAAAAAAAGGAAGGCCAAATTAAAAAAAAGGGGATAATGCTACTATCCTTTTTCCACACTTGTGCTTCAAAGTAGCACCATGATTTTCATGTTAGAGAGTCTCCTATGTTGTCACTTTCATATACTAAGTGGGAATTTTTCATTATAGAACTTGGCTTGTATATTCCAACAATGGGCTTCCTCAAATGCCCTAGGTCTTCATGAGCAAGCAAGTTGGATGCACACCCACTTAGTTTCTTTTGTTGAGCTTTCATACATTTATAGCTCTAGTGCATCCGTTGCATGGCAATCCCTACTCCTTGCATTGACATCAATCGATGGGCATCTCCCTAGCCCGTTGATTAGCCACGTTGATGTCAGACTTTCTCCTTTTTTGTCTTCTCCACATAACCCCCATCATTATATTCTATTCCACCCATAGTGCTATATCCATGGCTCACGCTCATGTATTGCGTGAAAGTTGCAAAAAGTTCGAGATTACTAAAGTATAAACAATTGCTTGGCTTGTCATCGGGGTTGTGCAAGATGAGAGCATTCTTGTGTGACGAAAATGGAGCATGACCAAACCATGTGATTTTGTAGGGATGAACTTTCTTTAGCCACGTTATTTTGAGAAGACATGATTACTTTGTTAGTATGTTGAAGTATTACTATCTCTTATGTCAATATGAACTTTTATTTTGAATCATTTGGATCCGAACATTCATGCCACAATAAAGAGAATTACATTAAGAAATATGCTAGGTAGCATTCCACATCAAAAATTTTGTTTTTATCATTTACCTACTCGAGGATGAGTAGGAATTAAGCTTGGGGATGCTTGATACGTCCCCAACGTATATATAATTATTTATTGTTCCATGCTATTATATTACCCGTTTTTGATGTTTATGGGTTACTTTACACTTTTATATCATTTTTGGGACTAACCTAGTAACCCGAGGCCCAGCCCGAATTGCTGTTTTTTGCCTATTTCAGTGTTTCGAAGGAAAGGAATATCAAACGGAGTCCAAACGGAATGAAACCTTCGGGAGCGATCTTTTTGGAACAAACGCAATCCAGGAGACTTGGAGTGGACGTCAAGAAGCAGCTGGGGCGGCCACGAGGCAGGAGGGCGCGCCCTAGGAGGGTGGGCGCGCCCCCCACCCTCGTGGGCCCCTCGTGGATCCCCTGACCTACCTCCTTCGCATATATATATATATATATATATATATATATATATCCATATACCCTAAAAACATCCAGGAGCACCACGAAAAACTATTTCCACCACCGCAACCTTCTGTATCCGCGAGATCCCATCTTGGAGCCTTCGCCGGCGCTCCACCGGAGGGGGAATCAACCACGGAGGGCCTCTACATCATCTCCAAGGCCTCTCCGATGAATCGTGAGTAGTTTATCACAGACCTTCGGGTCCATAGTTACTAGCTAGATGGGTTCTTCTCTCTCTTTGAATCTCAATACAAAGTTCTCCTCGATCTTCTTGGAGATCTATTCGATATAACTCTTTTTGCGGTGTATTTGTCGAGATCCGATGAATTGTGGGTTTATGATGAAGTTTATCTATGTGAAATATTTGAATCTCCTCTGAATTCTTTTATGTATGATTGGTTATCTTTGCAAGTCTCTTCGAATTATCAGTTTGGTTTGGCCTACTAGATTGATCTTTCTTGCAATAGGAGAAGTACTTAGCTTTGGGTTCAATCTTATGTGTCCTTTCCCAAAGGATGTTAGGGCAGCAAGGCACGTATTGTATTGTTGCCATGGAGGATAAAAAGATGGGGTTTATATCATATTGCATGAGTTTATCCCTCTACATCATGTCATCTTTCTTAATGCGTTACTCTGTTCTTCATGAACTTAATACTCTAGATGCAGGCAGGAGTCGGTCGATGTGTGGAGTAAAAGTAGTAGATGCAAGCAGGAGTCGGTCTACTTGTCACGGACGTGATGCCTATATACATGATCATGCCTAGATAATCTCATAACTATTCGCTTTTCTATCAATTGCTCGACAGTAATTTGTTCACCCACCGTAATACTTATGCTATCTTGAGAGAAGCCACTAGTGAAACCTATGGCCCCCGGGTCTAGCTTTTATCATATAAGTTTCTCATCTACTTTTATTTCATCTTTTACTTTCCAATCTATGTCATAAAAATACCAAAAATATTCATCTTATCTTATCATCTCTATCAGATCTCACTTTCGCAAGTTACCATGAAGGGATTGACAACCCCTTTATCACGTTGGTTGCGAGGTTCTTGTTTATTTGTTTAGGTGCGTGGGACTTTTGAGGAGCCTCCTACTGGATTGATACCTTGGTTCTCAAAAACTGAGGGAAATACGTGCGCTACTTTGCTGCATCACCCTTTCCTCTTCAAGGGAAAAACCAACGCATGCTCAAGAGGTAGCAATTGCACGCATGAGATTCCAGTGGTTTGTGCATTATGCTTCTACATGTGTAGTCTTCTAGATTCTACATGTGGAAAAATCTGGTGGAATGTAGGTCATATCCAACGACCAGTAGTGCTCGGATTTGCCATCTTTGTACCGTCGAATTGGCTTCATCCAACGACCAACTTTCAAAGTTATTCACACACTATATAGGGGTATAGATATAGATGTTTGGTTTGCAGCCTAAGGTTACCATGCCTAAGCTTAGGCGTGCCACAATATCTTAGGCATGTGTTTGGTTCATTTCTACACTTGTGGCTTGCCACGCTTTTCTAGCTGCATGGTCCACATGTCATAGACTCAACTTCTTGCCAAATCTTGCATGTTAGCCACATTTTTTGTGGCAGACACAGGGGTTGTTTTGATAGCCACATTTTTTGTGGCAGACACAGGGGTTGTTTGGTTTTAGGCCTAGCAATGCCACACTTTGCGGTTGTTTGGTTCTAGGCCTAGGAGTGCCACACTTTGCCATACAATGTTGCCAAACTTGCCTAAGGTGTGGCAAGTGTGGCTAACAATTTGAGCAACTCAACTAAGGCAAGTGTGGCAAGGTGTGGCTAGGAACCAAACAACCACTAAGATTGCCCAAGATTGCCACACCTTGCCACACTTTGCCATATCATCTTTGCCATATATTGCCACATGATTTTTGCCACACTTGCCTTAGTTGAGTTGCTCAAATTGTTAGCCACACTTTGGCTTGCCTAAGGGAATCTTGCCACACTTTTTGTGTCTATGACATGTGGGGCTCACTGCTCATAAAAAAAATCTTTGCCTTAGGTGTGGCTAGAACCAAACACCTAACTAACTTGGTCAAACTTGCCTAAGGTTATGTGTGGCAAAGTGTGGCAAGGTGTGGCTAGGAACCAAACAGCCACTAAGATTGCCAAAGATTGCCACACGCAAGGTTAGGCAAGTTTGACTAACTTAGGTGAGTGTTTGGTTCAAGCCTTACCTTAGGCATGCCACGCTAAGGCCCCACATGACATACATACAAAAAATGTGGCAAGATTCCCTTAGGCTTGCCAACTTGTGGCTCTCCTAAGCTTAGTTGTGGCAAAGTTAGTCATGAATTAAGTTCAACCATGGAGTCTTCTAGATTCTACATGTGGCAGAATCTGGTGGAATGTAGATGATATCCAACGGCCAGTAGTGCTCAGATTTGCCATCTTTGTACCGTCGGATTGGCTTCATCCAAGGACCAACTTTCAAAGTTTTTCACACACTATATAGGGGGTATAGATATAGATGTGCTGGCCCATTGCAATGGATCCAAAGTATATCTATTTAGTGGAGTGCACTCTAAACACATTATCTATTTATTTTTCTCTAACCTTTAGTAGCCATGCAACCAAGCCACATAAGCTTCATGGGTGCCCCCCACATCATATTATTCATACTACGTTGACTGGAAAAAAGATAAATCACCCAAAACAAGATCTTCCCGTTTTTTTGTTCCTATGATGCTGTGTCGTGCACGTACCTACTAGTTGTATAGTGGTAGTACTAGTTGTATAGTACAAACTTGGTACTAGTAGGAGTAGTACTAGTACGGAATGCTCCTACTCTATCAACGAGCCCCATCTGACACCAAATTTCTTGGCTTCCATGCTACAACTAGATCTTCCCCTCGTTGCTTTTCCAACCCAAGCAAGGTCGGGGTGCGGTTTGCCAATAGTCGGTTTGCTCAACGGCGGTCCCACATGAAAGTGAAAATGCTAGGCAACACGCCTTCCCTAAGCTATGTGTCGTGCCGGACGGGCCGTGGAGTACTCCCGATTCCCGGGCGTGTCGGAGTGCGACGCGAATGCGCCAGACCTTTTCCTTTTACTAGCAATGTGCCCGTGCGTTGCGACGGATCCAAAGTAGTAGAATAGTGGTACTTGTTCACAAACTTGAAAGAAATCACACTTGTTTTGATATACTCCTAATATATTACTCCCTCCATTCCTAAATATTTGTCTTTTTTGAGATTTCAAATGGACTATCACATACGGATTATATAGACATATTTTGAAGTGTAGATTCACTCATTTTGCTCCGTATGTAGTCACTTATTGAAATCTCTAGAAAGACAAATATTTAGGAATGGAGGGAGTACTTTTCACTCAAAATATATTTCTGAGGCTGTTTTGATGAGGTGAGGGAGGGATGTGGTTGCTTTCAAGATAATAAGGGGTTTTCTGCAAATTGGAGCAGAGAAGTGGGATATTGATGCAAAAATGCCACAACTTACCTCACAGCCATTTGATGCAGATCTAATGGTCAGAAACGGCGGATGGCAGACACACCAACATCACCAACTGAGTCTTTTATAGGAGTAGGAGTAGAGAAACATGTATAAATTGTAACATTTGGTTCTGCTCCTTGGCATGATCGATAGATAGAAATAACGATTGGAAATGCTAGGGAGGGGCTATTTCCGCCAGATAAGCAGGGTACGTAGTAGCTAGGTTGGCGCATCGTCGGTTTGGTCACACGCGGTCCGACATGTTCTAGTGTTCCTAGCAAGATGCCCGCGCGTTGCACCAAGTTGATGGAAAAGGTAAGAACAACTTATAAATTGACGGATGGAGTACTAGTTACAGAATGCATACAATTAAGCAAAGGGATCGCACATGTCGGTATTGACTGGAACGAGAATGCAACAGGACAATAAGAATTAAGGCCACGATGATGCGATCATAGTGGTGGTTACAGAACGCAAGAAGAAAGAAGCATCCATCAACGTACGACCTCGTCCTCCTCAACTTAGTGCGCCGGTCCACCGACCGGCGGCTAAGGAGCGGCGGCTTTTGTGGCAAGGTCGAGGTGCTTCTCAGCAAAGGCATCCAAGGCTTCCAGCCAGTTGAGGAAGGCCAATGTCGTAGCGTCCTCACTAGACTTGTAGATACCTATGTACACGATTTGCTCGTACACGTGGATGTTTAGGTCGACGAATTCTTGCAGGGCGAGGCGCCTCGCGGCGAGCGCAACCTCCAGGTGGACATTCTTCGTGGCATCGGCGGGCAGTCGCAGGGCCACCAGTGCTTGAAAGAGGTTCCGGCCGTGGAGGCCGATTAGGGTGGCAGGCAATGAGGAGCCTGATACGTCTCCAACGTATCTATAATTTTTTATTGTTCCATGCTATTATATTATCTATTTTGGATGTTTATGGGATTTATTAAACACTTTTACATTATTTTTGAGACTAACCTATTAACCCAGAGCCCAGTGCCAGTTTCTGTTTTTCCCATGCTCCAGTTCTTCATAGAAAAGGAATATCAAAAGGAGTCCAAACGGAATGAAACCTTCGGGAGAGTTATTTTTGGAACGGAAGCAATCCATGAGACTTGGAGTGCACGTCAGGGGATCAACGAGGAGAGCATGAGGCAGGGGGCGCGCCCACCCCCCTGGGCGTGCCCTCCACCCTCGTGGGCCCCTTGTGGCCCCCTGACCGACTTCTTTCGCCTATATATCTCCATATACCCTAAAAACATCAGAGACGAGAATAAATCGGGAGTTTCGCCGCCGCAAGCCTCTCAGAAGGCTACTAAAACCAATCGGGACCCCTGTTCCGCACTCTCACGAGGGGGGATCCCTCACCGCTGGCCATCTTCATCATCTCGGCGATCTCCATGACGAGGAGGGAGTAGTTCACCCTCGGGGCTGAGGGTATGTACCAGTAGCTATGTGTTTGATCTCTCTCTCTCTCTCTCTCTCTCTCTCTCTCTCTCTCGTGTTCTTGAGGTGATACGATCTTGATGTATCGCGAGCTTCTCTATTATAGTTGGATCTTATGATGTTTCTCCCCCTCTACTCTCTTGTAATGGATTGAGTTTTCCCTTTGAAGTTATTTTATCGGATTGAGTCTTTAAGGATTTGAGAACACTTGATGTATGTCTTGACATGCTTATCTGTGGTGACAATGGGATATCACGTGATCCACTTGATGTATGTTTTGGTGATCAACTTGCGGGTTCCAACCATGAACCTATGCATAGGGGTTGGCACGCGTTTTCGTCTTGACTCTCCGGTAGAAACTTTGGGGCACTCTTTGAAGTACTTTTGTGTTGGTTGAATAGATGAATCTGGGATTGTGTGACGCATATCGTATAATCATACCCATGGATACTTGAGGTGACAATGGAGTATCTAGGTGACATTAGGGTTTTGGTTGATTTGTGTCTTAAGGTGTTATTCTAGTACGAACTCTATGATAGATTGAACGGAAAGAATAGCTTTGTGTTCTTTTACTATGGACTCTTGAATAGATCGAGCAGAAAGAATAACTTTGAGGTGGTTTCGTATCCTACCATAATCTCTTCGTTTGTTCTCCGCTATTAGTGACTTTGGAGTGACTCTTTGTGGCATGTTGAGGGATAGTTATATGATCCAATTATGTTATTATTGTTGAGAGAACTTGCACTAGTGAAAGTATGAACCCTAGGCCTTGTTTCCTAGCATTGCAACACCGTTTATGCTCACTTTTATCATTAGTTACCTTGCTGTTTCTATATTTTCAGATTACAAAAACCTATATCTACCATCCATATTGCACTTGTATCACCATCTCTTTTCCGAACTAGTGCACCTATGCAACTTACCATTGTATTGGGTGTGTTAGGGACACAAGAGACTCTTTGTTATTTGGTTGCAGGGTTGCTTGAGAGGGACCATCTTCATCCTACGCCTCCCACGGATTGATAAACCTTAGGTCATCCACTTGAGGGAAATTTGCTACTGTCCTACAAACCTCTGCACTTGGAGGCCCAACAACGTCTACAAGAAGAAGGTTGTGTAGTAGACAATAGAGCCTAGGCGCGCGGGCTGGAGGAGTACGGCGATGTCGTCTGCGAGCTTCTTGAGGACGGCGAACTTGTTGCTGGTGGCAATGATCATCTAGTCCAACTGAGAGTCGTAGTTGGCATCGACGGCGGCCATCCACCAGCCGGTCTCCAACACCGTCTGGAGACGATCCTCGGCACCATGCCGCATGCCGGTGATACGTCTCCAACGTATCTATACTTTTTATTGCTCCATGCTACTTTATCTACTGTTTTGGACTATATTGGGCTTTGTTTTCCACTTTTATATTATTTTTTGGGACTAACCTATTAACCGGAGGCCCAGCCCAGAATTGCTGTTTTTTTTTTGCCTATTTCAGTGTTTCGAAGAAACGGAATATCAAACGGAGCCCAAACGGAATGAAACCTTCGGGAACGTGATTTTCTCGCCGAACGTGATCCAAGAAACTTGGACCCTACTCCAAGAAGTAACAGAGGCGGTCACGAGGGTGGGGGCGCGCCCCCCTGCCTCGTGGGCCCCCTGTTGCTCCACCGACATCCTCCTTCCTCCTACATATACCTACGTATCCCCAAACGATCAGAACAGGAGCCAAAAACCTAATTCCACCGCCGCAACTTCCTGTATCCATGAGATCCCATCTTGGGGCCTGTTCCGGAGCTCCGCCGGAGGGGGCATCCACCATGAAGGGCTTCTACATCATCACCATATCCCCTCCAATGAAGTGTGAGTAGTTTACTTCAGACCTTCGGGTCTATAGCTAGTAGCTGCTAGATGGCTTCTTCTCTCTTTTTGGATCTCAATACAATGTTCTCCCCCTCTCTCGTGGAGATCTATTCGATATAATCTTCTTTTGATGTTTGATTGTTGAGTCCTATTAATTGTGGGTTTATGACCAAGTTTATATATGAACAATATTTGAATCTTCTATGAATTCTTTTATGTATGATTGGTTATCTTTGCAAGTCTCTTCAATTATCCGCTTGGTTTGGCCAACTAGATTGGTAGTTCTTGCAATGGGAGAAGTGCTTAGCTTTGGGTTCAATCTTGTGTCCTTTCCCAAAGGATGTATGGGCAGCAAGGCACGATTGTATTGTTGCCATCGAGGATAACAAGATGGGGTTTTTATCATATTGCATGAATTTATCCCTCTACATCAAGTCATCTTGCTTAAGGCGTTACTCTGTTTTTAACTTAATACTCTAGATGCATGCTGGATAGTGGTCGATGAGTGGAGTAATAGTAGTAGATGCAGGCAGGAGTCAGTCTACTTGTCTCGGACGTGATGCCTATATACATGATCATACCTAGATATTCTCATAACTATGCTCAATTCTATCAATTGCTCAACAGTAATTTATTCACCCACCGTAGAATACTTATGCTCTTGAGAGAAGCCACTAGTGAAACCTATGGCCCCGGGTCTATTTTCATCATATCAATCTCCATCAGTTTAATACTTGCTTTGTTTTTACTTTGCCTTTTACTTTTCACTTGCATCTCTATATCAAAAATACCAAAAATATTATTTATCATCTCTATCAGATCTCACTCTCGTAAGTGTTGGAAATATACCCTAGAGGCAATAATAAAAGGATTATTATTATATTTCCTTGTTCGTGATAATTGTCTTTTATTCATGCTATAATTGTAATATCCGGAAATCGTAATACACGTGTGAATACATAGACTACTATATGTCCCTAGTGAGTCTCTAGTTGACTAGCTCGTTGATCAATAGATAGTAATGGTTTCCTGACTATGGACATTGGATGTCATTGATAACGGGATGACATCATTAGGAGAATGATTTGATGGACAAGACCCAATCCTAAGCATAGCACAAGATCGTGTAGTTCGTTTGCTAGAGCTTTTCGAATGTCAAGTATCCTTTCCATAGACCATGAGATCGTGTAACTCCCGGATACCGTAGAAGTGCTTTGGGTGTACCAAACGTCACAACGTAACTGGGTGACTATAAAGGTGCACTACAGGTATCTCCGAAAGTGTCTGTTGGGTTGTCACGGATCGAGACTGGATTTGTCACTCCAGACACGGAGAGGCATCATCGGGCCCACTCGGTAATGCATCATCATAATGAGCTCAAAGTGACCAAGTGTTTGGTCACGGATCATGCATTACGGTATGCAGTAAAGTGACTTGCCGGTAACGAGATTGAACGAGGTATTGGGATACCGACGATCGAATCTCTGCAAGTAACATACCGATTCACAAAGGGAATTGTATACGTTGTTGCTTGAATCCTCGACATCTTGGTTCATCCGATGAGAACATCGAGGAGCATGTGGAAGCCAACATGCGTATCAAGATCCCGCTGTTGGTTATTGACCGAGAGCCGCTCTCGGTCATGTCTGCATGTCTCCCGAACCCGTAGGGTCTACACACTTAAGGTTCGGTGACGCTAGGGTTTTATGAATATGAGTATGCAGCAAACCGAAAGTTGTTCGGAGTCCCGGATGACATGCCGGACGTCACGAGGAGTTCTGGAATGGTCCGGAGGTAAAGAATTATATATAGGAAGTGCTGTTTCGGCCAGCGGGAGAGTTTCGGGTGTCACCGGTATTGTACCGGGACCACCGGAAGGGTCCCGGGGGTCCACCGGGTGGGGCCACCTATCCAGGAGGGCCCCATGGGCTGAAGTGGGGAGGGAACCAGCCCCTAGTGGGCTGGTGCGCCTGGGTCCCCTGCGCCTAGGGTTGGAAACCCTAGGGGTGGGGCGCCCACTTGCCTTGGGGGCAAGCCTCCCCTGGCCGCCGCCCCTTGGGAGATCTCATCTCCAGGGGCAGCGCCCCCAGGGGCCTATATAAGGGGGATGGAGGCAGCCGCACCCTCAAGCCTTGGCGCCTCCCTCTCCCCTGCTACACCTCTCCCTCTCGCAGAAGCTCGGCGAAGCTCTGCCGGAACCCTGGTGCATCCACCACCACGCCGTTGTGCTGCTGGATCTTCATAAACCCTCTCCCTCCTCCTTGCTGGATCAAGGTGCGGGAGACGTCATCCGCTCCGTACGTGTGTTGAACGCGGAGGTGTTGTCCATTCGGCACTTGGTCATCGGTAATTTGGATCACGACGAGTACGACTCCCTCAACCCCGTTTATTTGAACGCTTCCGCTCACGATCTACAAAGGTATGTAGATGCACTCCTATCACTCATTGCTAGCTGAACTCATAGATGGATCTTGGTGGAACCGTAGGAAAAATTTTATTTTCTGCAACGTTCCCCAACAGTGGCATCATGAGCTAGGTCTTTGCGTAGTTCTCTTTTGCACGAGTAGAACACAAGTCTGTTGTGGGCGTAGATGTTGTCAACTTTCTTGCCGCTAATAGTCTTATTTTGCTTCAGCGGTATTGTGGGATGAAGCGGCCTGGACCGACCTTACACGTACGCTTACGTGAGACAGGTTCCATCGACTGACATGCACTAGTTGCATAAGGTGGCTAGCGGGTGTCTGTCTCTCCCATTTTAGTTGGAGCGGATTCGACGAAAAGGGTCCTTATGAAGGGTAAATATAAGTTGACAAATCACGTTGTGGCTTTTTCATAGGTAAGAAAACGTTCTTGCTAGAACCCTATTGCAGCCACGTAAAAGATGCAACAACAATTAGAGGACGTCTAACTTGTTTTTGCAGCAATTGCCTTGTGATGTGATATGGCCAAAAGTTGTGATGTATGATGAACTAGAAGTGTGACCCGCGCATTTGCGCGGCTAGATGGCTACATATTGCAGTGTTTGACATTGTTTGTAGTGTGAGTAATTAAGACCCACAACTAATTGTATTGATTTAACTTCACAACTGCATCGCCATCGGTATTGCATTCCCAATATTGAAAATATTGTGATACATTAAAAAGCATAAAGTTTGATAGGGTGGTGGTTAAATCCCTTTGTGAGTGAAGGCCAATGAAGGATGACATCAAGTTCTTCATTTCAACATTGAAATCCTATGATATTCTTTTCAGTTCTTTATTTGCCACCATCATGTATTAGTGTCTATCTTCTAATAATATTATCGTGCATATTTTTAAATTATACTTCCTTACGTCCCATATTAATTGCCACTGAAACAAATGTATCTGAACACAATTCAGTGCTAGACATATCCGCTTGAGTGACAATTAATATGTGATAGAGGGCGTAATTATGAACTATTTGTTGCACCTACATAACTTTTGGCCAATTCTTTCCTCACATATATTTGTCAGTTGACCTATTGCAGTTGCCTTTTTCATTTAATGTTGTGGCATACCTGATGCCTCAATATGTTTTTGTGCATGGCCACCTTTCTCTTATTAATTTATTTTAGTGGATATTCCATCCAAGAAAATGTAATTATTTGTGTATATTATAACAAAAGTTCCTTAATTTTTTTCGGTCCTCGAAATTGAAAACCTAAAAACATGGGCACTTAAAGAAATAAAATTTTACCACTCAAAATATTTGGTTTATTAGTATACCTCGTGTTGGGAGGTCGGAGTGCAAATTTTCAAGAGAAGGAGATGGCCTAGGAAATGTTGGTTTCTCTTTTATTACATATGTGTTCCCTTCATCCCATAATGTATATTCTATTATTTTTTTCTAAGTAAAACTTTCCTTCGTTCAACCAAGTTTAAAGAAAATATTTGCAAAACAAAACAATACTGATATAGATGGTCAAGAAATATATTTTCATAGTGATTCATTTGGTATCTTAGATATGAATATTCACTTCAATCAATTGCTTAAACTTTACATATTGACTTTAGAAAAAAATAGGCATACACATATTTTAGTAAGGTTGGTCCAAAGCAGTAAACACTTTTATTTTCTAAGGAGGATAATTGAATAAATATGTATAATGCATTATTAATGTTGCACTATATATATTTTTTGCATTGTCGAGTCCTTGACGCATATGGATTCTTGTCTAGATTTTTTTTCTAGTACTCTTATGTAATTAATGGTTGATGGATGTTGATAACTTGAGACCTTGTTGCTGATGCATGATTCTTCAGTGATTGATCAACTTCTAATGTATGCAGAGACCTAGTGGAGTATGCATGCATAGAGATCTCTGTCAGCCTGGCATGATCTTGCGCATTATGGGAGCTATTTTGTCCTAGTACTTATACGCTTATTATGAAACATGGTAAATGGATATTTTAATTTTGAAATATTTCTTTTCCTTATAATGTTTACAACCCCTAGCCTCACTTGTTTATAGATGTAAGTTGTTGTAATCGATGGTTCCGTAGAATATTTTCAAGTATATTGTATCTTGCAATCTTGCCACAACTCATCAACCATGTAACTGACTTGTGACAAACCTTGCAGCGCATAGGTTTCAGTAATTTTATATCTTGGCCCTTCTTCTTTGTCATAAAATTTCATTTTTTGTTTTCTAATATGAAAGATAAATAAATCAGTCTTTGAGCGTTAGGGACCATATTGGATGCATCATTGTGTCATGCCTTTCCTTTGGTTCGACCATTGTACATGGCGTATATTCTTGAGTTTTCAATCATTCTTCACTGATTGATCAACTACTAATGTATGCAGATACCTTGCAGAGTATGCATGCATAGTGATCTCTGTCAGCCTGGCATGATCTTGCGCATTATGCGAGGAGCTATTTTGTCCAAGTACTTATACGCTTATTATGAAACATGGTAAATGGATATTTTAACTTTGAAATATTGCTTCTCCTTATAATGTTTACAACACATAGTCTCACTTGTTTATAGATGTAAGTTGTTGTAACCAATGGTTTCGCATAATCTTTTCTACTATATTGTCACCCTGCAATCTTGCCACAACTCATCAACCATGTAACTGACTTGACAAACCTTGCAGCATAGAGATTTCAATAATTTCATATCTTGGCCCTTCTTCTTTGTCATAAAATTTCATTTGTTTGTTTTTTGATATGAAAGATAAATTAATTAATCATCGAAAGGCCGTATGCGACCATATTGGATGCATCATTGTGTCATGCGTTTCCTTTGGTTCGACCATCGGACATGGCGATATTCTTGAGTTTTCAACCTGAAAGAAGTGCATGCATGTATTCTTGAGTTTTCAACCTCCAGACGTCCACACATATATTGATTATTTTTCAGTAACTGCATATATTGACTATTTATTTCCTACCAGCGCATTAGTGAGTTGTGTACTGTGTCTTGGTCTTTTATATTAGTCTAGCTCACTGAGCCAGTACAGAAATATGGATGCCTCTCTGGCTCACTTATTTTAGATGTGTATATTCTTTTCTGGTCAGTTAGGTTTCATTGGTAATCAATCCGGGCCGGCACCTTATATGTGCTTGACACTGTAAATGAGAATCAGGCTCTATTTTTAGACTTGCTATTTCCATGTATAGATAGGTGACCAGATGTACGTGTCCTAGCTGTACAGGGCTTCATTTTTTAAAGGATTGGACTTTATATATTTCTTTGAATAGACACATACACATGTGATCAGATTATGCATAGCCTCGTTTTACACTTGTATGTGTCGAATAAAGACATTACACCATTATTGGCATGCCTTACTTTTTTTCCTCTCCTAGGGCAATTATTGTTTGTACGTATATGTGTTCACTCTATGTGAGTATTCTCTTTTTTTTGCGAATCCTATGTGAGTATTCTCATTAGAAGGAAAACACAAAACTCGCTAACCCAATAGGATTTTGAAATCTCTATAGTTATTTCTTAAGCAGTGTAATCAACTTATATTATAGTCATGAAGAATTAACGTGCCACAAACACTATGAATAAAAAAAAAAGTCACTGACTCAAGAGTACATCTAATTTCTTATACTTTTATACATTGAAGTACAAAAAAATAAAGACCAATAAAGTGCTTGTACGTCTAACTCCAATTTACCTACTACATCAATGTGATGTACGTGAGCATTATAACCACACTTGTGTGACTAATGCACGTATGCGCCCGTACAATCAAATTGGCAAGTGTATGTTTCATTCCATTGCATGTAGTACTGGCCGTACACAATAGCCAGTCCAATTACTGAAGTGGCCGAACATATCAATTAATTTATTTGATTTCTCGCTGTGCCTGGTAATTGTGCCAAAGCCAACCAAAACCATTGGCTGCTTTTTTTACGTGAACCATTGGCTAAGGTTGGTTTGTTTGGCTCTTACATGATACGGACACCTGCAGGTTCCAGTCGGTTTCTTTTTTTTTTCTGTTTTCTTTTGCTACCCGGTCGTAGGAGTTGTCTTGCACGTATCAAATTGTATATGACAATGTTTTACGTAAATTACTGATCGGTCTCCTCCTCTTATTGGTCTCCTTGTCTCATACATATATTCTTGAGTTTTCAACCTGAAAGAAGTGCATGCATGTATTCTTGAGTTTTCAACCTCCAGACGTCCACACATATATTGATTATTTTTCAGTAACTGCATATATTGACTATTTATTTCCTACCAGCGCATTAGTGAGTTGTGTACTGTGTCTTGGTCTTTTATATTAGTCTAGCTCACTGAGCCAGTACAGAAATATGGATGCCTCTCTGGCTCACTTATTTTAGATGTGTATATTCTTTTCTGGTCAGTTAGGTTTCATTGGTAATCAATCCGGGCCGGCACCTTATATGTGCTTGACACTGTAAATGAGAATCAGGCTCTATTTTTAGACTTGCTATTTCCATGTATAGATAGGTGACCAGATGTACGTGTCCTAGCTGTACAGGGCTTCATTTTTTAAAGGATTGGACTTTATATATTTCTTTGAATAGACACATACACATGTGATCAGATGATGCATAGCCTCGTTTTACACTTGTATGTGTCGAATAAAGACATTACACCATTATTGGCATGCCTTACTTTTTTTCCTCTCCTAGGGCAATTGTTGTTTGTACGTATATGTGTTCACTCTATGTGAGTATTCTCTTTTTGCGTAATCCTATGTGAGTATTCTCATTAGAAGGAAAACACAAAACTCGCTAACCCAATAGGATTTTGAAATCTCTATAGTTATTTCTTAAGCAGTGTAATCAACTTATATTATAGTCATGAAGAATTAACGTGCCACAAACACTATGAATCAAAAAAAAGTCACTGACTCAAGAGTACATCTAATTTCTTATACTTTTATACATTGAAGTACAAAAAAATAAAGACCAATAAAGTGCTTGTACGTCTGACTCCAATTTACCTACTACATCAATGTGATGTACGTGAGCATTATAACCACACTTGTGTGACTAATGCACGTATGCGCCCGTACAATCAAATGGCCAAGTGTATGTTTCATTCCATTGCATGTAGTACTGGCCGTACACAATAGCCAGTCCAATTACTGAAGTGGCCGAACATATCAATTAATTTATTTGCTTTCTCGCTGTGCCTGGTAATTGTGCCAAAGCCAACCAAAACCATTGGCTAAGCTTTTTTTACGTGAACCATTGGCTAAGGTTGGTTTGTTTGGCTCTTACATGATACGGACACCTGCAGGTTCCAGTCGGTTTCTTTTTTTTTTCTGTTTTCTTTTGCTACCCGGTCGTAGGAGTTGTCTTGCACGTGTCAGATTGTATATGACAATGTTTTACGTAAATTACTGATCGGTCTCCTCCTCTTATTGGTCTCCTTGTCTCATACGTGATCTTGCCTTGCACCTTCCCATCGGAATACATGTACATGGGCTCTAAAAAAAATTCTACGTGACAGACTTCCTATGTTCCAAAAAAGGAATATACACAATATTTGTATGTAACGTTTACACCTGTAAATCCTAGCCGTTAATCTCTAAATTTAATGGCTAAGATAATTTAATATATGTGGATGAACGTGATGGCTTATTTTTCTCTTGTCTTAATAATTATATAATAGAAGATGATATATTGTGATGTATGAGATCATGTTCTTGTAATAGGAATCACGAATTGCATGTCGATGAGTATGACAACCGGCAGGAGCCATAGGAGTTGTCTTAATTATTGTATGACATGCGTGTCATTGATTTTCAACGCCATGTATTTACTTTGCTTTATTGCTAAATCGTTAGCTATAGTAGTAGAAGTAATAGTTGGCGAACAACTTCATGGAGACACGATGATGGAGATCATGATGATGGAGATCATGGTGTCATGCCGGTGACAAGATGAACATGGAGCCCCGAAGATGGAGATCAAAGGAGCTATATGATATTGGCCATATCATGTCACTACTATATAATTGCATGTGATGTTTATTATGTTTATGCATCTTGTTTACTTAGAACGACGGTAGTAAATAAGATGATTCCTTATAATAATTTCAAGAAAGTGTTCTCCCTAACTGTGAGCCTTTGCTAAAGTTCGTCGTTTCGAAGCACCACGTGATGATCGGGTGCGATAGATTCCTACGTTCACATACAACGGGTGTAAGACAGTTTTACACATGCAAAACACTTAGGTTAACTTGACGAGCCTTGCATGTACAGACATGGCCTCGGAACACAAGAGACCGAAAGGTCGAACATGAGTCGTATGAAAGATACGATCAACATGGAGATGTTCACCGACGATGACTAGTCCATCTCACATGATGATCGGACACGACCTAGTCGACTCAGATCATGTAACACTTAGATGACTAGAGTGATGTCAAATCTGAGTGGGAGTTCATTAAATAATTTGATTAGATGAACTTAATTATCATGAACATTAGTCTAAAATCTTTGCAAAATGTCTTGTAGATCAAATGGCCAACCCCCAGGTCACCACGAACTTCAACGCGGTCCTAGAGAAAACCAAGCTGAAAGATGATGGCAGCAACTATTCGGACTGGGTCCGGAACCTGAGGATCATCCTCATAGCTGCCAAGAAACAATATGTCCTAGAAGCACCGCTAGGTGATGCACCCATCCCAGAGAACCAAGACGTTATGAACGCTTGGCAGTCATGTGCTGATGATTACTCCCTCGTTCAGTGCGGCATGCTTTACAGCTTAGAACCGGGGCTCCAAAAGCGTTTTGAGCAACACGGAGCATATGAGATGTTCGAGGAGCTGAAAATGGTTTTCCAAGCCCATGCCCGGGTCGAGAGATATGAAGTCTCCGACAAGTTCTATAGTTGTAAGATGGAGGAAAATAGTTCTGTCAGTGAGCACATACTCAAAATGTCTGGGTTGCACAACCGCCTGTCCCAGCTGGACATTAACCTCCCGGACGAGGCGGTCATTGACAGAATCCTTCAGTTGCTCCCACCGAGCTACAAGAGCTTTGTGATGAACTACAATATGCAGGGGATGGTGAAAACTATTCCTGAAGTATTTTCAATGCTGAAGTCAGCAGAGGTAGAAATCAAGAAGGAACATCAAGTGTTGATGGTCAATAAAACCACTAAGTTCAAGAAGGGCAAGGGTAAGAAGAACTTCAAGAAGGACGGCAAGGATGGTGCCGCGCCCGTAAGCCAGTTGTCGGAAGAAGTCAAAGAATGGACCCAAGCCCGAGACCGAGTGCTTTTATTGCAAAGGAAGGGTCACTAGAAGCGGAACTGCCCCAAATACTTAGCGCATAAGAAGGCCGGCAACAATAAAGGTATATTTGATATACATGTAATTGATGTGTACCTTACCAGTACTCGTAGTAACTCCTGGGTATTTGATACCGGTGCCGTTGCTCATATATGTAACTCACAGCAGGAGCTGCGGAATAAGCGGAGACTGGCGAAGGACGAGGTGACGATGCGCGCCGGGAATGGTTCCAAGGTCGATGTGATCGCCGTCGGCACGCTACCTCTACATTTACCTACGGGATTAGTTTTAAACCTCAATAATTGTTATTTAGTGCCAAGTTTGAGCATGAACATTGTATCAGGATCTCGTTAAATACGAGATGGCTACTCATTTAAATCCGAGAATAATGGTTGGGGACTATGCATTGGGGACTTGATTGCTAAGCCATTTAATGCCCTTAGCACCTCATCTAAGCACCATTTCATTGGAAGAGGTCACTCCTTGGCAAATGCAATAAATACTAGTCCCTCTGTCCCATAATATAAGAACATTTTTGGCACTAGGACGGAGGGAGTACGAAGAAAGAGATAGAGAGAAGTAAAAAAATACACTTATAGCCAACCTTATAGCTAACCTTTGTTATAGTATGAGTGACTAAGTGATGACTATGTATGACATGCCAACATCAGATAGCCTAATGCACCATGTTAAACCTCCAAGGGGGCGACCGCGCGAGCGACGCGACGGTCGTGGTAGGCGCGACCATGATACGGGCTGCTGGCAGCCCTTGGATCTGAGATCAAACGGCCGCATGCTAAGTTGCTGAAAATTTGCAGAATAACCCTCCAGGATAGGATATTCACCCATAGGTCTAGAATCACGCCATGCAACCGTTCGATCTCAGATCCAAGGGCTCTCTATATGCATAATTTGGCGACGAGCACTCTCTATATGTACCACCTTTTTTAATTTCAAGTTTTGCTCCATGGCGCAATCCATCGATACTACTGTACTAATGTACAAAAGTATACATTTTTAAAAGGCTAAGGGCGGGGCAGTCTAGCTTGGTCAGTTTCACGAGAGGCGAGGGCCTTTGTGATTTGACGGCTCATTACTGCTGTCAAATTGAATAGTGCTGCGCCGCCCGCTGCACGCCCGGCTGAACACGCCTCCTCGCCTCCATCAAACCCCTCCGTTAAACCAGCATGCAAACCGAGAATCCTACTCCGGCCACACGTCCGTTCATGAGCGGGCCGGAATTAAACGCAACACCGGCCGAGCTCCTCCCATCTGCCCTCAATTTAAACGAGGCCAGACGCCGGCCAAGCTCCTACCGTCCGCCCTCTATTTACACGAGGCCAGACAGACAGCGGGCAAGAATCGCACCTCTCCGCCACTCCCCCATCTCCTCCTTCACCATTTTCTCCACTCTTCCGATGGCTTCCGAGGAGCCGTTCTCCGGCATATTACTCGGCTGGGTGGCCCGCCGAGCCCTCTGGATACGGGCGAGGCCGCTCGGTGCTTCACCAAACCTCGCTTGGCCCGACGGAGCCAGTTGCCGCCCCAAGCTGGCACATGGTTCAGCAACTCGCTGCTCCAGTTCAGCTCAATGAGGAGTGGCGAATTTCTCCCGCCGGCACAGCGGCGAAAGCACGCCGCAGACAGCGCTGCCATCGCCGCGTCGCATCAAGGCCACCGATGTCTGCGGTGGTCGCGCCTCCCGTGTCTGTGGGTGCGCCTCCCGTGCCTACGGCAACGCCATACAGGCAGAGACAGAAGCTGGGTGCATGGAGAGCGAGGAGTCGGTGGCCAGCTTCTCCGTGTCCGCTGCCATCATCAAGGAGAAGTAGAACACGGTAGGCCGCCGCCACTTGGGACCCATGAAGGCCACCGCCGAGGCGACGACTGCGCATTCAGGTGGTTTCTTTGCTGCTTCGTCTCTTCCACCGACCTTCGTCGACCCCGCAAGTGTCTGATGGACATGAGGAAGACAAAGGGATCTGCGGGCGGCCATTTAGATTATGTACTCCTTCTCCAGCTGGCGGGAAATATCTGTTCTAGGAATGGACAAATTGTATGTATCTATAACTAAAATAAGTCTAGATACATCCATTTCTAGGACAAGTATTTCCGGACGGAGGGAGTATTAATTATACCAAGAGAGTCGGATTGGCACCGCTTAGTTCATGTAAATGTAATGAAATCCATCATGTTTATATGAATATCCGGCTTTTTTATACGAAATCCTTCATGCTTATATGAAATCAGTCCGTGTTTGCACGAATTTCATCTGGTTGGTTAGAGTTGTGAAAATGTATGCCGCTGGCGTTTGATGTCGTCCTCCGCGAAAGGAAGCGGGAGGAAATTTGCCGGCTGCCCTTGGAGATGCTCTTATACTAGAAATAATAGAGTGACATCCAATCCATTTGAGTTAATTGCGTGTATGATTGTCCCTTTATAAAAAGTTAATTGCATGTACAGTGTACACGTGACTTGAAGGGTGGCTACAGCTTCGTACAGAAAGTTAAAAAGAAACAAGTCCATCCTTAATCTTGTATTCTATGTACTCTGAGGGTTCCACTATCAGTACAGTAGCGAAAGAAGTATATATTAAATAAGTAATATATGATATAAAAATCTAAAGTTAAAGACAGAATTCAAACTCATGTCATCGCGTTGCGAGCATCCGGCGCTAACCAGTCCAACACATTTTTGTTGTAGACCATGCCGAGATATATCTCCATGTCTCATTTTATACTCCATCCTTTCCTAAATATTTGTCTTTTTCAGATTTCAAATGGACTACCACATACGGATGTGTATGTAGACATATTTTAGAGTGTAGATTCACTCATTTTGCTTCGCATGTAGTCACTTGTTGAAATCTCTAAAAAGACAAATACTCCCTCCGTCCAGAAATACTTGTCATCAAAATGGATAAAAGGAAATGTATCTAGACGTATTTTAGTTTTAGATACATCTCTTTTTATCCATTTTGATGACAAGTATTTTCAGACGGAGGGAGTATTTAGGAACGGAGGGAGTAGAAAACAGAGTTGGTGATGATGGTGTGCGTGCCATCCTGCAATATAGGACGTCGGATTTATATCTAACAGATAGGAAAGAAACTATGGCAATTTTGCAAAAATATAACCACACCCCTCTCCACGTTCGCAATAAGGTCTTCCCTTGTTCATCCTTTTCTCTCACAATATAAACTACTCATACCAAATGCCTCCTGATGTTCCGTGCAAAGCACGAGCATCTAGCTAGTTTCTTTTAAAATAGTTACTGCGATAATTGGGTTTAAGTGATATATTTTATGTCTACCCCGAATGATTTCAGATTCACTAGTAGTAACAAAAAGTTGGCCTTGTTAATTAACAGAAAACAGGGTGAAAACTATCACATGAGGCCGGTAAAAACAAGGCACACTGGGTTCAGCGTCATCGTCTCTACAGCTGTGCGCGCGTGAGAAGTCTACATATCGAGGGGGCTACTAAGCAAGGCACAGAGACACAATGTTTGAGAGAGAAACCAATTGACATATTACGATCAGATCGAGTTGTCACTGAGGGAGTCCTGCACTAGGGGGTGTCCGGATAGCCGAACTATCTTCGGCCGGACTCCTAGACTATGAAGATACAAGATTGAAGACTTTGTCCCGTGTCCGGATGCGACTTTCCTTGGTGTGGAAGGCAAGCTTGGCGATACGGATATGTAGATCTCCTACCATTGTAACCGACTCTGTGTAACCCTAACCCTATTCGGTGTCTATATAAACCGAAGGGTTTTAGTCCGTAGGACACAAGAACAATCATACCATAGGCTAGCTTCTAGGGTTTAGCCTCTCTGATTTCGTGGTAGATCTACTCTTGTACTACCCATATCATCAATATTAATCAAGCAGGAGTAGGGTATTACCTCCATCGAGAGGGCCCGAACCTGGGTAAAAACATCTTGTCCCTTGTCTCCTGTTACCATCCGCCTAGACGCACAGCCTGGGACCCCCTACCCGAGATCCGCCGGTTTTGACACCGACATTGGTGCTTTCATTGAGATTTCCTCTGTGTCGTCACCGATAGGCCCGATGGCTCCTTCGATCATCAACAACGGCGCAGTCCAGGGTGAGACTTTTCTCCCCAGACAGATCTTCGTATTCGGCGGCTTTGCACTGCGGGCCAATTCGCTTGGCCATCTGGAGCAGATCGAAAGCTACGCCCCGCCATCGTGTCAGATTTGGGAGTTTGAACTACACGGCCGATGTCCGCGGAGACTTGATCTTCGACGGATTCGAGCCATAGCCGAGCGTGCCGCACTGTCTCGATGGGTACGATCTAGCTCTGCCGTCGAACAGTGCCCTGGAGGCCGCACCAGTGCCCGCTCCGACCCTTAATCCGGAGCCGGATTCCCCGATCGAGGACGAGTGGTTGGACACCGCCTAGGGGGCTACGATCTCAGCGGCGATTGAGCCGAACTCCGTCCCTGTCCTTCGCGAAGACCGTGACTCCAAGGTGCCGGACTCCTCTCCGGACTCCGAACCCTCCGCGCCGCTGCCTATCGAATCCAAGTGGGCGCCGGTCATGGAGTTCACTGCCGCGGACATCTTTCAGCACTCGCCCTTTGGCGACATGCTGAGTTCATTAAAGTCTCTCTCTTTACCCGGAGAGCCCTGGCCGGACTACGGTCAGGAAGGTTGGGATGCGGACGACGAAGAAATTCAACGCCCACCCACCACCCACTTTGTAGCCACTGTCGATGATTTAAACGACATGCTCGACTACGACTCCGAAGACATCGACGGTATGGACGACGAAGCCGGAGACGACAAGACCCAGCGCCTACAGGCAACCGGAAGGCCACCTCGCCATACAACATATACATGGTGGACATCCCAAAAGATGGGAACGGCGATGGAACAACGGAGGATGACCCTCCAAGAAATGCATCAAGCGCCGACGTCGTGGCGCTGTTTCTAAATCCCGCCACAGCAAAAGCGGTGATTCCGCACGGGAGATAATAACACTCGGATAGTGCCGAAGACAACCCTCCAGCAGGACTCAAGCGCAGGAGGAGGGAGAAGCAAGTCCGCACGACAAGGTCGCGTAAAGAGAGGTAGAGGATTTATAATTATGCGCCTCCCTTCAAGATTTAGGCAAGCCTCGGCATTTAATTTAATTTGTCGTCCCCGAGGATCCCGCCGAACAGGAGCGTTTCAAACGCAGGCTTATGGCCACGGCAAGCAGCCTCAAGAAAAAGCAGCAACAGCTTAGAGCTAACCAAGACCTACTAGCTGAAAGATGGACTGAAGTCCTTGCAGCCGAAGAGTATGAACTCGAATGCCCCTCCAAAAGCTACCCCAAACGCAGGCCGTTGCCTCGATTAGAGGAGGAAGCACCCAAGTCACCAGCGCACGACATGGCAGACCGGCCACCCCGTGGCCGCGACAGAGAAGCCTCTCGGCCCTCCGCTCAAGCCACGCCCCGACGCCGCTCAAAAAGTTCCAAGGCAAGGGAAAACGCGCCGGACTTGCGAGATATATTGGAGGATAAGGCAAAACATACAAGATCGATCTACGGATCGCGTGGGCGCCCCACGACACGGGATGATTACCGTCACACCAGATACAGCAAACTCGACCGGGCCGAACACAGTAGACAAAGCTCATATGAGCTACGTCGTGATATAGCCCAATACAGAGGCGCCGCACACCCACTATGCTTCACAGATGAAGTAATGGATCATCAAATCCCTGAGGGCTTCAAACCCGTAAACATCGAATCATATGATGGAACCACAGATCCCGCGGTCTGGATCGAGGACTATCTCCTCCATATCCACATGGCCCGCGGTGATGATCTACACGCCATCAAATACCTCCCACATAAGATTAAAGGACCAGCTCGGCATTGGCTCAACAGCTTGCCAGCAGAGTCAATTAGTTGTTGGGAGGACCTGGAAGCCCCATTCCTTGATAACTTCCAGGGCACATATGTGCGACCACCAGACGCCGACGACCTTAGCCATATAATTCAGCAGCCAGAAGAATCGGCCAGACAATTCTGGATGCGGTTCCTAACAAAGAAAAATCAGATCGTCGACTGTCCGGATGCAGAGGCACTAGCAGCCTTCAAACACAACATCCGCGACGAGTGGCTAGCCCGGCACCTAGGACAGGAAAAGCCGAAATCCATGGCAGCCCTTACCACACTCATGACCCACTTTTGCGCGGGAGAGGACAGCTGGCTAGCTCAAAGCAACAACTTGGCCAAACACCCTGATAGTTCGGATACCAAGGACAGCAATGGCAGGTCGCGTCGCAACAAGCATAAACGCCGCATTAACGGTGATAATGTCAAGAAAGCGGCGATAAATGCCGGATTCAAAGGCTCTAAACCCGGTCAGCGGAAGAAGCCATTCAAAAGAAATACCCAGGGCCCGTCCAACTTGGACCGAATACTCGATCGCTTGTGCCAGATACATGGCACCCCCGACAAACCAGCCAACCACACCAACAGGGATTGTTGGGCGTTCAAGCAAGCAGGCAAGCTAATCGCCGAAAACAACGACAAGGGGCTGCATAGCGATGACGAGGAAGAGCCCCGGCCGCCGAACAATAGAGGACAGAAGGGCTTTCCCACACAAGTGCGGACGGTGAACATGATACACGCAACCCACATACCCAAAAGGGAGCGGAAGCGTGCACTAAGGGACGTATATGCGATGGAGCCATCGCCTCAAGTTCAACCCATGGTCTGCCTCGCCCGATCACCTTCGATCGAAGGACCACCCCACTAGCATCCGTCACGGCGGTTTTGCCGTATTGGTTCTTGACCCAATTATCGACGGATTTCACCTCACCGTAGTCCCGATGGACGGCGGTAGCAGCCTGAACCTGCTTTATCGTGATACAAAGGCGCAAAATGGGCATAGACCCTCAAGGATTAAACCCACAAGGACGACCTTTAAAGGCGTCATACTAGGTGTAGAGGCCAATTGTATGTGCTCGCTACACTCGAAGTGGTCTTCGGATCCCCGGATAACTTCCGAAGCGAAGAGTTAATCTTCGACATAGTCCCGTTCCACAGCTGCTATCACGCACTGCTCGGACGAACACCATTCACAAAATTCAATGCGGTGCCGCACTACGCATACCTCAAGATCAAGATGCCAGGCCCTCGAGGCGTAATCACGGTCAATGGAAACGCCGAACGCTCTCTCTGAATGGAGGAGCATACGGACGCCCTTGCGGCAGAAGTGCAGAACAGCCTCTTAAGGAAATTCTCCAGTCCGGCCAATAAACAATCGGACACTGTCAAGCGCACCCGGAGTAACCTACAACAAGACCGCCTGGCACGATCCGAACACGCGTAGCAATCCGGCCCCAACCCCAGCCCTCGCGAAGTTGCGAAGCCAGTACTAGCCGTACATAACTATGCTCTGGAGATACCATGGGCATAAGGGAGGGCACGACCAACACGCCCAAGAATGCGGCTCAACCGCACCAGGGGCTCCGATTGTGTCATTCTTTTCTTTTTCTTTTTCTTACTTTCAGGACTCTGTTCTCTAGAAGCCCTGCCGGCGTTTCATACGAACTCACGATGCAACAGCCAGGGAAGCAGAAAACTGCGTCGAGTGTCCAGGTGGTCTCTACTTCGAGCATTATACCTATTTTACATACCATCCCGCAGCTTACCCCTGGAGGGGGACATGTTAAATAGTCCCATCCCTTGCTTATCGCACTATTTGTATCGTTCTGCTTTTATTGCAGTCCCTTTTTGACTAAACAATACATAGCTTTTTCCTATAATTGCACTCCTTTCTTTATTTATATATATGTTCATTTCATGACATGTTGCACCCGTAAACTTTGGTACGGCCAATACACCAGGGGCTTAAGTTCCCGTAATATGGTGTTAGAAGTCCTAACACTTTCACAAGTGCGGCACCCGAACTTATAGCATTATATGAATCGGCTCGAATCATGTCTTGGGTCAATAGTTGGATTTGCCCGGCTCCCATGTTTTGGTACCTTACGTTCCGTTATATCGGCTAAGGCAGCGCTGGGAGAACCACTGCGATTGTGCCCCAGTTGAGCTGGGTTGAGCACCTCAGTGGAGAAAGCTAACACTGACCGTCATGATAGGGCGAGAGCCGGTCGCCGTTCGAGAGGTTTTTTCGGGTCCCTAAAGACTTATGCCGCTTAGAGCGAGGAGTCGGCATTGTCCGGCCAAGGCGTGGATAGCGCCCCGAACTCGGTCTTCCGAATACTAGGGGCTTCGCCGAGTACATTTCGGGCGTGCGATACTCCTTGCCCTTCGGTGGCCCGTCCGTCACAAGCTTCTCCACATCCAGCTTGCCCCAATGCACTTTAGCACGGGCAAGGGCCCGACGGGCACCTTCGATGCGCATTTAAGCGCTTGATGACTTCAATCCATGGACAAGCGCCCACCACCGCCGCACCAGCCCAAAGTAGCTCCAGCATGGCTTCCAATGGCCACAACCGAACTATAAGGCCCTTCATGGCCTGTTCGGCGACTTCCAGGAGCTCGACCAGCTGCTTCAGCTGGTCTCTCAAGGGCACCGGACGTTCGGCCTCAGCATACTGAGACCAGTACACCTTCTCCGTTGAGCTCCCCTCCTTGGTGCGGTAGAATGCGGCAACATCAGACACACTAGAATGCTCCTGGAGAGCTCCGAATCCGGGTAAGTAATAGGTAATTGACTTTTACATTCTTGCTCTGCATAAGGAATGCCTTATCCGCCGCTATCTTCTTTAATGATTCAATTTCTTGGAGGGCTTTTTGGGCCTCGACCTTAGCAGCTTTGGCACTCTCAAGAGCCGAGGCAAGCTCGGACTCCCGGGTCTTCGAGTCACGCTCCAAACACTCGTGTTTTTTCATGAGAGCCTGGAGCTCTTGCCGCACCACCGCCATCTGCGCCTCCCCTTTCTCTCGCTCGGGTGCGCTCCGCGGCCGCTTTGTTTTCGGCCACGGACACTGCTTCCTTCAGGGTCGCCACCTCGCTCGTGGCCCCTGCAGTACCCATGTTATTCCTCAAGTATTTTTGCAACCAAAACCTTTCTATAAGGTATTTCTTTCATAAGGTATTACTTACCTTCTTTTCCTCGAGTTGCTTTTTGGCTTGGCCGAGCCTGCTCGGACCGCTCGAGGCTCTCCTTCAATGCATTGACCTCCGCAGTCAGTGCGGCAGAGGTCAGCAGGGCAGCCTGCATTCCCATATTGACATAATTATGTTAGACTCCTGCGTATATCTTTTTAGATCCTCAGTCCGGCTTTTCTTTCCGAACACCGAACTAAGCATCAGGGGCTACTGTCACGCGTAATATTTTTACATATTCTAAGCTTACCTCAAAGCCTGTTAGAAGGCTGGTACAGGCCAGTCAGCCCGCTCTTGGCGGATCGAATTGTTCCAGATCACCGCACTCATAAAGGCGGTGCTCCTTTCGATGGAGGCACTGTTAAGCGCCTCCAGTAAGCTATCCGGTGCCTCCGGTTGGACGGAGGACACCGGCGTCTTGCCCTTCTTATGAAGGGACCGCTTGCCGGACTCTGGAACCGCTGAAGGTTCCGGCATGGAGTCCGGACGAGGGTCGGTCTTAGAGCCCCTGGGGGTCTTGCTCCCCTCGAGCCTGGAGTCCGGGAGGTTGCCTTGCGGCGCCTCCTGCGCCACCTCCTCTTGACCAGGCCCCCCTTGGGGAACCACCTCGGCCGTCTGCAGCGTGAGGTGAGGAAGCGCCGAAGTGAAGTACTCTCCATTTCCGGCGAACTCGGGGACCCGCTCGGCCGACGGCGAACTCGTCTTTGGGCGGGCTGCATGATTGTTCGGCATTAGAGAACACGATGCAATGATACAAAAGCCATGGGTATCCAGACACTTACGATCTCGCCAGGGGCTTGGCCCTTGTTGGCCACTCCTCGTCGTTGTCGACGTTGGTGGAGAAGTCCGGAGGAAGGGTCCTTCCTTCTTAGACCCTCCGGCCTCCCGGTTAGCGGCCTTCCTTTTCCTCTCCTCCCCGCCGGGGAGAGGCTTTTTCCTCCTCCTCGTCCTCGTGAGAACATTCTGCTTGAATCTGACAAAGACTGGCGTCGGGAGCTCCTTCGAGTTCCCGCGGCCTCCTTCTTGGCCTTCTTCTCCGGCACCACATGGTACCGGAGCCAGCAGCCCTGGCTAATCGAAAGGCCCGCTGGGTCTTCCGGCAAAGGAGCCGGACAGTTAATCTGTCCGGACGTCTTCAGCCAGTCCTGTCAAAGATTATGGGCTTTTAGATCCCATATAGAGTCAATCTATGAAAAAGAGTCCCGTAAAAGGTAAAATAACTTACCTCGCCGGCTTGACGCTGCGAGCTGTATCCGCGATCTTTGTTAGCGGATGCGGGGGCTTCGGCGCCCTTGAACAGCAGCTTCCAGCATCTTTCGTGCGTAGTGTCGAAGAGCCGCTCAAGGTTCGTGTCAGCCGGATCAAACTCCGACAAATTAAAGGTCCGTTGCTGGCATGGGAGAATCCGGCGGATGAGCATGACCTGGACTACGTGGACAAGCTTGAGCTTATTGTCCACCAGGTTTCGGACACAGGTTTGGAGTCCGGTCAGCTCTTCCGAATCACCCCACTTCAGGCCCGTCTCTTTCCATGATGAGAGCCGTGTGGGGGAGCCAGATCTGAATTAGGGGGCCGCCGACCATTTGGAGTCGCGCTGACTCGGTGATGTAGAACCACCCCGATTGCCACCCCTTTATTGTCTCCACGAAGGAGCCCTCGAGCCAAAGGACATTGGGCATCCTGCCCGCCATAGCGCCTCCGCACTCCGCCTATCGGCCGCCCACTATCTTCGGCTTGGCGCTAAAGGTCTTCAACCATAAACCGAAGTGGGGTTGGCTGCAGAGGAAGGCCTCGCACACAACGATAAATGTCGAGATATTGAGGATGAAGTTTGGGGCCAGATCGTGGAAATCCAGGCCATAGTAGAACATGAGCCCCCGGACAAATGGGTGAAGTGGAAAACCTAGTCCGCGGAGGAAGTGGGTGAGGAACACCACCCTCTCATGGGGCCTGGGGGTGAGGATGAGCTGCCCCTCGTCGGGTAGCCGACACGCGATGTCGTCGGACAAGTATCCGGCCTCCCGCAGTCTTGTGATGTGCCCCTCCGTGACGGAGGAGGCCATCCACCTGCCTCCCGCTCCGGACATAGTTGGAGAAGGTTGAGGCGGAATGTGCGGACTTGGGCGCTGGAGCTCGAGTGCGCGGAAATGGATGAACCAGGGAGGAGGAAGGCGTAGGTGAAAAGGTGGATCCTTATCCCCTTATATGGACGGACGAAGCTATGCGTCCCCCACCAGCCTGATAAAACTCGCTTATCTCCCAAGCGCCGCAATCAATGGCGCGGTTGGGTTACCCACGTTCGTATTGATGAGAATCCCGGAATAAGGGGGCACGATCTACGCTTTGATAAGACGTGCCAAGGAAACCGCTTCGCTAAATGAGCTGAGGTGGAACAGTAAAAACGATTCGTATAAAGGCCTGGCCGTGGTGTGATGTCACGCCGCGGAATACGTCAGCAGATCTGTGCAAAAAGTTATTCTCTCTACGGTTGTATGTGGAACTTGTTTTGCAGAGCCGGACACTATCCTTGTGTTCAAAACCTTCTATGAAGTATTCGGAGGAGGAACCCGTCTTGCAATGCCGAAGACAATATGCGTGCCGGACTCGTCGTCATTGAAGCATGGTTCAGGGGCTACTGAGGGAGTCCTGGACTAGGGGGTGTCCGGATAGCCGAACTATCTTCGGCCGGACTCCTAGACTATGAAGATACAAGATTGAAGACTTCGTCCCGTGTCCGGATGGGACTTTCCTTGGCGTGGAAGGCAAGCTTGGCGATACGGATATGTAGATCTCCTACCATTGTAACCGACTCTATGTAACCCTAACCCTATTCGATGTCTATATAAACCGAAGGGTTTTAGTCCGTAGGACACAAGAACAATCATACCATAGGCTAGCTTCTAGGGTTTAGCCTCTCTGATCTCGTGGTAGATCTACTCTTGTACTACCCATATCATCAATATTAATCAAGCAGGAGTAGGGTATTACCTCAATCGAGAGGGCCCGAACCTGGGTAAAAACATCGTGTCCCTTGTCTCCTTTTACCATCCGCCTAGACGCACAGTTCGGGATCCCCTACCCGAGATCCGCCGGTTTTGACACCGACAGTCACCCTTCTGATGTCATTGTTGGGGTGGGGGGAGGGGGAGGGAGATAAAGACGTATCGTGAGTGTGCGCGGTAGGCACAGAGGCACAACTAACGAGTGTGTGTGTTTGAAAGAGGAGTAGATAGATTACTATCAAGATCGAGGTGCCGCCCTACTCCTTCGGTGTCGGGTAGTGTGTGTGTGTGTGTGTGTGTGTGTGTGTGTGTGTGTGTGTGTGTGTGTGTGTTTGAGAGAGAAGCCAGTCGATGGATTAGTATCAAGATCGAGGTGTCACCCTACTCCTTCGGTGTTGGGAAGTGTGTGTTTGTGGGTGTGTGTGGGGGGGGGGGAGGTAGTGACACTCACATATCTCTACTCTTATAAAAAAACAGAGTTGGTGATGATGGTGTTCCTGCCATCCTGCAATATAGGCCATCCGATTTATATCCGACGGATAGGAAGGAAACTATGGCAATTTTGCAAAAAGATACCCACACCCCTCTCCGCATTTGCAAATAAGGCATTCCCTCGTTCATCCTTTTCTCCCACAAGATAAACTACTCATACAAATGCATCTTGATGTTCCGTGCAACGCATGGGCATCTTGCTAGTAGGGAAAAGGAGTTTGTGTGACACATATCAAGCTATATTAAGGGATAGGTAGATAGCATTTGTGCGAGCCATACTTAAAGCATCACGAAGATAAACAAACGGTGTGCATGCAAGTGCCAGAAAAAATGAAGCGAGAAACAATGTGCGCGCGCGCGCGTGTGTGTGTGTGTGTGTGTGTGTGTGTGTGAGAGAGAGAGAGAGAGAGAGAGAGAGAGATCAAAACAAAAGGTGCTCTGCTGGAATCCCATTGTATGTATTCATATGGTTCCGGAACTCGAGTTAACCTTAGGCATATGTGTGAGAGACATTATTATACTTTGAGACATTAGTGGATGTGGGTGGGCGGAATTAAAGGGGTGGGCGTGTTAGACGGAGAGAGCGTGTGTGTTTCTGTGCGAGAGACTTGTAGGACGGGGTAGAAAGACGAACTCTAACCTTGATGGAGGGAGAGAAATACATGAAGTGCGCATGTGTGATTCTGATGCTCACGGGGAAATGAGATATGTATGCGTGTGTGAGAGATTGCACAATTCATTCACGTATCACTATCTAGCGATCGTGGACGTGCATCGCTTGAACATAAATCAATATCTACTTCGTATCGTGGCCAAAGGTACAATATCTATTCAACGCTATAAAGATTGGACACTCACATATCACATTTTTTCTATTTAAATAAACCTTTTCAGTTGTGCATGCCAAAGTTACAGGATGTTTCTTCAAACAACCAATGTAGTTATCATGTACATGCACCATTGTTACTCTTGCATTCAAATTCATTAGTCTTGGATGATTTAAGGTTCTATTATGAAGTAATAGATGTAATATTCACATATGAATTCAACGGGTACGCAATTTATGAAATGGAGGCTATGTAATCATATGAGGTAACACTTTTAAGTAGTGGACTACAATATCCATTTCTTTTTGTGCACCTCTACACTAACACGTCAATGCATTATGTTTAAAGTAAATAACCAACGACACTAAATTATCTATTTACACGAGAAATACATAGGCTGAGCATTTGATCCCTTTTTCTGTGAACGCGCCACTACACCCGTACGATTGGCCATGCCCGTGTGAACGTCCAAGTTATCAGCGCATCATCCCGAGTTATTGTATTTTTTCTGGGGTGGACTTCACACCAATTAATAGCTGCTGACGCGTGCCATGTGTACACGGTCCAAAATTAGTTGAAACTGGATAAGAACGATCTTGCGGGCGGCAAAATCTTCCGCCTCCTTCTAAAATTTCCGTCACCTTAGTCTTTAGCATGCGAAATTCCCCTTTTGTCCTTGGTGCATGGAGACCAACAGTTACAATACCTCCCTCATCTACATAATAGGTCGGGGCTGCTTTGGTAATTTCCAGTTCCCCCCACTATATGGCACCCCCATTTCCTCCCCCCCTCCCGCAAAAACGACTAACCCCACAGCACCAGAGCATCTTACATCACGTCGTCCGTACTTCGTCGGCCTTTCTCCCCTCCCCTCTCGAAACCTAGACTACTCATCCACCAACGTACCAGAGCCCATTCACTGCCAGCGGCGTCCACCTCGCCGGATCTGCTTCTGCGGCTGCATCTACCCCTCCCACCTCCCCTAGAAACAAGTAGACTGCTCATCCACCACTATACCACAGCCCATTCAGTGCCGGCCTTGTCCACGGCTCCGGATCTGCTTCGCCGGTACTCTCGTCAATCGCCGTGCATGTGCAGCGGCTCATTCGTACTCCCCACCGGAGATGCTTCGTCCACACCCCCCGGAGCCGCCCCACCGACGCCCCCGTCGACAGCCTCTGATCCTCTTCGCTGACACCTTCCTCAACCCTACCGGAGCCGCTTCGCCGACACCATCGTCAACCCTACTGGAGTAGCTTCACCTATACCATTCTCAACCCTACCGGGGCCGGTTTGCCAACACACAAGTCCACGGCCTCAGATCCGCTTCCTCGCACCTTCATCCAACCTACCGGAGCAGCTTCTGACGCCTCGTCCATGGCCGCAGATCCGCATCATCGACACCATCCTTAACCCAACCTACCGGGGCAGCTTCTAACGCCCCGTCCAGGGCCACAGATCTGCATCGTCGACACCATCCTTAACCCAACCACCGGAGTAGCTTCTGACGCCTCGTCCACGGCCGCAGATCCGCATCGTCGACACAATCCTTAACCCAACCACCGGAGCAGTTTCACCTACGCCCTCGTCCACAGCCAAAGATCCGCTTCGCCCACACCGTAGTCCACCCTACTGGAGCCGCTCCACAAACTCCCTACTTGACGGTTCTGGATCTCCTTACCGGACCCCGACAGCCAGCGCAGCGTCACACCCTTGAGGTTTCTAACCTGATTCCCACCGTCTGGCAAGATGCCAAGCACCCTCCATGGCCTAGGTACTTGTCACCTTTAAACCCCTCCAAAGATCACCGCCCGATGTACTTCAAATATACTAACAGGTCATTGTTACTGTTATGCACCGCAAAAACTACACGGACGATGTTTCTTCCGGATCTAACAGCTTGGCCAACCAAGATCCTGGACCGAGGCATTGCTATGATCTTGTAAGTCGTCTCTCTCTCTTGTATTGTTCTCAGGCTCGCCGTGCTTTTCTAGGATTTTCGACCAGTAATCCCTTTGTGCACACAATGATTTCTACTAATGGCTGCTAAATTAGATATGTAGATGTCATACATGGTACTACCTCGTACCTCCGTTCCTAAATAAAAGTCTTTCTAGAAATTCCACTATAGGCTACATACGGAGCAAAATGAGTGAATCTACACTCGAAATGCATCTATATGCATCTGTATGTGGTCCATACTGGAGTCTCTACAAAGACATATATTTAGGAACAGAGGCAGTACATTACACAAAATCATAGGTGGCATGTAGGAATTCCAGTGCACTATATTAGGCTCCCTTAGAGTGCCTGCTAGTCCTGCACACAGAGACATGGCTAGTTTATGCTACGCACACAATCATTAATTGGTGGTTTAAATATGCGCAAGGGATATGCAATGTATTATCATGTAGAGATGTCTGAAATTAGCCATGTCAACTTGCAGATAGGGTTACACAATGAAAAAGTACAAGATGTATGTGGCAATTTCATGGAACATCGCAAAAGAAGGAGAGGCAGCGATGAGCATATACAGTGTGCTATGGTACGTCACTCCTCCATTGCAATCATCATGACATGTTATTTGTATGTCAGTTCTATTGGCCGAGTTTCTTAGGGACAGTTATTACGAGTTATCCTAAGAAAATAAGCACCTGTGAATATAAGCTCCATGCAATAAGCCAACCAGTTCTTTTCATTGTGTTTTCAGCTTATCTTTGGTATGATCAATGAAAAGTCTAGATTGCATTATATTTTTTCATTTTGCTGCCCATATGAAAATTAATTTGACTTGCAAACATAACAAACTGAACCTAGTGCAGTAATTAATATGATAGGAAAACAGACCATCACTATTTGCTCAAAATGCAAATACAAATATACCATCTACTTGGCACAATCTACTTTGGTCAATGTTTTCCATAAAGATCCCATTGCCTAATTTAAATGAAGAACGCATGACCCACATTTAAATGAGGAACAATTATTTATGGAAATTCGATGGTCCAAGTGGCTGGTTATTATCATATAGCAGCACCACCTGAAAGCACCATATAGCAACAAAGAGCTCATAGCAACTCATTATACATCAGCAGCAGTGTGCAATTCATCATATACCTGCAGCAGCTCATAGCAATTCATCATATAGCAGCAGCAGGAGCAGCTCATAGCAATTCATCATATAGCAGCAGCAGGAGCAGCTCATAGCAATTCATCATATAGCAGCAGCGGGAGCAGCTCATAGCAATTCATCAAATAGCATCGCCAAGCAGCTTATAGGAACTCATCATATAGCAGCAGCAACAGCTCATAGCAATTCATCATATAGCAGTAGCAGCAGCTCATAGCAATTCATCATATAGCATTAGCAGCTCATAGCAATTCATCATATAGCAGCAGCAGGAGCAGCTCATAGCAATGCATCATATAGCAGTAGCAGAAGCGGCTCATTGTAATTCATCGTATAGTGGATTAGAATGAAAATTTGGCAAAAAATCAGAGGAGATCCTCATCTTGTTGGATGATCTCATTCTTCAACGGCACCTCAAGGCCACGGCCTGGGAGGAGGGGAGGGGGAATAAGGTGCTTTCTGCTACAGTGTGGCATCGGCCGTAGTTGTGCGGCGCCTGCCGGAGTAGTGCGTTGGACGAACCGTAGTGGAGCAGCTGCTGGAGACCACGAGAATGAGGGGCGGTGCCAGAGGGAGGAGCATCCAGGGAGATTTGCCCCTACCCACCGGCCATGTAGCCTAGCTGGATAGAGCATCATCGAGGACCAAGCCAGATGGGACCAGTGGCGATGGCTAGCTGGAGGAACCCTAGTGCTGCAGGCAGGGGATCGAGGTAGAGGGAAAGGGGAGAGGAGATGCAAGCGGCCAGGGCAATGAACGCTTGTGTGTTTGTTTTACTTGAGGGTCAGGTGTGACATGGGCGTCGGCAGTTGCATTTTGAGTGTAATATAGGCGGACAACAAAGTCATTTCACTATTCCCCTTCTCTTCAATTTTTAGTGAGGTTCTACCCGAAACACCCCCCTCCAAAGCGAAATTAGTTAAGCCCAAGCCCATAACTCAAAAATGACTTCTTTACATTTATGGCTTATTTTGACAATAAGCCCTGAAACGGCGGAATCGAACTGGCCCTTAACCTGTAATTCAATTGTGCGTGCAATGATGAATCACTCCTGCCTGCTATAGTGTACACTTAGGCATCATCATCGAGGACCAAGCCCTTAACCTAATACATGTGCATTCCATTGTAGAATCTGGAATATGCAATGTTTATGTTAGTTCTTACGTTGCACATGATGTTTAAATGCCCCTTAAATCTGGCCAGTCAAGTGATGGTCTTTAAGCCTCCTTCTTTGCTTGTTTCTTGATATTTAAGATTTGCTCACTAGGTTCAATTGCCAGGCATACTAGGACTGTTTGCTTTGATTACCTTTTGTTCTTGACCTAACACTCTAACATAGCTTGTCAACAATTGAAACACTAAGGGCTGCTGTAGTGGGGCCTACTGGAGCCGCTCCACAAACTCCCTACTTGACGGTTCTGGATCTCCTTACCGGACCCCGACAGCCAGCGCAGCGTCACACCCTTGACGTTTCTAACCTGATTCCCACCGTCTGGCAAGATGCCAAGCACCCTCCATGGCCTAGGTACTTGTCACCTTTAAACCCCTCCAGCATCACCTGCCCGATGTACTTCAAATATACTAACAGTCATTTGTTACTGTTATGCGATTGGCAAAAACTACACGGACGATGTTTCTTACGGATCTAACAGCTTGGCCAACCAAGATCCTGGACCGAGGCATTGCTATGATCTTGTAAGTGCGTCTCTCTCTCTTGTATTGTTACGTACTGCCAAATGCTTTGCTAGGATTTTCGACCAGTAACCCTTTGTGCAGACAATGATTTCTACTAATGGCTGCTAAATTAGATATGTAGATGTCATACATGGTACTACCTCGTACCTCCGTTCCTAAATAAAAGTCTTTCTAGAAATTCCACTATAGGCTACATACGGAGCAAAATGAGTGAATCTACACTCGAAATGCATCTATATGCATCTGTATGTGGTCCATACTGGAGTCTCTACAAAGACATATATTTAGGAACAGAGGCAGTACATTACACAAAATCGTAGGTGGCATGTAGGAATTCCAGTGCACTATATTAGGCTCCCTTAGAGTGCCTGCTAGTCCAGCACACAGAGACATGGCTAGTTTATGCTACGCACACAATCATTAATTGGTGGTTTAAATATACGCAATGGATATGCAATGTATTATCATGTAGAGATGTCTGAAATTAGCCATGTCAACTTGCAGATAGGGTTACACAATGAAAAAGTACAAGATGTATGTGGCAATTTCATGGAACATCGCAAAAGAAGGAGAGGCAGCGATGAGCATATACAGTGTGCTATGGTACGTCACTCCTCCATTGCAATCATCGTGGCATGTTATTTGTATGTCAGTTCTATTGGCCGAGTTTCTTAGGGACAGTTATTACGAGTTATCCTAAGAAAATAAGCACCTGTGAATATAAGCTCCATGCAATAAGCCAACCAGTTCTTTTCATTGTGTTTTCAGCTTATCTTTGGTATGATCAATGAAAAGTCTAGATTGCATTATATTTTTCATTTTGCTGCCCATATGAAAATTAATTTGACTTGCAAACATAACAAACTGAACCTAGTGCAGTAATTAATATGATAGGAAAACAGACCATCACTATTTGCTCAAAATGCAAATACAAAGATACCATCTACTTGGCACAATCTACTTTGGCCAATGTTTTCCATAAAGATCCCATTGTCTAATTTAAATGAAGAACGCATGACCCACATTTAAATGAGGAACAATTATTTATGGAAATTCGATGGTCCAAGTGGCTGGTTATTATCATATAGCAGCACCACCTGAAAGCACCATATAGCAACAGCAGCTCATAGCAACTCATTATACATCAGCAGCAGTGTGCAATTCATCATATACCTGCAGCAGCTCATAGCATTTCATCATATAGCAGCAGCAGGAGCAGCTCATAGCAATTCATCATATAGCAGCAGCAGGAGCAGCTCATAGCAATTCATCATATAGCAGCAGCAGGAGCAGCTCATAGCAATTCATCATATAGCAGCAGCAGGAGCAGCTCATAGCAATTCATCATATAGCATCAGCAGAAGCAGCTTATAGGAACTCATCATATAGCAGCAGCAACAGCTCATAGCAATTCATCATATAGCAGTAGCAGCAGCTCATAGCAATTCATCATATAGCATTAGCAGCTCATAGCAATTCATCATATAGCATTAGCAGCTCATAGCAATTCATCATATAGCAGCAGCAGGAGCAGCTCATAGCAATGCATCATATAGCAGTAGCAGAAGCGGCTCATTGTAATTCATCGTATAGTGGATTAGAATGAAAATTTGGCAAAAAATCAGAGGAGATCCTCATCTTGTTGGATGATCTCATTCTTCAACGGCACCTCAAGGCCACGGCCTGGGAGGACGGGAGGGGGCATAAGGTGCCTTCTACCGCAGTGTGGCATCAGCCGTAGTTGTGCAGCGCCCGCCGGAGTAGTGCGTTGGACGAACCATAGTGGAGCAGCTGCTGGAGACCATGAGAATGAGGGGCGGTGCCAGAGGGAGGAGCATCCAGGGAGATTTGCCCCTACCCACCGGCCATGTAGCCTAGCTGGACAGAGCATCATCGAGGACCAAGCCAGATGGGACCAGTGGCGATGGCTAGCTGGAGGAACCCTAGTGCTGCAGGCAGGGGATCGAGGTAGAGGGAAAGGGGAGAGGAGATGCAAGCGGCCAGGGCAATGAACGCTTGTGTGTTTGTTTTTACTTGAGGGTCAGGTGTGACATGGGCGTCAGCAGTTGCATTTTGAGTGTAATATAGGCAGACAACAAAGTCATTTCACTATTCCCCTTCTCTTCAATTTTTAGTGAGGTTCTACCCGAAACACCCCCCTCCAAAGAGAAATTAGTTAAACCCAAGCCCATAACTCAAAAATGACTTCTTTACATTTATGGCTTATTTTGACAATAAGCCCTGAAACGGCGGAATCGAACTGGCCCTCAACCTGTAATTCAATTGTGTGTGCAATGATGAATCACTCCTGCCTGCTATAGTGTACATTTAGGCATCATCATCGAGGACCAAGCCCTTAACCTAATACATGTGCATTCCATTGTAGAATCTGGAATATGCAATGTTTATGTTAGTTCTTACGTTGCACATGATGTTTAAATGCCCCTTAAATTTGGCCAGTCAAGTGATGGTCTTTAAGCCTCCTTCTTTGCTTGTTTCTTGATATTTAAGATTTGCTCACTAGGTTCAATTGCCAGGCATACTAGGACTGTTTGCTTTGATTACCTTTTGTTCTTGACCTAACACTCTAACATAGCTTTTCAACAATTTAAACACTAAGGGCTGCTGTAGTGGGGCCTTGTCTAACTCATAGGTGACATAAAGGTTTCGATGTACACTAAAGTAGCCTCTCCAAGATTACCTGGAGATCCAGTTCGAAGATATGCCTAGTTTTTACATAGTGCAGACATAGTAAATGCTCATTTCATTGTGTGCAAGTGTAAGAGATGTGGCATGTTTCATTATGTGGTGTTGTTTTGTTATAATCTCATCCTTTTGTGTTCACGGACTGGAAAGTATGCATATTTATCTTCCAAGGAGACGAGTAACTAGTTTGTGTCACCTTGCAGAGGGGGTGCAAAGAAGATAAGATTGAGGATTTCCAAGTACAAGATGTTAGGAAGGAGCCTTGCAAGAGAAGTAGGAGCTGCGCTGAGCCTCTTCAACCTGTTAAGGTAAGTCATTGTATCCAACTCAACAGTTCAATTCCTTGTTTGTTTCAGGCATAGTTAATTTGCTCTTTTCAATTGCTTTATTTGTCCTCAGTTAATGAGATGCCCAAAGAATGATGCCTGATGTCGAGTACTTGCATAACTATTAGTTGACATAATTAAAGGCCTTACCATTTAATTACTCTGCCGAAGTGTGGCTGAAGTTTTGAAGTCTATTAACCAACTATTATTGCATGAGGCTCACAATCTAGTTTATAATAGGCTAATGATTGCATAGTTTTGCTTGCTGGAGTATGTTTGCATAAAACCCTCTGCTGTTCATTATGCTCCCTAAGACTTTAATTGAGCTACAGAATGGCCAACTTCTTGCTTACTTATACGGAACGTGCTGTCTAAATATGTAACTTGTCTGTGTTTTCGATTGTGCCCCAACATCATGCTCCTCCGGTGAGCTAAGAGAGATTTCTGTATGCAGGCTGCATAGACTACCTTTTTTATAATTTTTGAAATATCACCTGCTTATGCTTCATGATGTGTAACATTATTGTTAGTCTTGTTTTGCCATCTACTACAAAATAGTCTGTCTTGATCGCTTCATTGTTGTAACTATATTTTTGCCCTAGTCATGTATACTTACAGAAACATTTCAGGATGAAGTGACATCAACACAAAGATCTGCGAGCAGTGCGGCATGGCCGTTACTGAATCATTATGGATTGGAATTGGAATGTGCTGATGTTCTCGAGCATCATCTAGAGGTGGCAAGACAACGTGTACATGATTCTCAACGTACAGTCAACAAGTTGAGACTGGACATGCAGTGTATCGATGCGAGTCAAAAATGAAACAAGACACCGAGGTAACCATGAAGGAATTGGAGATTTTGCAGACTGAAATTTGTGCTATCTGAATTTGGCCAATCCTATTTTCTGAAGAGATTATAGTTCAAATGGAGTTAAGTTGATGCGCGTCCATGATGTATGAGCTGTATTTGCCCAGTGTATGTAATTTGTTGTTTGGGTATGCTTTATTATCACCAGTGTCGAACCATAATGCCCAGTGGGTATAATCGGCTATAATTTCTTTATTGTATAGTGTAGGATTATTCTAAGTTTCTATGCCTTGGTCTCTTTGTTGTATGGTGTATGTTTTTTAGAGGTGATAGTATAGAGTAGGATAATTCTTTGAATATGCTATATCGTTCAAACGGGGGCCAACTCGCCCAAACGTTGTAGTGACCATGGCCCTCCACGGTCCGTACGTTCCATGGGCCATCTACGGGACAGACGATCCATGGCCTTTTATAGGCTGTTGGATCCATGGGCCTTCTATGGTCCGTCGGATCCATGGGCCTTCAATGGGCTGTCGGATCAATGGGCCTTCTACAGCCCATAGGATCCATGGTCCTTCTATGGGCCGTCTCATCTATGGGCCTTCAATGGGCCATCGGATCAATGGGCTTTCTACATCCCGTAGGATCCATGGGCCTTCTACGGTCCGTCTCATCTATGGGCCTTGTACGGGCTGTATAATGGGCCGTAAACTGGCTAGAGTGCAAAACGTATGTTTTATGGGCTGACCATAACAGGCCGTTAATAGGCCGTATTTGATGATGCTATGAAAATGGCCCAACAGATTAACGGGCCACAAACGGGCTGACTGTATCCACGGGCTGAATTTGGCCCACAAGTAGAAAAGGCCAGTAACAGGCCGTAACTAACCGAATGCTGGAAATGAGCCCAAGAATAAATGGGCCCTGAGAAGGCCTAAAGGTAACACGGGCTGGAAATGACCCAATGGAATAATGGGCCGCTAATGGGTATAAAGCGGTACACTGTTCATTACGGCCGGTTTGTCCACGTGTCGTTAATGGGCCAAGAGTTACAAAGGGACTCATATGGGCCGAAAGAAGTCATGAGCCATACATGGGCCGGAAGTTACAACGGGCTGGAATCATATTGGACGGCCCAGATGATGCTACTGGGCCTAATACCATTAGGCCGTAACGGGCTGTGAGTTAGCGGACTGTAAATGGGCTATATGCGAACATGCTGTTAACACGCTTTCCATGGGCCGGCCCACCACCTTTTGACCAAGTCAAACGGGCCGGCCTTTTCACAGGAATGGGCCTCTGTTGGGCCGTGCCACGTGTCGACATAACATTGGCGCCTTGGGTCCAATGAGTGGATGACATCTGTCCCAACGGTGAGCCGACACGTGTTTCCTCCATCCAATGATGATTTTACACGTGGAAAATCCCCATTGGTCGGGGCTGTTAACGGGTTATCGGATCCAAAACCGAACCCGATAGCTTAACGGCGTTCCGTTACGGTGGATGCCACGTGTCGGTCACCCTTGACGAAAGCACTTCTGTGACGCGCGATTTATCGTCATGGAAGTGGACACTTCCGTGATGATAATTTTGGTAATGTCATGGAACACTTCTACGATAGCACAGGTATGACTATCTTGATTCTTTCATAAAATCGTCATGGATGTACATGCATGACAAAAAACGCGACCTACTGTGACAAACACGTATCATCACGGAAGTGTTTTTTTTGTAGTGGTAGGAATAACCCTTTGTTGTACTAAAGCCATTTGAAGAAGCTCCCTAGCCCTTACGGTTTCAATCGCTGCCGGAGTCTCACCCTCGACTGGCAGAGCCGCCAATCGCGTGGCTGCAGCAATCATGTTGTCCAGAGGGGTTGAATAATGACCCGACGGCGTCACTACGTGCTGAGGTGAGGTGTTATTCATATGCGGAGAACCTGCTATGCATGGCTGACCCGACGCTCCACCCCCTGGCGCCTCAACTGTCTGGTTTATCACTGGCAGGTTACTAGGCCCTGCCCCGGGCATGTTGAAGAGGTTCCTTGACACAAAAATCAAGGGCAGACGACTCTGGTGTTTTCTCCTTAATACTTTGTTTGAAGCGTTCTGATCCACCATAAGCCGGTATGAGTCTGCTTGAATCCGATGTGCCTGGGCGTTTAAGACGGCCCGCTCTGCAACCATCCTAGTGTTTCCGCTGCCAGTTCCGCCTTAGCTTATGCTATCTCCTCACACAACTTAGCCACATCCACCTTATGCCATTCCTGGTTGTCTGCGGTTACCTCCACTCCCATCAGAGTCACCAGATCATCCAACAGATCTGTTAAAACTTGAGCTGGCGGGCGAGCTGACCCGCCAGCACCAGCTGCCGTTACCGCCGCCGCGCTGGAAGTCATGGTTGTGGCGGCTGTTGAACCAAGAACCAGCTGGGTGCCATCCATGAAGATCGCCACTCTGTTTGGCGGCTCATGGGGGTCAGGAATACTGTCGCCATCGGAACAGCCCCCAAGCCGTCTGTCTTGCAGTTGATAAATCGAATTGGTTTCGCTCGTGGACGACTCACCATCGGAGTAGATGGCCGTCTCACCACCAGACACAAAGTCTTCCAATTTGGCCCCATGGATACATCCAACGAAGGCACGCTTCACGGTGGGTTGAACTTGGGGGGGGGGGGTCATGCACGCTGAGCTGTCTCGATGATGTCGGTGCAGATGTCCGGCTCAGGGCCCGGTTCGCCGATCTTGCCGATGAAGACGTGGATTCCGCCGAAGGGGACCCGGTACCCGTACTCAATTGAGCCGGCCTCGGGGCCCCAGCCTGCATCGTCGATGTAGAGCTTGCCGCGATGACTCTTGGTCATCCGGCCCACAGCGTAACCCTTGATCCCTTCGAAGCTGCCCTTCAAGAACTCGAAATCATCGTGCGATAGCCCCACGTTGGCCACCAACATTCCTGGGGTTGTCACGGCAGATGTCCTGTTGCAAGGACTTAGTCGTGGAGCCATCGCCACGAGATTAGCTTAAAAGGGTTAAACGGGACAAAGGACAAAGGATTTTATACTGGTTCGGCCCCTTGCGGTGAAGGTAAAGTCCTAATCCAGTTGATGGTGGTATTGTTTATGTCTCGATTACCAGGGAGTGAATACGCTTGACCTAGCTTTCGATCTCTTCTCTCTTGCCCTTAACTCGCCGCCGGGTCGTCCCTTTATATACTCAGGTCGACGCCCGGTGGCTTACAGAGTCCCGGCTGGCTCATAAACGTGTCCGGCCTGGTGACTAATTACAATTGCCTTATGATACAAGCTATACGTATCTGACGGTTTACACCTCACAGACCTTAAGCCGCCTTTGGGCCTTGGGCTCTTTCTAAGTCATCCTCTTGATCCGCCGTCCTCGATTCCTTCATGAGCTTTGTCTTGTGAGTCGCCCTGAGCATAACCCGGCCCCTCCTGGGCGGGTTAACCCAATAGCTATATCCCCAACAGGTCTTGTCCATCACATCATTCTCCTAATGATGTCATCTCGTGATCAAATGACAACTCATGTCTATGGCTAGGAAACCATAGCCACCTTTGATCAACGAGCTAGTCCGTTAGAGGCTTGCTAGGGACATGTTGTCTATGTATCCACACATGCATTTGAGTTTTAGGTCAATACAATTATAGCATGGATAATAAACGATTATCATGAACAAGGAAATATAATAATAACCACTTCATTATTGCCTCTAGGGCATATTTCGAACAAGAGGATGGGCCACTAGATTTCCTTGGCAAGGGATATATGAGATCTAATTCAACCGTTATATGGAATATTCAGATATTCCATAGTGCTTTCGGGTGCATCAACGAGATGGTCCAATGTGTGTCTTACTTATATAAGGAACCATGTTTTTACAAAGTTGATTGCTCAGATCATTAAATTGAGAGCAAATCATCTTGACTATGGGATAAATCAATCAAAATGGATAATGCCATGGAATTTAGTTGATGAGCATTTGATGATTACTGCCTTGATTTAGGCATAATTGTGGAGCATATTGATACTTTTTGTACATACCCATATTGGTCATGTAGAATCACTTGTCAAGAGGATACTTAGATAGCAAGATTGCACCTACAGAATTATAACCACCCAACATCTAATTGGGGACATGCACTTTACGTACTGCATATACAAATTGGATGAACTGCATATTATATGGTCTCCCCGTTGTATTTAGTACGTGGAAGTCAGCAAGGTTTGAGCCTCTTCGTGATTCTCCACTTGAACTTGAGCACCACAAACTTGATGACGATCACCACTTGATGTCATCTTCCATGGGTTGTATGAGAACTTCCTCTTGCTGCAAACCCATGGAAACATACCTAACCCCACACAAAACTCTCACATAGACCATAGCTAGGTTAGTACACAAAGGATAATGAACAATGCTTACCATACCATGGGATCACTTGATCCCTCATGGCACATCTTGTGCGCTTTGTGTGTTGATCAACTTGATTCATTCTTTGACTTAGTCGTGATCAACCTTGTATCATGTCTTCTACATGCCCAATCTTTGGATAATTCCTTGAATAGCACCTTGGCCATGTCATAAACTCCTTGAAACCAACACATGGACTTCAAGAAATGCCTATGGACAAATCCTACAAATATAACTCAAGGAAACCGTTAGTCCATAGAGAATGTCATCAATTACCAAAACCACACATGAGGGCACCATGCTCTTTCACCCTATTTGGTCCTTTGGATGCAATCAGTGACACAATGCAAGCGTGGTGTGCCTACTTCTCTTGAACCTATTGGTCTGCCGGCGATGGCCTTGCACTGGATGTTGGCTTCGGTGCTTCAAGCTCTCGCCTACGATTGTCACTGCATTAGAGTATGTTCCGCTATGTACCTTGTATCCATTACTTCTGTTTCGCTTTTTTTACTTTCCATGTAATGTGATGCTCTTGTAATCCTGGCCATTGATGGCTTTGTTAATTCAAAGTTGGGCAAGGTTTGAGCCTTTACTTGGGATCGGCTTGTGACTTTTCTCTAAAAAAGTATGGATACTGGCCGAGTTCTATTTTCCCTAGGGCCATACTGCGTTATAATTCAAAACAGTGTCTGGGGCTCATCTACACCTGGTGAACAGTATTTTTTTAAATAGTCAAAAGTCCGAAATATTTAGGCATCAAAGGTGCTCGTGTGCGCAAGGTTTGTGCAAACTTTCATGGTGTTTGGACATATCAAGAGCTCGCACAAAAATATACAAAATCAACTACAAATAGTGTTCTTTTTCAAAGTTTCCCACACACTTGAATTTTTTTGGCGCGAACTCTTTTGATGTCCAAAGACCTTTGCTCGCCTTGCGCACAAGAGCATCTTTGATGCCTAAAAATTCCTTTATTTAAATTTTCCACTTTTCATTTGAATTTACTATTAGCACCCGGGTGTAGATGAGCTCGGGTACAGAATAGCTGAGTATGTGCTATGAAAACAAGAAAGATATTGTTGGGTGCAAGACCGTGGCAGACAGGCATCAGACTAATTTTTTAGGACTAGTAGTCTGATACGTCTCAAAAATATTAATAATTTAAGAAGTATTTCTGTTATATATATATCATTTATTTATGTTTTTGGCACACATATATTTTAACTAATATGTTAATCTAGTGCCAGATGTTAGTTCTTGTTTTCTATTGTTTTGGGGTTTTTTGGTGAAAAAATCATGAAGCCAGAATGAGCTGAATTTTTTTCTAAACTTTCTATGGAATAAAAGATCACATGAGCTAGAATATGGAGTCAGGGGAGCCACACGGGCTCCATCCAGCGTCTCCACGCACCGAGGCCTTTGGTTGCATGAGCGGCATGCGTGAGCAATTCCTATGTCGGTTGGTGATGTACTTTGGCCGCAAGAAATCTATTTTTACGGAAAAAATCCCTCGAAATTTCAGTCCGACTGGGGTTATGAATCTCCGGACATAAAATAAGTGGTGCTCGTCTAGAAAACAATACTGAAAACTGGAGACAAAAGAAGAGAGATCCAATCTAGGAGAGAGGATGGAGGGCCAAGGAAGAAGAAGAAGAAGAAGAAGAAGAAGCAGGAGGCCCTTCCCCTCCTCTCTGGTGGCATAGAGATGTCAGTGAGGACATCTCCGCCATCACCATTGCGAACAACACTCGCTCCATTCTCATAGTGACGTGTGAGTGCTTCATCCTCGGGTCTGAGGTTATATACTAGTAGCTATGTGTTTGATCTCTCTCTCTCTCTCTCTCCCATGTTCTTCAAAGATTCTGATCTTAACTGTATCATGAGCTTTATTAATATACTTATATCATATGATGCTTCCCTTCTATTATTTTTTTGGTGAATTGAGTCTTGCTCTTTGAAGTTTCTGTATGTTGGATCGAGTATTTTGGATTTGAGATTACATATGATGCATGGCTAGTTTAACTTGCGGATGTTTGTGGTGACATTGAGGTACTTATGCATAAGTTGAATGATAAATATCATATGGTGTTACGTGGTACAATGTCTGGGACTACCTGCGGGGATCATAGGGGTGGTTCAATGGATTAAGATTGGAAAAAATGACTTTGAGGTGGTTTGCTGTTAAGCGCATCTACAGGATTTCATTCTACTTTTTGTGATAAAAATATAAACTTTGGATTGATACTTTGCTGCACTTTTTGACGACATACCGTGTGATTTAATTATGTTAATGATGTTGAGAGTTGGCACTAGTGAAAGTATGAACACTAAGCCTTTTTTACAAGCATTGAGACACTATTTTTACTCACTTTTGTTACTTGCTACCTTACTATTTTTTATTTATATTACAAAAACTCATTTATACCATCCATATTACACATTTATCATCATCTTTTCACTAAATAGTGCACATATACAATTGACGACTGTATTGGATGTCTTAGGGACACAAGAGACAACTAGTATTTCATTGCAGAGTTGTTTGAGAGAGACCACCTTTATCCTACACCTTCTGTAGATTGATAAGCATTAAGTTATCCACTAGAGGGAAATTTGATATTGTCCTATAAAACTCTGTGCTTGGAGATCCAACAAAATTTAGAAGAATAAAATTGCATAGTAGATATCTTAGTCCAACATAAAGAGAAGAGAGTGGGTTTCCCGATCAGATATCTAGGCCTCCCGCTCTGCATCGGCAGGCTTCGGCTCGTGCACATTCAGTACCTCCTCGACCGCATCCATGCAAGACCTACATCAATGCTACCAATGATGCATATGTGGAAACTCTGGGTCACGGTGAAGTGGCATACTGGTTGCGCTCCTCCCCTTCACCCTCCCGCGCCGCGCGCCACTCCGGCCGCGGTGACCACTAGCCCCCGTCCCTGCCCGCCCGGGCAGGCGCCACTGGCTCTGACCATGGGCCCTCGGTCCCAGCTGGATCCCACCGCCAGTCAGCTCCCAGCGCCCGCTGGATCGGGCGGGCGCCCCTCAAACCGCAGCGGATCCGCCCAGACCAGCGGTATGTCGGCTGGCGCCCGGTCGCTCCGCTCGCCCTCCCCTTGCTCCCCGGCGTCAAAGGCCTGCCCGGCTCCCGGCGTTTATGCTTCCTGGTGAAAGCTCCAAGGTGGGAGCAGCCTTGTGAAGCGGTCCATGCGGAGCACCCCTGCCCCGGTGGATGCCGGCTTAAATCCATCGTGGTAGTGCCCTCCCCTGCACCGTCCATTTCCTCTTCTAACGACGAGGGCGGATGGACGGAGGTCAAATCGAAGCAACAACGCCGCGCGCTCAATAGATCTTCTGGCAACTCCAAGCGCCGCCAGCCAAGGCGGATGGGTAGGCGCTCCACCATTAAGGAGGACGCGGCCCGTGCTGCCTTCTTAAGCCCGATTAAGCTGGCGCTGCTTCGAATGCCTCGGTGGAGCACCGCCGCATAGACTACCGAGACCCACTCCGGTGCATCATCTGCAAGCTGCAAGGCCATTTTGGTAGAGAGTGCCCACAGAACCCAAAGAAGAGGCGCGGGGCGGACGGCGCCACCCGTGGCCCAGTGAGGGAGCGGCTGCCCTTCCCGTCGCCGCCACTATCGGCCGCGCAACCCGCCGGCATGGACCGCCAAGCCTTCCTCACCGACCCCTCGCGCCGCCCCAGATCGAGCCACAAGGTGGTGGTCTCCACCCCGGCCATGGAGCACCAGGAGTTCCTGCTCCGGAAGCACGTCATGCTCCTCACGGCCGCGTCGTCGCAGCACACCGCCAACCCCATGTCGGTTGGCCGCGCCATCGAGGAGCAGCTCCACACGCCGCCACACCTGCTGCGAATCACCAGCCATGACCCTGAAGATTTCCTGGTCCACTTAGAACTCCCGGCGCACAAGGAGAACGCCGTCCGCCGTGGTGTCATCAAGGTGGACGACGTCGAGTTCGCGGTCAAGGGGTGGCACGAAGATGAGCATGAGGTGCCGGACGGCTGCACCTTCCACGTCCGCGTCGTCATCGAGCGCATGCCCATGCAGCTGTGGTCACTGGAGGGGGCGGAAGAAGTCCTCGGCGACCTCTGCATTGTTGATCGCCTGGACAGCCGCACCCACGAGCATGGACACACCAAGTCCTTCGCCTGTTGGGTGTGGACGACCGACACCGCGCGCATCCCCACCAAGTGTGACATTTGGCGCGCGGCCCGCGGGGCGGGACGGGTCGAGGCCATGCTCGGGTTCTCGCCGCCGAGCCACCAGGTGGCGCCCCCGCACGGCATCAGGCGCCGTGAGCTGCTGCTGCACGTCGACAGGATCGAAGACTGGACCCCCCGCACGCCGCAGTCCTCCTGCTCGCGCCAGAGCGGCCTCCCCTCGTCGGAGTCGGGCGATGACACTCCATTCCCGGCGGTGTACCCGGCGACATGGACCTGGCACGTCGAGGACGGGCAGGGGCGCCGCCAGCCGCCTGTGGTGGCCTCCTCGGGTTGCCACGGGCTGCAGCGTGGGGCGGGCCGCGAGGACCCGGCGACCCTGACGACAGCGGCGGCGGCGCTTCGTGGGCGGACACGCTGCTGGGCAGCGGGCATTCCAGCCGGGCCCGGCGGTGGCGAAGGCGCTCCGGCAGCAGCGTCGTGGCTGCACTCCCACCAGCAGGCACCGCGGCAAGGGCTGCCACGGGGGGGGGGGGGGGGGAGGAGGTCGCCATCCGCGCCACCCCCCTCTGCCGCTGCGTCATGCTCCCTCACCACCGCCCCCTCCACCCGCGCAGCGGAGCCACGACGTTGTCGACCCCGTCACCGTGTTCTTCAACAACGGCGACACCCAGCTCCCTCCCCCACCACACGTTGACCTAGGGCAGGCTGAGCTCGAGGAGGACGTCGCGGACGCCCTCATCGTCCTGCTGGAGTTCGACATCGACCACGCACACGCCAGCGGGGCAAAGGCGTTGACCTCCGGTGGGCCCGTAGCAAGCATGCAGTCAGCTACGGTCCACGCATGCAAGACCACGTCTCCCCCGGCCGAAACCATGACTGAACTCGGGGCAGTGACGCACCAGGTGCAGTAGATGCAGATCGGACAAGACGGCGCCGCCGCCCGGCTCCTCTTCCGCGACGCACCGGAGCCCCTCATCACCGTTGCGCCACCGGCCCGCAAGCCTTCAGCGCCGCCCAAGACGCGTGCTCCTTCGGCCCCCATTAGGCACAGCGCCCGCCAGGCGTCCAACCCCTCCTCCACCCCGGTTGCCCAGCGGGCCACCCTGCGCCTGGTCAAGGAGCTCGGCATGCTCGGTCCAAGGGAGCGGATGACGGTGAAGGCGGCGGAGGCGCTGTCGGGGGTTGTGTGCGACATATGCCAAGGGATGGCTTATCATGGTGGGGGCGAGTAGAACCTCGTCGGTGCCTGGAAACGGGAGAGGCGAAGACATGCACGCCGGCGGATCTTACCCAGCTTCAGGGCTCTCCGTGGAGATAACACCCCTACTGCTGCTCTGCGGGGTCTCCGCATGATCACTAGTTGAACAAGGGCTACAAGAGGCTCCTTGAGCTGTTCGGGGTGTGGAAGGAGAAGGGCACGGCTAGCTCTCCTCTTCCCTCTATGTGTGTCTAAAACTATCAGGGTCCAACCCCTTGCATGGGTGCCCCGGGGGGTTTATATAGGCCTACCCCCCGGGGGTACAATGGTAATCCGGTTGGGCGCGGGTCCCAGCCGTCTGTCTCGCAGGCCGCCGTCTTCTCCGCCGACTGCTGGGGCCCGCCGACTGGTGGGCCCCGCCGACGGGTCCGGTACGGAGTCGACAGGCCTTGTCCGCCGCGGGCGGGTCTTGCGGGCTACGAATTATTGTAGCCGTGCTTCTAATGACGCTGGCTTGGTCATGGGGTCATGGCAACAGTGCCGCCGCCTGACGAGTGATCACTGTTGCCATTCCCGTCTTATGCAGTTAATGGCGTGCGGGGCCCGTGGGAAGGGCTAGCCGACTCACGAGGGCCGACTCCCAGCAGGTCCGTCTTGTGGTGCTCTTGCCGTCTGTACCCCGGCGATGGAGGGACCCGCGATCTGGGTCGTCTGCAGACGGCCGTCGTGGGCATAGGCGCCACCCACGAGGCTGATGTCGAGGGCATGGCATATGATGCCGCGCCGGATGGAGATCTCCGTTGATACGACGCACTGTGGCCATGCCTGCCCTTCGCAAACGGGGCAGGGAAGGGCCGCGCGGTGGCCGTACCCCATCCCGTCCATTATTGCGAAGGCAGGAGGTGGTCGGAGTCGCGGGCCGACTCCCCATAGCCGGCTTCTCTGGAAGCCGCCAGTTTAGGAGTCGGCTTATCTCGAAGTCGTCCATGAGACTCGGCCGTGAGGCGCAGTCGGCGGCCTTGCCGCCGACTCTCGAAAAGCGGCTCCTCGTCTTGGGGTCTTGAGGGGCGCAGCCTGCCCCGATGTCTTGAAAGGTTCAGGGGCTCGGGTTAGCCTACCCGTGTCCCATTACTCCGATAGTAGTCCCCGAAGCTGGTGGGCCGCCGAGGGTGACATGTCGAGGAGCCTCAACAGTTTCATCCTCCTGGTGGTGGAATCTGGGCCTTGCTCGCCGTCTTCCTCCAGGCCGACTAGCTTGAGCCGGACTCGCAGAAGGTCGTCTTGCCCCTTAAAGAGTTTGAAAGTCATAGCGGGATCCAGGCAGCGTGCCTGATAAGCTTCCAGGCAGCTGCCCGTTGTGGACCCGTCGCGTGGCGCCACGCGGCAGGGTCAGTCTGCCCACCCACGCGCGCGACGGGACAGGCCGTCAGGCGGGACCCGCCACTACCGCGCCTCGGCACGCGAACGGATCCGTTGCGGCCGTGCGGACGGTTGGGGTTCCCACGTCGTAACTGCGCGCGGTAACTTCGTGTGGTAAATCGTGGGGGGCGTGGGGTCCTGGGCGCATCTAATCCCACGTCCGCCCCATCGGATTCTCAGCCTACGAGCCTATAAGTAGGCGGGAGGAGGGGGGCGGGGAAGCACGCGCGCCCATCTCCCCTACTCCCTTCGCTTCCTCTTGCTTCTTCTTCCTCTCACCGCCGCCACATCGAACCACGCCACACCCGCAGCAATGAGCTCTTCCTCCGCCGCCGCACCTCCTGCCGTGCGCTCCGGCGTGTGGGACGGCTCCGAGATGGACGACGACCACATCGAGTTCCTTCGCAAGACGCGTCGTCTCCCCGGCAAGAACCTAGTGCGGGCCCGCGCCGTGCCGGCGAGGGAAATATCGCGGCGCCGGAGGAGGCGGCGGGTCGTATTCCGCCGCACCTCATGCTGACCTAGGGCTGCCGGCGAGCGGTTTCTTCCGCTCCTTCCTGGAGTTCCACGAGCTCTAGCCGCACCACCTTACTCCGAACACGGTGGTGCTGCTGGCTGCCTTCGCCACCTTGTGCGAAGGCTTCCTTAGCGTTCTCCCCACCATCGAGCTATGGGGGGAGTTCTTCCAGTCCAAGCTCGGCACGCACGTCGCCAGCGTGCCAGCCCTGTGCGGTGCCTTCATCGTGACACGGAGATCGGTGGCCGACAACCCGTTTCCCACCATCTCGCTGATTATGTCGGTGAAGATGTGGCAGCGGTCTTATTTTTATGTGAAGAACGTCGCCCCACAAGGCTACTGGGTCAATCTGCCGCCTTCTGCCGGCGCCTTGGCTGGGAGGCTCCCGGCTGGTCCCACAGGCCAGGACGCCGACTCATTGGAGCCGCCCGCGCCGTCGCAGCGACTCCGAGGTCTTGGCGATCGGAGGGTTTGACCGGGGCCGACCTGCTGGCCGCCTTCGTGGCGCGCCGAGTCCACCCGCTCCAAGGCCGACCTCATCTGATCTGTCAGATGAGCGGCCACCGGGACCCAAGTCGGATGTGCTCCAAGGACATGCCCCACACGGAGGTGGCGGACACGGTGAACTACATCGCGAACTGCAATCTCACGACGGATTGGTGGTTCGGCAAGGAGCCGTACTCACGCGCCAACCACCCGCATGTTGTAAGTCGTCTCTCTTCTTCTTCTGTTTTCTTTTTCAGCCGAATCCGACTTCTGATCTTTTTTAGTTTTTTCGAGTCAGAACCCTGTTGGGGGAACGTTGCATAAAATAAAAAATTTCCCACATTCACCAAGATAAATCTATGAGTTCATCTAGCAACGAGAGAGATGCATCTACATACCACTTCTAGATCGCGTGCGGAAGCGTTCAAGAGAACGGGGTTGAGGGAGTCGTTCTCGTCGTGATCCAAATCACCGGAGATCCTAGCGCCCGAGCAGACGGTACCTCGCGTTCAACACATGTACGGTCAGCGTGGCGTCTCCTCCGTCTTGATCCAGCAAGGGGAAGGAGAGGTTGATGAAGATCCAGCAACGACGGCGTGGTGGTGGGCCTGCAGGCTCCGGCAGGCTTCGCCAAGCAACTACGGGAGGAGGAGGAGGTAGCAGGGGAGGAGGCGCCAAGTGCAAGGTGCGGCTGCCCTCCTCCCCCACCTTTATATAGGCCCCCTGGGGGGCGCCGGCCCCTCTAGATCTCATCTAGATGGGGGCGGCGGCCAAGGGGGGAGGCTTGCCCCCCAAGGCAAGTGGGGCGCCCCCCCCTGTTGGAAATATGCCCTAGAGGCAATAATAAATTAGTTATTATTATTATATTTCCTTGTTCATGATAATCGTTTATTATCCATGCTATAATTGTATTGATAGGAAACTCAAATACATGTGTGGATACATAGACAACACCATGTCCCTAGCAAGCCTCTATTGGCTAGCTCGTTGATCAATAGATGGTTACGGTTTCCTAACCATGGACATTGGATGTCATTGATAACGGGATCACATCATTAGTAGAATGATGTGATGGACAAGACCCAATCCTAAGCCTAGCACAAAGATGCGTAGTTTGTATGCTAAAGCTTTTCTAAATGTCAAGTATCATTTCCTTAGACCATGAGATTGTGCAACTCCGGATACCGTAGGAATGCTTTGGGTGTACCAAGCGTCCTGGCGTAACTGGGTGGCTATAAAGGTGCACTACAGGTATCTCCGAAAGTGTCTGCATTGGGTTGTACGAATCGAGGATGGGATTTGTCACTCCGTGTAAACGGAGAGGTATCTCTGGGCCCACTCGGTAGGACATCATCATAATGTGCACAATGTGACCAAGGGGTTGATCACGGGATGATGTGTTACAGAACGAGTAAAGAGACTTGCCGGTAACAAGATTGAACAAGGTATCGGTATACCGACGATCGAATCTCGGGCAAGTACAATACCGCTAGACAAAGGGAATTGTATACGGGATCGATTGAGTCCTTGACATCGTGGTTCATCCGATGAGATCATCGTGGAACATGTAGGAGCCAACATGGGTATCCGGATCCGCTGTTGGTTATTGATCGAGAACGTCTCGGTCATGTCTACATGTCTCCCGAACCCGTAGGGTCTACACATAAGGTTCGATGGCGCTAGGGTTATAAAGGAAGCTTGTATGTGGTTACCGAATGTTGTTGAGTCCCGGATGAGATCCGGACGTCGCGAGGAGTTCCGGAATGGTCCGGAGGTAAAGATTTATATATAGGAAGTCCTGTTTGACCATCGGGACAAGTTTGGGGTCATCGGTATTGTACGGGACCACCGGAAGGGTCCCGAGGTCCACCGGGTGGGGCCACCTATCCCGGAGGGTCCCATGGGCTGAGGTGAGAAGGGATCCAGCCCAAAAGTGGGCTGGGGCGCCACTTCCCCTAGGGCCCATGCGCCTAGGGTGAAGGGGAAAACCTAAAGGGGAAGGCACCTCCTAGGTGCCTTGGGGGGGAAGGACTCCTCCCCTAGCCGCCGCCCCCTTGGAGATTGGATCTCCTAGGGGCTGGCGCATCCCCCCCCTTGGGATCCCTATATATAGTGGGGTAGGAGGGCCTCTCAAACACACCTTTTGCCTTTGGTGTAGCCCTCCCTCTCTCCCAAGTTCTTCTCCTCTCTGCGGTGCTTGGCGAAGCCTGCGGGATAGCCACGCTCCTCCACCACCACCACGCCCGTTGTGCTACTGCTGGATGGAGTCTTCCTCAACCTCTCCCTCTCTCCTTGCTGGATCAAGGCATGGGAGACGTCACCGGGCTGTACGTGTGTTGAGCAGCGGAGGTGCCGTCCGTTCGGCACTAGGATCTCCGGTGATTTGGATCACGACAAGTACGACTCCTTCAACCCCGTTCTCTTGAACGCTTCCGCTTAGCGATCTACAAGGGTATGTAGATGCACTCTCCTTCCCTCGTTGCTAGTTTCTCCATAGATTGATCTTGGTGACACGTAGGAAAATTTTGAATTTCTGCTACGTTCCCCAACAGTGGCATCATGAGCTAGGTCTATTGCGTAGATTCTTTGCACGAGTAGAACACAAAGTAGTTGTGGGCGTTGATTTTGTTCAATATGCTTACCGTTACTAGTCCAATCTTGTTTCGACGGTATTGTGGGATGAAGCGGCCCGGACCGACCTTACACGTACTCTTACGTGAGACAGGTTCCACCGGTGACATGCACTTGGTGCATAAGGTGGCTAGCGGGTGCCGATCTCTCCCACTTTAGTCGGAACGGATTCGATGAAAAGGGTCCTTATGAAGGGTAAATAGCAATTGGCATATCACGTTGTGGTTTTCGTAGGTAAGAAAGCGTTCTTGCTAGAAACCCAAAGCAGCCACGTAAAACATGCAAACAACAATTAGAGGACGTCTAACTTGTTTTTGCAGGGTATGCTATGTGATGTGATATGGCCAAGAAGAATGTGATGAATGATATATGATGTATGAGATTGATCATGTTCTTGTAATAGGATTCACGACTTGCATGTCGATGAGTATGACAACCGCAGGAGCCATAGGAGTTGTCTTTATTTATTGTATGACCTGCATGTCATTGAACAACGCCATGTAATTACTTTACTTTATTGCTAACCGGTAGCCATAGTAGTAGAAGTAATAAGTTGGCGAGACAACTTCATGGAGACACGATGATGGAGATCATGATGATGGAGATCATGGTGTCATGCGGTGACAATGATGATCATGGAGCCCGAAGATGGAGATCAAAAGGAGCAATATGATATTGGCCATATCATGTCACTACTATATAATTGCATGTGATGTTTATTATGTTTATGCATCTTGTTTACTTAGAACGACGGTAGTAAATAAGATGATCCATTACACAAATTTCAAGAAGTGTTCTCCCCTGACTGTGCACCGTTGCTACAGTTAAATACTTCTAAGCACCACGTGATGATCGGGTGTGATGGATTCTTACGTTCACATACAACGGGTGTAAGACAGATTTACACAGCAAAAACACTTGGGGTTAACTTGACGAGCCTAGCATGTACAGACATGGCCTCGGGAACACAGAGACCGAAAGGTCGAGCATGAGTCGTATAGTAGAATCGATCAACATGAAGATGTTCACCGATGTTGACTAGTCCGTCTCACGTGATGATCTGACACGGCTTAGTTGACTAGGATCATGTAATCACTTAGATGACGAGAGGGATGTCTATCTGAGTGGGAGTTCATAAGATGAACTTAATTATCTTGAACATAGTCAAAAGACCTTTTGCAAATTATGTCGTAAGCTCGCGCTTTAGTTCCACTGTTTAGATATGTTCCTAGAGAAAATATAGTTGAAAGTTGAAAGTAGCAATTATGCGATCACTAGAAAGCTTATGTCCTTAATGCACCGCTCAGTGAGCTGAACCCCAAAACATCGTTTGTGGATGTTGCGAACATCGGACATACACGTTTTGATAACTACGTGATAGTTCAGTTAAACGGTTTAGAGTTGAGGCACCAAAGACGTTTTTTGAAACGTCACGGAACATGAGATGTTTTGAGGGATGAAATTGGATTTCAGGCTCGTGCCCACGTCAAGAGGTATGAGACCTCCGACGATTTTCTTAGCCTACAAACTAAGGGAGAAAAGCTCAATCGTTGAGCTTGTGCTCAGATTGTCAGAGTACAACAATCACTTGAATCGAGTGGGAGTTGATCTTAGGATGAGATAGTGATGTTTCTCCAAAGTCATTGCTACCAAGCTGCTAGAGCTTCGTGATGAACTATAACATATCAAGGATAGAGATGATGATCCTTGAGCCATTCGCAATGTTCGACACCGCAAATGTAGAAATCAAGAAGGAGCATCAATTGTTGATGGTTGGTGAAACCACTAGTTTCAAGAAGGGCAAGGGCAAGAAGGGATACTTCATGAAGCGGCAAATCAGCTGCTGCTCTAGTGAAGAAACCCAAGGTTAAACCCAAACCCGAGACTAAGTGCTTACGTAATAAGGGAACAGCCAATCGAGCAGCATTACCCTAGATACTTGGTAGATAAGAAGGCTGGCAAGGTCGATAGAAGTATATTGGATATACATTATGTTAATGTGTACTTTACTAGTACTCCTAGTAGCACCAGGGTATTAAGATACCGGTTCGGTTGCTAAGTGTTAGTAACTCGAAATAAAAGCTACGGAATAAACGGAGACTAGCTAAAGGTGAGTTGACGATACGTGTTGGAAGTGTTTCCAAGGTTGATATGATCAAGCATCGCACACTCCCTCTACCATCGAGATTGGTGTTAAACCTAAATAATTGTCATTTGGTGTTTGCGTTGAGCATAGACATGATTGGATTATGTCTATCGCAATACGGTTATTCATTTAAGGAGAATAATGGTTACTCTATTTGAATAATACCTTCAATGGTCTTGCACCTAAGAGAATGGTTTATTGAATCTCGATTGTAGTGATACACATTTTCATGCCAAAAGATATAAGATAGTAATGATAGTACCACTTACTTGTGGCACTGCCATGTAAGTCATAAAACGCATGAAGAAGCTCCATGTTGATGGATCTTTGGACTCACTCATTTTTAAAAAGGTTTGAGACATGTGAACCATGTCTATTGGTGTATACGCATGAAGAAACTCCATGCAGATGGATCGTTTGGACTCACTTGATTTTGAATCACCTGAGATATGCAAATCATACCACATGGGCAAGATGACTGAAAAGCCTCGGTTTCAGTAAGATGGAACAAGATAGCAACTTGTAGGAAGTAACACATATTGATGTGTGCAGTCCAATGAGTGCTGAGGCATGCAGTGAATATCGTTATGTTCTTACTTCACGGATGATTTGAGTAGATACTGAGTGTATTTACTTGATGAAACACAAGTCTGAATTATTGAATGGTTCAAGTAATTTCAGAGGGAAGTTAAAGATCATCGTGACAAGAGGATAAAATGTCTATGATATGATCATAGAGATGAGTATCTGAGTTACGAGCTTTGTACGCAATTAAGACATTGTGGAAATGTTTCACAATTGATACCGCCTGGAACACCATAGTGTGATGGTGTGTCCGAACATCATAGTTGCACCCTATTAGATATGGTGCGTACCATGATGTCTCTTATCGAATTACCACTATCGTTCATGGGTTAGGCATTAGAGACAACCGCACTCACTTTAATAGGGTACCACGTAATTCCGTTGAGATGACACCGTATGAACTATGGTTTAGAGAAACCTAAGCTGTCATTTCTTAAAAGTTTGGGGCTGCGACGCTTATGTGAAAAAGTTTCAGGTTGATAAGCTCGAACCCAAAGCGGATAAAATACATCTTCATAGGACACCCAAAACAGTTTGGTATACCTCCTAATTCAGATCCGAAAGCAATAGGGATTGTTTCTTGAATCGGGTCCTTTCTCGAGGAAAAGTTCGTCTCGGAAAGTTGAGTGGGAGGATGGTGGAGACTTGATGAGGTTATTGAACCGTCACTTCAACAAGTGTGTAGCAGGGCACAGGAAGTTGTTCCTGTGGCACCTACACCAATTGAAGTAGAAGCTTATGATAGTGATCACGAAACTTCGGATCAAGTCACTACCGAACCTCGTGGGGCGACAAGGGACGCGTCTTTGCTTCCGAGTGGTACGGTGATCCTGTCTTGAAGGTCATGTTGCTAGACAACAATGAACCTACTGAGCTATGGAGAAGCAATGGTGGGCCCAAATTCCGACAAATGGTTAGAAGCCATGAAATCCGAGATAGGATCCATGTATCATAACAAAGCATGGACTTTGGTGGACTTGCCCGATGATCGGCAAGCCATTGAAATAAATGGATCTTTAAGAAGAAGACGGATGTGGACGGTAATCACCGTCTATAAAGCTCGACTTGTGGCGAAGAGTTTTTCACAAGTTCAAGGAGTTGACTACGATGAGATTTTCTCATCCGTAGCGATGCTTAAGTCCGTCGGAATCATGTTAGCATAAGCTGCATTTATGAAATCTGGCAGATGGATGTCAAAACGAGTTTCCTTACCAGTTTACGTAAGGAAAGGTTGTATGTGATACAATCAGAAAGTTTTTGTTGATCCTAAGGATGCTAAAAGGTATGCTGGCTCCAGCGATCCTTCTAAGGACTGGAGTAAGCATCTCGGAGTTGGAATGTGCGCTTTGATGAGATGATCAAAGATTTCGGGTTTATACAAAGTTTATGAGAAACTTGTATTTCCAAAGAAGTGAGTGGGAGCACTATGGAATTTCTGATAACAATATGTTGTTGACATATTGATGATCAGAAATGATGTAGAATTTCTAGAAAGCATATAGGGATGTTTGAAAAGTGTTTTTCAATGGAAAACCTGGATTAGGCTACTTGAACAATAAGCATCAAAGATCTATAAGATAGATCAAAATGTTTAATAATACTTTCAAATGAGCATGTACCTTGACATGATCTTGAAGGTGTTCAAGATGGATCGATCAAAGAAGGAGTTCTTGCACGAGATGTAAGGTATGAAGTTAAGACTTAAAGCTCGACCACGGCGTAAGAGAAAGAAAGGACGAAGGTCATCCCCTATGCCTTAGACATAGGCTCTACAAGATGCTATCTTTGTGTACCGCACCGAAGTGTGCCATGCCATGAGTCAGTCAAGGGTACAAGAATGATCCAGGAATGGATCATTGGACAATGATCAAAATTGTCCTTGGAGTAAATAAGGACATGTTTCTCGATTATGGAGGTGATAAAGAGTTCGATGTAAAGGGTTACGTCGATGCAAGCTTTAACACCTATCCGAAAGTGACTCTGAGTAGCAAACCGGATACGTATAGTGGAGCAACCATTTGGAATAGCTTCAAGTGGAGCGTGGAAGCAGCATTTACAATGTGACATAGAGAATTGCGAAGTACACACGGATCTGAAAGGTTCAGACCCGTTGACTAAAACCTCTCTCGCAAGCAAAACATGATCAAATCTCAGAACTCATTGAGTCTTAATCACATGATGATGTGAACTAGTTTACAGACACTAGTAAACTCTTTGGATGTTGGTCACATGGCGATGTGACCTATCAGCGTTAATCACATGACGATGTGAACTAGATTATTGACTCTAGTGCAAGTGGGAGACTGTTGGAAATATGCCCTAGAGGCAATAATAAATTAGATTATTATATTTCCTTGTTCATGATAATCGTTTATTATCCATGCTATAATTGTATTGATAGGAAACTCAAATACATGTGTGGATACATAGACAACACCATGTCCCTAGCAAGCCTCTATTGGCTAGCTCGTTGATCAATAGATGGTTACGGTTTCCTAACCATGGACATTGGATGTCATTGATAACGGGATCACATCATTAGTAGAATGATGTGATGGACAAGACCCAATCCTAAGCCTAGCACAAAGATCGTAGTTCGTATGCTAAAGCTTTTCTAAATGTCAAGTATCATTTCCTTAGACCATGAGATTGTGCAACTCCGGATACCGTAGGAATGCTTTGGGTGTACCAAACGTCTGGCGTAACTGGGTGGCTATAAAGGTGCACTACAGGTATCTCCGAAAGTGTCTGTTGGGTTGGCACGAATCGAGACTGGATTTGTCACTCCGTGTAAGCGGAGAGGTATCTCTGGGCCCACTCGGTAGGACATCATCATAATGTGCACAATGTGACCAAGGGGTTGATCACGGGATGATGTGTTACGGAACGAGTAAAGAGACTTGCGGTAACAAGATTGAACAAAGGTATCGGTATACCGACGATCGAATCTCGGGCAAGTACAATACCGCTAGACAAAGGGAATTGTATACGGGTCGATTGAGTCCTTGACATCGTGGTTCATCCGATGAGATCATCGTGGAACATGTGGGAGCCAACATGGGTATCCAGATCCCGCTGTTGGTTATTGGTGGAGAACGTCTCGGTCATGTCTACATGTCTCCCGAACCCGTAGGGTCTACACATAAGGTTCGATGGCGCTAGGGTTATAAAGGAAGCTTGTATGTGGTTACCGAATGTTGTTCGGAGTCCGGATGAGATCCCGGACGTCGCGAGGAGTTCCGGAATGGTCCGGAGGTAAAGATTTATATATAGGAAGTCCTGTTTGACCATCGGGACAAGTTTGAGGTCATCGGTATTGTCTGGGACCACGGAAGGGTCCGGGGGTCCACCGGGTGGGGCCACCTATCCGGGAGGGTCCCATGGGCTGAGGTGAGAAGGGATCCAGCCCAAAAGTGGGCTGGGGCGCCACTTCCCCTAGGGCCCATGCGCCTAGGGTGAAGGGAAACCCTAAAGGAAGATTCCCATAAGGGAAGGCACCTCCTAGGTGCCTTGGGGGGGAAGGACTCCTCCCCTGGCCGCCCCCTTGGAGATTGGATCTCCTAGGGGCTGGCGCACCCCCCCTTGGGATCCCTATATATAGTGGGGTAGGAGGGCCTCTCAAACACACCTTTTGCCTTTGGTGCAGCCCCTCCCTCTCTCCCAAGTTCTTCTCCTCTCCTGCGGTGCTTGGCGAAGCCTGCGGGACAGCCACGCTCCTCCACCCCCACCCCCCCCCCGCTGTGCTGCTGCTGGATGGAGTCTTCCTCAACCTCTCCCTCTCTCCTTGCTGGATCAAGGCATGGGAGACGTCACCGGGCTGTACGTGTGTTGAACGCGGAGGTGCCGTCCGTTCGGCACTAGGATCTCCGGTGATTTGGATCACGGCAATTGACTCCTTCAACCCCGTTCTCTTGAACGCTTCCGCTTAGCGATCTACAAGGGTATGTAGATGCACTCTCCTTCCCTCGTTGCTAGTTTCTCCATAGATTGATCTTGGTGACACGTAGGAAAATTTTGAATTTCTGCTTCGTTCCCCAACAGTGGCATCATGAGCTAGGTCTATTGCGTAGATTCTTTGCACGAGTAGAACACAAAGTAGTTGTGGGCGTTGATTTTGTTCAATATGCTTACCGTTACTAGTCCAATCTTGTTTCGACGGTATTGTGGAATGAAGCGGCCCGGACCGACCTTACGTACTCTTCGTGAGACAGGTTCCACCGGTGACATGCACTTGGTGCATAAGGTGGCTAGCGGGTGCCGATTTCTCCCACTTTAGTCGGAACGGATTCGATGAAAAGGGTCCTTATGAAGGGTAAATAGCAATTGGCATATCACGTTGTGGTTTTGCGTAGGTAAGAAAGCGTTCTTGCTAGAAACCCAAAGCAGCCACGTAAAACATGCAAACAACAATTAGAGGGCGTCTAACTTGTTTTTGCAGGGTATGCTATGTGATGTGATATGGCCAAGACGAATGCGATGAATGCTATATGATGTATGAGATGGATCATGTTCGTGTAATAGGATTCACGACTTGCATGTCGATGAGTATGACAACCGGCAGAAGCCATAGGAGTTGTCTTTATTTATTGTATGACCTGCGTGTCATTGAACAACGCCATGTAATTACTTTACTTTATTGCTAACCGGTAGCCATAGTAGTAGAAGTAATAAGTTGGCGAGACAACTTCATGGAGACACGATGATGGAGATCATGATGATGGAGATCATGGTGTCATGTCGGTGACAATGATGATCATGGAGCCCGAAGATGGAGATCAAAGGAGCAATATGATATTGGCCATATCATGTCACTACTATATAATTGCATGTGATGTTTATTATGTTTATGCATCTTGTTTACTTAGAACGACGGTAGTAAATAAGATGATCCCTTACCTAAATTTCAAGAAGTGTTCTCCCCTGACATGCACCGTTGCTACAGTTAAATAAGCTTCTAAGCACCACGTGATGATCGGGTGTGATGGATTCTTACGTTCACATACAACGGGTGTAAGACAGATTTACACAGCAAAAACACTTGGGGTTAACTTGACGAGCCTAGCATGTACAGACATGGCCTCGGGAACACAGAGACCGAAAGGTCGAGCATGAGTCGTATAGTAGATACGATCAACATGAAGATGTTCACCGATGTTGACTAGTCCGTCTCACGTGATGATCGTACCGCGGCTTAGTTGACTCGGATCATGTAATCACTTAGATGACCGGAGGGATGTCTATCTGAGTGGGAGTTCATAAGATGAACTTAATTATCTTGAACATAGTCAAAAGACCTTTTGCAAATTATGTAAATGGCTCGCGCTTTAGTTCCACTGTTTAGATATGTTCCTAGAGAAAATATAGTTGAAAGTTGAAAGTAGCAATTATGCGATCACTAGAAAGCTTATGTCCTTAATGCACCGCTCAGTGAGCTGAACCCCAAAACATCGTTTGTGGATGTTGCGAACATCGGACATACACGCTTTTGATAACTACGTGATAGTTCGGTTAAACGGTTTAGAGTTGAGGCACCAAAGACGTTTTCGAAACGTCCACGGAACATGAGATGTTTTGAGGGATGAAATTGGATTTCAGGCTCGTGCCCACGTCAAGAGGTATGAGACCTCCGGCGATTTTCTTAGCCTACAAACTAAGGGAGAAAAGCTCAATCGTTGAGCTTGTGCTCAGATTGTCGAGTACAACAATCACTTGAATCGAGTGGGAGTTGATCTTCCGGATGAGATAGTGATGTTTCTCCAAAGTCATTGCTACCAAGCTGCTAGAGCTTCGTGATGAACTATAACATATCAAGGATAGAGATGATGATCCTTGAGCCATTCGCAATGTTCGACACCGCAAATGTAGAAATCAAGAAGGAGCATCAATTGTTGATGGTTGGTGAAACCACTAGTTTCAAGAAGGGCAAGGGCAAGAAGGGATACTTCATGAAACGGCAAATCAGCTGCTGCTCTAGTGAAGAAACCCAAGGTTAAACCCAAACCCGAGACTAAGTGCTTACGTAATAAGGGGAACAGCCCTTGGAGCAGCATTACCCTAGATACTTGGTAGATAAGAAGGCTGGCAAGGTCGATAGAAGTATATTGGATATACATTATGTTAATGTGTACTTTACTAGTACTCCTAGTAGCACCAGGGTATTAAGATACCAGTTCGGTTGCTAAGTGTTAGTAACTCGAAATAAAAGCTACGGAATAAACGGAGACTAGCTAAAGGTGAGTTGACGATACGTGTTGGAAGTGTTTCCAAGGTTGATATGATCAAGCATCGCACACTCCCTCTACCATCGAGATTGGTGTTAAACCTAAATAATTGTCATTTGGTGTTTGCGTTGAGCATAGACATGATTGGATTATGTCTATCGCAATACGGTTATTCATTTAAGGAGAATAATGGTTACTCTATTTGAATAATACCTTCAATGGTCTTGCACCTAAGAGAATGGTTTATTGAATCTCGATTGTAGTGATACACATTTTCATGCCAAAAGATATAAGATAGTAATGATAGTACCACTTACTTGTGGCACTGCCATGTAAGTCATAAAACGCATGAAGAAGCTCCATGTTGATGGATCTTTGGACTCACTCATTTTTAAAAAGGTTTGAGACATGTGAACCATGTCTATTGGTGTATACGCATGAAGAAACTCCATGCAGATGGATCGTTTGGACTCACTTGATTTTGAATCACTGAGATATGCAAATCATACCACATGGGCAAGATGACCAAAAGCCTCGGTTTCGGTAAGATGGAACAAGATAGCAACTTGTAGGAAGTAACACATATTGATGTGTGCAGTCCAATGAGTGCCGAGGCATGCGTGAATATCGTTATGTTCTTACTTCACGGATGATTTGAGTAGATCTTGAGTGTATTTACTTGATGAAACACAAGTCTGAATTATTGAATGGTTCAAGTAATTTCAGAGGGAAGTTAAAGATCATCGTGACAAGAGGATAAAATGTCTATGATATGATCATAGAGATGAGTATCTGAGTTACGAGCTTTGGCACGCAATTAAGACATTGTGGAAATGTTTCACAATTGATACCGCCTGGAACACCATAGTGTGATGGTGTGTCCGAACATCATAGTTGCACCCTATTAGATATGGTGCGTACCATGATGTCTCTTATCGAATTACCACTATCGATCATGGGTTAGGCATAAGAGACAATCGCACACACGTTAATAGGGTACCACGTAATTCCGTTGAGATGACACCGTATGAACTATGGTTTAGAGAAACCTAAGCTGTCATTTCTTAAAAGTTTGGGGCTGCGGCGCTTATGTGAAAAAGTTTCAGGTTGATAAGCTCGAACCCAAAGCGGATAAAATACATCTTCATAGGACACCCAAAACAGTTGGGTATACCTCCTAATTCAGATCCGAAAGCAATAGGGATTGTTTCTTGAATCGGGTCCTTTCTCGAGGAAAAGTTCGTCTCGGAAAGTTGAGTGGGAGGATGGTGGAGACTTGATGAGGTTATTGAAGCGTCACTTCAACAAGTGTGTAGCAGGGCACGTGAAGTTGTTCTGTGGCACCTACACCAATTGAAGTAGAAGCTTATGATAGTGATCATGAAACTTCGGATCAAGTCACTACCGAACCTCGTGGGGCGACAAGGGCAGCGTCTTGCTTCCGAAAGTGGTACGGTGATCCTGTCTTGAAGGTCATGTTGCTAGACAACAATGAACCTACGAGCTATGGAGAAGCAATGGTGGGCCCAAATTCCGACAAATGGTTAGAAGCCATGAAATCCGAGATAGGATCCATGTATCATAACAAAGCATGGACTTTGGTGGACTTGCCCGATGATCGGCAAGCCATTGAAATAAATGGATCTTTAAGAAGAAGACGGATGTGGACGGTAATCACCGTCTATAAAGCTCGACTTGTGGCGAAGAGTTTTTCACAAGTTCAAGGAGTTGACTACGATGAGATTTTCTCATCCGTAGCGATGCTTAAGTCCGTCAGAATCATGTTAGCATAAGCTGCATTTATGAAATCTGGCAGATGGATGTCAAAACGAGTTTCCTTACCAATTTTCGTAAGGAAAGGTTGTATGTGATACAATCAGAAAGTTTTGTCGATCCTAAGGATGCTAAAATGTATGCTGGCTCCAATGATCCTTCTAAGGACCGGAGTAAGCATCTCGGAGTTGGAATGTGCGCTTTGATGAGATGATCAAAGATTTCGGGTTTATACAAAGTTTATGAGAAACTTGTATTTCCAAAGAAGTGAGTGGGAGCACTATGGAATTTCTCGATAACAATATGTTGTTGACATATTGATGATCGTAAATGATGTAGAATTTCTAGAAAGCATATAGGGATGTTTGAAAAGTGTTTTTCAATGGAAAACCTGGATTAGGCTACTTGAACAATAAGCATCAAAGATCTATAAGATAGATCAAAATGTTTAATAATACTTTCAAATGAGCATGTACCTTGACATGATCTTGAAGGTGTTCAAGATGGATCAGTCAAAGAAGGAGTTCTTGCCTGAGATGTAAGGTATGAAGTTAAGACTTAAAGCTCGACCACGGCAGAAGAGAAAGAAAGGACGAAGGTCATCCCCTATGCCTTAGACATAGGCTCTACAGTATGCTATGCTGTGTACCGCACCGGAAGTGTGCCATGCCATGAGTCAGTCAAGGGGTACAAGAATGATCCAGGAATGGATCATTGGACAGCGGTCAAAATTGTCCTTGGAGTAAATAAGGACATGTTTCTCGATTATGGAGGTGATAAAGAGTTCGATGTAAAGGGTTACGTCGATGCAAGCTTTAACACCTATCCGAGTGACTCTGAGTAGCAAACCGGATACGTATAGTGGAGCAACCATTTGGAATAGCTTCAAGTGGAGCGTGGAAGCAGCATTTACAATGTGACATAGAGAATTGCGAAGTACACACGGATCTGAAAGGTTCGCACCGTTGACTAAAACCTCTCTCACAAGCAAAACATGATCAAACCTCGTAACTCATTGAGTCTTAATCACATGATGATGTGAACTAGTTTACACACACTAGTAAACTCTTTGGATGTTGGTCACATGGCGATGTGACCTATCAGCGTTAATCACATGACGATGTGAACTAGATTATTGACTCTAGTGCAAGTGGGAGACTGTTGGAAATATGCCCTAGAGGCAATAATAAATTAGTTATTATTATTATATTTCCTTGTTCATGATAATCGTTTATTATCCATGCTATAATTGTATTGATAGGAAACTCAAATACATGTGTGGATACATAGACAACACCATGTCCCTAGCAAGCCTCTATTGGCTAGCTCGTTGATCAATAGATGGTTACGGTTTCCTAACCATGGACATTGGATGTCATTGATAACGGGATCACATCACAACGTAATGCTAAAGACCCAATCCTAAGCCTAGCACAAAGATCGTAGTTCGTATGCTAAAGCTTTTCTAAATGTCAAGTATCATTTCCTTAGACCATGAGATTGTGCAACTCCCGGATACCGTAGGAATGCTTTGGGTGTACCAAACGTCACAACGTAATCGGGTGGCTATAAAGGTGCACTACAGGTATCTCCGAAAGTGTCCATTGTGTTGGCACGAATCGAGATCGGATTTGTCACTCCGTGTAAACGGAGAGGTATCTGGGCCCACTCGGTAGGACATCATCATAATGTGCACAATGTGACCAAGGGGTTGATCACGGGATGATGTGTTACGAACGAGTAAAGAGACTTGCGGTAACAAGATTGAACAAGGTATCGGTATCTGACGATCGAATCTCGGGCAAGTACAATACCGCTAGACAAAGGGAATTGTATACGGGATCGATTGAGTCCTTGACATCGTGGTTCATACGATGAGATCATCGTGGAACATGTAGGAGCCAACATGGGTATCCAGATCCCGCTGTTGGTTATTGACCGGAGAACGTCTCGGTCATGTCTACATGTCTCCCGAACCCGTAGGGTCTACACTTAAGGTTCGATGGCGACGCTAGGGTTATAAAGGAAGCTTGTATGTGGTTACCGAATGTTGTTCGAGTCCCGGATGAGATCCCGGACGTTGCGAGGAGTTTCGGAATGGTCCGGAGGTAAAGATTTATATATAGGAAGTCCTGTTTGACCATCGGGACAAGTTTCGGGGTCATCGGTATTGTACCGACCACCGGAAGGTCCCGGGGTCCACTGGTGGGGCCACCTATCCCGGAGGGTCCCATGGGCTGAGGTGAGAAGGTATCCAGCCCAAAAGTGGGCTGGGCGCCACTTCCCTAGGGCCCATGCGCCTAGGGTGAAGGGAAACCCTAAGGAAGATTCCCATAAGGGAAGGCACCTCCTAGGTGCCTTGGGGAAGGACTCCTCCTGGCCGCCGCCCCTTGGAGATTGGATCTCCTAGGGGCTGGCGCACTTCTTGGGATCCCTATATATAGTGGGGTAGGAGGGCCTCTCAAACACACCTTTTGCCTTTGGTGCAGCCCTCCCTCTCTCCCAAGTTCTTCTCCTCTCCTGCGGTGCTTGGCGAAGCCTGCGCAGATAGCCACGCTCCTCCACCACCACCACGCCGTTGTGCTGCTGCTGGATGGAGTCTTCCTCAACCTCTCCCTCTCTCCTTGCTGGATCAAGGCATGGGAGACGCCACCGGGCTGTACGTGTGTTGAGCGGAGGTGCCGTCCGTTCGGCACTAGGATCTCCGGTGATTTGGATCACGACAATCTGACTCCTTCAACCCCGTTCTCTTGAACGCTTCCGCTTAGCGATCTACAAGGGTATGTAGATGCACTCTCCTTCCCTCGTTGCTAGTTTCTCCATAGATTGATCTTGGTGACACGTAGGAAAATTTTGAATTTCTGCTACGTTCCCCAACACCCCCCCCCCACCCTAGGGTTTCCAACCCTAGGCGCAGGGGGGCCCAAGTGGGGGGCGCACCAGCCCACCAGGGGCTGGTTCCCTCCCACTTCAGCCCACGGGGCCCTCCGGGATAGGTGGCCCCACCCAGTGGACCCTCGGGACCCTTCCGGTGGTCCCGGTACAATACCGGTAACCCCCGAAATTCTCCCGATGGCCGAAATAGCACTTCCTATATATAATTCTTTACCTACGGACCATTCTGGAACTCCTCGTGACGTCCCGGATCTCATCCGGGACTCCGAACAACTTTCGGTTTGCTGCATATTGATATTCATACAACCCTAGCGTCACCGAACCTCAAGTGTGTAGACCCTACGGGTTCGGGAGACATGCAGACATGACCGAGACGGCTCTCCGGTCAATAACCAACGGCGGGAACTAGATACCCATGTTGGCTCCCACATACTCCTCGATAATCTCATCGGATGAACCACGATGTCGAGGATTCAGGCAACCCCGTATACTATTCCCTTTGTCAGACGGTATGTTACTTGCCCGAGATTCGATCGTCGGTATCCCGATACCTCGTTCAATCTCAAGTTACCGGCAAGTCACTTTACTCAGATCTTGTAATGCATGATCCCGTGACCAAACACTTGGTCACTTTGAGCTCATTATGATGATGCATTACCGAGTGGGCCCAGTGATACCTCTCCGTAATACGGAGTGACAAATCCAGTCTCAATCCGTGTCAACCCAACAGACACTTTCGGAGATACCTGTAGTGCACCTTTATAGTCACCCAGTTACGTTGTGACGTTTAGTACACCCAAAGCACTCCTACGGTATCCGGGAGTTACACGATCTCATGGTCTAAGGAAAAGATACTTGGAAAAGCTCTAGCAAAACGAACTACACGATCTTGTGCTATGCTTAGGATTGGGTCTTGTCCATCACATCATTCTCCTAATGATGTGATCCCGTTATCAATGACATCCAATGTCCATAGTCAGGAAACCATGACTATCTATTGTTCAACGAGCTAGTCAACTAGAGGCTCGCTAGGGACATGTTGTGGTCTATCTATTCACACGTGTATTACGATTTTCGGATAATACAATTATAGCATGAATAAAAGACAATTATCACGAACAAGGAAATATAATAATAATCCTTTTATTATTGCCTCTAGGGCATATTTCCAACAGTCTCCCACTTGCACTAGAGTCAATAATCTAGTTACATTATGATGAATCGAACACCCATAGAGTTCTGGTGTTAATCATGTTTTGCTTTCATGAAGAGAGGTTTAGTCAACGGATCTGCGACATTCAGATCCGTATGCACTTTGCAAATTTCTATGTCTCCATCTTGAACATTTTCACAAATGGAGTTGAAGCGACGCTTGATGTGCCTGGTCTTCTTGTGAAACCTGGGCTCCTTGGCAAGTGCAATAGCTCTAGTGTTGTCACAGAAGAGTTTGATCGGCCCCGACGCATTGGGTATGACTCCTAGGTCGGTGATGAACTCCTTCACCCAAATTGCTTCATGCGCTGCCTCCGAGGCTGCCATGTACTCCGCTTCACATGTAGATCCCGCCACGACGCTCAGCTTGCAGCTGCACCAGCTTACTGCTCCACCATTCAACATATACACGTATCCGGTTTGTGACTTAGAGTCATCCAGATCTGTGTCGAAGCTAAGCGTCGACGTAACCCTTCTGACGAGCTCTTCGTCACCTCCATAAACGAGAAACATAGCCTTAGTCCTTTTCAGGTACTTCAGGATATTCTTGATCGCTGTCCAGTGTTCCTTGCCGGGATTACTTTGGTACCTTCCTACCAAACTTACGGCAAGGTTTACATCAAGTCTGGTACACAGTATGGCATACATAATAGACCCTATGGCTGATGCATAGGGGATGACACTCATCTCTTCTATATCTTCTGCCGTGGTCGGACATTGAGCCGAGCTCAACTTCACACCTTATGTCTGAGGCAAGAACCCTTTCTTGGACTGATCCATTTTGAACTTCTTCAATATTTTATCAAGGTATGTGCTTTGTGAAAGACCTATGAGGCGTCTCGATCTATCTCTATAGATCTTGATGCCTAATATATAAGCAGCTTCTCCAAGGTCCTTCATTGAAAAACTCTTATTCAAGTAGGCCTTAATGCTGTCCAAAAGTTCTATATCATTTCCCATAAAAAGTATGTCATCTACATATAATATGAGAAATGCTACAGAGCTCCCACTCACTTTCTTGTAAACGCAGGCTTCTCCATAAGTCTTCATAAACCCAAACGCTTTGATCATCTCATCAAAGCGAATGTTCCAACTCCGAGATGCTTGCACCAGCCCATAAATGGATCGCTGGAGCTTGCATACCTTGTTAGCATTCTTAGGGTCGACAAAACCTTCTGGCTGCATCATATACAGTTCTTCCTTAAGATAGCCGTTAAGGAATGCCGTTTTGACGTCCATTTGCCATATCTCATAATCATAGTATGCGGCAATTGCTAACATGATTCGGACGGACTTGACTTTCGCTACGGGAGAGAAAGTCTCATCGTAGTCAACCCCTTGAAATTGCCGATAACCTTTAGCGACAAGTCGAGCTTTATAGATGGTAACATTACCATCCGCGTCCGTCTTCTTCTTAAAGATCCATTTGTTTTCTATCGCTCGCCGATCATCGGGCAAGTCTGTCAAAGTCCATACTTTGTTTTCATACATGGATCCTATCTCGGATTGCATGGCTTCAAGCCATTTGTTGGAATCTGGGCCCGCCATCGCTTCTTCATAGTTCGAAGGTTCACCGTTGTCTAACAACATGATTTCCAGGACAGGGTTGCCATACCACTCTGGTGTGGAACGTGTCCTTGTGGGCCTACGAATTTCAGTAGTAACTTGATCTGAAGTACCTTGATCATCATCATTAATTTCCTCTCCAGTCGGTGTAGGCACCACAGGAACATTTTCCTGAGCTGTACTACTTTCCGTTTCAAGAGGTAGTACTTCATCGAGTTCTACTTTCCTCCCACTTACTCCTTTTGAGAGAAACTCTTTTCCAGAAAGGATCCGTTCTTGGCAACAAAGATCTTGCCTTCGGATCTAAGGTAGAAGGTATACCCAATGGTTTCCTTAGGGTATCCTATGAAGACTCATTTTTCCGACTTGGGTTCGAGCTTTTCAGGTTGAAGTTTCTTGACATAAGCATCGCATCCCCAAACTTTTAGAAACGACAGCTTAGGTTTCTTCCCAAACCATAATTCATACGGTGTCATCTCAACGGATTTAGACGGTGCCCTATTTAAAGTGAATGTAGCTATCTCTAGAGCGTATCCCCAAAATGATAGCGGTAAATCTGAAAGAGACATCATAGATCGCACCATATCCAATAGATTGCGATTACGACTTTCGGACACACCGTTACACTGAGGTGTTCCAGGCGGCGTGAGTTGTGAAACGATTTCACATTTCCTTGAGTGTGTACCAAATTCGTGACTTAAATATTCTCCTCCATGATCTGATGGTAAGAACTTTATTTTTCGGTCACGTTGATTCTCTACCTCATTCTGAAATTCCTTGAACTTTTCAAATGTCTCAGACTTGTGTTTCATCAAGTAGACATACCCATATCTACTCAAGTCATCGGTGAGAGTGAGAACATAACGATATCCTCCATGAGCCTCAACGCTTTCGGACCGCACACATCGGTATGTATGATTTCCAATAAGTTGGTTGCTCGCTCCATTGTTCCGGAGAACGGAGTCTTGGTCATTTTGCCCATAAGGCATGGTTCGCATGTGTCAAATGATTCATAATCGAGAGACTCTAAAAGTCCATCAGGATGGAGCTTCTTCATGCGCTTGACACCAATGTGACCAAGGCAGCAGTGCCACAAGTATGTGGGACTATCGTTATCAACTTTACATCTTTTGGTATTCACACTATGAATATGTGTAACATTACATTCGAGATTCATTAAGAATAAACCATTCACCATCGGAGCATGACCATAAAACATATCTCTCATATAAATAGAACAACCATTATTCTCGGATTTAAATGAGTAGCCATCTCGCATTAAACGAGATCCTGATACAATGTTCATGCTCAAACTCGGCACTAAATAACAATTATTGAGGTTTAAAACTAATCCCGTAGGTAAATGTAGAGGTAGCGTGCCGACGGCGATCACATCGACCTTGGAACCATTCCCGACGCACATCGTCACCTCGTCCTTCGCCAGTCTTCATTTATTCCGCAGCTCCTGCTGTGAGTTACAAATGTGAGCAACGGCACCGGTATCAAATACCCAGGAGTTACTACGAGTACTGGTAAGGTACACATCAATTACATGTATATCAAATATACCTTTAGTGTTGCCGGCCTTCTTGTCCGCTAAGTATTTGGGGCAGTTCCGCTTCCAGTGACCCTTCCCTTTGCAATAAAAGCACTCAGTCTCAGGCTTGGGTCCATTCTTTGACTTCTTCCCGGCAACTGGCTTACCGGGCGCGGCAACATCCTTGCCGTCCTTCTTGAAGTTCTTCTTACCCTTGCCCTTCTTGAACTTAGTGGTTTTATTGACCATCAACACTTGATGTTCTTTCTTGATTTCAACCTCTGCTGACTTCAGCATTGAGAATACTTCAGGAATAGTTTTCACCATCCCCTGCATATTGTAGTTCATCACAAAGCTCTTGTAGCTCGTTGGGAGCGACTGAAGGATTCTGTCAATGACCGCCTCATCCGGGAGGTTAATGTCCAGCTGGGACAGGCGGTTGTGCAACCCAGACATTTTGAGTATGTGCTCACTGACAGAACTGTTTTCCTCCATATTACAACTATAGAACTTGTCGGAGACTTCATATCTCGACCGGGCATGAGCTTGGAAAATCAGTTTTAGCTCCTCGAACATCTCATATGCTCCGTGTTGCTCAAAACGCTTTTGGAGCCCCGGTTCTAAGCTGTAAAGCATGCCGCACTAAACGAGGGAGTAATCATCAGCACGAGACTGCCAAGCGTTCATAACGTCTTGGTTCTCTCGATGGGTGCTTCACCTAGCGGTGCTTCTAGGACGTATTGTTTCTTGGCTGCTATGAGGATGATCCTCGGGTTCGGACCCAGTCCGAATAGTTGCTGCCATCATCTTTCAGCTTGGTTTCTCTAGGAATGCGTTGAAGTTCATGGTGACATGAGCGTTGGCCATTTGATCTACAAGACATTTTGCAAAGATTTTAGACTAAAGTTCATGATAATTAAGTTCATCTAATCAAATTATATAATGAACTCCCACTCAGATTTGACATCCCTCTAGTCATCTAAGTGTTACATAATCCGATTCGACTAGGCCGTGTCCGATCATCACGTGAGACGGACTAGTCATCGTCGGTGAACATCTCCATGTTGATCGTATCTTCCATCCGACTCATGTTCGACCTTTCGGTCTCTTGTGTTCCGAGGCCATGTCTGTACATGCTAGGCTCATCAAGTTAACCTAAGTGTTTTGCATGTCTAAAACTGTCTTACACTCGTTGTATGTGAAAATAAGAATCTATCACACCCGATCATCACGTGGTGCTTCGAAAAGACAAACTTTAGCAACGGCGCACAGTTAGGGAGAACACTTTCTTGAAATTATTATAAGGGGTCATCTTATTTACTACCGTCATTCTAATTAAACAAGATGCATAAACATAATAAACATCACATGCAATTATATAGTAGTGACATGATATGGCCAATATCATATAGCTCCTTTGATCTTCATCTTCAGGGCTCCATGATCATCTTGTCACCGGCATGACACCATGATCTCCATCATCATGATCTCCATCATCGTGTCTCCATGAAGTTGCTCGCCAACTATTACTTCTACTACTATGGCTAACACGTTTAGCAATAAAGTAAAGTAATTTACATGGCGTTCTCAATGACATGCAGGTCATACAAAAATAAAGACAACTCCTATGGCTCTGCCGTTGTCATACTCATCGACATGCAAGTCGTGATTCCTATTACAAGAACATGATCTCATACATCACATATATATCATTCATCATTCATCACAACTTTGGCCATATCACATCACAAAACACTTGCTGCAAAAACAAGTTAGACGTCCTCTAATTGTTGTTGCAAGTTTTTACGTGGCTGCAATAGGGTTCTAGCAAGAACGTTTTCTTACCTACGTGAAAGCCACAATGTGATTTGTCAACTTCTATTTACCCTTCATAAGGACCCTTTTCATCGAATCCGCTCCAACTAAAGTGGGAGAGACAGACACCCGCTAGCCACCTTATGCAACTAGTGCATGTCGATCGGTGGAACCTGTCTCACGAAGCGTCGTCTAAGGTCGGTCCGCAGCTTCATCCCACAATACCGCTGAAGCAAGATAAGACTAGTAGCAGCAAGAAAGTTGACAACATCTACGCCCACAACAAATTGTGTTCTACTCGTGCAATAGAGAACTACGCATAGACCTAGCTCATGATGCCACTGTTGGGGGAACGTTGCATAAAATAAAAAAATTCCTACGTTCACCAACACCAATCTATGAGTTCATCAAGCAACGAGAGAGAGATGCATCTACATACCACTTGTAGATCGCGTGCGGAAGCGTTCAAGAGAACGGGGTTGAGGGAGTCGTTCTCATCGTGATCCAAATCACCGGAGATCCTAGCACCGAACGGACGGCACCTCCGCGTTCAACACACGTACGGTCAGCGTGACGTCTCCTTCGTCTTGATCCAGCAAGGGGGAAGGAGAGGTTGATGAAGATCCAGCAGCACGACGGCGTGGTGGTGGATGCAGCAGGGCTCCGGCAGGGCTTCACCAAGCAACTACGTGAGCAGGAGGAGGTGTAGCAGGGGGAGGGAGGCGCCAAGTGCAAGGGTGCGGCTGCCCTCCCTCCCCCCCACCTTTATATAGGCCCCCTGGGGGGCACCGGCCCCTCTAGATCTCATCTAGATGGGGGGCGGCAGCCAAGGGGGGAGGCTTGCCCCCCAAGGCAACTGGGACCCCCCCCACCCTAGGGTTTCCAACCCTAGGCGCAGGGGGGGCCCAAGTGGGGGGCGCACCAGCCCACCAGGCGCTGGTTCCCTCCCACTTCAGCCCACGGGGCCCTCCGGGATAGGTGGCCCCACCGGTGGACCCAGGACCCTTCCGGTGGTCCCGGTACAATACCGTAACCCCGAAATTCTCCCGATGGCGAAATAGCACTTCCTATATATAATTCTTTACCTCCGGACCATTGCGGAACTCCTCGTGACGTCTGGGATCTCATCCGGACTCGAACAACTTTCGGTTTGCTGCATACTCATATTCATACAACCCTAAGCGTCCACCGAACCTTAAGTGTGTAGACCCTACGGTTCGAGACATGCGAACATGACCGAGACGGCTCTCCGGTCAATAACCAACAGCGGGATCTGGATACCCATGTTGGCTCCCACATACTCCTCGATGATCTCATCGGATGAACCACGATGTCGAGGATTCAGGCAACCCCGTATACTATTCCCTTTGTCAGACGGTATGTTACTTGCCCGAGATTCGATCGTCGGTATCCCAATACCTCGTTCAATCTCGTTACCGGCAAGTCACTTTACTCGTACCATAATGCATGATCCCGTGACCAAACACTTGGTCACTTTGAGCTCATTATGATGATGCATTACCAAGTGGGCCCAGTGATACCTCTCCGTAATATAGAGTGACAAATCCCAGTCTCGATCCGTGTCAACCCAACAGACACTTTCGGAGATACCTATAGTGCACCTTTATAGTCACCCAGTTACGTTGTGACGTTTGGTACACCCAAAGCACTCCTACGGTATCCGGGAGTTACACGATCTCATGGTCTAAGGAAAAGATACTTGACATTGGAAAAGCTCTAGCAAAAACGAACTACATGATCTTGTGCTATGCTTAGGATTGGGTCTTGTCCATCACATCATTCTCCTAATGATGTGATCCCGTTATCAATGACATCCAATGTCCATAGTCAGGAAACCATGACTATCTATTGATCAACGAACTAGTCAACTAGAGGCTCACTAGGGACATGTTGTGGTCTATCTATTCACACGTGTATTACGATTTCCGGATAATACAATTATAGCATGAATAAAAGACAATTATCACGAACAAGGAAATATAATAATAATCCTTTTATTATTGCCTCTAGGGCATATTTCCAACAAACCCCCTCATCCAGCCTTCTGCCGGCACCACGGGACCGGCCCGTCAGTTCGTCCCCGACCGAGCGTAGAGCAACGTCGACGACCCTGACTTGGGGGCGGCGGTGATGGAGGCCGACGCCGAAGGAGGAGGAGGAGGAGCAGGCGGCTTCCGGCCCTCGGCCACCTTCACCGACTGGCCTGATGACGACGCCGAGGGGGAAGTTGCCCCACGCCACCAGTCAAAGGTCGGCCAGCCGAGCGCGAGTTCCTCCGCCGGCTTGGATGGTCAAGGCGGCGCGAAGAAGCGTCGGGCCGGGCCGAGCTTGCTTGGCGGCCGGTCGAAGAAGTTCAAGGGGGCGGCCGCCGCGACCAAGCGGGAAGAGGCGGTCGCAAAGGCCAACCGCTTCCGCAAGGAAGTGAAAAAGCCGCCACTGGTCTCTGCGTAAGTGCTTCCACCTTTTGTCTTGTTTTCTTCCGGTGAATCTTGTCCAAATCTTTTACATGCCTTCCTCGCTTCAGGGCTCCCCTTACTTTAGAGAGGGTCGCCGCCCCATCCATTATGGGGTCGGCAGAGACGTCCGCCACTACTCGGCGGATTGATCCCGCCACCGACCTCCGGGAGGCGACGGAGCAGAACGCGCAGGAGAAGCGCGACGAGGAAGAAGCCGCCCGCCTGGAGAAGGCGGAGGCTGAGAAGGCGGCGGCCTCCGCCCAGAAGAAGCTGGATGAGGCCGAAGCCGCCGTCGCGGCAAAGCGGCGAGCTGAGGAGGCCGCGCACCGCCAATCGGCGTTGCTCGTCATCCCCTTGAGCTCCGCGCCGCCGCCCCCGGAGTTCACGGGGCAGACTGGGGGAGCCAGTGGCGAGACCCCCATCATGGACTGGGAAGGCGGCGAGACCTCCATGTCAAGCACGGCCGTGCCGCCACCGCCGCCTCCGCCGCCGTCCGGGAGCGCGCAAGGTAAACAGCTGGCGGACCCGCCGGTGCCGCCGACTGAAGACGAGGCCATGGCGAAGCTGCTCCTTCAAGTCGCCTCGTCAGTGCACCGCCGCCTTGAGAAGGCGATTTCGGCGCCACGCCCCTTGGAGACCGGCGCCCGCCAGCGGCCATCCCAGACGCCGAGGCGGCAGCGTCGTGCCGTTCAGTGGGTGCGAGGCGGCACAGGCCCGCTGAACCAGGCGCTTCTGGACGTTCAGGCGAAGCTGCGAGCTGAGGGCGACGCCATCCAGAACTGCACCAAGGTGCCTCTGGCGTCGCGAGCAGCCGTCCGGGTATGCTTTCTTCTTTTGACTTTGTTTTTCTTGTTCTTCTCGTGAGGCGCGCCAGCACTCCTGCTGAGTGTAGTCCTCGAGTTTCAGGCCGCTGGCGGCGGTGACTCGGAACTCCATCTGTGAGTTCCAAATATTTACCTTCGTCTAAAATACTTATCACAGGAGTATCACAACCTCCGCGTCACTGCCTTCAACCGCAATGTTGAGGACCTGGGCAAGCGGATTGCCGACTTGTCGGAGAGTCGGAGTGAGTCCTCCTTCTTTTTCGCGGGGGCACGCTGGCACACCCGCGGGCTGTAGTCCCCGATATTCGGGCCGACTGCTGAGCAGTCGGGCCGGATCTTCCCGGCAACCTTTTTTGTTGACGACTTAACGTCCTTTTTCTTTTTATTCTTCAGAGGCCAACGCCACTCTTCAAAGCAGCAGCTGGTAAGCCAACACCGCCTTGTGTGCCAAGGGGAGGAGTGCAACAAGCTTCGCCACAGTGCGACCTGCTGGCTACGCAGCTGGCGGAGCAAAGGAGCTGCTTAAGAAAGGCGCAGGGGCGAGGCGAAGAAAGAGACTGCTCTCTGGCCGAGTTCGAAAGCGGCGCTCCTCCGGACCGACAAGGAGGCACTCATCGACCTCCGGCTTCCATGAGATCGAGGACATCGTCGACGGTGAGTTTCTTTACTTTCTTTGTTTGAGCCAGCGACTATAGGTCGGGCCAACTCCTGATTTTTGACTTGCTTCTTTTTCGTCTTGGCAGACTTCTTCCCCGCCACACGCAGCGCCACTCAAGCCATCGAGGCTGATCGCGAGGCGCGGAGGGAAAATGGTGCAGAGATTGCCGCCAACGCCCCCCGGACCCTTGATGAGCAGCTTCTGAGCATCGAGGCTCGTCTGCAGCCGGCCCATCGGATGCTGCGCCGGCTTCAACGTGTCGGCGCCCAGGCGATTGCTGCCCTGTGGCCAGACATGCCGGTTCTGCGCACTCCCAGATCGCCGGTACCGGCCGGAGGTCGCGGCTGGCCGCCTTGAGGCTCAGAAGGGTTCCTCGGCCCGGGCTGGAGCGCGCCGGGCCTTGGAATTCGTCAAGGCATGGTATCCAGGGCTGGACCTGGACCGGCTGGCCGCGTTCCGGTCAGAGGCCCAGGCGGAGCTGATAGCTGTGGAAGACGCCCTCGTCGAGCGTGCGGCGGCGAGCGCCGACTACACAGACACCAGCATCTTAGTCCCTGAGCGGGCTGAAGACGGCGGGGAGGCGCCACTGGAGTGGTTCAGGATGAACCCGGATTATGACGAGGACTCGGCGGAGGTGATCGGCTCCAGCGCCGAGGAGGAAGGCGAGGCGGAGGACGGAGGTGAGACGGAGCCGCCAGAAGACGGAGCGGGCGACCAGCCTCAGCTCGACCGCGCCTCCAAAGAACGAGCCGGTTCGACCGAGCGGCTGCCGCCGAAGATGATCAAGCCGAGACTGCGCAGCCGGCCGCCCCGGCGCCTGACACCGCCGTCTCTTCCGACCCTCCGAACCCGTCTGCCGCTTCCTAGGCTGCCGTCTTGCCTTTATTTTATCTGCTTTAGTAGTCTTTGAAGAACTTGTTAATTCGCACAATTCCACCCACTGGGTGTATTTTGAACTTCTGCTTGAAGATTCGGCCAAGGGCCTATGTTATGTAAATATTTATCCGAATTCTATCTTTCCTTGCTCATTGCTCCTTTGGCTTTTTCCTTTGCCGCCTTCCCTTAGTCGCCGCCTTGCCAGTCGGACAACCGTTCTACGGACTGCCGCTGGATCAAATGCTTGGCTACTCTTGGGAAGGAAAGTGCTTGGCCATTTTTTAGAGTCTTTTTAACAAGTTGGATAGAAAGCGGCAATCCGACTACTCAAGAGTCGGCTTTGCGAAGAGAGGCTGGAAGCCGGCTTAAGCTATGTTTATGCTTTGAGTCCTTAGCCATTTTTCATGTGGGCACCCATTCTTCCATACTCCTGCCCACCAAACAGCCGCTCATGCGAGGCGGCTTCTGACAGGAGACGGCTTAGGCACCACACACTACTTGTCCGACTGCAGGAAGCATTCCATAGCGCGAGGCGGCGAGTCCCCGGGCTGACTAGTCGAACCCAGTGCTAAGCGGCATAACAAAGAGTAGCATACTCGAAGGCATAATTCTTATCATATAGATAACAAAAAGGGCAGTCCCCGAGCTCGTCTCGGGGGGCCTGAAGTCTTGGTACTTTAATACAAAGGGTAGCATGGTACATACTGCATCAACTATAAAATCTTCGGAGAAGATTTGCATTCTAGGGCCGTTCCGTCTCTTTGCCGGAGTCGCCCCTCTTGCGTGCTCGGGGCTTCTGAGCGTCGATCAGGTAGTAGGAGTCGTTGCCCAGCACTTTGCTAATAATGAAGGGGCCTTCCCAAGGTCTTTGATAGCTTGTCTTTGGCCGGCTGTTCATTGGATCACGGAGCACAAGGTCGCCCTCTTGGAAATATCTCGGCCTGACCTTCCTGTTGTAGTATCGGCGCAGGCTCTGCTGGTAGATGCTGGATCGGCTGAGTGCCAACAGCCGGCCCTCTTCCAGCAGATCAACACCGTCTTGACGTGCTTCTTCTGCTTCCTCCTTGGTGTACATGGTGACTCACGGGGAGTCGAATTCTATGTCCATTGGGATGACGGCTTCAGTACCGTAGACGAGGAAAAAAGGTGTGAAGCCAGTTGACTTGTTTGGAGTCGTGCGCAAACTCCAGAGGACGGTGGCAATTCATCAAGCCAACAACCCGGCCGAACGCTCCGATTGGTTCGACCGGTCGAGGCTTGATGCCGAACGGGATGAGGCTGTTTGCTCGCTCCACCTGGCCGTATGATCGTGGATGGGCGACGACGCTAAGTCCAATCGGATGCCACCTGTCGCTGAAGCGGGCCAAGGCGCCTTTGGCAAAATTTGTGCGATTGTCGGTGATGATGTTGTGTGGTATGCCGTACCGAGTCGTGATGTCGAAGATGAAAGTCACTACAGTCGGACCATTCAACTTCTTGATGGGCTTCACTTCTATCCACTTGGTGAACTTGTCCACCGCAACAAGTAAGTGAGTTAGGCCGCCTCGTGCTGTTTTGAATGGTCCCACCATGTCCAGGCCCCAAACCGCAAAGGGCCAGGCGATGGGGATGGTCTTGAGTGCGGAAGCCGGCTGATGCGGCTTGGAGCGGAACTTCTGGCACCCTTTGCATTTTTGGACTAATTCCTTGGCCTCTTCTAGGGAAGTTGTCCAGAAGGAACCGTGTCGAAAGGCTTTGGCGACGAGTGCTCTTGAGGCCGCATGGTGGCCGCACTCGCCTTGATGGATGTCTTTGAGAATTTCTTGGCCTTGCTCTGGCTCGACGCAACGCTGGTAGACACCAGTGATGCTGCGCCTGACCAGCTCTCTGTTGACTATGGTGTAGGCTGCCGCTCGGCGTTGTACTTGCCGAGCCAAGATTTCATCGGTTGGCAGCTCTTTGCTCACTAGGAACTTGAGGATGGGCTGGGCCCATGAGAGTGCTGCTATTTCTTCAACTGCCAGCACTGCCACTTGGACGAGGGCGGCTGGGCTGGGAGGCGGCGGGCTGGAGTCCGCGGCCACTTGCTGGATTGATGAAGTCCCCGGGCCCGGTGCAGTCCCTGTGCCGAGCTCGAGTCTTGGACTGGTCGCCGCAGCCCGGGCGGCTTCGATCAAGCGGCGTTCTTGGAGCCATCTGTAGAATTCTCGTGCCGCCTGCTAGGGCTCTTGAGTCGGATCCGACTTCTTGAGAGAGCCGGCACAAAGATGGAGTCTGATTCGTGAAGGCTTGACAGACGGCTTGAGGAGGCGCCAAGGCTTACGCTGGATGGTATTGCTTGGCGGGTGGAGCCGATTCGTGCCAGGGTGTCTGCTTGATCATTGTCATTTCTTGGCACGTGAAGGAACTCGCACCCTCGAAATATCCGCTGAGTTGTTGTACAAGGAAACGGTATGTTTGCATCTTTGGCGTCCCAATCGCCAGATGACTGCTGGACCACTAAATCGGAGTCGCCATAACACAGCATCCGGCGAATGCCAAGTTCTTTGGCAAGCCGGAGCCCGTGAATGAGTGCCTCGTATTCGGCGACGTTGTTGGAGGCGGCGAAATGGATCTGTAGCGCATATTTGAGCTTGTCGCCTTTGGGGGAAGTGAGGGCAACGCCGGCTCCCAAGCCGGTGCGCATCTTGGAGCCATCGAAATGCATCCGCCAATGGGTGGAGTCGGTATTTGGCGGCAGGTACTGGGTCTCGGCCCAGTCGACAAGGAAATCGGCCAGTGCTTGCGACTTGATGGCGGTGCGGGGCTGGTAGTAGATGGTGTAGGGAGCCAGCTCTATGGCCCATTTGGCCACTCGGCCAGAAGCATCTCGGCTTCCGATGATCTCGGCTAGTGGGGCTATGCAAACCACAGTGATTGGATGCACTTGAAAGTAAGGCTTTAACTTCTTGGCGGCAAAGTGCACGCCGTAGCACATCTTCTGGTAGTGGGGGTAGTTCTGCTTGGAGGTCGACAGTACTTCGCTCAGGTAATATACCGGTCTCTGGACAGGTAGCGCCTTGCCTTCCTCCTTGCGTTCAACTACAATGGTATGCCGACTACCCGGTGGTGGCGGCAATGTCTGAGCATGGGCTCTTTAGGAGTCGGGCCGCCAAAGACAGGGGAGTAGTCAACATTTTCTTCAACTGGAGAAAAGCTTCGTCCGCCTTGTGGTTCCATTCAAAAAAGGTGGTCTTCTTCATGAGCTGGTATAAAGGGAGAGCTTTCTCGCCCAGCCGACTGATGAATCGGCTGATGGACGCCAAGCAGCCGGTGAACTTTTGCACATCTAGCAGTCGGCGGGGTACCTTCATCCTCTCGATGCCCTTGATCTTTACAAGGTTGCACTCTATGCCGCGTTCAGAGACCAGGAAGCCAAGGAGTTGGCCGGCTGGTACTCCGAAGACGCACTTCTCAGGGTTGAGCTTGATCTGGAATCGGCGCAGGTTCTCAAAGGTTTCCTTGAGGTCTTCCAGCAGTGTTCCACGCTTTTCCGTCTTCACCACCACATCGTCCACGTAGACGTGGGCGTTTCTGCCGAGTTGCTTGAGGAGGCACTTCTGCATGCAACGCTGAAAGGTGGCGTCGGCATTCCTCAAGCCGAACATCATGGTCAGGTAGCAGAAGGCTCCAAACGGCGTGATGAAGGCGGTCTTCAGTCTGTCAGCCGGGTTCAGCTTGATCTGGTGATATCCTGAATATGCATCTAAGAAGCTCAACAGCTCGCATCCGGCTATGGAGTCTATCACCTGATCAATTCTCGGCAGAGCGAATGGGTCCTTGGGGCAAGCTTTGTTGAGGCTTGTGTAGTCAATACACATCCGCCACTGCTTGTTCTTCTTCAGCACCAGGACGCTAACCATTCTGGAAAAAACACTTCCATAATGAAGCCGGCTGCTAGGAGTCGGGCTATCTCTTCTCCAACAACTCTTCTCTTCTCTTCTGACAGGCGGCGCAAGGGCTGCCTGACGGGCTTTACATCAGATCGGACATGTAACTTGTGCTCGGCGAATTCCGTCGGTACACATGGCATGTCTTTAGGGACCATGCGAAGATGTCCCGATTCTCACGGGAAATCGACGAGCTCGCCTTCCTATTTGCTGTCAAGGTTTGCACCTATGACAGCGTACCTCTCTGGGTGCTCCGGGTCCAAGGGTATCTTCTTCGTTTCTTTGCCCGGCTTGAATGAACCCTCAGCTTCCGATTCCTTGGGGTTGGGCGATATCTCGGGCTGCTTGCCGGCCATTGCCACAACCCGATCAAGAAGCCGCTTCTCAGCTGCGATCACCAGGGACTCGGCTAGCCGACTGCTTTCAGCCGCGCAAGCGGACGACTTTCTGTAGTCGCCAGCTATGGTCAGAATCCCCTTGGAACTCGGCATCTTCATCTTGAGGTAGGCGTAGTGGGGGGCCGCCATGAACTTGGCCAAAGCAGGTCGGCCAAGCAGTGCATGGTACGGACTTTCGAGGTCCACCACTTCAAACCAAACTGGCTCTCGGCGGAAATGATCTTTGTCTCCAAAGAGGACGTCTATCAGGATCTTGCCAATCTGTGAGCAGGAAAGGCCAGGAACAATGCCGTGGAACACAGTCCGGCTGTTCTGAAGCTGTCTTTGCTTGATTCCTAACTTCTCCATGGTATCCTTGTACAGGATGTTGATGCTACTGCCTCCGTCTATCAGCACTCGCGAGAAGCGAGCGGCCCGCCTATCTGTGGCAAAGGTGGCACCCAAGACCAGGGCATAGGAGCCCGGACTCGGCATCACCTCTGGGTGATCAGCTCTGCTCCAACTGATAAGCCTCTCGGACCAGTGCATGAACTCTGGAGTATCTGATGCTACTGCATTCACCTCTTGCTGCTGCAGCCGCCTGCTACGTCGATCGTCAGCCACACTGGTGAACACCACATAGGCTCCGTGCTCTTCTGGGTACTCATCTTGTCAGGCCGATCGGGCCCGACAGCTGCTGGGGCGGCGGTGGAGGCGGCGGCCCAGCAGGCGGGGGAGGCAGGAGGCCGTCTCCCTTGGTGATCCTGGTGAGCCAGTGGCACTTCCGGGTGGTGTGGTTTGACGGCTTCGCGCCGCTGTGGAACTTGCAGGGACCATCTAGAGTCTGCTTGTAAGAGAAGGCCGGCAACCAGTTGGACTTGCCGCCTTTCTGTCTCTTGGTCGGAGGCTGCCCCTCCGGCCGATCTTCGGATGCAGCCTGCCCGGCTCTTGGAAGCCGGCTGTGGGGCCTTGCGCTTGTGATCGTTCTGTTGTTGTCGCCGACTGGCGTCTCCAGCTGGAGTTCTGGGAGCCTGAGGGGCCACTTTGTCGGTCGCACTAACTTGAATCTCCGCCTGTGGCATACTTGTCTGCTATGATCAGCAGCTCGTCGAGGGTCTCCGGCTCATCGCAGAGGAGCTTGTGCTTGAGGAGGATGCCCTCTCTGCACCCGGCAGTGAAGTACTCGATAGCCTGCACCTCATGCACGCCCTCGCATGAGTTCCGAAGCTCGGCCCAGCGTGTGAGGTAGTCGCGAGTTGACTCGTTGGGGCCTTGCACGCACAAGGAAAGATGGCGAGGCTTGGGAGGTCTCTTGTACGTGCTTGTGAAGTTGCGGACGAAGGCTTCGGTGAAGTCGACCCAGCTGTTGATGCTGCGGGGCTTTAGGCTGTTCAACCATGTCCGGGCCGTGCCCTGGAGCATGAGTGGAACATACTTTACGGCAATACGCTTTTTGCCGTTCGCTATGTTGACGGCCGTGGAGTAGTCAACCAGCCAGTCTTCCGGCTTTATGGAGCCGGTGTACTTGGGCGTATCTCGGGGGAGCGTGAACCCTTTGGGAAAGGGCTCGTCGGATGCGAGGTCCAAACAGGCGGACCCAACTCGTCTTCTTCTTCCAGCGCTTAGGGATCGGTGGAGTCGGTCGATCCGGTGGCGGGGTCATTTTCACGACTCTCTCGGCGGCCAAGGCGGTCGCCGAGAGTCGGATGCTCGACGGGTGGCGGGGAGACTCGCCTTTCTTCGCGAGGAGGAGGAGGCAGATAGTCGTCCCGCCGTTCCACTGCTCTTGGGCGGCCGTCTTGGTCGCGCTCGATGGTGATGCAAGTCCGACTGTGGCTGACAGTCGGATCCTTGTCTTTTCTTCCGTGGACACCGCCAGTCGGTGTCCGAGACGTCACGCCTTGGTCTCGGCGGGGAGGCAGGTCCTTGTTTTGTCGTTGCGGCGCCTCTGTGCGGCAGCCGGCTTCATTCTGTGCGGCGGTCGCGTCGAGGAGCTGCTGGACTCGCTCCGTCATCAGGCGGCGCTCTTCTCCCTCGAAGTTGTCTAACTCGTCCGCCGCCGCCTGGGCGGCGCGGATGTTCTCCGCAGGCGTGGTGTACATAGGGCGATTGGCCCCGAATAGGTTGGCGATGGCCACGCCGCGGTGCTGGACCGCGCCTAGGCGGCTAGGGCCCGATTGGGGCGGCGAAACGCCTACAGCCGATCCATCTCACGCTGGTAGGCTTCGACAAGCGTCTCATGCTTGCTGCTTCTTCGCGCCTTCGACGAAGCTGAAGGTGGCGCGCCTCCAGCGTCTCGGCGTCAGCGTCTTCCGGAATAGGCGCGGTCAGATCTTCAGAGCCGCGTCGAGTGGGTCATGAGCTCCTTCGCCGGAATGCTCTCCATGACCGATGACGAGCACCTCTGTGATGGTGCTTCCGCCGCTCTCCGCACGAGGGATCGGCTCGTCGTAGACCACCACGTTGGTGGGGAACGCGTCGAGCGACGCGGTGTCGCAGTCGACCAGCATTGGGTCGGTGGAGCCTATGGACTCCAAGTCCACGGCAGGCTCGCCGGTGACGTGGAGTTGGTCAAGGAGGCCCACGAGGAGGCTCTCGGGGCCGCCCGTGCCTGCGTCGGATGCAGGCTCGTCGGAGAGGCGAACCTCGCCGACAAGTTCGGCGAGGTAGCTGGCTGCGCAGGCAATCTCAGCGCCGTGCAACGCGTAGGCGCAGACTCCGTCCGGCATGCCGGGCTGGCTGCGCTCGCCAGGGAGAAAAAGGGTTCCCGTCCAGAGCAGGTCTCTGGACGACGGTGCACCTCGCCCCACGGTGGGCGCCAAATGTCGGGGGTTGGGTGCGACATATGCCAAGGGATGGCTTATCATGGTGGGGGCGAGTAGAACGTCGTCGGTGCCTGGAAACGAGAAGAGGCGAAGACATGCACGCCGGCGGATCTTACCCAGCTTCAGGGCTCTCCGTGGAGATAACACCCCTCATCGCTGCTATGGGGTCTCCGCATGATTACTAGATGAACAAGGGCTACAAGAGGCTCCTTGAGCTGTTCGGGGTGAGGAAGGAGAAGGGCACGGCTAGCTCTCCTCTTCCCTCTATGTGTGTCTAAAACTATCAGGGTCCAACCCCTTGCATGGGTGCCTCGGGGGGTTTATATAGGCCTACCCCCCGGGGGTACAGTGGTAATCCGGCTGGGCGTGGGTCCCAGCCGTCTGTCTCTCAGGCCGCCGTCTTCTCTGCCGACTGCTGGGGCCCGCTGACTGGTGGGCCCCGCCAACGGGTCCGGTACGGAGCCGACAGGCCTTGTCCGCCACGGGCGGGTCTTGCCGGCTGCGGATTACTATAGCCGTGCTTCTAATGACACTGGCTTGGTCATGGGGTCATAAGCGCCGCCGCTGACGAAGCGATCGCATTGCCATTCCCCGTCTTGTCTGGTTAATGGCGTGCGGGGCCCGTGGGAAGTGCTAGCCGACTCCTGGGGGCCGACTCCCAACGGGTCCATCTTGTGGCGCTCTCGCCGTCTTCTGTACCCCCGCTGATAGGCGGGACCCGCCGTCTCTGGGTCGTACAGACAGGACGTCGTGGGCACAGGGCGCCGCCCACGGGGGCTGATGTCAGGGCTGGCATGGCAACAGTGCCGCGCCGGATCGAGATCTCCGTTTATACGGCGCACTGTGGCCATGCCTGCCCTTCGCAAATGGGGCGGGGATGGGCCGCGCGGTGGCCGTACCCCGTCCCGTCCATTATTGCGAAGGCAGGAGGTGGTCGGAGTCGCGAGCCGACTCACCATAGCTGGCTTCTCTGGAAGCCGCCAGTTTAGGAGTCGGCTTCTCTCGAAGTCGTCCATGAGACTCGGCCGTGAGGGGCAGTCGGCGGCCTTGCCGCCGACTCTCAAAAAGCGGCTCTTTGTCTTGGGGTCTTGAGGGGCGCAACCTGCCCTGATGTCTTGAAAGGTTCAGGGGCAACGTTTGCAGGGCAAGGTGCAACGAATCAGCATGACCTGCGCTACTACGACCAGATTGATCTCTCTCTCTCTCAGGTCTCGGATACGGCCCTGCAATGTAGGTATCGTCCTTGGGCATCCCCGGTCGAGCCCTTTATTGACCCATGACGCCCGCCGCAGTGGAGGACCCGAGCGGAAGGCAGGTGGCTCCGCCCATTTGGTGCCCCTGGGAGCGGTGATATAAAACCACTCCTGTTGCCATAAATTGAGCTCCTCTTGAAAAGAGCCCTCGGGCAATGGAGCGTCTGCATTCTTGCTTATAACAGCCCCTCCACACTCTGCCTGATGCCCCTTGATCATCTTCGGCTCCACTTTGAAGGTCTTGAGCCATAATCCGAAGTGAGGGGTAATGCGGAGGAAGGCTTCACATACGACAATGAACGACAAGATGTGGAGGATGGACTCCGGATCCAAGTCATGGAATTCCAGCCCATAATAAAACATGAGCCCCCTCACAAAGGGGTCCGTTGGGAAGCCTAAGCTCCGAAGGAAGTGAGACACGAATACCAAGCTCTCACCAGGCTCGGGAGTGGGAATAACCTGCCCTTGGGCAGGCAGCCTATGCGAAATTTCACCGGTTAGATACCTGGCGTCTCTTAGCTTTAGCACATCTTCTTCCGTGAGGGAGGAAGACATCCACCGACCGTGCAGGTCGGAGCCGGACGTCGTTGAAGGTCCGAAGCGCCTAAATCTGGAGATTTGGGTGTTGGAACTCGAGGCGAGGGGTGGATTCGATTGAGATTGAAAGAAAGGAGCGGGCCTTGGTCTTGTTATAAAGAGGTTGAATACCAAGAGCCCTCCCCATGACCGTTCGGGACTCGCCTTCGATGGAGGAGGCGTGCCAACGGGCACGACTGGGTTACCCACGCCCGTATTGATGAGGATCTCAGAATAAGGGGGGCACGATCTCCGCTCTCATAAGATGTGCCGAAGAAACCGCCTCGCTAAACGCGCTAAGGTTGAACAGTAAAACGATTCGTATAAAGGCCTGGCCGTGGTGTGATGTCACGCTGCGGAATACGTCAGCAGATCTGTGCAAAGGTTATTCTCTCTACGGTGGTATGTGGAACTTGTTTTGCAGAGCCGGACACTATCCTTGTGTTCAAAATCTTCTATGAAGTATTCGGAGGGAAACCCGCCTTGCAATGTCGAAGACAATATGCGCGCGGACTCATCGCCACCAAGCCTGGTTCAGGGGCTACCGAGGAGTCCTGGATTAGGGGTGTCCGGATAGCGAACTATCACTGTTGGCGGACTCTGGACTATGAAGATACAAGATTGAAGACTTCGTCCGTGTCCGGATGGGACTTTCCTTGGCGTGGAAGGCAAGCTTGGCGATACGGATATGTAGATCTCCTACCATTGTAACCGACTCTGTGTAACCCTAACCCTATCTGGTGTCTATATAAACCGAAGGGTTTTAGTCCGTAGGACGAACAACAATCATACCATAGGCTAGCTTCTAGGGTTTAGCCTCTCGATCTCGTGGTAGATCCACTCTTGTACTACCCATATCATCAATATTAATCAAGCAGGAGTAGGGTTTTACCTCCATCGAGAGGGCCCAAACCTGGGTAAAAACATCGTGTCCCTTGTCTCCTGTTACCATCCGCCTAGACGCACAGTTCGGGACCCCCTACCCGAGATCCACCGGTTTTGACACCGACAACGGTGATTTCAACGTCATCTACGAGGCAAGGGATAAGAGCAACCATAACATCAACAGAAGGGTCATGAGCAGATTTAGAGATGCAATCGACCGGGCTTGCGTGCGAGAGATAAAGTGCAAAAACAGGCGCTTCACCTGGAGTAACGAGAGAGAAAACCCTACTTTTGTCGCCATCGACAAAGTTTTCTGCAACCAAGAATGGGAGGCAATCTTCCCCTCCTACACACTCATGGCTGCATCCACTTCCTGCTCCGATCACTGCCCCCTGTTGCTCACGGATGCGGCGGCGCCACCACGCAAAGCAGTTTTCAAATTTGAATCCTTCTGGCCCAAGTTCCCGCACTTTCAGCAGACGGTCCAGAGGGCGTGGCAAAGACCAGTAAACCACTGTTGTCCCTTCACCAGGATGAAAATCAAGCTAAAACAAACAGCAGCAGACCTGAAGATCTGGGCCAAGAGCATCTTCAGCAACACCAAAATCATTTTCACCTTGCGTCTGAGGTGGTGCTGAGACTTGGTGTGGCGCAGGAGAGACGCCAGCTAACGCAAAGAGAGTTCTGGCTGAGGAAAACCCTGAAGCTGAAGATTGTGGGACTCGCGGCTCTCGAGCGAGTAAGGAAGAGGCAGGCGGCACGGACCACCTGGCTCAAAGCGGGCGATGCAAAGACAGCATTTTTCCAGGCCAAGATGAACTCTGGTATAAGAAAAAACTACATCCACTGTTTGGAGTCAGAGAACAAACAAGCCACAGATCACAAAGAGAAGGCAGAAATGATCCATGACCATTTCACTACACTACTGGGCAGCAAGGAGAGAAGGATAAAGACAATCGACTGGGATAGGATCCAGCTGCCCCGTCTGCAGGCCGGTGCAGGCCTCAACAACCCCTTCACCGAAGAAGAAATCTGGGCGTCAATCTGCGCGTCCCCGGCCGAGAAGGCACCGGGGCCGGACGGCTTCAGCGGGGTTTTCTTTCGTGCATGCTGGCAAACGATCAAGACAGACGTCATGGCAGTCTTCCATGCATTCTATCAGCTCGTCAGAGGTGATTTTGCAGCTATGAACTGCGCCATGATCATCCTACTGCCAAAGAAAGATGGCGCAACAAAACTGTCGGATTTCCGCCCAATTAGTCTCATCCACTCAGTGGCCAAACTAATTGCCAAAGTGCTTTCGATCAGACTAGCGGGTGTGCTTGATCAGCTCATCTCGCCGGCCCAGAGCGCATTCCAAAAGAAGAAGGGCATTCATGACAGTTTCCTCTACGTCCAGAGCACGCTGCGACAGTTTAAAGGGGAAAAAATCACCGATGCTCCTGCTAAAGATCGACATCGCCAAGGCTTTCGATACGGTGTCATGGGAATACATCCTCGAGCTGCTGCAACGCATGAACTTCGACGCGGCTGGCGGGGACTGGATCGCGCTACTCCTCTCCACCGCGTCTTCCGCCTGCCTGCTGAACGGAGACCCGGGCCCTGCGATTCTTCATCAGCGAGGACTGCGGCAAGGCGACCCACTCTCACCGATCGTCTTCATCCTAGCGATTGACCCCCTCCACCGGCTGTTAGAGGCGGCGCAGCAGGCCGGCGCCATCGCGCCACTACCGACCGGCGCCACGCGCATGCGCGTCACGCTATACGCGGACGACGCGATCTTCTTCGCCAATCTGGTGCATCAGGAGATCGACGCCATCATGCAGCTCCTGGAGGGATTCGGGGACGCGACGGGGCTGCGCGGCAACCCTCAAAAGTCGTCGGCGGCAGCCCTAAATTGCGGCAATGTAGACCTCATAAACGTCCTTCAAAATTTCGGCGGCGCCAGAGTGGGTTTCCCGATCAGATATCTAGGCCTCTCGCTCTGCATCGGCAGGCTTCGGCTCGTGCACATTTAGTACCTCCTCGACCGCATCCGCGCAAGGTTGGCAGCTTGGAAAGGCCGGCTCCTGCCGATCGCAGGGCGCCGCGTGCTCGTCAGGTGCGTCCTATCTGCGCTGCCAACTTTCGCCATGGTTGTGCTATGAATCCCAAAGAGTTTCTACAAGGATGTAGACAAAGCGCGGCGTCGGTTCTTGTGGACACAAGACGAGGAGGTCACCGGAGGTAGATGCAAAGTGAACTGGCAACTAGTCACATCCCCGATCGAGCATGGCGGCCTCGGCATCCCCAATATGGAGCGGTTGGCGCGTGCCTTGCGCCTCCGCTGGCATTGGCTGGCGTGGATGGACCCGGCCAGGCCATGGACGCACCTGGAGTTGCCTTGTGACGACAAGGATAGAGCACTCTTTGCCTCGGCAAGCAGCGGTGACGATGGGCGGCGGCAGCAGGCGCTCTTCCGCACTGCTCCTGGCTCGGCGAGCAACCGCTACGGCAATATTACCCCGACCTATTCAGGCGCTCAACCAGGAAGAACCACACTGTCGCGGAGGCGATACGCGATGACAGATGGATCATGGACCTCAGGCGCGGCAACAACCTGGAAATCATCCCCCAGGTCGTGCTGCTGCAGCGACGCATCAGAGAAGCCAACTTGGCGCTGCATGGAGGGACCGAGGACAAGATCACCGGAATCTTTGGTGGAGACTACACGGCGAGGTCTGCGTACCACTCTCAACTCCCCTCGCAACCAACCTCGGCCATGATAAGCGTGGTATGGAAGATCTGGGCACCCGGAAAGATCAAGTTCTTTCTCTGGCTACTCCACCAAAACTGCTCTGGTGCAACGATCGCTGCAGCGTAGGGGCTGGGAAAATCCCTACTTACGCCAAATTTCTCGCCGCAACCTTGAGTCCTCCTTCCACCTAATTTGGGAATGCAACATATCGAAGGAGGTTTGGGTGAAGGCAGCCACCTGGATGGGCTGTGCGGCACTCTCCCCAGCCTCCTGGAGTGCATGCAACACTACAGAGGCTGTCGCCGCAATCCTAAACTCCGCGGCGCCAAGGGAAAGAAGAGGAGTCAAGACTATGGTGGCATTGGTCACTTGGCAAATCTGGCCTGAGAGAAACAGATGCACATTCGTGAGAAAAGACACCAAGTGCACTCAGTATAACAGAGGCCTGCCGGAGGGACATCGAGCAATGGAGACTCGCCGGAGCACATGCCATAGCGCCCCCTTTCGGGGATACAACGCGAGGAATAGACTAGTTTTTTTTTCTAGGCAGCGGAGAGGGAAAGGGTTCTGCTCCCTCCTACGCCTCTGTAACTCATTTTCTCTTCATTGATCAGTTGATCACAAATTTTGTAACTCTCCCCTGCTAAGCCAATAAAAAGCCAGCAAGTCTGGGTCTTTCAAAAAAAAACATAAAGAGAAGAAGAATATTAAGACTTACAAAGGCATCCAAATCACTAGTTAAGGAGGACCAAAGGTCACTCCCATCTTCTTTGGTGATGGTGGCAAGTAACACACCACATGTGCATCCCTTGCTGTAACTTTAGAGTTTTTGATGGAAAAAAATCATGTACGGGAGCATGGGTGGGTCTGTTTGTGCTTTTTAGATTATTCTTTAAAGCTATTTATCTTGAACCGTCTGACCAAAACACGAACCATTTTCATCATTCTATCCTCGTGTCAAGATCTTCAAAACTACATCTCACATTGATAGGTTTTGACAAACTTTAAAAAAAATTATGTGCTCCTAACTAGTAATAACATGTGCTCGTAACGTGAACTAACCAACAAATCCGTGGTCTCACCCAGTACTAACTTGTGCTCCTAGCGCAAACTAACCAACTAACCTATGCTCCCACCTAGTAATAACTTATGCTCCCAACTAGTACTAACTCGTGCTTCTACCTAGTACTAGTTTGTGCTCCCATATAGCACTAACCCATGCTCCCAAACGTCAAACACAATATTGGTCCCGCGCGAGGCACGTATGTGCTTCCTATATGAACTAACATGTGCTCCCACCTAGCACTAACACGTGCTCCCAATGTGAGGGACAAATTGTGCTTCCGCGTGGAGCGCACATGTGCTCCATGAAAAAATATTTGAGAAATAGAAGAAAAAATTATAGAAAAACATAGGAAAACCGAGCAAAATCAGAAACCTAAGAAACATGAGAAACTGAAGAAAAAAGGCTCCCGTGCACGGTCCGGTTAGCGTGCGATTTGTGGCAATAGTTGGACCCACCATGTAGCATCTCTTCTGTTCCATGCCCAGGGAAGTGGGTATTTCCTATCTAACGCATTAAGCATCAAATTGAGTCATTCTGCACAGATAAAGCAGAGCCAGTGATGTAAATGGCCCAGCCCATTTAGATAGCGAACCTATTACAACGCATTCAGTTTTGGGAACGTTCTAAAAAGTTTTCCTCACCGATTATGATTAACCTTGATGATTTTGGGAACCTTGTGAAAGGTTCCTGATGTTTTTCCGTTCTTTCCTTTCTTTATGCATTTAACTCGGGCCTTCCTTTCTTTTTCCTTCTAGAAAATGCAAATTTTGTTTGGATTTTTTCAAACATTTCCCCCAAAATTTTAAACTTTCAAAAAAAGTTTATTATTTGGCAAAATTTTCATGCTTTCAAAAAAAAATTAGAAAGTGTTCACAAATTTGGAAAAAATGAACACTTCAAAAAATATTCAAAATGTGGAAAATAGGAAAAAATTTGTGTTTTATAAAAAATCAATTTTTTTTAAAAATTTTTATGTTTTTATTGAAGTTTGCAAATTGTAAAAAAACTCAAACTTTTTTCAATTTATTTTTGAGTTTATTAAAAACCGACTGAAAAAAGTCATTTACAACCGTAACCGAAACCACTCCCGGCTACAATGGTCAAGTATGCTGACCGGACAACCCAGTGGAAGCGCTTCTCTGTGCTGGAGGCAACTAATTTATCACTTAATGTGTTGCATAGGTGTTCTCATGGAATCTATATACATCCGTATTGAAATATTTAAAAGATCTTATATTTAGGAACGGAGGGAGTACTACCCTTGTGTTAAAATTCATTGTGTATTTAAAAAATATTCATGATATATTTAGAAATATTTCTTGTATTATACGTATATTGAATAAGTAAATTAAAGAAACCTAAAGAAAAGAAAGAAGACCCAATGAAAAATAAAAACGAATAATCAAAGAAAAAAGAGAAAAGAAATCAAATTGCAATCGGTGACCCAGCTTGCACACACCCTGTGCATTATACAGGAAAACATGTGCACGCACAGGAACCAACGGGCCGACCCATGATACCGTAATGTGTTTTTTTCTTTTTCGGGGACTAGAAAGCGAGGCCACTATATCTCGCGTTCAACGAGACAGTAGGATGTCTGATGTCGCTGAATTCGCTATAGTAATCGGGCGGCCCATTTCGCATAATGTTAAAGAAAAAGGATAGCATGAGGGATCAATCCTTGCAACTCCAGGAAGATAGCGAGCACTATTAGCCACCACGCCAGCCTACTGGTTGTGTTAAGTTAAGAGGGTGTGGCCTATTTGAAGCGAGTCGAACTGGTTTTCTTCGGGGTTTTTTCTTTTTCTTTTCTTTCTTTCTTCTCCATTCTTTTCATTCGTTTCTTCTTCTTTTTTCATTTCCTCTTTCCTTTAGTTTATTATGTTTCTTTTTTGGTTTTCTATGTTTCTTTTGGTTTCTATTCTATATTTTTTTATATGTCAACATCATTTTTCAAATACACCTTTAACATTTTTCCAATAAAAATTTAACATTTTTAAATACATGATCAACATTTTATATACATTTGAAGGATTTTGAAATGCTTGATTAACATTTTTCAAATACAAGATTAACATTTTTCGATTACATGGTCAACAATTTTCCTATAAATACATTTAAACTTTTTCAGATGGTTCATTAACATTTTTCACATACAAGAGTAACATTTTGTAATGCACGGTCAACATTTTTTCTATGCATATTTAACATTTTTCAAATGCTTGAGTAATATTTTTTAAAATACGATATTAACATATTCTGAACACATGGTCAACATTATTTCTAAACACATTTAACTTATTTTGACTGCTTGATTATAATTTTTCAAATACTTGGTTGAACTTTTTTTTTGAATGCTTCATTGAAATTTTTTACATAATCAATTTTTTATCATTTGATTAATACATGGTAAGCATTTTTCTATACACATTTAGCATTTTCAAGTGCATGATTAGTATTTCTAAAATACTTTTTCAAGTGCTTGATTAATATTTTTACATACATGATAAAAAAAATTCATCTTTTTTACTACATGGTCAACAATTTCTATATAAACGTTTGAACTCTTTTAAATGCTTGATTAACGTTTTTCAAATACATTCAATTTTTTTTATGCTAGCAATCAATCTCATGATTCTCAAAAAAAAGCAATCAATCTCACTGAGCGGCGAATAGGAATTAAGCAGATTCTCTACATGGCCTGAACAAAAAAAGAAACCGATTTGGTTGTTCTAACTTTCATAGTTATCCAACCTGTATTGTTGGATTTTCTAAATAAAAAGACCTATATTGTTGGATGCATTGTCAAATAGTAAAAAAGCATATGGTTAGATAGTCAAAACAGTAGTTATATTCTTAGCTAAACAATGATCAAACCTTCTATTCAGATGTAACACCTCGTATCAAAAAATATATTTCATTTTCTATTTCCACGGTTAAATTTTCACATATACAATGTCACTTGGTGGATGGTGACACTTCAACGCTGATCTCGTGCATCAGAACGGAGTCGACGGATGTTCAGCGTATATTTTCATCGTCTCATTGGGGCAGCGAGTTTAGGGTTTTTCAACTATGTATGAGCTAGAGAGATCTTTGTCAGGTGCTTCTGATCGATGAAAGGGATCGTTGGCGACAACTGCAGCTCCAAGCACTGATCCTTTGGGGTGTGCATAAAGACTATGACTGTCATCGACAAGGTTAGGCCAAGTTCGGTGACGAGTGGCGCACGATACCGTCGTGTCATTAGCTCGTTCTAACGGTGGTAGTGAACGTTCGGTCGTCCAGAGACCATAATGTAATTTTAATTATACTTGGAGTCTTTGTAAATCTGATGAACCTTTATACTCCGTCCATTCCAAAATACTTCCACGACATGTATTTTGGAACTGACCCCCTCCGTTCCAAAATACTTCCATGACGAGTAGTATCTTGGAAATACTCCTCTGTCCCGAAATGCAAGACTGTTTTTGACACTAATGCAAATGAGTAGATTATAAAGATCTAGGTCATTTTTGAAGAAAAATTTCGTATGCAAATTTCATTACATTGAAAAGGTAAAAAAAAAGATCTACGAAAATTCCCAGCTGACGCGGCAAGCCGGCAATAGGAGATCTCGATGGCTTCTCGTCGGAGAATCCCCTCTGTTTCTCCCTCTGAGTTTACCCTGTTCAACACTCCACACACACACACACACCCGGGCTCCGCCTTTGCCACGTGCCGCGCCACCAAACGCAACGACCCGCACGTTCCCGCGGCCGATCGGTCCTCCACTACCCCCGGCCTCTCTCTTTCCCCCGGGTCGCCTTCCCCCTCCGCTTTCCCCCGCTGCCGCATACGTGCCCATCCGGACCTCAGCGTCGTCGACGGCGCCACCTCTTGGCCACGACGCCGACCGACGCCAGCCATATTCCTCACTCCTCCCCGTACAGCGACGGCCGGAGACGACGACACGAATGTCCGGCCTCTGGGGAAAAAAGCAGAGACTGAAGCCACAGCCCAGCCGAGCCCTCCCTCTCTGCATCCACACCACGCTGTTGCTTTCTATTGTACTAGCTTTTGCTTTCGTCACAGTTCACGGACAGACCTCGCCACGAAATCGCTCCCGTTGCCATCTCCTTTCCTCCGGGTGATCAATGATTAAGCAGAAAGGAGCAACGAGAGAGGGAGAGAGCTGCTGCCTGTGGTTGGTTGTGTGGTCATGGGGAGAGGTTGATGCCAGGAGGAGATTCCTGAAGGGGACGCGGTCGCACACGGATGTGAAATGTACGGGCATCTTGCTAGTCAGGGAGTAGTATGTAGTACCCCAGCATTGCTGGTGCTTGATAGGAGCAGATCCTGCAGAGAGAAGAGGAGATGTGCCTCCGGTTTTGTACCGGAAATCGAGTTCATGCTTTGCCAAACCCGGTCAGGCGATAATCGAATGCCTGAAAATCACATGACGGCCTTTTTGTTCTTGGAATCGACGGTGTTAAACAGGTCCACAGGTCAAAGTTTCCTTTTTTTTAATTCTTTTTTGCTTTCCTAGAGTGAGAAACAGCAGAACCTAGAGTGTTACTCAAAAGAAAAAGCAGAACCTAGAGTGGCTCCGTCTTGCCGCATCACCATCACGGTCGTCGACGGCTACATCTTTGTACCGTTGTCCATCTGGTCTCAGCTCGACCTCGACATGCACTACTTCTGCCAGACTGCCAAGATTAAATATACAGATTAGCTTAGCTACCCGCCTTCCTTCCACTACTAATTAATCAGGCGCATGTCCGCAGCCCAGGCTAAGGTATACTTTCTCTCTCGGCCTTTCCAGTGCTCCATGACGTACAAATGCTAACAATGCCATATAGGTAAAAATTGGCATGCCAAAGTAATTACGGAGGAGAGAGTAGTTTGATCATCCAGGAAGAAACGATGCCAAACATGTGAACCTATGAAAAACAGCTATGCAGAGACGAGTTTGCTTACTAAACAATTAAATATATGAAGTTTAACTGCAAAAAGCTAAGCATATATGCATTGACGAGTTTAGTTGCTAAACCATTTCATGCACTTAGCACCTCGCCTAAGACCTATGCATTCGTAGAAGCTTAAACACGAAAGAGCACTCGGACCTATTAATCAAACAAGTAGTACATACAATGTCTCCTACCAAAACCTAATACTAGTGAAGAACCGGGCTTTAGCGCCGGTTCATAAGGGCCTTTAGTGCCGGTTCCACAACCGGCACTAAAGAGTGGAAACTAAAGCCCTCCCCCCACCCTATTACCGGTTCGGCACGAACCGGCGCCAAAGTGGCACCACGTGGCACGAGCCAGGCCGGGGTGCTGGTAGACCATTAATACCGGTTGCTAACATCAACCGGTACTAAATGTTTGGGTGGGTTTTGGTTTTATTTTTTATTTTTCCATTAATTTTGTGTTTTCCATTTAATTTTTTTTTATTTGCTGGTATTTTACGATACTACATATTGTACACGTTATGCATATATATAAATAATTTTTTTTGTAGAACCGATCATATATACTCTCTTCGTTCCTAAATATTTGTCTTTCTAGAGATTTCAAATGGTCACCACATACGGATGTATATAGTCATATCTTAGAGTGTAGATTCACTCATTCTGTTCCGTATGTAGTCACCATTTGAAACCTCTAGAAAGACAAATATTTAGGAACGGAGGGAGTATATATATATATATATATATATATAGGACAAATGTTTCCTACAAGCAGTGGTAGTTACCACCACTTGCGTTTTGTATGTTGTATGTAGTATCTGTCGAAACCGAGAGTATGTATGTGTAGTATGTAGTATATAACAATGATTAGGTAGTATATATACTAATTTTTAGGTAGTATGTACCATTTTTGAGTATGCTCTTTTTACGTACAAATATGTACGTATTTCATAAATATAACAAAAACTATGGGCTCATATGCAATTTTTTCACGTAACTTGCTTTTAAATATCTTAGATATAGTATATGAACATATTTAAAATAATAAAATAGTATATATAGTACCACTTGGTAGTATATGAGATATGTGGGGTAACTACCACCGGGTGGTAGGATGGATTTTCCCTATATATATATATATATATATATATATATATATATGTATTTATGTATTTATGTATATACATATATATATTCTCTTATATGTTGACTTGGTGCCTTCGCAGCACGATGACAAGTGGTCCATGGGGGCGGTAGTGGGTAATAGTATTCTCCTTTGGGATCTATGACCTGGTCGAGCAAAAATTCCGATATTTCCTCTTGAAGTGCTAGTATGCGCTCCGTTGGTAGGAGTTGCTGCCGCACCTCTCTGAACTGTTAAGGAGGAGATCAATATGCATGTGTATTAGTTGTGTGACTAGATATCGATAATTGTGTAAAAATTTGTGAATAGTGTTATGACAAACGTACCTAGTCCTGTCTTTGAGATTTGCTCCTTTCAGACGCCATCATGCGAATGTTCTCGCAAACGTAGTATGCACACAGATCAGTCCCCGACGCCTGCTTCAGAGCCTTTACGAGAATGGAATTTAATCAGATAATGATTAATCAAGTATGCTAATTAATTAATGGTATTGAAACAAGAATAAAAGAGATGGTACAGCTAGCTAGCTAGTACTACTTAATTACTTACCTTGGGTCGCCACCAATACAGCTTTTTTTTCAGTTGCCTGGAGTCACCTTGATGAACTTTGCCCAAGCCCTGCCTGGCAGCAAAGAAAATGAATAAAGGGGTTATCAAATAGTTGATATCAGGAAATGACGAACTAATTAAATAGGCCGAGATATAGTTAATAATGATTGAAATTACCTGTCGAGTATCCCCTTCAAGATGGTGAAGTCACTTTCTTTCTTAAGTAGTGAGTCCAGTACTTCAACTGTTTCTTTATCAACTTTAATAACTAACAAGATCCAGTGGTAACTGCATGCGCACATGTTTGCATGTCTTAATTAAGTGGGCATGTGCACAACACTAATCAACTACCCTAAACCCTATACACTTAATTATTAACATCTAGCTAGCTAGTAAGCAAAAACAGAATTTGTAGTACAAGACATTGTGACTCGGAGGAAGTTGTAAGGAAGTAGTATATCTTCATTGGTATTGAGGCGCTTCAAGAACTCTAGCTTGCTTTCCTCCAAACTTTCTCGACAACTTGGAATATTCCATGTGTGTTCATTAACGGTATTTGGGTCAATGAACCCAATGCCATAGCGTCCAGATTACATCTTCATCATGCATAATACCACAGAAAATAATATAATGAGGATAATTACAGGTAATGATTGATCAAAATGATCACTACAGCTAGCTTGAGATTTAAATTACAGAAAGAAATCACTTACAGACAATAACAACTGACGAGAGATTTATCGAGTGCGTCTTGATTGTATAACTGAAATAGTTCTGAATACTCAACATACAGAGCTTTCTCATGGAAGTAATGCTCCTCATTGACATTCACCATGAGGGACTCTCGATTGGAAATCTTGGTAATGTTCATCTGCCATTGATGAAATTCATACATTCTCATTGGGAGGTTCTTGACCTCGTCTGGCTCGACCAAAGGTTGGTCCCGGACATATTTCCGTTTTATTTCCTTCTCTCTAAGCGGAAACATGGGCTCGATATTGAGGAGTTGTCCAATAGTGATCTGGAGCATTTCAGCCTGCATTATATGCTCCTCGGTTATTACCACATTTCCCAGCTGGGGAACATTAACGGTTTTCCCACATATATATAGGGCGCGCGTACTCTCATGTGTTGTTGTCACAACAAGTGGAGGGATCGATTGCGCCGCCTGTTCTCCCAGCTGGGGAACAGTTTTCCCGCATTTTTTGGCAGTTGCTTGTTGGCTCGAGCTCGATCTCGATTCTTTCTGTAGTCGTGCTCGATGTGCCTTCCTGATTTGGCGCTCATAGTATGAGTCAACATGCTTGGGAGCTGGTTTTCTTGCCATATGAATAATGTGGTCAATAACTTTCTGAGGCACTTTCTCCCTTGGCGGCGGTGCCGGTTTCAGTCCAAAATGGGCGTCCACTTGGGCCCGCACTATGGTTTCGTTTTGCTCCTCGGTCATTTCGTAAGGCCTCTGAGGAAGAGGAGCGAGGCTTGGACCATATTTATATCGCTTGTCTCCGCCTGTAATTCTTGTATTACCTCGACTCGTACCGCTATGCACCATAGCTACGGCGTGTCTCTTCTGCGATTTCTGAGGTGGCGGAGACGGCTGACGTGGCTGAGTTGGAGCAGGAGTCTGCTCACACATTGGTGGACTTGGAGGAGCGGGAGTCTGCTGACACGGTGACGGACTTCGAGAAGGAATCGGCTCACGCGTTCGTGGACTTGGAGGAGCGGGAGTCTGCTGACACGGTGGCAGACTTCAAGGAGGAGTCGGCTCACGCATTCGTGGACTTGGAGGAGCGGGAGTCTGCTGACTTGGTGGCGGACTTCGAGGAGGAGTTGGCTAACGCGGTGTCGGTGGCCTTCGAAAGATGATGCAATCATTTCTCCATAGGATGATACGATGTATATCCTCTCCCAGTGTGTGCTCGTCGTCACCTACAGGAATGTCAAGCTCTAGCCCCGAATATTGGTCCACCACCTCATCAACCAAGACATGAGCATAGCCCGCTGGAATTGCGTTGGAATGGAAGGTTGCTTCGGGGGGATTTGTAAAAGCAACGGCGTCCGCCACCTTCATGGATATGTTCTTCATTTTGAAGTGTAGCTCACAGTTAGTGTTCTCTTTGATGTCATCCACAGGGTATCTATCCAGCAGTGTGTCGCTCGGGGCAGAACCAACGCTGCTTCACGGCATGGATGGGACAGTGCTATCCAATGCTGGATGATCATCCGCTAGCTGCTGCCACTGTTGAGACCCCCCCTTTCCTGGCTAAGTGAGAAGATCTGCTGCTACTGCCGCTGGAATTTGAGTGCCAAGTCCGCGTGCCTTGCTTCTAGGCCTTGAAGGCGTTCAACGTCCTGCTTCCTCTGCTCCTCCTCCAGCTTCCTCTTCTTCTCCTCCTCCATCTTCTTTCTTGCACGGCACCTGTAGTCGTCGTTCCATTCCGAAAAGCCCTCATACTAGGGAATAACGCCCTTGCCTCGTGTTCTTCCCGGTGTTCATGATTTCCCAGGGCGCGCGTAAGCTCGTCGTTCTCTCTGTTGGGCGTAAACACCCCCTTTCGAGCATCTTCTATTGCGTCAAGTAACTTTTGTTCGGCTCCTTTTAGACTTTCCTTCTTCGAAACTAGGACTTTCTTCGGGTCCAACGCCCCCCATGCGCATAGAACCAAGTTCTGCACCTGGGGGGCCAGCTCCTAGTAACCGGAGTGACCCCTGCATCCTCCATCTCTTGCTCAGACTTATCGCACTTAGGCATTGCCACCGCGTAGCCACCTGGCCCCAACCTATGGAACTGCGTCTTTTTTGCGGCATTGGTCTTGTTTTTTCTCGACCGTTCCTTAGATAATTCTGATTCCTTGAATTTCACGAAAGCGAGCCAGTGTTCTCTTTGCTTCTCCAGTGTTCCCTTGAATTCTCGAGTCTTCCTTTCTGCAGCGTCGTAGTTGCCCCATACAGTTTTCTTGTGGGTGTTGAATACAATTGCCATCTTCTTAAGAGCAGCGTCCTTGACTTTCTGCACATCTGCATTAGTGAAATAATCTGGTAGGGTGAAATGTTCCATCAGAGATTCCCAAAGCTTTTCTTTTGCTCGTAAATTCGACCCAAGTAACATCTGGACGTTTAGTTTTTGGCTCTTTCCATTCTTGAATAGAGATCGGGAGTTGGTCCTTCACAAGAACTCCGCACTGACGAACGAACTTGTTCGCAATGTTCTTAGGCATGAGGGGTTCGCCACTAGCTTTGATGGAATCGATGTTGTACTTTACACCCTCCTTTAACTTTTTACCCGGGCCTCGCTTTGTCCTGCTGTCTGTAGAAGCAGATTTGCTTGATTCGGAGGGCTGAAAGAAGAAAGATCAATTCGTTAATATATCTTCAAATCAAAAAAAAAACATGTGATGATCACTAGATGCCTGCTTATATAAATATACCTCGCCGGTAGTCTTTGTTATTTCAAGATCAACATTGTATGTGTCATCATCATAATCATTGTCCGCGTCATCATAATCATAATCATAGTTCATGACTTCGTAGTCGAGATCGAATATCTTATCATCACCCTCCCTGGTATTGTTCAGATATTGGAAGCCGTCATCTGCTTCATTCAGATCATCTGGCCTGTTAGGGCTGCGTATGATCTCAAACAGGGCCTCTTCTCCCTCTCTGCCGGTATTGTCCGCCATAGCTTTTATTTAACTAATCCAGAAGAAATATAAAACAATTTAGTATTCAAATTACAATGCATGGATGCAATCAATAAGGAAAAACTGAATCATATAGTACATAATATGCATCATGTCGCACAATATATAATCTCGAATACATCGTCTCGAATAATATATAATCTCGAATACATCGTCTCGAATAATATATAATCTCGAGTACATCGTCTCTAACAATATATATAATCTCGAATACATCCTCTCGAATATTATATATCGAATACATCACTGGCTAGGTAGCTAATAAAGATCGAATACTACAGAAGAATCTAGGCCACTCGCGGTTCCTGGGGCGCAGGCGGTGGACACCCAAAGAGAAGGAACCATCACAGGATCATATCTCCGATCATCTGCCCAAAGAACCTGCCAGGTATTGGAGAACCTGACGTCCATAACAACCATGTAGCGATGGACGTGCTCGTCCTCCTCCCTGACACGGTGACACACCACCTCCGACGGGGCCGGCTCCCTCTGCACCGAATGTGGCCCATGCGAACGCCACCAAAGGAGATCAGGGTCGACGACGGGACCCGAGGCCGGGTTCCTCACCAAACGGCCCGCCCCTCCAGGTAGCACCTCCCAGTGCCAGCCCGGTGGAGCCCAGTCCTGGACATGGGTTAGCCGGACGTCATCGCGAACTGGTCAACGGCGAGGATGCGGGCCTGGCATCGTCGAGAACAAATACTATATGCCCACAAAAAATAACATTTTTTAAATGATTGGATTGTGACTTATATGCAAATTCTAAATTTCTATAACTAAAATTATACGAAACTAAAAACTAACATTTCTATAACATTTCTAACATTTCTATAACAATTCAAAATTAATCTAATTCATCTAGCTAAAACTAACATTTCTAAAATTTCTAACATTTCTATATACTATTTGACAGTAATCTAATCTAATTAATTAATTCATCTAAAACATTTGTACAAAAAACAGAAAAAAACTAAAAACAGAATCATGTGTGTGTGTGTGTGCGTGTGCGTGTGTGTGCTTGTGCAGCGTGTGTGCACCTACTGGCGGCTTCGATTGGAGGAGAGGGGCTCACATGACGGCGACAATGACAATGACGGCAGGCAGACGGGAGGGGCAGCGGCAGACGGCGGCAGGGGCAGCGGCGAAGCGGCGGCGGCAGCGACGGATGGCGACGGGGCGGCAACGAAGCGGCGGCGGCGGCAGAAGCGGTGACGAGGCGGCGGCGAGGGGTGGCGAGGGCAGGCGGCAGGAGAAGAAGTAGAGGAGAAACGAATCGGCGATTTTTTGAAGTGTTTTCTTATATAGAGCCCCCTTTAGTACGGTTGGAGCCACCAACCGATACTAAAGGTCTGTTCTTGAGCCAAGCGGCGGAAGCACCCACCTTTAGTATCGGGTGGTGGCTCCAACTGTACTAAAGACGCCCTTTAGTACCGATTGGACCCACGACCGGTACTAAAGGGGATCTTGTGGCAGCAGTGCAATCTTGACAAGTATAGTCCCACCTCGCTAGCCGAGGGGCGTCCGCACTGGTTTATAAGTCCCAGTGCGGCAGCTCTCTCGAGCTCCTCTCCAAAGCAGGCCTATTGGGCCTACCTGTTCTATGCTTCTCTGTGGGCCTACTGGGCCTTTGCGGGCCTGCATCCTTAATGTAACCCGTCTAGATGACGAGTCATTCGTTGGCTCAATCTTTTACGGTACAAAAAAATCAGCAACGAACCACGACGAACAATTCTCGTAATAGCAGAAATAGACGACGAAGTAGCATATCGGTTTTTTGGATCAAGCAATATGCAAGAAACTAAAGAATAAAAACTTACGTACGGAATCAATCAGATTAATCCCTACGTGCAGCAGCTCTCGAATCCATCGCGGATCAGCAAACAAAGATAATTTTGGTGCATCCCAACATGATGCGATATCTGTTTTTTTTTTCTCAACTCCAACTCCCCTATACACGGCCGTAGCCAGCCCATTATATAGGCAATGCGCACATATCGTGCCAACTGTAGATTCTAACAAACTCTAATTACCACATAAAATATTCCGGCCACATTGATCGCATAGGATTTCCTACCTAACAAAACTAGAGACTCACGACCAAAACTAGTACTCCATGCATGCAATCTTCGGACTCCAAAAATAAAAGGAACTTCACGTAGCAATTTGACCCTAGCCTGGTTACCTCCCCTTGCCTGATCCGTTCAGATCCTTTTGGACTAAATTCAACGCTTTAAAATAGCAGGACCAGACAAACTTGACTGCATAACTGAACCAATAAGGATTGGTACAGAACCGATTTGAATCCACGTACAAGGGGTCCTGAAGGTTGGTCTCACCTCTTCTTTCTTCGGTTCTGTCGACGGTACCTCCATACAGAAATCACCAACCTGTAACGTATATGTAACAGAGTGGTCAATGGTCACATCAATCCTGGCCCAACAACACGTTCGGTTTCTAGTCGTATGCAGGCTGCTCTAGCCCAGTAGGTGGGTTTTTTTTGCTTTATTTATTTTTGTTTTATTTTTTTAAGTTGCTTTTTGCTGCATTTAGAGTTTCTTTGTGAATATTTTTGCTTTAGGTACAAAAAATTACAAACTTTCTGTTAGTGCCGGTAGTTTTCAAATTTGAATAATTTTAATTTTGAATTATTTGAAATTTGTGTGAATCACTAGTTTGTGAATAGCTTAACTTTGAAAATAGATTTTTCAGTGATTCTTTTTTCTTATGTTTAATATTAGTGTGTTTTATCATTATATTCAATTTGGTAATGCTTAGGTTATTTAAAAATGAAATGCCTTTGTAACAGATGAGTTTTCGTCCGAAACCCTGATACTTCGAAAGAGATTCTCCATTTCGTACACGAAGTGCATCCAGTTTTTGCGGTAACCCTCTCTACTTTTTTGCACATGCTATGTGGGTGAAATTATGATACCATGCCAACTTTCAACCTTTTCTTAGTTCATTTGAAATGCTTTTCAATTTCAGGATCATTTAGCTGAAAAAATCAGTAAATACATGAAAGAATTTGTTTGCACATAAAATTTCTTCGCGTTTCAAATGCCAAAACACATAACTACCCTAACTATTATAGAGATTCCCTCCTGGGTGTGAAACACAGAAGAAAATGATGATAGTGAAGCCGATCACATCCCAGATCTTTGGGTGTGAAACTTTTTCTTCGCGCGTGTCCCTTTGCGCCGTAGCCATGGAAAATCTTCATTATTTAACTGGATGCTCGGGTCAACATTCACTGTGAATGAAGCAATTTCATCAAACTTTTCATAATCTTCTGACATGTCTGTCTTGTCATCCACTCCCACGATGTTTCTCTTCCCAGAAAGAACTATGTGGCGCTTTGGCTCATCGTATGATGCATTAGCTTCCTTATCTTTTCTTTTTCTCGGCTTGGTAGACATGTCCTTCACATAGAAAACCTGTGCCACATCATTGGCTAGGACGAATGGTTCATCTGCATACGCAAGATTGTTGAGATCCACTGTTGCCATTCCGTACTGCGGGTCTTCCGTTACCCCGCCTCGTGTCACATTGACCCATTTGCACCGGAACAAAGGGGCCTTCAAACGACGTCCACAGTCAAGTTCCCATATGTCCTCTATGTAACCATAATATGTTTCCTTTCCCGTCTTGGTTGGTGCATCAAAGCGGACACCGCTGTTTTGGTTGGTGCTCTTCTTATCTTGGGTGATCGTGTAAAATGTATTCTCATTTATCTCGTACCCTTTGTAAGTCATTATATTCGAAGATGGTAACCCGGACGGCAAGTATAGGTCATCATCAATAGCGGCGTCATGCATGGCACGTGTTTGTTCACGTGTAATCCAGTCGTCAGACTGCTTCGGGTGTTTGGAGCGTAGAAAATTCTTGTGTTCCTCCATATACGGAGCCACCAAGGCGGAATTCTGTAGAACTGTGTAGTGTGCTTGAGTGAGAGAATGCCCGTCCATACATATTATTTGATTCCTAGCGTGCCTTTTCCATCCAGTCTGCCCTTATGCCGTGATTCAGGAACACCAATCGGCTTAAGGTCAGGAATAAAGTCAATACAAAACTCAATGACCTCCTCATTTTCATGGCCCTTCGAGATGCTTCCTTCTGTCCTAGCACGGTTATGAACATATTTCTTTAAGACTCCCATGAACCTCTCAAAGGGGAACACATTGTGTAGAAATACAGGACCCAAAACGTTAATCTCTTCGCATAGGTGAACTAGGACATGCGTCATGATGTTGAAGAAGGATGGTGGGAACACCAACTCGAAACTGAAAAGACATTGCACCAAATCATTCTCTAACCTTGGTATGATTTCTGGATCGATTACCTTCTGAGAGATTGCATTGAGGAATGCACATAGCTTCACAATGGCTAATCGAACGTTATCCGGTAGAAGCCCCCTCAATGCAACCGGAAGCAGTTGCGTCATAATCACGTGGCAGTCATGAGACTTTAGGTTTCAGAACTTTTTCTCTGCCATGTTTATTATTCCCTTTATATTCGACGAAGCAGACGGTACCTTAATACTGACGGGCATTCAAAGAAGATTTCCTTCTCTTCTTTGGTAAGAGCGTAGCTGGCATGACCCTGATGTATGATGTCTTTTCCGTGCATACGTTGCTGGTCCTCCCGTGCCTCAGGTGTATCTTTTGTCTTCTCATACACACCCAAGAAGCCAAGCAGGGTCACGCAAAGATTCTTCGTCACTTGCATCACGTCGATTGCAGAGCGGACCACTAGGTATTTCCAATAGGGTAGGTCCCAAAATATAGATTTCTTCTTCCACATGGGTGCGTGTCCGTCAGCGTCATTCGGAACAGGTTGTCCGCGGGATAACTTTCCAAAGACTACCTTCAAATCCTTGACCATATCATGTACATCAGCACCGATCTGTTGGCGAGGCTTCGTCCGGTGATCCGCCTCACCTTTGAAATGCTTGCCTTTCTTTCTTACGGGATGCCTGCTCGGAAGAAATCGACAATGTCCCAGGTACACATTCTTCCTACAATTGTCCAAATATATACTATCGGTATCATCCAAACAGTGCGTGCATGCGCGGTATCCCTTGTTTGTCTGTCTTGAAAGGTTACTGAGAGCAGGCCAATCATTGATGGTCACGAACAGCAACGCCTTTAGATAGAATTCTTCCTGTCCATGCTCATCCCACGCACGTACACATGTTCCATTCCACAGTTGTAAGACTTCTTCAACTAATGGCCTTAGGTACACATCAATGTCGTTGCCGGGTTGCTTAGGGCCTTGGATGAGCATTGGCATCATAATGAACTTCCGCTTCATGCACAACCAAAGAGGAAGGTTGTACAAACAGAGAGTCACATGCTAGGTGCTATGGTTGCTGCTCTACTCCCCACAAGGATTAATGCCATCCGCGCTTAGACCAAACCATACGTTCCTTGCGTCATCTGCAAACTCCTTCCCGTACTTTCTCTCGATTTTTCTCCACTGCGAGTCCTCAGCGGGTACTCTCAACTTTCCATCTTTCTTACGGTCTTCTCTGTGCCATCGCATCGCCTTGGCATGCTCTTTGTTTTGGAACAAACATTTCAACCGTGGTATTATAGGAGCATACCACATCACCTTGGCAGGAATCTTCTTCCTGGGGCGCTCGCCCTCGACATCACCAGGGTCATCGCAGTTGATCTTATAGCGCAATGCACCGCATACCGGGCAATCGTTCAAATCCTCGTACTCACCGCGGTAGAGGATGCAGTCATTAGGGCATGCATGTATCTTCTGCACCTCTAACCCTAGAGGGCCGACAGCCTTCCTTGCTTCATACGTACTCTCGGGCAATTCGTTGTCCTCTAGAAGCATTTTCTTTATCATTACTAGCAACTTTCGAAATCCCTTGTCAGATACACCATTCTCTGCCTTCCATTGCAGCAATTCCAGTGTGGTGCCCAACTTTTTCTTGTCAGCTTCGCAATTCGGGTACAACAATTTCTTGTGATCCTCTAACATGCGCTGCAACTTCTTCTTCTCCAAATCACTTGTGCAGTTTCTCTTTGCATCGGCAATGGCCCGACCTAGATCATCAGCGGGCTCATCTGATGCCTCTTCTTCAGCTTCTTCCCGCATTGCCAGCTCAGCTTTTTCCCCCATTGTTGTATCATCGTATTCAGGGAACCCATGGCCAGGATAGCCATTGTCGTCCTCTTCTTCTTCATTGTCTTCCATCATAACCCGTCTTTCTCCGTGCTTGGTCCAAACATTATAGTGGGGCATGAAACCGGACTCAAACAGGTGGACGTGAATGGTTCTTGACGTAGAGTAATTGTGATCATTCTTACAGCCAGCACATGGACAAGGCATAAAACCATTCGCATGCTTCTTTGCCTCAGCCGCAAGCAGAAAAGTATGCACGCCATTAATGAACTCGGGAGAGCATCGGTCTTCATACATCCATTGTCGGCTCATCTTCATTACACAACACCGAAAAGACCAAATTAATACAAGTTCATACATAAAGTTCATACATATATATATAGTACATACAACACTTAAATGCAACAAACAAACAACTCTCTAGCTAAAGCATTTAAATGCAACAACAAATGCGATCAAGATCGCAACTAAGGTAACCATTGATCCAACAGCATAATGATACCAAGCCTCACTATCAATGGCATATTTTCTAATCTTTCTAATCTTCAAGCGCATTTTCTCCATCTTGATCTTGTGATCATCGACGACATCGGCAACATGCAACTCCAATTCCATCTTCTCCCCCTTAATTCTTTTCAATTTTTCTTCCAAATACTCATTTTCTCTTTCAACTAAATTTAACCTCTCGACAATAGGGTCGGTTGGAATTTCCGGTTCACATACCTCCTAGATAAAAATATCTATGTCAACTTGATGGGCATAATTTGTCATAAACACGAAATGCAACAACTATTTTTAAAAGATAATATACCACATCCGAATCATAACAAGGACAAGGGCCGACGGGGACTGATATCAAAACCATGGCACTATGTATAACAAAAACAACGTACGGGTAAGATAACTATACAAGTAACTATGTATCCAAATCACACAAACATCAATTTGGTAATTAATGTAAAACATTCATGAACAAGAGGCTCACCACAAGGTGGTGCCGGCGACGGGACGGTGCGTGCGGGCGATCGACGGTGGTTACGACGGAGATTTTGAAGCCACTAAGTAAACCACACCTACATATGCAAACTAAGTGTTATTTTTTACCTCGAATTGCATATAAATCAAATACTAGCACATATAATTCCTCCCAAATTACTAAAATCACAAATCAATCACTATATAAAGCATTGCAAGAGCTAATCTAGCAATGAGAGATGAAAGGACAAAGTTGCTAACCTTTGTGATCATTTGAATGGATGGGGGCTTTCAAATCTTGACAAATTTTGGGCAAAATGTGTGCTGAGCTCGAGAGGAAGAGGGGAAGAATAGAGAGGAGAGGGGAAAGGGGAAGAACAGAGCGAGCTCGGGTGGATGAAGGGTTTATGTAGGACGACCTTTAGTACTGCTTCATGTCACGAACCGGTACTAAAGGTGCTGGAGGGGCCCCAGACTGACAACATCATGCCACCACTCACTTTAGTACCGTTTCGTGGCACGAACCGGTGGTGAAGGTGAGGGAGTCCTGGACTAAGGGGTCCTCCGGCGTCCGGCCTATTATCCATGGGCCGGACTGATGGGCTGTGAAGACATGAAGATCGAAGACCATACTCGTGTCCGAATTGGACTCTACTTGGCGTGGAAGGCAAGCTTGGCGACCAACAATGAAGATTCCATCTTATGTAACCGACTCCATGTAAACCCTAGATTCCCTCGATGTCTATATAAACTGAAGGGGATAGTCCGGAAAGGGGACCGCATATACTCCATAGTCATAGGCTATACTTCTAGGGTTTAGCCATTATGATCTCGTGGTAGATCAACTCTTGTAATATTCATATTCATCAAGATCAATCAAGCAGGAAGTAGGGTATTACCTCCATAGAGAGGGCCCGAACCTGGGTAAACATTGTGTCCCCCGTCTCCTGTTAACATCAATCCTAGACGCACAGTTCGGGACCCCCTACCCGAGATCCGCCGGTTTTGACACCGACATTGGTGCTTTCATTGAGAGTTCCACTGTGCCGTCGGCAAAGGGCTCGATGGCCCCTTCGATTGTCAGTAATGACATTGTCTAGGGAGAAACCTTCCTCCCCGGATAGATCTTCATATTCGGCGGCTTCGTACTGCAGGCCAACTCGCTTGGCCATCTGGAGGAGATCGACAGCTACGCCCCTGGCCATCAGGTTAGATTCGGGAGCTTAAATTACATTGCGGACATCCGTGGAGACTTGATCTTCGACGGATCCGAGACCGCGGCAACCGCTCCCCATCGCCCCGATGAACATGGCTTAAACCTGTCATCAGGCCACATCTAGGAGATAGCTCCCATTGCAGCTCCGGCCTTACATCCGGAGCAGTTCAAGTTGTCCGAAGATGGGAAGCTCAACCCCACCACAGGGGCTACCGATCCCGCAGCGCTGGAGCCGCACGCAGATTCCACTTCGTACGGTATCTACATCAACGGAACCTTGGACTCGCCTCCGATGTCGAGCTCCGAACCTTGCGAGCCCGCGTACACCGAACTCGATCGATCATCGATCTTCAAGTTCAGCGCCGCAGATGTCTTCCAACACTCGCCCATGGGTGACATACTAAACTCGCTAAAAAATCTATCCCTGGCAGACGACCCGTCTCTGAACTATGTTCGGTTCGAACTCGCAGCGGACGATGGGAAATTTTGTTTCCCACCCGCCACCCACTTCATAGCCACTGTTGAAGATGTAACCAACACGCCCAATCCCCGCTCCGAAGACATCGACGGTGTGGATGATGAGGGGCAAGGCCAGAGCTTACTACCCGCTAGACACGGGATGAGCACTTCCTGGTACGACGTGTGTATGATAGACACACCTTACGGCGCTCTCGACGATGATAAGGAGGATCCGGTCGAGGATAAACCGCCTGGTACACAGCCCGGACACCGGCGCTCTAGGCCTCATCGCCCAAGAGAAAACACTACCAGCACCAGAGAAGACGATACTCCGGAAAATGAAGACCCTGTTGAGGTAGAATCCGAGCAGGAGGAACATGAAGGCGGGCAAGATAGCCCTGATGAACATGCCACCTGTGGGGACTCGGAGGACAGAAATTATCTCCCCCTCTCCGAGGATGAGGGGATCCTCGCCAACGAGGATTTTATCATGCCAAAGGAACCTCTCGAGCAGGAGCGCTTTAAACGCCGGCTTGTAGCCACTGCAAGGAGCTTAAGAAAGAAGCAGCTGCAGCTTCAAGCAAGCCAAGATTTGCTCAATGATAGATGGACCGAGGTCTTGGCCGCCGAAGAATCCGGCCTTAGCAGCCCAGACAAAAGCCACCCCAAGAGTAGGTGGCTCCCTCAATACGATGGCAGGGCGATGGAGCCCATACCACCATCGAACAATGCGGCGGGCCGACCACAGTTCGGTCCAGACAAAGCAGCAGCCCAAGCAGAGCACCATACCAACCCATCCGTCCGTCAAAACAAAACATCTCGGGGGAACACTCGCGATATCAAACAGGTCACGGAGGGTGGAGCAAGACGCACAAGATCGATGTACAGATCACGAAGATATACCTCGACCGACGATGATGGTCGCCTATTAGGACACTACAGAGCTGACCACGCCCGGTCCAAGCACCGTAAACTGAGCCCGCCGGAGGTGCTTCATAGTGTGGCCCAACACAGAGGAGCCGCACACCCTCTCTACTTCACTAATCAAGTAATGGAGCACGAATTTCCAGACGGGTTTAAACCCATTAACATCGAATCATACGATGGGACAACAGATCCCGCGGTATGGATCGAGGATTATCTCCTCCATATGCATATGGCCTGCGGAGACGACCTCCACGCCATTAAATACCTTCCTCTCAAGCTTAAAGGGCCCGCTCGGTACTGGCTAAACAGTTTGCCAGAAAATTATATTGGCAACTAGGAAGATTTGGAAGACGCCTTTCGAGACAACTTCCAGGGAACATATGTCCGGCCATTATGTGCCGATGACTTAAGTCACATTGTCTAGGAGCCCGGCGAGTCAGCTAGGGAGCTCTGGACCAGGTTCTTAGTCAAAAAGAACCAAATTGTCGACTGTCTGGACGCAGAAGCCCTTGCGGCCTTCAAACATAGCGTCCGAGATGAATGGCTAGCGCGTCACCTCGGCCAGGAAGGACCCAGATCTATGACAGCCCTTACCGCTCTAATGAACCGCTTCTGCGCTGGAGAAGACAACTGGCTTGCTTGTAAAAGCAACGACGCCAGCGGCCCGGGCACTTCCGAAATCCGAGATGGCAGCGGCAAGGCACGATGAACCGAACACAACAGTCGCAGTAATATATGCGACACAGCAGTGAATGCCGGATTTCACAATCTGAAGCCCAGTCAACGAAAGAAGCCACTAAAGGCAAACCAGGATGGACCATCCACCCTTGACAGGATATTGGACCGACCTTGTCAGATTCACGGTCACCCTGATAGGCCAACTAATCATACCAACCGCAACTGTTGGGTCTTCAAGCAGGCAGGCAAGCTTAACGATGATCACAAGGGGAGGAGGCCACCAGGCGATAAAGACGACGGATCGGCTCGCCAGCAGAACACCAGGGGCAAGAAACAGTTCCCGTCCGACGTTCGACCACTCCCGGAACGCAAACAGTAGTTCGGCTTCTGCCGCCCACCTACTGTACTGGTGAAGTTTGCACCACGCACACATCACTACGCACTCAAGATACCATGGGCATCGGGGAAGCACAATACGGACAACCCTACAAGCATTCCCGTAACGTTTTTTATCTGTTTTTCTCATTTTTTTTCTTTATCATCCTTAAAGAACAGGTGACCAACTGGAAAGCATCTACAACGGACTCTATCAGAGTACGGATCCGTATACTCACCCAAGGGGCTACCTCCGTTAAGGATTCCCCTCCCCGAGGATGGGCGACGCAGACGTGTGACAGGAGGTCCAAAATTACTTTTTGTAGACTGCACTCTTTATATCGAGCCTGTGCTATGCCCTTTTTCCTCTGATCCCGACCACGAGCATGTCAAACAGCCGGGTCCGTGGTTTCTTTTTATACATACATAAATTTATCATTGGCACATCGCTCCGTTCTCAGTAAGCCTCATCCGAACCGATCTTTCATACTCTTTCAACAATACGTACGGCCTCAACGGCTGCTTTGCAGATGCACCTCGGCACACCCTGCCAGGGGCTTGGCATGGGAACGAATGAGTTGCCAGTAAAAGTCCAAACATCTCTAAAGCATACTTCGGCGTCGCAAGTTTGGCCTTATATGCATCAGCTCCGAATCATTGTCTTGGGTCAATAGTTGGGTTGCCCGGCTCCCGTGCTTGCTACCCTACGTTCCGCTCTATCGGCTAGGATAGTAAAGGGAGAACTACTGCGATTGTACCCTGGCCAAACCGGATGAGCACCTCAGTAGAGAAAGCCGAAAACTGACTGTCATGATGCGGCGAGAGCTGGTCAACCACTTGACGAATTATTGGAATCCTTAGCGATTCTCCGTGTAACACGAGGGATCTTTTCCAGATCAGATATGTAAGGCACGACACGCCGCATACATACCAGGGGCTAATGTCGTAACCTCACCATAAAACTCCTATGGCTAAGTGAAAGTGTTAACGCCTTATAGTCCGCTTGCCTGGTTCGCCACATTATCACCTCCTTCATGGACCAAGACGTTGGTTAAAGAGTGATTAAATGCTTTTTCGAACACACCCGTACTTCCTACGAGGGGGCTGAAGCCGACGACTGGAAAACTTTCAGATTATATTAAAACGGCTGCACAGGAGGAATTCAAGCTTTTCGCGCAAAACATAAATAGATTAACTATAAAATTGTCTTTTACAATCATTATACACCTCACTCGACCATTATGTTTTTCGAGCATTGACCCTCAATCAAGCGGGCGGCCTCCAGGACGTCTTCAATAAAATGCTCTGGTTTCAGACGGTCCTCGCCTTTGGGCGGACCCTTCGTCGCGGCATCGATGGCCTTCATCTTCCCCCAGAATGTCTTGACACGGGAAAGGGCCATCCGTGCACCTTCAATGCACGCCGATTGCTTCGCAGCATCGATTCGCGGCACTACATCGACAAGCTTCTGCACGAAACCGAAATAGCTATTCGGCGCAGTCTCGGTCGGCCACAGCCGGATTATGACATCCTTCATGGAGCGCCAGATACCCTATGAAGTTCGGCCCATTGGGACATCTGTTCATTGAGCAGAAGAGGGCGCTTTGACGCGCCAAACTGTGACAAAAAAAGCTTCTCCGTTGCATATCCATCTTGCACCTCGTAATACCGCGATGCATTGGAAGAACTCTTCGTCAAGTCCAAATACTCGTCCGAAGAACTCCACACTTGGTTCAGGTGAGCATAGTCCGGGTCGCCGAACATAGTCTGCAGCAGAAAGGGCTTTCCAGCCACTATCTCCTTTGCCTGTCGAACCTCCTTACGGAGTGCTCTGGATTCTGATCGCGCTTCTCTTGCCTCCTGTCGGGCCTTGTCTAGTTCAGCCGCTAAGGCTTTATTCTCCTTCTCAAGAAATTCGCAGCGGCCAGTAGCACTCTCTAACGCGAGTGTCATCGTGGATATCTTCCCCTCGCTCTGGCATCGCGCAGCTTGTTCGGCCTTCAATTCAGCCGATGCCCTTTCAGCAGCAGCATCACTAAACCGGGCCCGCTCCTTGGCCCGGACTAGCTCCGCCCAAAGAGCCTCCACGGCGGCACCACCATCTGCATTTCATGCACATTTCATATACAGCTCTTTTCCGCGTCAAGCACACTGGTGTAAGGAATGCTCGAAATATGTACCTTGCGAGTCGTTAAGACGCCTGTTGATCAATGCAATGTCATCCTCCGCAATATCCAGCTTTTGCTGCAGTTCGGCTACTTCCGTATGTCGGGCAGCCACAGGAGGGGAGAAAGCCTGTATTTCAAATTACATCAAGGTTAATACCTGAGCATATCTCTTTGATCCTCCGATCGCTTCCTTCAGAAGGCAATCCGAGTCTCGAGGCTCTTGCATATACAACAGCGCGATTCATCAATAAAATTCAATTGACAAAACTACATCACAAACCTCAAAACCTCTTAGAAGGCTCGTGAAGGCCTCGTTCAATCCACTCTTCGCGGATAGAACCCTTTTGACCACCGTAACCATCAAGGAATGGTGCTCTTCTGAAATGGATGCTTGTCGTAGCATGTCCTTCAGCATTTCCGGCGCTCATGGGTCTTCGGAAACCGCCTCCGAAGTACGGCATTCCTGTGAAGGAACCCGCTTGCTTGCCTCCAGAACCGTCTCCCGCTGTAAACCGGACGGTTCGGGGATGCCAGTCTCGATCCCGGAACCCCGAGTGACGGAGGCACCCCCTTCGGGTAACGCTTTCTTCATTTCCTGTACTACTTGGTGTTCGAGAGGAGCCCTTCGGGACGACACCTCGGTATCATCCCCCTTATTGGGCGATGAGGCCGGAGAAGGCGTATCACTCTCCATCATCTCCGGAAGAAGATCTCCCGAGGAGGAGGACGATTGAGAAACTCCAGGCATTAACCTGCGTGGATGAACATATATCGGATGATCACTTCACTAGTATGAAAAGAATGAGGTGCGTTTAAAGTGCCCCAGCCTCACTTACGGTTTGCCTCGAGGTTCATCCTCACCATCAAGCTCTACGGCGGCCTCACTCGCCCAGCCCAAGCCGCTCGACGATGGCGTTTTTCCTCTCTTGGAAGGTTTCCCCTGCTGATCTTCGGAAGCGGCCCTCTTCTTGCAATGGAGGACTCCCTCTGCACCCTTGCCCTCAGGCAAAAGGATTTCGGTTTCCCCGAACGCAGCCACCTGGTACGGTGTTGGAGTCAGCATTCTCGTCAGCAGGGTGGTCGCAGGGTCTTCGGGAAGAGGCGCCGGACACCAGATTAGCATTCTTTATCCAGTCCTGAACAGGGACGGATTGCTCAATATCTTGTTAAAAGATGCTCGAATGGAAGGTGCTCGGATATCGAGTACTTACCGAAGCGTCTGGATGATTGCTGTCAAGGCCAACATCTTCGGTGGTGTCCGGCCATTGCTCTCGTTCCCCAAAATATAATTTCCACATTCCTTCGTGTGTAGTGCCGAAGAAGTGCTGTAGGGTCCGCCACCCTTCTCGGTTAAACTCCCACATACAGTGAGGCCGCCGCTGACATGACAAGCTTCGGTGGACCAGCATTACTTGAACGACGTTCACAAGATCGATGCCCTTCTCAGTAAGGCTTCGGATGTGACTTTGTAGAGCCTGCACTTCATTGATGGATCCCCAGTCCAATCCCTTATTGATCCATGAAGCAAGCTGAATTGGAGGGTCGGGTCGGAACGCGAGTTTAGCCGCCCACTTGGAGCCCCGCGGCTCGTCGATATAAAACCACCCCTGCTGCCATAGGTCACATGATTTGGAGAAAGACCCTTCGGGCCAAACCGCGCTGGCCAGCTTGCCTATTATGACGCTGCCGCACTCTGCCTGCTCCTCCTCTGTCACCTGCTGCCCCACATCAAAGGTCTTGAGCCACAAACCAAAGTGCAGAGGAGTCCGGAGGAAGGCCTCACACGTGATGATAAATGTGGAGATGAGGAGAACAGATCTGGGGCCAGATCGTGAAAATCTAGCCCATAGTAGAACATGAGCCCCCGGACGAGGGGGTTAAGCGCGAACCCAAGCCCGTGCAGGAAGTGGGATACAAATACTACCCTCTCGCCAGATCTGGGGGTCGATATAACTTGCCGTTGTGCCGTAAGCCGATGAAGGATTTCCGGGGTCAGATACCTCGCTAGGCGGAGCTTCGCAATATCCTCCTCTGTGACGGAAGAAGCCACCCACCGGCCCGGATGGTTGGACCCTGACATGATTAAGGCTGGTGGCGGTTGGAACCCGAGGGTTGGAACTTGGGGTGGCTGGGGCTGAGGAAGGAGCAAGCACAAGGGAAGAAGACAAGACTGGGTCTCTATATAAAGGCCCCGAATACTGGGTGTCTCCCCCTGGGTCTCTAAAGTTACCTATCACCAAGGAGTTGTACCCAGGGGACGGTTGGGTTACCCACGCCAGCATTGATGAAAATCCCGTAAATAAGGTAACGCGATCTCTGCCTTGACAAGACGTGCCAATAAAACTGCACCCCAAGACGTGGGGCGGCCCGCTAGCCGACGGTTGGAAATAGCAAACCGGCAGGCGTGATATGATATCATGAATAATTATCAACTAGTCGGGCTCGCGTGGTATTGTATTCTCCGCAAATATATATACGGGTCCGGATATACTTACTTCATCCAAAGACTATTCTGGAGTACGGAAGGAGGGAACCCGCCTTGCAATGCTGAAGACAAATCTGCGCGCCGAACTCCTCGTCATTGAAGCCAGGTTCAGGGGCTACTGAGGGAGTCCTGGACTAAGGGGTCCTCGGGCGTCCGGCCTGTTATCCATGGGCCGGACTGATGGGCGTGAAGACATGAAGATCGAAGACCATACTCGTGTCCGGATTGGACTCTACTTGGCATGGAAGGCAAGCTTGGCGACCAACAATGAAGATTCCTTCTTATGTAACTGACTCCATGTAAACCCTAGATCCCCTCGGTGTCTATATAAACCGAAGGGGATAGTCCGGAAAGGGGACCGCATATACTCATTACCATAGTCATAGGCTAGACTTCTAGGGTTTAGCCATTACGATCTCGTGGTAGATCAACTCTTGTAATATTCATATTCGTCAAGATCAATCAAGCAAGAAGTAGGGTATTACCTCCATAGAGAGGGCCCGAACCTGGGTAAACATGGTGTCCCCCGTCTCCTGTTACCATCGATCCTAGACGCACAGTTCGGGACCCCCTACCCGAGATCCGCCGATTTTGACACTGACAAAAGGTTCGCCACGAACCGGTACTAATGAGAGCGGCCGGCTAGCCGTTGGAACCGGCCCTAATGGACACATTAGTGCCGGCTCAAAAACAAACCGGCACTAATGTGCTTCACATTTGACCCTTTTTCTACTAGTGTAACCCTCCCGCGCCGCCCCCGCGAGGCGACGGGGAGGGGCCTTCGATCTGCGCCGCCAACCGCCTTCTCCTGTCTCCCCCTCCCTCGTCGTCGCCCAAGGGCGCGTCCAGGCAAAGCCCGACCGGCGGCGGCGGTGGAGGGGCTCTTCTTCCCCTCGCGCCATGGGGCTCCGCGGCAGGAGGCTCACCGGCGTGGGGTGCCTGCATGGGTGATGTGGCGGCGTGGCGGACTTCGTGGCGGTGGCGACCCGGGGAGGCCGTGGAAGGTGGTGGCAGGTGAAGCCTAGGCCTCTCGCGGTGGCATGGCGTGGTGATGGCCCTGTCCAAGGCGGATATGTGCCGACAATCTGGTGACTTTGCCTCCGGATTGGATCGGATCAGCAACGGTGATGAGCGCACGGGGTTCTTCTCAGAGGCTCTCCCGGTTTGGCAAGGTGGGCTGACGGCCCTCCTCCCAGTCTCTAGTGGTGGCACACGCAGACCGTGGCCGGTGTGCCAGGGCTCCCATGGTGGTAGTGCCGTTGCAGATGGTCGCCGGATCTGGGTGGCCAGATCTGGGGCTTTGAAGGCGATCTGGACGGTGCACATGTTGTCGGTTGGATGCTCATGGGACTGATTCGGGTGAAACCTGGTCTCCGACCGGTGGCCGGAGCTTGTGATGGTGACGCTCTCGGCGTCGTTTCCTTCTTGAAGGCATCATCGAGGTGAAGCTCCCAACTACTTCCGCTACCTCTGGGGGAACCCCAAGATCAGTCGATCGGATGGCGACGGCGCACTTGTGTTATTCCCTCCTTGGGGGCATCATTCTTGGAGGTGTGCATTGGCTTGAGGGACCAGTGAACGATTCCAGTGGTGGAGCGGCATTCCATGTGACACATCGACGACGTGGAGTCTCGGCGGCGTGGCGCGAAAGGGCCTCGGCGATGGATGTGTGATGATGGACACCGCAGGAAGGAGGCGTTGTCTGGCGCGGTGCGGGCGTCCACGGCAGGTCTGGCAAGGTTGATGCGTCAGTTCTTACTCTGAAGATGGATCAGTGGAAGACGACGACCTATGAGAGTGCGTCAGACCGGTTTGCGCCCCAAAATTAGTATGCGGCTTGGTTGGGGCCTCCGGCTTTAGATGTTAGGCATTTGTGCGATGTCTGTTTAGTATTAGCCTCGGACTATCGACGCCCCTTCATCAAGTGGACAGGAGTAGCGACAAGTGTTGCTAAGATGATGGCTTCGGACTACCTGATGTGCTACTTTGTAAGGTCTTTGTAAATAATTAATAAAATGGTTGCATGCATCTCCCAGATGCAGAGGCCGGGGGTCATCCTCCTTTCCAAGAAAAAAGTACATACAATGCTAAAAACTAGAGAAATGACATTGAAGTCCTTTGGTCGACTGCCTTCTTCTTCTTGAACAGGCCGATGGCGCACCACCACATGCCGCTCCACCATCGGAGCAAACCTATCATCATTGATGGCGAATGGGATTTATAAGGCCAAAATCCAACCTAATCAACACCCCAAAGAATAAGCTGTTACAGTGGGAAGAGTCATAGATGTAAGAATCAGACCTCCATTATTTTTGTAGCCTCACACTAGTACCAGAGGATGCACCATGTGATGAGATGAGGCTGAAGGACTAAACTGCAAATAAAAGCCCCCGTCCTGCAAACCCTGGTCTCTCTTTCAAAACACAGATGGTAAGAATCTATGTCCACAAGCTATCTATCATGCCGTAGACGACACCGTCAAGGTGGTAAGGCTTGAGAAATTTTGTTCGCCAAGCTACACCGCCATCACCATCAACAACGCGTTGCTATAGAACTCTAACCCTTGCCTATCTACCCCTCACATCGCTGAAGAGGCATACGGGGAGGGGTGAACTCACGGGCTCAACATCGACAATGGGAATGGTGGAGAACATAGGCTCGCCCTAGCTGCCTCTCAAGAGAAGAGCAGAAGGGAAGGAGAACAAAATGGTTTCCATGTGTTGCAGTTGTACATACATGTTTTCTTCTTTCTTCATTTCATAGCAACAAATAATACCATAAGGTTGTGATTCCAATTTCCTAGATTCCATATGAACCCACACTTCAGATAATGCAATTGTAGACAAAACCGACATTAATTTAGCGTTTAATTAACGGACACGGAACATGGGGGGGCCAATGCAGCCGAATTGAAAAAACAATTTTAAGAAAATAAAAGAGTCAAAAATTCTGAAACTTTTTTGTAACAAAACTTGGCCAAGGGCAATACTCATGTGATAAGTTTTGTAGAGGAATGACTCCCGTGGTATACCGAAAAATGTGAATAATAACTTTTTATATAGTATCGGGTTTTTTCGTCCAGAATAGCACGGAAGTCATTCCTTCGCGGAACTTTTCACAAGAGTATTATGCTAAGTCATGTTTGTTACAAAAAAAGTTTCGGATATTTTTGACTCTTTTGATATTTTATTTTTTTCCCAATTCGGGTGCAATGGAACCCAAGATCCATTGGTTATTTCCGTTAATTAACGGCATGGCTAGATTACAGTTAGAAATTCAGTTAAATCCTACTCAACTAACATCAGCATAGGGTGTTTTGCCTTATTCCAATTCTTTTTTTTATTTTTATTTTTTTACAGTTTCGATGTGCGGGGACGTGCAACTGTAATTGCAGGGGCGGAGCTAGGGGGGACGAGCAGGGGCCTGCCCCCCCCCCCCCCCAACGATCAACAATTTTAGTAGAAGCAACTAGTAATTATCAACGAGATTCGATCAATATACGTACTCGGCCCCCCTATACTTAAATCCTGGCTCCGCCACTGTGTAATTGTGTGTGGTCAATGGGAGATGAGCAATTGTAGGTGCGCACAACCGATGAGAAATGTGCAGCTATGGTTGAGTGGCCAATGAGGGATGTGGATTGTAGTAATGTGTGGCCACCTAGGGATGTGCATCCGGAGTTACACACGATGTGAGGGGTTGTGCAATTTGGAGGGGCAGAACGCCCCTACCAACCCACAACGCCCCCCTAATTGTACGACCGGTGAGGCTTACAACAATATTTACATGTACAAATGCGAGGACCGAATTTGGCAACTGTTCAAAAGAAAATAAAAATATGAAAGAAAGAACAAAATTGTGAAGCTAAAAAAGATAAATCTAATTATGTAACAGAAAGAAAATCAGAAAAAAACAATCCAGACGAATCTTCGCGTAAAAATCAAATGGTTGGATCATTCATCGAGATTTCACTAATTCTCAACCCAACTAGAAAAAAAACACTTTTCCTCAACCGATTGAAACTTAATTAATCACGGACTAAAGTGAGACATCCCGCAAAAAAGGACTAAAGTGAGACATAAATAATGGTGGACAAGCACCAGCCCCTGTTATTATCTCTCTCTCTCTTTTTTTCCAACTAATCAAGCGGAAAGAAGCGAGGACGAGAGCTGCTCTTTCGTCCTGTGGCCATGGGCAGAGGTTGGGGCCAGCTAGAGATTCCTGAAACTGAAAGGGACACGGTCGACCACACACGGAAGTGAAATGTGTAGGCTTCTTCCTCCCCATGGTGAGCAGAGGATTAAAACAGACATTCACAACGCAGAGGAGATATGGGCTACGTGTGTAACTCCTGGCGTGCAGGCTTGGTATGCATGGGAAATCACGTGTTTTTCCATGCCAAACCCGGGTGTCCGACGGGAAAAATCGAATGCGTGAACGTGATAGGATTGGCATTGCTTGAGAAACTGATGGCGCTGGAAAAAACCCATGGGTCAAAGCATCCTTTTCTTGCTTTCCCAGAGTGAGAAACATCAGGAGCTAGAGTGGCTTTGGGTGACCCAAAATCTCTTGGCATCGAAGTGTGCACCTATAGCTCACTCTTTCTGCATCCATTCCGGCCGTTGACGGCTACAGCTTTGTTCTGTTGTTCATCAGCACAATATGCTCTCCTGCCAGACTGCCATGACCAAGATGCTGATTAATTTAGCTCCTTGCCCAGGCGTTTTTCGCAGCAGTCCAAAGGGTTGGTTCACTTTTGGTCGTGCTAAGCTTTGTTTTTCTCTTCTTTTTCTGACTTTCCGGTGCCAATTAGAATCAGGAGTATGATGTGTCCCATGGATACACATACCTGTAAAAATTTCTTTCTTCTTTCCAGAGCAACAAAATATACCATGCATCAAGCTGCAGCTCTAGTTCTCCCTGATTCCGGATGAATCCACACTTTAGCTTTTGCAATTGTGCGCAAGCACGCCACTAATTTGCTGTATAATTTAGTATCATGGACTAAATTAAAGAGAGACATAAATAACTACCATTTGGACACCTCAGCACCGTCAAAAGGCGGTCTAGAGGCCGGAATAGATGCTTTCCTCTCCTCCTCCATGCAAAAACAAAGGCATATCATATCATAACATCTCTCTCTCTCACACACACACACCCGTTCGACTTTGTGACAAAACAAAACTCCTCCTTTGCACAGGGGAGCGAAAGCGGTGGCCTTTCTTTCGCGCATTTGGCACGATAAAGGCGGCCACTATGCACGACTAATCTATCACTCCGTCCATGCCCGGTTGCCTAGACCAACACAACACTCCACAGGAGGGGCAAAGAATCTTAGCAAGAACTCCACAGGAGGAATTCTCCTGGTGTGTGTTATAAGATTATATTTGGTTTGTGTGCTTGCGCATCATGGTTTTGTGCCGTCGCCTTCCTGGAATCTAGCTATCCTCACTTTTGCTTGCGTGAGTAGTGAAACTTTGCTGCCGGTAAATGATAATGATATTACAACAATAGAAAGGGAGGCATATTTGTGTTATAAATCTTATAAAGCAAAAATGGTTCCTAGTTTTGACTAATAGGTAGGATTTTTTTTTTTTTTGCGAAATGAATAGGTAGGATGTTAAGCTAACAGAATGCCGTGAGAAAATTTGCAATGTGAAGTTCTGTGACCTTCCTAAATATATTGAAACGTATCATTTTAGACTTTGAGAATTCAGAAATACCCATATTATGACACGGCGATTTGACTGATCGATGTGTGAGAACTGAAAAAGATTTAGCACCAGAAAGACACATTCAAGGGCCATTCGTCCTCTAAAACCAGCTCCGGCCTACATCAAAATCTCACCTATACAGGTCATGATGAGCTCAAAAAGAAGAGGAAAGAGCCATCACCAGTACCACCTCCATAGGCAATAGGTTTAGTTCCAAGCAACTTTACCTCCTCCTGCTCAAATGTTTCTTCAGAAAAGAAGAGAGAAGCCTCAAAGGGAGTGTTTTGTCCACATGTAAAGCCACCTCCCCCTAGTCACAAACCAACTAGTTTATACATATGCCCAACCGAACGCCCACTACTCTCCATGCTTGTTCTTTCTACACCTTTCACTTGTTAAACCAGTGCCGGGTATAAAATCTCCTCAGCCCTCCCCCACAAGGCTCCCCCACTTTCCCCTCCCCCGGCTGCGAATCATTCCGCTCGCTTGACATGGCGACGGAACCTGTAGAGTTTCAGGTGATTACATTCAACATACTAGCTGTGATCCTTCTGTAATTGTGTTCTTGCACTAGTGATCCTTCTGGTCATGAGCATGTTCATGTGTCTGATCAACCACTAGATTCTTTTTGTTGGATTACTATTTAAGTCATGTGTGAGTTGTTGTTGTCTTGTTGACAATATTTGCACGGAAGTGTGCTGATGATGGTTTGGTTTGTTCTGATGTAGGTTGTGGTGCTCAGGGTGTCCATCCATTGTGAAGGGTGCAAAAAGAAGGTGAAGAAGGTGCTCCTTCATATTGATGGTATGCCTCACTGATTTGATCCATCACCATCTGTTGTTTCAAATGCCTTTGTAGAAATTTCCATGCTGGGAACTCTGATAGGATATTTGCATGTGCATCTCTAAGCAAACACTGCCATACTAACATGTGCAAAGAAGACGCCAGAACAAAAATAATCATGGTTATGCTGAGTTACTGAACAAAATTTCCGTTTCCTTTGATCTTGCAGGCGTATACAGATGTGACATCGACGCCCGGAGAAACAGGGTGGCGGTCACAGTCTCTCCAAAGATCGACGCTGCGATCCTCGTCGCGAGGTTACGCAAGTCCGGCAAGCTGGCGGAGCCGTGGCCGGAGGAGCCCAAGCAGCAGCAGGAGCCGCCGCCTCCTGCAGAGAGCCAAAGCCAGGAAACCAAGAACCAAGCCGAGGATGCCAGCAAGCCTAACGAGGCCACCGAGAAGCCCGCTGCCGAGCCGAGCACCGCCCAGCCACCGGCGCCGGAGCCCGAGAAGACCACCGACGAGACCCCACCGCCTGCTCAAGAAAGCAAAGAGGCCGGCGAGCCCAAGGCGGAGACAGGACCGCAACCGCAACAACAACCCAACGAGGCGAACGGGAAGCAGCAGCAGCAGCAGCATGATCATCATGATAAGCCCATGGACGCCAGGGTGACGATGGAGTACGACGACGCCCGCAGCAGAGGCGTCTACGGCTACGGGGGCCCCCACCAGTACATGCCAGCAACACGGCAGCCGCCGGTGCACGTCATGAGCTATAACATGGCACGGCCGATGGCGAGCTCGTCATACTACGCCGCCGCGCCGACGCCGGCGGCGATGCCGATGCCGATGCCGATGCCCACGCCCATGGCGAGGCCAGGGCCGTCGCACGGCGGCTACATAGACGAGTACGCGCCTCCGAACTACTACAGCCGGCCGGCGCCATCGGCGTACGAGCCCTACTACTACGCCGATCCCCAGCCGTCGCCGTACCAGCATCAGCGTTCTGCGGCCGAGGACTACTACTACGGAGCGCCGCCGCCACCGCCGCAGAGGAGCGCCTTCTCGCCGCCGCGGGAGGCTTACGGCGACATGTTCAACGACGAGAATGCCAATTCTTGCAGCGTGATGTGAAGGGGGTCCATTCGGCAGGTTTAGCTAGTTAATTTAATGTTCTTTCTCTGAGGACCTCTCCATGTGTTAGAGCCGAGATTTTAGTAGTAGCAACCGATGTATTAGCAGTATTGCTCAAAGTTCCATGGTAGTACTAGAATAAAACGAACTGAGCTTGGTGCATGCATGAGAGGAAGAACGGGAGGGATTCATGGAACAGCTCTGATCGATGCTTACTGGAGCAATTTTGTAATATACTTCCTCTATTTAAACTGCAAAAACGTCTTATATTTAGATAGGAGCCTCTTCTATGAAAGGCTCTGAGGAGCGTGTGGAAATCATCTTAATTCTTATACATATGGTTATCGTTGACTGCTGCTTCGTCTGGCCACGATGGTATCCTCAGAGTATGGTGCTCCGATGGCTGTTTGGCATGCGGTGTTCTTGTACTCCTCCGGCCGGCAGCTACTTCGGTAAATGCCGATGGTGGATGGTGGACGAGGATTTGGTTCAGCAATCGACCCCCTTAGCGACATGTTTATAATTATTATTTTCTATGGGTGTGTTTTCCTGTTGTGGATGAGCGTCTTTGTTGAGAAAAAATCGTTGAAAAATTGGAGTGTCAGAAGGGTGCCTGATTGTTATTTTTTGCATCTGGTGTCAATAAATATATTATTTCCCCAATTATGGGCCCAACCCAAAAAGGGCCCGAATAGTTCACACAGCCCACCCCCAGGTGTCATTTTACCTCCTAGCTCCCTTTCTCTCCACAATCCACCTCTTCTATTCCTTTGTAATTTGTCTGATGATGCCTTTTCTGTTATTTGGGCACCAAGATGTCTCCCTCATGGTTCCGTGCCCACCAGCATTTGCAGAAGGTCGGGTCGGGGACAATGGCAGCAGCGGCCCCAACGACAACACCCCTAAATTTTGGATGGTGAAACTTCACATGGAGCGGTACCAACAACATCGACTAGTGCGTTTAAGTCCATCACGTATAGTTGAGCCGCGGCCTCCTCGTCCTCCAAAATTAAAGGTAGGGTTCCTGCCTCTCGCCCGCCATGGTCGCCTCGTCTTCGGTGGCCTTAGTAAGCGTATGATGGATTCTGGAAAGGGCTGGTGGGAGGGCTCCGATTTTTGTTGTTCCTTTTTGTTTTGTTAGGGTTTGTGTCCTGCTCAGGAAGATGAGACGACGGCGGCTTCCTGAAGATGGAATAAACGTCTCCCCACCTAGCCCCCGCTCCGGCGGTGCATCTAGTATCGTTGGTGGGTGTGTGGACGTGTGTCTCCGACGGATCTATCTTTGGTGAATTTGCTCGGATCTCGTCGTTGTTCGTCTACGTTCGTGTGTCTTTGGATTGGATCCTTCCGATCTACATTATTCTTCATCGACGGCGGTTGTTGTTCTGATGCGCTGATTCTATGGGGCCTTAGCACGACGACTTCCCTACTGTCTACTACGACAAGTTGTGCCCGACTCTGGTGATGGAGGGGCGACGAAGGTGGCGCACCTTCGGCTCGCTTCGGTCCTTGTAGTCGTCGCTATGTGGTCCATGAATCTGGATGTAATTTTTATTATTTTTGGTGTTTGTTGGACTACCATGATTGAATATGAATAGATTGAAGTTTTCTCGCAAAAAAAAAATCCATCATGTACAGTTGAAAGCCCCTATCACACACACATAGTTAAAACACCCTATCACACACAGTCCTTCAATAAAGGGTAAATCTACTCCTTTATATAATTTCTTTCTATTGAACCTTGATAAACTACAATTAACTAAATGTTGTATATATTTTGTAGGTTTCACTGGGTTCTAAGTGCTATATTTACGCATGAAGGGAAAGTGTATAGTATATGGAGTCTTATGCACAGTCAAATACGAATGTTTAGGCCCACGAAAAGCGCTACTTCACATGCATATTTGATTTCACATCAGTACTATCTAAATTAAATAATAAACTGATATTAGACCACATTTCTTCTATGCATTTTCAAAGCATTTAAACTATATATTCATGAAGGAGAGAAAACAAAGTTAACCTTAAATGATTTGATACACGTCCATGATGTTCAAGTTAGTATCCTCCTGCAACACTAAAGCAATTTGCAACATTGTACTTTATATGTTCGATAATATCATCACACATCGTTAAAGTATTTATAGTGCCACCAACAGCCAGATGGGTCACTTCTGTGTGGGTTCCATGGTGTGTACAACATGAACCCCATGATGAGTAAGGCTTCAGCATGAAAGCCTATATGGAGCGAGTCATTAAATTTGAACTTACTTTTAGTATTTGTTTAGTTGATGATATTCCCACAGTTTGATGCTAAGAGTATCATATCAATCATTACAAAATTTTCATAACATCCACGGAAACAATCTGCTGAAAATTCAGCAGGAAAGCCTATATGGAGTGAGGCATTAAATTTGAACTTACTTTCAGTATTTGTTTTAGTTGATGATATTCCCGCACTTTGATGCTAGCAGTATCATATCAATCATTACATAATTTTTAGAACATCCACGAAAACAATATGCAGAAAAAAGACCTAGCGACAATACATGCCATGGTAGCTGAATTCTTACTTGAACATGTTTAGAAAGAAGGAGAGTTTTGCCACAATGCAGTCTGAATCGTGATGACTTTTCGTTACAGGTGAATTGTAATCATTCATCCAAGATTATTTCATTCTTACTGCATTAAAATTATTGTATGTACATTGTAAAATGTTGTTAGTTTTGATCTTCATGTCTCATGTCATATACTTGTGTTATTATAGACACTAGTAGAATGCCCAGAGTTGCCACGGGCAATGGATATTTTTTTATCGGTTGCATATATAAATATTTCAATGGTTCAACACGTGTCGTGTCCTTGCGATTCTTATACACATTTGATATTGTCGAACATTTTACAACACAACATCTGCATCCAGCCGCTACTATCACAGTGGGTACGTTGCTACTTAGTAAACAAATAAATAATAATCATTTTATTCTAGAACATACAATAAATTTATTGTTAATGATGGGAAATCCACTTGTTTTTTTGCTTGATTGGTGGCATGGGGCCACCCCTTTATGTTCTTCCTTCCCTCTTCTTTTTCTATCTGTGGCAGTCCCGAGATAACTATTTATGAGCTTGCTTCCCTATTCTTCTCTTTGTCAACGAGCTTTATGTGTCTTTTTAATGAGTTTTATGTCGTATGATGTGATGAGATATGATGCTTGAAGATATATGTGATGTTCTATGCTTGAGTGTTGTCTCCCAGATCAGAGAATTTGGGGTTGCTAAAGCAGGAAATTATATAAATGATCTTATTATATTCAGGCGGTTCTACTAGACAATCCTCCTCCACATCGTAGAATACTGCTGGCGATTAGTAAGCGCCTCCGGCAATAAATCATCGCATGCGTTATCAAGGACAAACCGCTTGCGGTTCCAAAATCATTCAAGGCAGTTTCTTCACGAAGGAACCACCTGCGCTGTGCTAGCAGTGCAGGTCGTGAATATTAGTGCCGCCGGCTTTGAGGCGGAATGTGGAAACTGCCATCGGCCTATGTATCAAAACTGCCTCCAATGGTTGTCCCTCTACTAGTCGCATGACCAATATTCTGGTGGGGCTAGTATTGGTGTCTAAGCAAACATACCCATAGTCACCAAAAATGGACCCAATTAGAAAATATGCATGTGGATTTTTCATTGCATAGTACCCATATATGTATTGGCATCCATCTGTTGCTCACGTGATGAGTCTGGTGATGAAAGACAATGCTCAATACTTGGAGATTCACTAAAGTAGTTAAGAGTTCCTAAAATGTAAGTTGGTTCTTTTACAACCATAATGTATTACATGCTAATATGAGGACCAATATTTGTGGGGAGTTGATCCTTTCAATGTAAGACTTAGAACAATATTATTTTTAATCGTGCATTTTTTATAGGAGGGATAAGTTCTTGGAGTGGATGGTGTCAACAAATTGAAGGTTTAGTGATAAGAGAAGTAATCCATACTTTGACTGTGTAGAACGTTGTTTGACAAAATGTCAATAGAGGGCTAATATGAGGGGGGGGGGGGTCTTATGTAGTGGAACCAGTATACTATGTTGATCAACAAAAATGCCACAGTTCTTAATTTCCAATTTAGGATGGCACGTGTTTTACATTCAATGAAACCTCATCTTAATTTGGGAATAGGGGGATTTTGTAACATGGCTCCGAGGATTCACTATCTTTACACAAACAAATTGATCAAAGTAGGTAATGAATGTTACCTTTACTACTTTCCAATGTTATAAACTGCTCATTAGGTAATCGGCGTGGATTGTAACACACTTTGTTTATTTTTTGTGCATTGCAGTTGTTGTTCTTGATCCTCAAAGGACACTACAAATATAAGGCAGCCGATAAGTTCAAGTGTGATAGTGCAATTAGGATATTCTAGCCAGGAAGGAAACTATGTCAATGAGACGTCTATTGGACTTACCTGCGAATAAAGGAAATTTGGAAAAATGTGCCTCCCTTGCAACATCAATCATTAGTATATGTAAGTTATCAAACATAGTTTTCATTGTATTTTTGTTGATCGGTTTTTCCTTGTAATGTACTTCCCTTAATCAATTTTATTCATTACATTTCATAGCTTATTTTTGGTTGTTGTAAGAAGGAGAGTTGCAAATCTACCAAAAGTGTGCCCTTAGTATTTTCACCCAATGTCTATCACCTAGCGGGTGTGGACACAATTGGTACACATTATTGTTGATCCACACAAAATTAAGGTACCAACGCATTATGGAAAAAAATGCATGATCTTGTGTATGTGAACTACAACACAAGACTGTATCCAGCAAAAGTATGTTGAGAGAGGAGAGGGAACTTGATCCTATCTCCATGGTGCTGGATGCCGCACTATTTGGTCAAACTAACCTGGTAATGGAATGCCTAAATCACCCATCTAGTGAAAGCTAGACTAACTTTAAATGAAGATGGCCACCCATGTAAATTTTTTGTTGAAGAAACAAATCGAGAGAAAGAATGCAAAGAGAAAGCTTGGTCGCAACTGCAGAAAGAGAGAAAAAAATAAACTTACTGTTTGTTGCAAAACATAGAAATTTGAGAAAGGCAAGTAATAATATTGGGCTGACCAAAGATGATGACCGGGAGCATGAGTTTGCCAATAATGACAATGATGACGATGATAGTGTATAGGATAAAGAGAATGAAGAGATCAATTCAACTAATGGCAACAATTATATTTATATGAAGAAGAGAGTGGGTTTGAGGAGATGTACTTGCTTGAATAAAATCGACTGATACATATCCTCATCTCCATTCTCTTTTTCATTACTAACATCAATATTATCATTGATTGAAATGATCTCATCGACTCATATTTCTCTACATTATCACCACCACCATCATCACTTTCGGCAAAGTCATCCTACTCCTGCTCATCTTCGGTCAACATTTCATTTTTCTTTCATTTTCTCAAACTTCTAGTTTTGCAAGAACATGAAGTGTCTTTGTCTTTCTGTTTATGTTTCTTCTCTTGAAACTAGGGTTTCTCTTTTTTGTACGAGGAAGCTTTCCCTCTGTATTATCTCGATTTATTTCATAAACAAGTGAACATGGGTGAGGGTGACTATCTTTCGTCTAAAATTGCGCTAGATTCAATCATTGAATGATTCAAACTTTCAATAATTGGTTATCTTCACCAGAAATTGTGACATCCATCATCATGGAAATAGGTTGAAATTATCACTTTACCAACTCAATATTACTTTGTTGTGTACATACCCTTAGGTTTTGGTTCACATACACAAGATCATGCAATTGTTTCATCATTTAATTGGTTACTTAACTTTGTGTGGATCAAAGAGACTCCAATTGCATTTGCAACCTCTAGATGATTAATATTGAGAGACAATATGAACATCACATTGCAAATGGAACAAAAATAATAATAAAATCTCATCTTGATAACTTAATGTGCTAATATTGGATGTTGCAATGAGAGCATTGTTCCATTAAAATTCCTTTTATTAGCATGGAAGTCCAAGAATTGTGTCACTCCCATCACTAATTTTGTATTCACAAATCTGAACTTATCAGCTACATTCAGAAGCATGTCCATCCTTAAATTTACTGCGGCCTTCGGGGACCAACAAAATACCTACAAGAGACAGTACGACATTAAACATATTACAATCCATGTCAAATAGCTAATGTGTAGTTTTCATTATTGGAAACCAACTCATGATCAATATCATCGATAATCACCTTCTTAATCTCAAATCACGGGAAATATGCATGGAAAATATGGGAAATATAAAGGCAACATGACAATGAACAATGGTCATGGTATAAATGTTGGCAGATTTCTTGTTAGTTGCATTCTGAATTATTATTTCGTACTATTGACAGTCTTGTAAAAGAGCATCTTTCTCATTGTAGTAGACCATAAAACTAGTGATGCTCATGCAGGTAGGACCTGTCGATGAGTCACATGTTATTTTTCACACCATAACTACTCTCCATCATCTTCGAGTTGTTGGACTTACTCCTCAAGTCCATATGGTTGGTAGCCAGACATTTTCCATCAACATCAGAGCCATTATGGAGAAGCTTCACTACAACCATCTCCATGGAAAGCAATAATGCTACTCAAAAGTAATAGAAGTTGACTTTGCTAGGAATAACATTAGCATAACACCAATATGCCCAAACATCACTAATTCTTTCTACTTTTGTTTTTTCAAAAGTAGCATCATCCTCTACTAGGAATTATATGAGGTCAGTTCTCTACCAAAACTAGATTTTAGCGAAGATACTTCTCAAACTTTCCAGGTCTACCACCACAAGAGCCAAAATCCCCTCCTTCTCCTACATTTGGTGCCACCATTCATCTCCACTCCATGTCGAACATCCAATTCTCTCAATGATCTTGCAATTGTGATATTAGTTTGGATATCGAAGTCGTCATTATCGAGTGTGTCAACATCGATCATTGTGTGTCCACGCATTTCTCATGGATGTTGTTGTTCAATTTTGAGATGGCGCCTCATCTTGTCTTTTCTATTACATCTTCTCAACTCACACCTTCCTCAATGTAGTCAACACCTCTTTTGTACTTTGTCACACTGTTTAATTGGTTTTCCCAATGCCACAAGATGTCTAGTATATAAACCAGGTTGCAATTCCATCAATGTACTCACATTCACAGTATAGACATTTAGATCCTTGGTGATGTCTGCAAATGTCATGATTCCACAATAGTTAATATCACCGATGAATGTAAGGCATGCATTCCACGACAACATAATTGATTCGTCTAATTGTTTCTACTAATATTGATTTTGCTTTTATTTGTACGAATATAATCATATTGCCCGCGTAGTCCCTATTGTCCTTACGCACCGACTACCAAAACTCTCATATAGTATGGAATAATTAACTAGAATGCATCAGCAACCAACACCTTGATACAAACAATGAAACATAAGCAATAAAAACATGTAGGCTTCGTCACTGCACTCTACACAAAAGCAAACCATGAAACTAAAACAGATAAAATGAAATATATGCAAGATATTATGCATTGTGATGTATTTTAATTTTCAGAATTGGCGATAATTAACTAGATGCCGTGGAATAAATTAACTTATTAGACGATATGCTACATCTGAAAATAATTAACTACCCGATCATCTAAGAGGAAATGCAGTAAACTTGGCACTTACCTACTTTGTGAGGTGAAGATTGTGTAGCGGGCATTGCCGCTGCGGCGGCGAGATAGCCAGTGACGATCCACCATCCAAGGCAAGGGTGATGTTGCTAGTGTTGCCACTGCCCCTGACACGGTATCTTGTAGTAGGAGCCAAATGCGGAACCATGAGGGAGATCCCTTAGAGCCATGGGAAAGGAAAAGGCATGTCCAGCCAGAGCACATGGGAATGGAGGATGAGGAAGATGGCGAGAGAAGCGGATAGGGTAAAGGAGGCCTAGGATTGGGCCGTGTGAACTATTTGGGCCTTCTGGGTTGGGCCAATGATTAGGAGAATAACAAAATTATTTAAGCAAGACACAAACATTTAGGCACCCTATAAAAGCTAAAACAAATCACAAACATTTGTTTTCCATGTTTGAGGGTGCCTAAAATTCCGCCGTAAGACAAGTAAATATTTTCCCAAGAAGTTTGAGTCAACAAATGGTTCTTTAATAAATACACTAAAAGAAAAACTTAGGATTTGTTTTACAACGGAATTCAGTCATACAAATCAAACAACCCATATAGAAGAATAATCTTAGAATCTGAATCTCTCAGAACTTCTATAAAAGGCTCTTGAGTCAAAGATGCTTAAATACGCACACTTCAGAACTGTCTAAAACCCAGCACGGAAATTACCGGGGAATAAAACAGTACGGAATGGGCACCATACTAGAATTCGAAACGCAAAAGCTCCTTGGAAGTGCTCAAAAGACTTGAAAGAGCATAGCCACGGCTGAAATTGCTTTTCTCTTTGTTACAGTTGGGCTTTGGTTATGGTGCATTGACTCCAACCGGACTATTCGAGCATGTTGCACCCATCCAGAGCTAAAGACATGAGCTCGAGAGAGGCCGGCTTTTGCAGAGCTCAGCTGCGGTGTCTCTCTCTCTGTCCTTTGTGACGTATTATCAGGACGCGGGAAGAAACGGCATATGGCTAACCACCCCCGGATTAGGCCGAGGAGACACCAATTATGGGCTGCTACTAAGTGGGCGGTTAGTTAACTGATACCGATGTGCTTGTGTTGTGCGTTTCATCACCATCCCCATGAAAGCGAAAGCGAGGTAGGCGAGCGCAGCGTTAACGTAGCTGTCCCGTGTCTCTTTAACCCAAAGCAAAGCTGCTGGCAATGGCATGGGAGCTGCCGCCAGGGTCTCCCGTTTAGGCAGCAGAGATTAGTAATTAAGCATAGTGCAAGCATACTCCTACTAGCTAGGAGTATTCAGCAGCGCCTAGGTGTTCTCGTTTGGCGAGTCGTGCAGGTCCCCTGTCTGTCTGAGAAGAGCGGTAGTACGAAATTAGCAACGATGATCTACCGTAGTGGAGTAAGATATTTTCATGAAGATCATGAGTCAACCAAGAGTGTTAACAAACGAGCATTAGTAGCACTAAACATTCATTTGTTAAGATAATGAGCACTGAACATTGATATCTGTGGAGAATGTATGATGGATGAGTACAGTACAGGGGTGTACATGCATGTATCTTCGTGAGTTGTTGTGCCTTGTATCTGAAGTTCTGCACCGAGAAACAACGGCTAGCTAGGTAGATTTCTTGCCATTCGTGCACAATCTGCGGCGGAATATAATAAGCTGGACGAGCACTTTGCTATTGATGCAGATGCATGCATCGATGCAAATGAAAATTAGCAGGAGCTACCCATCCTTATCCATAAGCTCAAAAGACTAACTGCATTGTACCATCTGTATGAAAGTAACACGCATTCGAAGAAACAATGTCTTGGTAAATGGTTGTTCAAGTTAGTACTTACAAGGAATGCGACGAATACCAGTTATCTAGGCAAGTCCCAAGCCAAAGGGATTCCGACTTTTAGAGAGATCTTATGCGGTTCAACGAGACATCTCCAGTTTGGCTTGTTTCAAGTTTTTTTTTTCTTTTGAGAAACACCGATTAGAACATAGATGCACAAACTCACACAAAGTTTACTAAAGACTGGGTTGGAGTTGCAGAGCCTTAAGATTGATAAATTCACCACAGACGCCTCGCTATCAACGTGAATGTGGCCTCTCACTGCAAGAATAAATAACATTAATTAGACACCAAAGTGTCCAACCTGGCATCTGATCCCTGTTAGAACTGAGTTGAAGACAGTGAAAAAGCCTGTTTCTCCGAGGACAAAATGGCTAGGGAAGAGGATGCATAGTGCGATGTACTTTTGCGTTTTCATATTGTACAAAATAAACATATCACCGTGGCCTCTGTTCTAGGTTCCGTGTCATACAATGTTGATTTTCGTCAAACATTCATCAAACGACATTTGATTGATCGGCATGGGATAGTGTTTGAGTTGGCGGATATTGAACTCACTCCGGAGTAGGGCATATCTTCTTTTTAGACAAAGAGCAAGACATACCTAGATGGGATTTACATGTAAAAATGTTTTTTCTTGTATATTCTCTGTATTCAGCCTTGTTTGATTCACACTTTTCCTTCTGCTCTAAGGGATTATAGTGGCTCAAATTAACCCTCACGATATTGCTAATGCTACGCCTCCATGTCAAGGGGTTATGTTCACTAAAGATAACTTAACTGAACGAGATTGATATGGGGATACAAGATGCAGTTTTTGCTTTGAGCTAGACACTATTCAACGTCTGTTTTTTTTTCTATGACACATGTTGCTTGACGTGCTATATATTACGCGTTTAATATTATTCTTTCACCTACTATGCATCTTTTTTGGTCATTTTGTTTTCTTTTTTCCTTTTTATCTCATTTTCCCGTCTTCTATTTTGCATTTCACATTTTTTCGCACTATCATAATATATATTTAAACGTGTATGAACATCATTAAAATATATAAACTTAAAAGGACATGAATTTTGATGACACATTTTTTTAAATATCCTTTTTTAAATAGGTGATGAATATTTTATTTCATTCTTGTGAACAAATACTCACACATGTATGAACATTTCATTTCACATTTTAATTTTACAGCATACAAAATACAATGTTTTACTAAGAATATTTTCAAATATGTGATGAGTTTCATATGTATAAATATTTTTATTTTTTAAAATTTAAATTTTTCCATCTAGCAAACTCATGTTTGGACAGTATTATCTAAACCCCTTAATAGATAATAGATTTCTATTTTTACAAAAAAAATATACCATTTTTCTCTTATTTAATACCTTTTTTACAAAGAAAATTCTTATATTTTTTTACGGAAAATCTTTTTTTAGAAGATTTTGAGGAAACTCCTCTGTGTTCTCGACAAAATAAAAATAATAAGTTTACAAATCAAATGCGCTGGCCCAGTGTCATGTGTGTGTGTGTGTGGTGATGGGAGCTCCTATTTAACGCCCGTAGCGTCTAAATGTCACCATAAGCTTGGCGTGCTAGTTCTCGGTTGCATTTTGAAGGCCTGCTAGCTTCTTCGGTTGCTGGTCTCGCTCGTTCTTTGTTTGACATCTTCTTCTTTTTTCTGTTGCTCGCTGCTGAAAAGGAACCCACCATCTCGCACGAATAAAAACAAGTTATCGTTTTTAAAAAATATTTTGGGGAAATCGAAATTATTCATGGATCTGCAAATTAAAAAAAACATGAGGCTGAAAATTGTTCATGCATTTAAAAAAATGTTTCTAAACTCAGAAAACATAGTAAATTTTTAAAAGGTTCACAAATTTAGAAAATATTAAAGAATTATTCAAAATGTTCATGGTTTTGAAAAAATAGCTTGCAAATTTATAAAATGTTCATGGATTTGAAACATTATTTAAGAATTTTGAAAATTATTCACGGATTAGAAAAGAATATTAACCAATTTTAAAGTATTCATGAATGTTAAGAAAATTGAAAATATTCACAAAGTTTAAGAATATCCATGAATAAAAAAGACTGAAGAAAAATTGAAACAAAAAATATCAATAGGGAAAAACCTTAACATAACCAGAGAAACCCGCAGCAGAATAAGACCCAAAAAAACCTATCTAAACCTTCCTAAAATCCCTTGGAAGCTTCTGTAAACAGGACAATAAAACTGTGTGCTGTGCGTACATCTCCATATCCCGAACAAAGGAAGCTTGGGGTGTGTATTTTCTCCAAGAAACACTCTATTTGACCTTATAAGCGTCAAATAAAAAATGTCGCTCTCGTTTTTCTCCCCTAACCCTAGGTGGCTAGGGCAAACTACCCTCGAGACTTCAACGGCGAGCCCATGGATTCACCTCCTCTCTGCTTGCTGCTCCGGCGGCCGATGGCGGGAAGGGCAATCTCGGTTCCTTCGCTCCGGTTAGTGTTTTTTAGTCCTCGCGGGTGTGGCGCTCGGTCGGATGGCAGTGCTTCTTCTTTGAGTTTGTCTTCCGAGTTGCGATCCACTTTGAGTTTGTCCATCTAGACATAGTTGACGAAGCTCTGGCGTAGATTATTGTCATCTCCTTGGGACAGTGAAGTTAAGTTTCTCGTCATGTGGAGAGATTTGGTGTCAGGTCCTTTAGATCTATGCAAGGTTTAATGGCGACAACTGCAGCTCTAGGACGCTGGTCCTAAGGGGCACGTGCACGAAGACTTTTCGGCTGGCATCGATAAGGTACAAGTGCGGCAACAGCGACACGTCGGCGGCACATTCTGGTGGCTGTAGTGGTTGTTTGGTAGTCTCAGAATCTAGATGTAATTTTTATTATATTTGATATGCTTTGTACAACCGATGAACTTTTATAATAAATATGATCATCTTCCGCAAAATAAAATAAAAAAATGTCGTACCCTTGCTGCCTTGCAACAGAAAAAAAGGAAATATCACAGTTTGACTGCCTAAGACATATTGAGCATCAAATAGGACTCTTTGGAGAGCCATGCGGGAGTTATTTCAAGTGTTGCAGAGCCTATGGCATTGGATGTGGATCAATGGCTCGAAGCTGGCCAGACCCAATAGAAAATCGATTGATGGAATGGGTTGGATGTAGTTGACAAACCATACTTTAGGCCTTGATTAGCCTTCATCCATCTCCTTGATTAGCCTTCATTCATCTCCACCAATTCAATGCATGGGTGACACTTGCTGGTCATTATTTGGCACTTTTTGTTTCCTTTTTCCGTTTTATTTATATCATTTTTTCGTTTAATATTTCGTTTTAAACATTTTTTCACATTATAATAATATCTAGTTTTTTTTGCGGGGATAATAATATCTAGTTTAACGTATGAAAATCATTAAAATACATGACCTTTAAAAACATGATTTTTTAAATTCATATTTTATTCATGTTTTAAATATGCATGAACATTTTATTTCATACGTATGAATATATAATCATACATTATGGAAATTTTATCTAAACCTTTGAACTTTATAAAATTTAAAAATATAACTTTTACGTAATAATATTTTCAAATATCTGACGAAGATCTTAATTTAGTATGCACAGATGTTTTTCTTTTTTTCTCAATACAAATTTTCCCTATGTTTAACTCATTTTTTCATAGTATTATTTAAATCCCTTGTGGTTTTCTATTTTTTCTGATATATAGAATTTTTCTCTTATTTGAACCATTTTTACATGCTGTCTTACCATGAAAATATTTGCATGCCCTGTAGGTGAGATACCATGTGAATCTCCAACAAGACGGCCAGCGATGAGGCTGGGTTTTGCCTATGGATCTCCTTTGTCTCCAAGTCAAAGTTGATGAGCGGACCTCCGTCACCAACTTCGATGATTGGTAGCTCATCATCATGAAGCCACATGTCCGGATGGTGTATTCGAAGAAGGACAGGACCGTTTTTCTCTCCGGGTTCGTCCATGAACTCAATCATCGCATGGTCGACAGGGATGTTAGGATCCAGTGACCGCAACTTTTCCTCCGTGTCGATTACGGTTTCGAGTGCCCAATCACCACCTCTGAGTTGTAGCCACACTGATATCTTGAACCCATCGGCGGCAAGCAACCGCAACATCCCGTCTGGCGACGTCCCTAGGTGCTGCTGGCTTGCTTTGCTATTGATATGTGGGAGCTTTACGGTGCCCACCTTATGCGTGTGGACGTTATAGGTGAGGATCATTTCGTTGTTGTAGGTTAACATGGGGAAGTGGATGACGCCACCGTGGACGACGTTGGCATCCCGGTTGTACTGGAGACCCTCTGATGGGAGGCCAATGTGGAAATATTTCATGACAGGTCCCCAACCTGCGCCACCGACTTCAGATGGTGTAGCAATCTGGACACTTATACTGCATCCATTGTCGGCATAGCGGTTGTCCACCTTGGGCTTGGCTACCAATAAACGAAAGAAGCAGCCAATGCCGTCGGGGGCGGCGAGTAGAGCGCACGCGTGCCACCATATGGAGACGTTCAGCGGATCAGCAAAGAAGGTTCGGTGACCGGTGATGAGGTCATACACGCACAGGTTGAAGCAGTTCATAGACTTCATGCGTCTATAGATATTGCGTCGGCGTAGAAGGACGAGGCCGCCACGCGACGTCACGGGGCGGTATCCAGCAAGGAGGTCAGCGGCGTTGCGTGCCAGGAAAGGAGATAGATTGTCCTCGAAGAAGGCCGCGGCGGCAGGCGTGGCTGGGCTGGCCAGGGAGAGGGGTGGCAGTGAGGCCTCCAAGTCCACGTCGGTGCGAAGGTAGGCGTGGATGCGAGGAGGCACAATGCCACCTTGTTGGCTGACGGCTGACGCGGCAGATGAACGGTGGGCTGAGGATCTCGCGCCGGAGGTCTTTGTTGGTGGCCGCGCAATGGACAAGAGTGGAGAGGTTGGAGCGTGCGACGATCTCGAGCATGAGGTCCGCTGGAAGCGTGCATGCTATCGGCGTGCACGTGTTTCTTGGTCGACGTTGTCGTAGTGCCATGGCAACCACGTTTGTATTTGAGTTTGAGGCTACTACTATATGTAATGGACGATCGATCGTATCCTGCAAGGCTGAGGGTTTTTGGATCGGATGCCTCGTTAATTAAGTTGCGTGAGCAAAGGGAATTCGACTCGACAACGGAGTCGGCCACCGGATGGACTCTCGTACGTGTTTACAACTTACAGGACGTGCACTCTTTAGCAGTCCTTTTTCTTGCGGGAAATACCGGTCAGTTGTTTTTTTAGGGACCGGTCACTTGTTTTTTTATTCTGGTGACATCATCAAAGTAAATTCTTTAGAACACAAGTACATACATAGATGCTCATATATACGCGCGTACACTCATCCCTATGAACACACACGCACACCCATCCCTATGCGCACCTTCAAAAGACTGAGCCGGCATATCATTTTGAGATTGATAAAGTCACCACATTAGCTTTGTAGTTGAGGAGAATGTCTCCTCTCACTGAATGCGCATCGCCAAAAAATCTAAAATAAATCCTAGATAAAAGCGAGCATCAAGACTTGTACCCTGGTTAGCTAGGAATACCACTATCCTCTTGACCATCCAAGTACAGATTGGTTCACATCATCAAAGCAAGTTAGACGCCACTTGGAATGACCTCCTGCTAAGGTGATACCTTTGATTGTAAACGCCACAACTCTTGTGACGATGAATAAATGAGGATGATGTTTAAAAAAAAGAAGTTAGACGGCCAATTTCACCGAGGAAAAAAAAGAGATTACAGGGACGCGGCTGTTCTACAACCAAGCTCATGTAAGCTCGGATAAACAGTAAAATAAGAAAAAAAATCAAAAAATACTGATTTTTCTTTTGTGTGAAATGTTGATAAAATATTTCTTGGCTTGCAATATTTCATCTCCATATGACATTTGTGAAAATTGTGAAAAAAAAATAAAATCAATGCTTCAAAATACGTTTGAAAATAACATTTTGGAGTGTCGTTTTTTTTGCCATGTTTATTTGGCGCGGTTGTTCTGGGCTGTATTTTGAATGCCTAGTGGCTTACTTGGTTGTTGTGCTCACACGCTCATTGGCTCCAGATCCTATATCGCGTTTCAGGCGTTGGATCCTTACATAGTATGCGGCGCACGCCATCTTTAAGCAACTAGGCCAGCCCATATTACGTGAAGAATGTTACCTTCTGGCCGGTTTTGAGAAGCTTCTAGAAGCTTTTTGACTGACTTTTTTGTTATTTTTTTTTCTTGTTCATGTCTCTTTTTACTGTTTCTGTTCTGTTTCTTTTTTGATTTTGTTTTTTCGTCTCCATTTCCTTTTTTTCCTTTTCAGTTCTTCTTTTTATTTACTCGTTCAATGATTATTTTTCAAATCCACAAACGATTTTCAAATTCATGAACTTTTTCAAGTTCATGAAGATTTTCTAAATTCGTGAAATTTTTCAAATGCATGAACATTTTCAATTCCACAAACATTTTCTTAATTTGTGAAAATTTTCAAATGCATGAAATTTTTTTGAATCCATGAAATTTATTCAAAACCATGAATCTTTTCATATATTCTTGAGCTTTTCAAATGTTTGAACTTTTTCCAAATCCATGAAATTTTTGGAATACGTGAACTTTTTTCAAATTGATGAGTTTTTTTCACATGTATGATCTTTTTCAAATACATGATCATTTTTCAAATCCGCAAATATTTTTTAATATTCATGAACTCTTTTCAAATTCATGATTTTTTTTCAAATCCACATACATTGTTTTCAAATTTGTGAACACTTTTGGACTCGTAACTCTTTTCAAATCCATGAATATTTTCATTTCATGAACAATTTAATACAAAGTCAGTGGCCCTAGTCAATAGTCAAATGGTAGGCATGCGATCATTGTTTTCAATTGTTTTTTTAGCAATAGCCATCGTTTTTTAGGGCAAGTAGCGATCATTTGGTGCAAGAGCAAGAGAGGGTGCTGGTGGGCCAGCCCACGCAAGCTACATGTCAGCACCGACTCGTTAACTGGTGCGAAGCGTATGCACGCAAGGAGGCCCTCGTCCTCGTCGAGCATTTCGTCGTGAACAAAGTTTGCATTGCATCGGACTGTCCGAGAGTAATCAACAACCTAAAGTATTGCATGATTATGCAGGAGATGAACGATAAGAAGCGGAATTTCCAGATCTGTGAGCTCATCCACGAGTATCACGCGAATAATGGCGAGGCGCATAGACTAGCTAGAATGGCTACTACCCTTGATAGTGGTCGACATGTATGGCTCATTGATCCTCCAGATCACCTTTGTATCCCTTTGAATTTTGACATATGAATTAAAATGTGGTGAATTTCCAGAGTTGTGAGCTCATCCACGAGCATCGCGTGAATAAAGGAGTTCTCCTTGTTGGTTGGCAATTTTTTTTCCTTTCACTCGCTGCAAAAACAAAACCCACCATCTCGTTTGAATAAAAACCAACTACCTTTATTTAAAAAAGATTATAAGTTTTTAGTGAGAACAAAAATATTCGTTGATTTTAAATTTCACGAATTCAAAAAAATTGTCAGTTTTAATAAATATTCATGATTTTTTAATTCAAAAACGTTCATGAATTTGAAAAAATGTCTTTGAATTTTGAAAAGTATTCATCGGTTTGGAGAAAGAGTTCAAGAATTTGTAAAAACTTCATAAGCTTGATATTTTTTGGATTTGAAACAATCTTCCCCCTTGTGGAAAATGTTTATGAATCTAAAAAATGTTAACAAATTTAAAAATATTCAAGATTTTTTTGTCAAATAAAAAGACAACCTAGAAAAACAAGAACACAAAATATAATGAAAAAAATCAAACAAAAGAACAGAAAACCCTAGGGGGATAAAACCAACAAGGGAAAAAAAGAAGGCCAAAAGCTTCCTAAAACCGCTTTGAAGCTTCGCTAAACCGGAAACGCAAACTGTGTGCTGTGCATACATGGGCCGTCCATATTCCGAATCAAGAAAGCATGGAGTGAGTGTTTTCTACCAGAAACAACTCTATTTGACGCTACAGGCGTGAAATACAAAATGCAACGCCTTCATAAAAATAATAACGAAATGCTGCAATTGACTGCCTAAGACGCGAGGAGCGTCAAATATGTCTTGGATAGAAACACCGGCGGTCCTTTCTACTGTCACAAAGCCCATGGCTTCGATGTGGCTCAATGGCTTGAATCGGGCCCAACCAAATGAAATACCTAGCTTAGGGTTTATCGATCGATGGAATGAAAATGGGCTGGATGTATCTTGTCACTCTTGTCCGAGCAGATGGTTGAGCAAATGTATGCTAGCCAGGACATGAATGCGAAGAATTGGATCTTCTCCATGCATGGATCATTGTCGCATGATGAATTCACCCGCTTGGTGGTGACTGTTTGGGCCATCTGGAGCGCGACAAGGAAGGCTATTCACGAAGAAATCTTCCAAACCGCACTGGCTACACATATGTTCATATCCTCGTTTTGTTGGACATCTAGGTACTCGGAAAGACCAATATTCCGGTTAGCAGAAGCATTGTTGTTGGACCTGCTGTTTGACGCGCCCCTCCATAGGAGCGTGTGAAGTTTAATGGCGATGCAGTAACCAAGAATTTCAGCATACATCTTTGCTCTGGGGTTGGTCAAATCAAATCCATTAATCCACAAATAAAACTTTCTGCACTCCAAATAATGCTGCATAGTACATCTAGAAGCCCAGATTTATTGAATCTGCCCATCATGCAAATGTCAGAGCGAGCGAGGCCTGTCTGTGTATGTCGCTCAGATCGATTTCTTAAAACTAGCTGTGTTTCAGCTGGATGTATGCAGCTGCAGATACTGCCAAGATATGTTTAAGAAATGGTTGCCCGTCATGTGCCCGCGGCGCCCGCGGACAAAACCTCCCCCGTATCCTATTGCCGCGCCATGTTACCATGTTGTTGTTAAGGGTCAAGATCGATCGTCGTCGTTAGCCGCTGCTGCTAATCACTGTAAACAAGTGCAGTTAAAGATATCGCCAGAATCCACACACAGACACAGGTTTTGTAGTACATCGGGCACAGTAACTTAACAAGCCACTGCGTAGAAACTAGCAAGTGAGGAACTGAGGATAGGGTTCTTTGCTTGGAGGTTTGATCGAGGCAAAGAAAAGTCAGTGTCCTAGCTAGAGCATGTGGATCGTGTATTAACAATCACAATGAAGTACACACATTTTGTACTGCCATTTGATCTTAAATTTGGCATGTTCTTCCGGCCGTCCGGCCGCCCTAATTAACACCGCATGGATCTTGCCAACCGTTTGCTTCGCTTATCAGGAGCCAAAAGACATCAGTCCTCTTCATGCCAGTGGATGATGAGGGTTTGCTCGTTTTTTTTTAATTAAATTTTCAAATTACAAAATGTTACCAGTACAATTGTGTAGTAGTACAAGGATTTGAGGTTAAAAATTCAGTCATTGCCGCGTACTGATTGATTCTCACTCCCTCTCCGCATTTAGAACTCCGCTGATTTCTTTAAGCGACCGTCCTGATGGGATCTTAACTACACTGCACTGCACCCCGGCCACTACCCCACACGTCGACACACAAGCACAAGAGCGAAGGAAGCAGCACTGCAGCATTGCGCTAGTGTCATAGCTCGATCGGCGCAGGATAGCTAGCTGGTAGCGTCGACCCCCGCCCGGCCCGGAGCGCAGCATCTGGCAGGGTGCGCGAGATGGCGCCGCCGCTGCCGAGCCGCGCCGCGCTCGCGCTCATCGTCACCATTGCCGCGCTCCTCGTCCTCGTCCTCGTCGTCGCAGCCGCCGAGCTAGAAGCGGGCAGCAGCACGTGGGCAGCGGACGATTACGGCGGCGGCGCGGGCACGCAGGCGGCGTGCAGGGTGGAGGACGAGGAGGGGTGCGGCGGAGAGGCGACGTCGCGGAGGCATCTCGGCGGGGGCGGCTACATCGGCTACGACGCGCTGCGGCGCAACGCCGTGCCGTGCTCGGTCCGCGGCGCGTCCTACTACAACTGCCGCCCCGGCGGGCAGGCCAACCCCTACTCCCGCGGCTGCTCCTCCATCACCCGCTGCAGAGGCTAGAGGCACACACGACGTACAGCTTCCTCCTACCTCGCCGTCGCCGCCGGCCGTCGTCCGGTGGTTCTTGTAGGATCTTGTAAGTTGTAAGACATGTTCGATTGCTTTTCTTCTTCTTCTTCCTTCCGTCGGCGGTTCTTGTTTGGGGTTTCATTATACCGGATCCAGTCCGAGAATGATTCGTTGAGCAAATCATCCATGACTGATTTTGTAATTGGAGGCAATGTACCGATGGATCGATCGTGAAATCAATGTTACTGATTCGTTTGAGCTGTACTGTGCGATCGGTAAATAGTATTACTGCCACGGGTGTTTTAATCGAGTTCAGAGTTTTCAGAGTGTCTGTAGCGTGCGTACGTACATGATCGGTAAATAAATCCGTGGTCCTGTCCAGGAGGCAACGAATCGCACTACTCCTGGACGGATGGATCGATCGATCGCGTTGATGCTGCCACTTGCCAGTATAATTTATTAGTGCGATACGGGCGATGCATTGCACATGAAGCGTTCGAGCTGCGTAGGAACTGGCGCACCGACAGCCTCTGGAGAGCACGAGACTTTTGTTTGAGCCCAGATCGGAAGTGGGCAGATGCAGCCAGAGTCGCATGACCGCACGACAGTGCCGGCTAGTTGATGATGGATCACTGATTTTACTGTTCCATTTCACAAGTTGTCATGCGGCCCCCTCGGAGCATCTGCAACCCGCACCCCACTTCCCCCTAGACGCTCGGACGGACAGCTTGAACATCATCTCAATCCAAAAACATCATCCAACAGCCCATACGTGGGGTGGACATGTGGCCGCTTGGACTCACCCGGGCACGTTCGCCATTATGGATACACCCATCTCGACCTCGCACAATCTCGTCCCATTCCCCACCTTTAATAAAACCCTAGCTATTTGTGTCACTCGACTTCACTTTCAGTTCGGTCCACTCTATCCCTTCCGATCCTTTCCGGTCATCTCTGGCATGGCTAGTAGCGGACCTAAGTTTGGTCTACCTAAAACTGTCGACTGGGAGCTCGCTGTCGGTTCTGACGAGGAGGAGAGAGCCATCCCGGTTGCAGTCCACAGTTCCTTGAGGATGCTGGAGCTCCAACGTGGGAGTCGTCCGCCAAGGATCCACCACGCGGAAGTCTTCACCAACAGTCCGTTTGGGATCCAGCGGTGGCGGCCGTCTAGCAGAAAGCTGCACGAAGCGCAACATGCAAGTGTGGTTGAATGGGTCCTCGACAAAAGGTATCGGCGCCTTGGTGCATGGTCCTTCTCCCTGCGCCGCCAGCCTCGAAGGCCAAGGCCAATGTTAGCAATGCTCGAGGCCCTAGATGCCCAGGATCTGAAAGCTACGGACAGCGCTCGTGGTTGAGGCACAATGTGCTCGTGACAAGGAGAATTATCAAAAGGTTCAAACATTGTTTGCGTTTAAAATACTTCAAACATTGTCTGCATTTAAAAGTATCAAAGTTTGTTTGCATTTAAAAGAAAAAAACAAAAAACTAAAACTGAATTAAAAGATAAAGGAAAAAGAAAATGAAAAATGAAAAATGAAAAAAGATAAAAGAAAATCAAAAGATAAAAAAAAGGGAGAAAACTGAAAGAAAGAAAAAAGAAGAAAAAACAGTTGGGGAAGGACCTTCCTGAAACCAGACATGAGCTAGTTGGGCTGAACCACTTGTACGCAACGGACGCAACAGAGGGAGGGGTAGCTGATTCCTATTCGGCGCCTTAAGCGGGCGAATCTTATTTGACGCGCGCGTGCGTCCAGGAGACGCGGCTTCGCTGAAGCGCGGGAACTGCTGCGCGCGACGGGCCGGCCCACTTCGCCAGATAGAGCAGTGCCACGCAAACCGGTTTTGGGAACCTTCTATTCTCTTTTTTTCTTCTTTTTGCCGGTTTTGTGATTTTCCGTGTTTCTTTGATTCTTTTTTGCTCCTGTTTTTTTTGCTCCTGTTTTTTTTTGTTTCTGTTTCTTTTTCTTTTTTCCTTCTCTTTTTATTTTATCTTTTTCCGTTTTCAAATTTTTTCGAAATTACGTATTTTCTTAATTCTTTCAGAAAAAATCACGGTTTTTAAATTTTGTTCACAATTCAAAATTTGTTCAGCATACATTGCAGAAATGTTTAACGTATATTTTAAATTTTGTTCGGCATATACCAAAATGTTCAGTATGTATTCAAAATTGTTCAGCGTATAATAAAAAAATGTTCAGTATGTATTTAAAATTGTTCAGCATATAATAAAAAATGTTCAATGTATATTTATAAAATTGTTCAACTTTTTGGAATTTCGAAATTTTTGTTCAACTGTTCAATAATTGTTCATGTTTGAATTTCATAAATTGTTCATTGTTTTAAAAAGGGTTCCTCGTTTCTCAAATTTTGTTCATATTTTTTTTCTTGATTTCGTGAATTGTTGATTTTTTTCAAAAGTTTTTTCGTACTTTAATATATCGCGCTGCTTGAAGACCAGTAGAACGTAACAGCTCGATTGGTCAGTTCAACACTTCCCGAGCGGGGACGTCGTGGTTCGATCCCTTCGCTGGTGCAGAATAATTTTTGGCGATCGTTTTTAACGCGCTCAAACTCCGAACCTCTAAATGGGCCGGCCCATCTGCTCCTACCTTCGGCGAAAGCTACACTTCTTGACGCTAACGAGCGTCAGACAGGAGGTCCCCTACCCTTAAGCGCCCGTTACAGGCATTCCTGCTAACGGGCGCATACCCCCCTTTTCACGTTGGGCCGGCCCACTTTTGACTTCTTTCTATTTTCCAAACTCCAAAAAGTGTGCAAGAAATAGGTTTCGAAACCACATCGTTGAGTTTATAGTATGGCAACCCAACCACTCGACCACTGCACTCGGTTTGGGTACATACATGTTTCTTTTCTCATCTTCTTCTTCTTCTTTTCCTTTTTTCTTTTTTTCCAAATTCGTGAAACTTGTTTTCTTCATGATTTGTTTTCTGCAAAGTCAGTGAACTTTTTTCTTTGATTCGATGAACTTTTTGAAAAATTCGATGAACTTTTTTCGAATTCAGTGAACCTTTTTCAAATTTGATGAAATTCTTTCAAATTCAATGAACTTTTTTAAAATTTGAAGAACGCTTTTTTCAAATTCAATGAACTTTTTTCGAAATCGATGAAATTATTTTCAAACTTGATGAACTTTTTCCAAATCTGATGAACAATTTTCAAATCTGATGAACTTTTTTCAAACGCGATGAACTTTTTTTTTCAAAAATGATGATCTTTTTTCACTTTTCCTTAAAAATGAATAAATTTTGAACTTTTTCTTCAAAAATGATGAAATTTTGTCTCAAAATCGATGTTTTTTTTATGTTTGTTAGTTTTTCGTCAAAAATGATGAAGGTTGTCTCAGAATTGATGAACATTTTCAAATTCATGATTAATAGTGCAACCACACTTGTTCTTATATAATGAGCGCTGTTATTAGAAAGAAGTGTTCAATGCGCGTAGTCGTTAGAAAAGCAGGATTAAAGTTGTGGCGCTATGAGTTCGAATCCTGGTGGAACCAATTTTTGAGTTTTTCTGGAGTTTTTCGTTCGCTGCGTTTTGTCTTACCGGGCCGGCCCAACAAGGGGGCTGCGTGTGCGCCAGAAACCTGTTCGGGCGCAGAAGGCGCCGAACAGGAGCTCTCTGAGGGGTACGCGTGTGTGCGCTAGCGCGAGACCAGAGCACGGGAATAGTAGAAGTGGCTTGCGGCGTCTATATCTCGCCTTCAGCGAGTTGGATGGATATCTCGCTGAAGGGTAAACCATAATCAGCCCGGCCCATTCACGCATATAGTTAAGGATTAAGGAAAAAGAGAAATGAAAACAAAGCGTGGTGGCCAATCAAAGCATGGTCTTCAGGTTGATAGGAGCACTGCAAGCCACTTATCTAGGATAAGGTTGGTGATTCACAAGAGGGGGGGGGGGGGGCACTATTTAAGTCGAAACGAGTGGGGTTTCCATTGTTTTCTTCTCCTTTTTTCAGGTTTTTTCCCACCGGTTTATCTCCAATTTTTCTCTGTTTTCATTTGATTTTTTCTTTTCTTTTCTTTTTCGTTGTTATTATTTCATTTTCTTTCACAGTTTTCCTTAGGTTTTTTCCTTTTTTGCTATTTTCTCCGATTTTTCCTTTCTTTCTCATTTTTAATGTTTTCTATTTTTTTGTTTCTTTTTTTATTTGGTTTTATTTTTTCTTCTCCTTTCTAGTTTTTCTTTTTCTTATTGTATTTTTTGTTTTAAGCTTCACTCTAATTTTTTTGTATATGTCAAAACTATTTTTCTAATACACTTTAAACATTTTTCATCACAAAATTACCATTTTTAATACATCATCAATATGTATACCCTAAATTTTTTCAAAATAAAAAAATGCTCGATTAACATTTTTAAAATATAAGATTAACATTTTCTGAATACATGGTCAACAAATTTTCTACACATTTTAAAAATGCTTGATTAAGAGATTCCAAATAAAAGGACTAACATTTTTTGAATACATGTTCAACTTTTTTTTCTATATACATTTAACATTTTTCAAACGCTATATTAATATTATTCAAACATTTTTTCAACTTTTTTTTTCAAATACTTGATAACCACTTTCATATACATGATGAATTTCTTTCATCATATTTTAATACATGGTAAATATTTTTCCTATATATATTTAAGATTCCTCGAATGCCTCATTAACATTTTTCAAATATTTGTTTAACATTTTTTTTATCAAAATCTTAATTAACATTTTGATATACGTGATCAACAATTTTTCTATACACATTGAATATTTTATGGACCCTTGATTAACATTTTTCAAATACTTGTCAAACATTTCTTTCAAATGCTTGATTAGCATAATTGTTTTTATATATCTTCGATAATTTCTTCTTTACACTTTCAACATATTCCGAATGCTCGTTCAATCTATCGCAAAGACTTGTTCAACAATTTCCAAATATGTCTTCTAAAGATTTATATCACATACATAATATTTTAAAGCAAAAAAACAAGAGAATAAAGAGGCTGTGGCCTCCCGCTCTCCTAGTCTGGCCCATCCCGCTCGCTCCTTCAAGCGAGTCAGAAACCAGACACCCTGAAAAACTGGACCAGGCTAGCTTCATAAGGATGGTCATCACACTATGGTCTATATGGTTTGCGAGGAGAAAGGCTATCTATGAATCTATATTCCAGAACCCCCAGCAAACGACTTATTTTATAAATAATTACATCGATGAGCTGGGTCACCTAGTTGTTGGACGAGTGCACGAACACTCTGTACCTGCACCACCACAACCGAAACGGTGGCTTCCTCCTCCTACAGGCACTGCAAAAATTAATGTTGACGGGGCTGTGGTTCGCTCACAGAGAGGAGGAGCGGTTGCTGCCTTTTGCCGTGACCAGGATGGGCACTATCTGGGCTCCTCGGCGATGGTTTACTATGGTATCACGGACCCCCTAACCCTGGAGACATATGCATGCCGGGAAGCTCTTGCTCTGGCAGATGACCTAGGACAACAGAAGATTCACGTGGCATCGGACTGCCAAGCTTCGTTGGTGCATGAAATAATGAACCATTGTAATAGTTTTATTACTTGCTCTTTTGTTTTCGAACGTAGGAACTTCAACTTTGAAGCTCATAATCTCGCCAAATTTGCTTGTAACCTAGATATAGGTAGACATGTTTGGTTGGGCAATCCTCATGACCCCGATCTTGTACCTATGACAATTGCTTCTGAATAAATAAAGCAGGCGAGATTTCTCAAAAAAAAAAAAGAAACCAGACACCCTTTTGTTTCGTTTCTTTTATATTTTATTATTGTTTTTTCTTCCATGTTCTTATTTTTCTTACTGAAATTCTTCAGAATTTCAAAAAAGTTCAATTATTTTTTTAAAATGTAAATTTATAAAAATGTTCCAGAAATAATAAAATGTTCATGGAATTAAAAAAAGTTTATGATTTCAAAATAACATTCACGCATTCAAGAAGTACTCATGAATTTTAAAAAATTGTTCCAAAAAATGTTCCTGATCTTTTTTAAACGTACACAAAAAACAAGGAAATGATCATGAATCAGAAATGAGGTTCATGGATTGAATAAATGTTCGCTAATTCAAAAATATCCATGCATTTGATAAATTTCCATACATTTAAAAAATGTTCGTCAAACAATAAATGTTCAATAATTAAAAAAATATCATAGATTAAAAATATTAGCTTATTCTAAAAATATCATAGATTAAATAAAATGTTCATGAACCGGAGAACACTTTTTTAACATGAATTGGAATTTTTTTTCATGATTTAAAAAAATCACGGATTGGTAAAAAATGTTGGGAAATTTTTATAAAAAGGTAAAATAGAAAAAGTAAAGTAAAAGATGAAGAAAAATGAAAACAAAATGAAAATAAAAAAATAAATAGATACTGAAATTGAAAGATAAAGGATAAAACACCAAAAGAAATAACTATAAAAGAGGAAAAAAACAGTTTGGAAACATTCTAGAACTTTCCCAAAACCGACCATGAGCTATTTGGGTCGGCCACTTGTACGCAGTGGAGGGAGCTAGGCGGTACGCGTATGCTCACTCGCGTCCTACGTGCGGAATAGTAGAAGCGCCTTTGTCGGGAGAGCAATTAGCTGAGGCGTACTCGTTGTGGGGCTCTTGCAAGGGTCACTTTTGGTGGGCCAAGAGCGCACTCTCAGCCAGCTTCACGTGTCGCGTGTTGGCACTGCCTCGAGTGTTTTTTATTTTTATATGTGTTTTTGGATTTTAGATTTTTTAATTATATTTAGTTTTTCAGTTTGGCTCGATATTCCCTAGATTTTTTAACAAAAACACTTTTTGGAAAAATATTATGTGAAAAAACAGGCTTCTTTTCTTTTTCTTTCGTGGGAGGCACGAATTTACTTCTCGTGAAGGCACAGATTTGCTCCAGTGAAAGGCACAGTTGTGCCTCTCGAAAAAGAAAAACAACGTGCTTTTTTTGCTTTCATGAGAGGCTCGAATTTACTTCTCGTGGAGGCACAGATATCCTCCCATGACTGTGCCTCTTGAGAAAACACGCTTTTTTTTTCTTCCGCGAGAGGCAAAAATTTACTTCTCAAGGAGGCACAGATTTGCTTTCGTGACCGTACCTCTCGGAAAACGAAAAAATTATGTTTTTTAGGCTTTCGCGAGAGGCACAAATTTGCTTCCGAGAGGAACAAATGCACCTTCGGGAAAAGAAAAAACATGTTTTATTGTTTCCGCGACAGACACACTTTAACTTCACGTGGTGGCACAGATTTGCTTCCGCAAGAGGCACAATTGTTCATCTCAGAAAAGAAAAAAACATTTTTTTTTCTTTCATGAGAGGTACAGATTTACTTCTCGTGGAGGAATAGATTTGTTTCTGTGAACCGTGTCACTCAAAAAAGGATCCATGAAATGCACAGATTTGCTTCTTGTGGAGGCACAATTTTCTTTCACGAGAGACACAGTTGCGCCTCTTTGGGAAAGGAAAAAAAATGTGGAAAAAACCGTGTTTTTGGTTCGGTTTTTTTGTCTAGTTTGTTCTGTAAACAAAAGTTCGTCAAAACCTATAAACATAGGACCTAGACATCGATGCGAGGAACCCAACAGTGGAAATGGTTTGGGATTTGGACGGATGGTTTAAGAGATAAAATGCTATGAATAAAACAAATATACGAAAAAAAGAATACTCTTAGGTTGTGACAAGTGGCACACATGCAAGGCGTCACTTGTCACAACCTGGGGAGGTGGGAATGACCTTAGGAATACTCATAATTTCATTTTTCAAAGATTCATAAAAAAATATACTAAATTTATCTTCATCCCAAAGCTTAGTATTTGGTTTCCAAAGATCACTAATAAAAGTAGGACAAGGACCCTCCAAATTAGGTTTAAGATGTTCATGAATATTGGGCCAATCTTTGCCCCAAGGAGTAGTCCAAATGTAAGAATTACCTTTAGCTATTTCAAGTTAACTGGCCCTTAACATGGAAGGAAGTATTTTTATAAAAGAACTCCAAAAGGAAGACTTAGGAACATACCTACTAGGCTTCCAAATCAAAGAGTTATGAAAATATTGATCTCTAAGAACACTAGTAACTTAGGGCTCTTAATGATTCTCCAAGCCATCATAGATACCATGGTCTTGTTCATAAGTGATAAATCTCTTACGTATAACCCACCTTCATGCATAGGTTTACAAATATCATCCCATGATTTAAAACAAACAAGTTTGGAGCTCTCATCACTATTATTCCCCGTCCACCAAAATTTCCTAACAATAGAAGTAAGCTTCTTGATAGTAGTTTTACTCAGGAGAATATTTGACATGTAAAACAGGTAAAGATGCAAACACAAATTTGATAAGAGTAAGTCTACCTACATGAGAGAGCCTATTATACTTGTAACAGTTAAGCTTAGCCTTAAACTTATCAATAATGAAAATATAAGCAGCGGCTCTATTCCCGCCAGGAAGGATGAGAGGGTGACCAAGGTGAGTAGTATTGTGATTCATGTCAGGAGCAGGAGAAATATTCTTAATAGAGTTCCTAAGAGCATCATCAATGTGCTTGCTAATATAGCAGATTTGCTCCAATTAGGAGTTTGACCAGGAGCAACACAAAACTGATCAATAATGCAAGCAATAGTATTAGCATCCAAATTATAATCTCTCCCACAAACGATAAGATCATTAGCAAACATTAAAGAATGAATGGCAGTACAAGATGGACCCAGTTGTATGCTACTCAAGAGATTTGTATTGAAAGCATCCTGCATCGGAAGCGGCAATTCATTGACATCAAGAATAAAAGGATATGGCGATAGAGGACTGATACGTCTCCAACGTATCTATAATTTTTGATTGTTCCATGCTATTATATTATCTGTTTTGGATGTTTAATGTGCTTTATTATGCACATTTATATTATTTTTGGGACTAACCTACTAATCGAAGGCCCAGTGCAAATTGCTGTTTTTTTTGCCTATTTCAGTGTTTCGCGAAAAAGGAATATCAAACGGAATCCAAACGGAATGAAACCTTCGGGAGGATCGTTTTTGGAACAAACACAATCCAGGAGACTTGGAGTGGACGTAAAGGAAGCAACGAGGCAGGGAGGCGCGCCCAGGGGGGGGGGGGGTAGGCGCCCCCCCACCCTCGTGGGCCCCTCGTAGCTCCACCGACCTACTTCTTTCGCCTATATATACTCTTATACCCTGAAAACATCCAGGGGAGCTGTCGGTGTGAAAACCGGCGGATCTCGAGTAGGGGGTCCCGAACTGTGCGTTTAGGCGGATGGTAACAGGAGACAAGGGACACGATGTTTTTACCCAGGTTCGGGCCCTCTCGATGGAGGTAAAACCCTACTCCTGCTTGATTAATATTGATGATATGGGTAGTACAAGAGTAGATCTACCACGAGATCGTAGAGGCTAAACCCTAGAAGCTAGCCTATGGTATGATTGTTGTTCGTCCCTACGGACTAAAACCCTCCGGTTTATATAGAAACCGAAGAGGGTTAGGGTTACACAGTCGATTACAATGGTAGGAGATCTACATATCCGTATCGCCAAGCTTGCCTTCCACGCCAAGGAAAGTCCCATCCGGACACGGGACGAAGTCTTCAATCTTGTATCTTCATAGTCTAGGAGTCCGCCAAAGATGATAGTTCGCTATTCGGACACCCGCTAATCCAGACTCCTCAAGAGCCCCTGAACCAGGCTTCAATGACGACGAGTCCGGCGCGCATATTGTCTTCGGCATTGCAAGGCGGGTTCCTCCTTCGAATCCTTCATAGAATATTTTGAACACCAGGATAGTGTCCGGCTCTGCAAAACAAGTTCCACATACCACCGTAGAGAGAATAATCTTTACACAGATCTGCTGACGTATTCCGCGGCGTGACATCACACCACGGCCAGGCCTTTATTCGAATCGTTTTTACTGTCCCACCTCGGCGCGTATAGCGAGGCGGTTTCCCTGGGACGTCTTATCAAATCGGAGATCGTGCCCCCTTATTCCGGGATTCTCATCAATACGGGCGTGGGTAACCCAACCGCACCATTGATTACGGCGCTTGGGAGATAAGCGAGTTTTACCAGGCTGGTGGGACACGTAGCTTCGCCCGTCCATATAAGGGGATAAGGATCCACCTTTTTACCCACGCCTTCTTCCTCCTTTGCTTATCCATTTCCGCGCACTCGAGCTCCAGCGCCCAAGTCCGCACATCCCTCCTCAACCTTCTCCAGCCATGTCCGGAGCGGGAGGCAAGTGGATGGTCTCCTCCGTTACGGAGGGGCAAGTAAAAAAGCTGCGGAAGGCCGGATACTTGTCCGGCGACATCGCGCATCGGCTCCCCGATGAGGGGCAGCTCATCCCCACCCCCAGGCCCCATGAGAGGGTGGTGTTCCTCACCCACTTCCTCCGCGGACTGGGTTTTCCACTTCACCCATTTGTCCGGGGCCTCATGTTCTACTACGGCCTAGATTTCCACGATCTGGCCCCGAATTTCATCCTCAACATCTCGGCATTCATCGTCGTGTGTGAGGCCTTTCTCCGCATCCATCCCCACTTCGGCTTATGGCTGAAGACCTTCAATGTCAAGCCGAAGGTAGTGGGCGGCCGCCAAGCGGAGTGCGGAGGCGCCATGGTTGGCAAGATGGCCAACGTCCTGTGGCTCGAGGGCTCCTTTGTGGAGACCGTGAAGGGGTGGCAATCGGGGTGGTTCTACATCACCGAGCCGCGCGACCCTAAATGGGCAGCGGCCCCCGAATTTCGGTCTGGTTTCCCTACACGGCTCACCTCTTGGAAAGAGACGGGCCTGACGTGGGGTAATCCGGAAGAGCTGACCGGACTCCAAACCTGCATGCAAACCCTGGTGAACAAGAATCTCAGGCTTGTCAACGTAGTCCAGGTTATGCTCATCCGCCGGATCCTCCCATGCCAACAACGGGCCTTCAAATTGTGGGAGTTCGATCCGGCACAGCACCAAACTCTGAAAAGGCTCTTCGACACTACGTACGAAGATGCCTGGAAGGTGTTGTTCAAGGGCGCCGAGGCTCCCACATCCGCTACCGAAGATCGCGGATTTAGCTCGCAGCGTCAAGCTACCGAGGTAAGCTATTTTATCCTTTACGGGACTCTTGTTTTTCATAGTTTGACTCTATGCGGGATCTAAACTCACTTTCCTTTGACAGGACTGGCAGAACACGTCCGGGCAGGTTAACTGTCCGGCTCCCTTGCCAGAAGACCCAGCGGACGCCCGCTTGACGGGGCTGCTGGTTCCGGCACCTCACGTGGTGCCGGAGAAGAAGGCCAAGAAGAAGGCCACGGGAACTCGAAGGAGTGCCCGGCGCCCGGCGTTGTCGGAATCATCGTCCGACGACTCTGAGGCGGAATCCTCCCGTGAAAACAAGGAGGAGGAAAAAGAAGCCCCTCCCCTAGCAGGGGGAGAGAAGAAAAGGAAGGCCGCCCCAACTGGGGAGGCCGGAGGGTCCAAGAAGGGAAGGACCCTGCCTCCGGACTTCTCCACCAACGCCGACGACGGCGAAGAGGAGTGGCCATCAAGGGCGAAGTCGTAAGTGTCTGGATTCCGGAATAACTCATGGCTTTTCATTTGTCACATAGTATCTCCTAACGCCGAATACAACTATGCAGCCCGCCCAAGGAAGAGCTGGCCGCTTCGTCGAGCGGGTCCCTGGATCCGTCGGATGTGGAAAGCACTTCACTTCCGGCCGCCTCTTCTCCTCGCGCCGCCAACGGCGCCAAGGTGGGGCCCCAAGAGGGGCCCGGTCAGGAGGAGGTGGCCCAAGAGGTGCCGCAAAGCAACCTCCCGGACTCCAGGCGTGAAGGGGATGAAACCCCCAAGGGCTCTAAGTCCGACCCTGGTCCGGACTCCGTCATCGAACCTTCAGTGGTTCCGAAGTCCGGCAGGCGGCCCCTTCGTAAGAAGGGCAAGACTGCGACGCCAGTGTCCTCCGTCCAACCGGAGGCGCCGGATAGCTTGCTGGAGGCGCTTAACGGCGCCTCCATCGACGAGGAGCACCACACTATTATGAGTGTGGTGATCTAGAAAGTTCAGTCCGCCAAGAGCGGACTGACTGAAGCCTGCAACAGCCTTCTAATAGGCTTTGAGGTAAGTTTTTAAGATATGTAAGAAGATTACCGCATAGACAGTAGCCCCTGATGCTTAGTTCGGTGTTCGGAAAGAAAAGCCGAACGGAGGATCTAAAAAGATATACGCAGGAGTCTAACATAAGTATGTCAATATGGGAATGCAGGCTGCGCTGCTGACCTCTGCCGCACTGACTACGGAGGTCAATGCATTGAAGGAGAGCCTCGAGCGGTCCGAGAACGAGCTCGGCCTTGCCAAGAAGCAGCTCGAGGACAAGGAAGGTAAGTAATACCTTATGGGATTATATATATAAGAAATGTGGTTGCAAAAAATAACAGGAATAACGTGGGTACTGCAGGGGCCACGAACGAGGTGGCGACCCTGAAGGAAGCGGTGTCCGCGGCCGAAAACAAAGCGGCCGCGGAGCGCACCGAGCGAGAGAAGCAGGAGGCGCGGGTGGCGGAGGTGCGGCAAGAGCTCCAGGCTCTCGTGGAAAAACACGAGAGTTTGGAGCGTGACTCGAAGACTCGAGAGTCCGAGCTTGCCTCGGCCCTTGAGAGTGCCAAAGCCGCTAAGGCCGAAGCCCAAAAAGCCCTCCAGGAGATTGAGGCGATAAAGAAGATAGCGGCGGGTAAGGCATTCTTTATGCAAAGCAAGCACGTGAAAGTCAATTATCTGTTACTTACCCGAATCCGGAGCTCTCCAGGAGCCTTCGCAGATCTGCCCCGCAGTGTGTCCGATGCCGCCGCGTTCTACCGAGCCGAAGAAGGGAGCTCGACGGAGAAGGTGTTCTGGTCTCAGTATGCTGAGGCCGGACACCCGGTGCCCTTGAGCGACCAAATTAAGCAAAGGTCGAGCTCCACAAGGTCGCCGAACAGGTCATGAAGGGCCTCATAGTTCGGTGTGGCCTAAGGAAGCCATGCACAGGAGCTACTTCGGGCTAGTGTGGCGGCTGGTGGACGCCTGTCAATGGATTGAAGTCATCAAGCGCTCCGTCTGCATTGAAGGTGCCCGTAGGGCCCTTGCCCGTGCTAAGGTGCACTGGGGCAAGCTGGATGCTGAGAAGCTTGTGACAGACGGACCACCGCCGGGCAAGGAGTATCGCAAGCCCGAGATGTATTATGAGGGCGTCCTGAAGGGTGCCCGCCTTATAGCGGGTGAATGCTCCAAAGATGTAATTTTTGAGTAGACTCGCATTTGTTATCCTGTACGCTGAAAACTTGTTCATATGCGCTAAGCAACGCTTTTGAATTTAAAATATTACCTTCTGTGCGGCCGTTTATCAAATTTGAGAGATGGCGAGTCGTTGGCTTCAGCCCCCATGCCACGAGTCTTTGGGGTGTTCGGGATTAACTTGAGCGCTCTTGTTCCCATTCTTGGGTCCTTGAGGAGGCGCTCAACGCAACGAACCAGGCAACAGGACTATAATGCTTGAACACTCTCACTTAGCCATAGAATTCTATAATTTTAAATTTCGGTGAAGCCCCTAGTATTCGGAAGACCGAGTTCGGGGCGCTATCCATGCCTAGGCCGGACAATGTCGACTCCTCGCTCTAAGCGGCATAAGTCTTTAGGGACTTGAAAAACCTCTGGAACAGCGACCGGCTCTCGCCCTATCATAACGGTCAGTTTTAGCTTTCTCCACTGAGGTGCTTAACCCAGCTCAACCGGGGCACAATCGCAGTGGTTCTCCTAGCGCTACCTTAGCCGATATAACGGAACGTAAGGTACCAAAACATGGGAGCCGGGCAAACCCAACTATTGACCCAAGACATGATTCGGAGCCTATGCATATAATGCTATAAGTTCGGGGTGCCGCACTTGTGAAAGTGTTCGGTCTTATCACACCATATTTTGGGGTACATAAGCCCCTGGTGTATTGGCCGTACCAAAGTGTACGGTTGCGCAATGTCATAAGTGAACATATATAAGAAAAAGGAATGCAATAATAGGCAAAAGCTATGTATTATTTATTCAAAAGGGACTGCAATGAAAGCAGAACGATACAAATTGTGCGGTAAGCAAGGAACGGGACTTTTGACATGTCCCCCTCCAGGGGTAAGCTTGCGGGTGTTGGAAATATGCCCTAGAGACAATAATAAATTAGTTATTATTATATTTCCTTGTTCATGATAATCGTTTATTATCCATGCTATAATTGTATTGATAGGAAACTCAGATACATGTGTGGATACATAGACAACACCAAGTCCCTAGTAAGCCTCTAGATGACTAGCTCGTTGATCAATAGATGGTTACAGTTTCCTGACCATGGACATTGGATGTCATTGATAACGGGATCACATCATTAGGAGAATGATGTGATGGACAAGACCCAATACTAAGCCTAGCACAAAGATCATAGTTCGTATGCTAAAGCTTTTCTAATGTCAAGTATCTTTTCCTTAGACCATGAGATTGTGAAACTCCTGGATACTGTAGGAATGCTTTGGGTGTACCAAACGTCACAACGTAACTGGGTGACTATAAAGGTGCATTACAGGTATCTCCAAAAGTGTCTGTTGGGTTGGCACGAATCGAGATTGAGATTTGTCACTCCGTGTAAACGGAGAGGTATCTCTGGGCCCACTCGGTAAGACATCATCATAATGTGCACAATGTGACCAAGGGGTTGATCACGGGATGATGTGTTACGGAACGAGTAAAGAGACTTGCCGGTAACGAGATTGAACAAGGTATCGTGATACCGACGATCGAATCTCGGGCAAGTACAATACCGCTAGACAAAGGGAATTGTATACGGATCGATTGAGTCCTTGACATCGTGGTTCATCCGATGAGATCATCGTGGAACATGTGGGAGTCAACATGGGTATCCAGATCCCGCTGTTGGTTATTGACCGGAGAACGTCTCGGTCATGTCTACATGTCTCCCGAACTCGTAGGGTCTACACTTAAGGTTCGATGGCGCTAGGGTTATAAAGGAAGTTTGTATGTGGTTACCGAATGTTGTTCGAGTCCCGGATGAGATCCGGGACGTCACGAGGAGTTCCGGAATGGTCCGGAGGTAAAGATTTATATATGGGAAGTCCTGTTTTGGTCACCGGAAAAGTTTGGGCGATATCAAGATGTGTCTGGGACCACGGGAGGGTCCCGAGGTCCACCAAGTGGGGCCACCTGCCCTGAAGGTTGCATGGGCCAAGTGTGGGAGGGTACCAGCCCCTAGGAGGGCTGGTGCGCTTCTAAAGGGCCCAAGGCGCAAGGGAGGCGGGAGGGGCAAACCCTAGTTCGAGATGGGCCTTAAGGCCCACCTAGTGGGAGCCTCCCTCTCCCCCTCTTGGCCGCCCCAAAACCCATCTAGGGCTGGCCGCCACCCCTAGGGGTGGAAACCCTAGAGGCGCAGCTCTCCCTTCCCCTATATATATGAGGCCTAGGGGCTGCCCATAACACACGAGAGCCTCTCCTCTCCAGCGCAGCCACCTCTCCTCCTCCTCCTCTCCCTTGGTGCTTGGCGAAGCCTGCGGGATTGCCACGCTCCTCCACCACCACCACACCGTTGTGCTGCTGCTGGATGGAGTCTTCCTCAACCTCTCCCTCTCTCCTTGCTGGATCAAGGCGTGGGAGACGCCACCGGCTGTCTCGTGTGTTGAACGCGGAGGTGCCGTCCGTTCGGCACTAGGATCTCCGGTGATTTGGATCACGACAGCACGACTCCTTCAACCCCGTTCTCATGAACGCTTCCGCTTAACGATCTACAAGGGTATGTAGATGCACTCTCCTTCCCTCGTTGCTAGTTTCTCCATAGATAGATCTTGGTGACACGTAGGAAAATTTTGAATTTCTGCTACGTTCCCCAACAGTGGTATCAGAGCTAGGTCTATTGCGTAGATTCTTTGCACGAGTAGAACACAAAGTAGTTGTGGGTGTTGATGATGTTCAATATGCTTACCGTTACTAGTCCAATCTTGTTTCGACGGTATTGTGGGATGAAGCGGCCCGGACCGACCTTACACGCATTTCCACGTGAGACAGTTCCACCGGTGACATGCACTTGGTGCATAAGGTGGCTAGCGGTGCCGTCTCTCCTACTTTAGTCGGAACGGATTCGATGAAAAGGGTCCTTATGAAGGGTAAATAGCAATTGGCATATCACGTTGTGGTTTTGCGTAGGTAAGAAACGTTCTTGCTAGAAACCCATAGCAGCCACGTAAAATATGCAAACAACAATTAGAAGACGTCTAACTTGTTTTTGCAGGGTATGCTATGTGATGTGATATGGCCAAGAAGAATGTGATGAATGATATGTGATGTATGATATTGATCATGTTCTTGTAATAGGATTCACGACTTGCATGTCGATGAGTATGACAACCGGCAGGAGCCATAGGAGTTGTCTTTATTTATTGTATGACCTGCGTGTCATTAAACAACGCCATGTAATTACTTTACTTTATTGCTAACCGGTAGCCATAGTAGTAAAAGTAATAGTTGGCGAGACAACTTCATGAAGACACGATGATGGAGATCATGGTGTCATGCCGGTGACGATGATGATCATGGAGCCCCGAAGATGGAGATCAATGGAGCTATATGATATTGGCCATATCATGTCACTACTATATAATTGCATGTGATGTTTATTATGTTTATGCATCTTGTTTACTTAGAACGACGGTAGTAAATAAGATGATCCCTTACAACAATTTCAAGAAGTGTTCTCCCCTAAGCATGCACCGTTGCTAAAGTTCGTCTTCTAAGCACCACGTGATGATCGGGTGTGATGGATTCTTACGTTCACATACAACGGGTGTAAGACAGATTTACACGCCAAACACTTGGGGTTAACTTGACGAGCCTAGCATGTATGCAGACATGGCCTCGGAACACGAGACCGAAGGTCGAGCATGAGTCGATAGTAGATACGATCAACATGAAGATGTTCACCGATGATGACTAGTCCGTCTCACGTGATGATCGGACACGGCCTAGTTGACTCGGATCATGTAATCACTTAGATGACCAGAGGGATGTCTATCTGAGTGGGAGTCCATAAGATGAACTTAATTATTCTGAACATAGTCAAAAGACCTTTTGCAAATTATGTCGTAAGCTCGCGCTTTAGTCTGTTTAGATATGTTCCTAGAGAAAATATAGTTGAGAGTTGACAGTAGCGATTATGCGGACAGTAGAAAGCTTATGTCCTTAATGCACCGCTCAGTGTGCTGAACCCCAAACGTCGTCTGTGGATGTTGCGAACATCGGACATACACGTTTTGATAACTACGTGATAGTTCATTTAAACGGTTTAGAGTTGAGGCACCAAAGACGTTTTCGAAATGTCACGGAACATATGAGATGTTTCGAGGGCTGAAATTGGGATTTCAGGCTCGTGCCCACGTCAAGAGGTATAAGACCTCCGACGATTTTCTTAGCCTGCAAACTAAGGGAGAAAAGCTCAATCGTTGAGCTTGTGCTCAGATTGTCAGAGTGCAACAATCACTTGAATCGAGTGGGAGTTGATCTTCCGGATGAGATAGTGAGGTTTCTCCAAAGACGGTGCCACCACGCTACTAGAGCTTCGTGATGAACTATAACATGTCAGGGATAGATATGATGATCCTTGAAGTGTTCACGATGTTTGACACCGTGAAAGTAGAAGTCAAGTAGAGCATCAATTGTTGATGGTTGGTAAAACCACTAGTTTCAAGAAGGGCAAGGGCAACAAGGGATACTTCATAAAACGGCAAAAAGCAGTTCTTTGCTCTAGTGAAGAAACCCAATGTTGAACCCAAACCCGAGACTAAGTGCTTCTGTAATAAGGGGAACAACCACTGGAGCAAAATTACCCTAGATACTTGGTAGATAAGAAGGCTGGCAAGGTCGATAGAAGTATATTGGATATACATTATGTTAATGTGTACTTTACTAGTACTCCTAGTAGCACCAGGGTATTAGATACCGTTCGGTTGCTAAGTGTTAGTAACTCGAAACAAAAGCTACGGAATAAACGGAAACTAGCTAAAGGTGAGCTGACGATACGTGTTGGAAGTGTTTCCAAGGTTGATGTGATCAAGCATCGCACGCTCCCTCTACCATCGAGATTGGAGTTAAACCTAAAATTATTATTTGGTGTTTGCGTTGAGCATAGACATGATTGGATTATGTCTATCGCAATACGGTTATTCATTTAAGGAGAATAATGGTTACTCTATTTATTTGAATAACACCTTCAATGGTCTTGCACCTAGAGAAATGGTTTATTGAATCTCGATCGTAGTGATACACATTTTCATGCCAAAAGATATAAGATAGTAATGATAGTATCACTTACTTGTGGCACTGCCATGTAAGTCATATTGGTGTAAAACGCATGAAGAAGCTCCATTTTGATGGATCTTTGGACTCACTCGTTTTGAAAAGTTTGAGAAATGCTATCCATGTATATTGGTTTATAATCATTAAGAAACTAAATGCAGATGGATAATTTGGACTAACTTGATTTTGAATCACTTGAGATATGCAAATCATACCACATGGGCAAGATGACCGAAAAGCCTCGGTTTCAAAGAAGATGGAACAAGATAGCAACTTGTTGGAAGTAACACATTTTGATATGTGCAGTCCAATGAGTCCGAGGCATGCAAAGTGAATATCGTTATGTTCTTACTTCACGAGATGATTCGAGTAGATGTTGAGTGTATTTATTTGATGAAACACAAGTCTGAATTATTGAATGGTTCAAGTAATTTCAGAGTGAAGTTTAAGATCTTCGTGACAAGAGGATAGAATATCTATGATATGATCATAGAGATGAATATCTGAGTTATGAGTTTTGGCACACAATTAAGACATTGTGGAAATTGTTTCACAATTAATACTGCCTGGAACACCATAGTTTGATGGTGTGTCCGAACATCATAGTTGCACCCTATTAGATATGGTGCGTACCACGATGTCTCTTATCGAATTACCACTATCGTTCATGGGTTAGGCATTAGAGACAACTGCACTCACTTTAATAGGGCACCACTAATTCCGTTGAGACGACACCGTTTGGAGAAACCTAAGTTGTCGTTTCTTGAAAGTTTGGGGCTGCGACGCTTATGTGAAAAAGTTTCAGGTTGATAAATTTGAACCCAAAGCGGATAAAATGCATCTTCATAGGACACCCAAAAACAGTTGGGTATACCTCCTAATTCAGATCCGAAAGCAATAGGGATTGTTTCTTGAATCGGGTCCTTTCTCGAGGAAAAGTTTGTCTCGGAAAGTTGAGTGGGAGGATGGTGGAGACTTGATGAGGTTATTGAACCGTCACTTCAACAAATGTGTAGCAGGCACGTGAAGTTGTTCCTGTGGCACCTACACCAATTGAAGTCGAAGCTTATGATAGTGATCATGAAGTTTTGGATCAAGTCACCATCGTACCTCGTAGGGTGACAAGGATGCGTCTTTGCTTGAGTGGTACGGTGATCCTGTCTAGAAGGTCATGTTGCTAGACAACAATGAACCTACGAGCTATGGAGAAGCGATGGTGGGCCCAAATTCCGACAAATGGTTAGAAGCCATGAAATCTGAGATAGGATCCATGTATCATAACAAAGCATGGACTTTGGTGGACTTTCCCGATGATCGGCAAGCCATTGAAATAAATGGATCTTTAAGAAGAAGACGGACGTGGACGGTAATGTCACCGTCTATGAAGCTCGACTTGTGGCGAAGAGTTTTTCACAAGTTCAAGGAGTTGACTACGATGAGATTTTCTCATCCGTAGCGATGCTTAAGTCCGTTGGAATCATGTTAGCATTAGCTGCATTTATGAAATCTGGTAGATGGATGTCAAGACGAGTTTCCTTACCAGTTTACGTAAGGCAAGGTTGTATGTGATACAATCAGAAAAGTTTTTCGATCCTAAGGATGCTAAAAGGTATGCTAGCTCCAGCGATCCTTCTAAGGACTGGAGTAAGCATCTCGGAGTTGGAATGTGCGCTTTGATGAGATGATCAAAGATTTTGGGTTAATACAAAGTTTATGAGAAACTTGTATTTCCAAAGAAGTGAGTGGGAGCACTATAGAATTTCTGATGAGTATATGTTGTTGACATATTGTTGATCGAAATGATGTAGAATTTCTGGAAAGCATATAGGGTTATTTGAAAAGTGTTTTTAATAGAAAACCTGGAATAAGCTGCTTAAACATTGAGCATCAAGATCTATGAGGATAGATCGAAAATGCTAAATGATACTTTCAAATGAGCACATACCTTGACATGATCTTGAAGGTGTTCAAGATGGATCGATCAAAGAAGGAGTTCTTGCCGAGATGTAAGGTATGAAGTTAAGAGTTAAAGCTCGACCAAGGCGTAAAAGAGAGAAAGGTCGAAGGTCGCCCCTATGCTTCGTACATAGGCTCTATAGTATGCTATCTTGTGTACCGCACTGGAAGTGTGCCTTGCCATGAGTCGGTCAAGGGTACAAGAATGATCCAGAATGGATCATTGGACAATGATCAAAACTGTCCTTGGAGTAAATAAGGACATGTTTCTCGATTATGGAGGTGATAAAGAGATCGGCGTAAAGGGTTACGTCGATGCAAGCTTTAACACCTATCCGAGTGACTCTGAGTAGCAAACCGGAAACGTATAGTGGAGCAACCATTTGGAATAGCTCCAAGTGGAGCGTGGAAGCAGCATTTACAATATGACATAGAGAATTGTGAAGTACACACAGATCTGAAAGGTTCAGACCCGTTGACTAAAACCTCTCTCACAAGCAAAACATGATCAAACCTCACAACTCATTGAGTCTTAATCACATGATGATGTGAACTAGTTTACAGACAATAGTAAACTCTTTGGATGTTGGTCACATGGCGATGTGACCTATCAGTGTTGATCACATGGCGATGTGAACTAGATTATTGACTCTAGTGCAAGTGGGAGACTGTTGGAAATATGCCCTAGAGACAATAATAAATTAGTTATTATTATATTTCCTTGTTCATGATAATCGCTTATTATCCATGCTATAATTGTATTGATAGGAAACTCAGATACATGTGTGGATACATAGACAACACCAAGTCCCTAGTAAGCCTCTAGATGACTAGCTCGTTGATCAATAGATGGTTACAGTTTCCTGACCATGGACATTGGATGTCATTGATAACGGGATCACATCATTAGGAGAATGATGTGATGGACAAGACCCAATACTAAGCCTAGCACAAAGATCGTAGTTCGTATGCTAAAGCTTTTCTAATGTCAAGTATCTTTTCCTTAGACCATGAGATTGTGCAACTCCCGGATCTTGTAGGAATGCTTTGGGTGTACCAAAGCGTCACAACGAATCGGGTGACTATAAAGGTGCATTACAGGTATCTCCAAAAGTGTCATTGGGTTGGCACGAATCGAGATTGGGATTTGTCACTCCGTAAACGGAGAGGTATCTCTGGGCCCACTCGGTAAGACATCATCATAATGTGCACAATGTGACCAAGGGGTTGATCACGGGATGATGTGTTACGGAACGAGTAAAGAGACTTGCCGTAACGAGATTGAACAAGGTATCGAGGATACCGACGATCGAATCTCGGGCAAGTACAATACCGCTAGACAAAGGGAATTGTATACGGGATTGATTGAGTCCTTGACATCGTGGTTCATCCGATGAGATCATCGTGGAACATGTGGGAGCCAACATGGGTATCCAGATCCCGCTGTTGGTTATTGACCGGAGAACGTCTCGGTCATGTCTACATGTCTCCCGAACCCGTAGGGTCTACACACTTAAGGTTCGATGGCGCTTAGGGTTATAAAGGAAGTTTGTATGTGGTTACCGAATGTTGTTGAGTCTCGGATGAGATCCGGGGCGTCACGAGGAGTTAGGAATGGTCCGGAGGTAAAGATTTATATATCCCGGAAGTCCTGTTTTGGTCACCGGAAAAGTTTGAGCGATATCGATGTAATGTCGGGACCACGGGAGGGTCCCGAGGTCCACCAAGTGGGGCCACCTGCCCCGAGAAGGTTGCGTGAGCCAAGTGTGGGAGGGGACCAGCCCCTAGGAGGGCTGGTGCGCCCCCCACAAGGGGCCCAAGGCGCAAGGGAGACTGGGAGGGGGCAAACCCTAGTTCAGATGGGCCTTAAGGCCCACCTAGTGGGCGCCTCCCCTCTCCCCCCTCTTGGCCGCCCCCCAAAACCCATCTAGGGCTGGCCGCCACCCCTAGGGGGTGGAAACCCTAGAGGGGGCGCAGCCCTCCCCGTCCCCTATATATATGAGGCCTAGGGGCTGCCCATAACACACGAGAGCCTCTCCCTCTCCAGCGCAGCCCCCTCTCCTCCTCCTCCTCTCCCTTGGTGCTTGGCGAAGCCCTGCGGGATTGCCACGCTCCTCCACCACCACCACGCCGTTGTGCTGCTGCTGGATGGAGTCTTCCTCAACCTCTCCCTCTCTCCTTGCTGGATCAAGGCGTCGGAGATGTCACCGGGCTGTCTGCGTGTGTTGAACGCGGAGGTGCCGTCCGTTCGGCACTAGGATCTCCGGTGATTTGGATCACGACAATCTGACTCCTTCAACCCCGTTCTCATGAACGCTTCCGCTTAACGATCTACAAGGGTATGTAGATGCACTCTCCTTCCCTCGTTGCTAGTTTCTCCATAGATAGATCTTGGTGACACGTAGGAAAATTTTGAATTTCTGCTACGTTCCCCAACAGCGGGATGGTATGTAAAACAGGTATACTGCTCGTAATAGAGACCACCTGGACACTCGACGTAGCTTTCTTCTTCCCTGGCTGTTGCATCGTGTGTTCGGCGATTCTAATGCCGGACAGGGCTTCGGGAGAACGGAGTCCTGAAAGTAAGAAAAAAAATAAGAAAAAGGAATGACACAATCGGGAGCCCCTAGTGCGGTTAAGCCGCATGCTGGGCATGCCGTGGTCGTGCCCCTCCCCCTATGCCCATGGTATTTCCAGAGCGTAGTTATGTACGCCAGAGTAATCGGGTTTCGCAATTTCGCGAGGGTTGGGGTTGGGGCCGCATTGCTACGCGTGCTCGGAACGCGCCAGGCGGTCTTGTTGTAGGTTACTCCGGGCGCGCTTGACGGTGTCCGGACATTTAATAGCCGGACTCGAGAATTGCCTTGAGAGGCTGCTTTGCATTTCTGCCGCGAGGGCCGCCGTATGCTCCTCCGTTCGGAGAGAGCGTTCGGTGTTTCCATTGACCGCAATTACTCCTCGAGGGCCTGGCATCTTGAGCTTGAGGTACACGTAGTGCGGCACCGCATTGAACTTTGCGAATGCGGTTCGTCCGAGCAGTGCGTGATAGCCGCTGCGGAACGGGACTATGTCGAAGATTAATTCCTTGCTTCGGAAGTTATCCGGGGATCCGAAGACCACTTCAAGTGTAACTGAGCCTGTACAGTTGGCCTCTACACCTGATATGACTCCTGTAAAGGTCGTCTTTGTGGGTTTAATCCTTGAGGGGTCTATGCCCATTTTGGCGACCGTATCCGATAAAGCAGGTTCAGGCTGCTGCCGTCCATCAGGACTCTAGTGAGGTGAAAGCCGTCAATGATTGGGTCTAGAACCAATGCGGCGAATCCGCCGTGACGGATGCTAGTGGGGTGGTCCCTTCGATCAAAAGTGATCGGGCAGGAGGACCATGGGTTGAACTTTGGGGCAACTGGCTCCATCGCATATACGTCCCTTAGTGCACGCTTCCGCTCCCTTTTGGGTATGTGGGTTGCATATATCATGTTCACCGTCTGCACTTGTTGGGGGAAACCCTTCTGTCCTCTATTGTTCGGCGGCCGGGGCTCCTCCTCGTCATCGCTATGCAGCCCCTTGTCGTTGTTTTCGGCATTTAACTTGCCTGCCTGCTTGAACACCCAACAATCCCTGTTGGTGTGGTTGGCTGGTTTTTCAGGGGTGCCATGTATCTGGCACGAGCGATCGAGTATTCGGTCCAAATTGGATGGGCCCTGGGTATTTCTTTTGAATGACTTTTTCCGCTGACCGGGTTTAGAGCCTCTGAATCTGGCATTGACTACCGTATCCTCAGCATTATCGCCGTTAATGCGGCGCTTGTGCTTGTTGCGACGCGACCTGCCATTGCTGTCCTTGGTATCCGAACTACCAGGGTTTTTGGTCAAGTTGTTACTACGAGCTAGCCAGCTGTCCTCTCCCGCTCAAAAGCGGGTCATGAGTGTGGTGAGGGCTGCCATGGATTTCGGCTTTTCCTGTCCTAGGTGCCGGGCTAGCCACTCGTCGCGGATGTTGTGTTTGAAGGCTGCTAGTGCCTCTGCATCCGGACAGTCGACGATTTGATTTTTCTTTGTTAGGAACCGTGTCCAGAATTGTCTGGCCGATTCTTCTGGCTGCTGAATTATATGGCTAAGGTCATCGGCGTCTGGTGGTCGCACATATGTGCCCTGGAAGTTATCAAGGAATGCGGCTTCCAGGTCTTCCCAACAACCAATTGACTCTGCTGGCATGCTGTTAAGCCAATGCCGAGCTGGTCCTTTAAGCTTGAGTGGGAGGTATTTGATGGCGTGTAGATCGTCACCGCGGGCCATGTGGATATGTAGGAGATAGTCCTCGATCCAAACCGCGGGATCTGTTGTGCCATCGTATGATTCAATGTTTACGGGTTTGAAACCCTCAGGGATTTGATGATCCATTACTTCATCTGTGAAGCATAGTGGGTGTGCGGCGCCTTTGTATTGGGCTATATCACGACGCAGCTCAAATGAGCTTTGTCTACTGTATTCGGCCCGGCCGGAATTGTTGTATCCGGCGTGACGGCTATCATCACGTGTCATGGGGCGCCCACGCGATCCGTAGATCGATCTTGTTTGCCTTGCCTTGTCCTCCAATATATCTCGCAGGTCAGGCGCATTTCCCTGTGCCTTGGTACTTTTTGAGCGGCGCCGGGGTGCGGCTTGAGTGGAGGGCCGAGAGGCCTCTCTGTCGCGGCCACGGGGTGGCCGGTCGGCCGCATCATTCCCTGGTGATGTAGGTTTGGGTGCTTCCTCCTCTAATCGGGGTAGCAACCTGCGTTTTGGGTAGCTCTTGGAGGGGCGTTCGAGTTCATACTCTTCGGCTGCAAGGACTTCAGTCCATCTGTCAGCTAGCAAGTCTTGGTCAGCTCTAAGCTGTTGCTGCTTTTTCTTGAGGCTGCTAGCCGTGGCCATAAGCCTGCGTTTGAAATGCTCTTGTTCGACCGGATCCTCAGGCACGACAAATTCGTCGTCGTCGAGGCTTGCCTCGTCTTCGGAGGGAGGCATATAATTATCGTCCTCTACCTCTCATGCCGCTCTATCATGCGGGCTGGCTTCTCCATCCTCCCGTGCTGAATCCTCTTTGGAGGAGGTTGTCTTCGCACCTTTATCGCAGGGTGTTATTATCTCCCGTGCCGGAATCACCGTTTTTGTTGTGGCGGGATTTAGAGTGGCGCCGCTGACGCCGGCGCTTGGGCTGTTTCTTGGAGGGGTCATCCTCCGTTGTTCCATCGCCGTTCCCATCTTTTGGGATGTCCACCATATATATGTCGTATGACGAGGTGGCCTTCCAGTGCCCTGTAGGCGCTGGTTCTTGGTCGCCTCCGGCATCGTCGTCCATACCGTCGATGTCTTCGGAGTCAAAGTCGAGCATGTCGGTTAAATTATCGACAGTGGCTACAAAGTGGGTGGTGGGTGGGCGTTGAATTTCTTCGTTGTCCGTATCCCAACCTTCCTGGTCATAGTACGGCCAGGGCTCTCCTGATAAAGAGAGAGACTTTAGTGAGTTCAGGATGTCGCCGAAGGGCGAGTGCTGAAAGATGTCCGCGGCAGTGAACTCCATGACCGGCGCCCAATCGGATTCGATTGGCAGGGGCACGGAAAGTTCGGAGTCCGGAGTGGAGTCCGGCACCTTGGAGTCACGAGCTTCGCAAGGGACAGGGATGGTGTTCGGCTCCATCGCCGTAGAAATCACAGCCCCCGAGGATGTGTCTAGCCACTCGTCCTCGATCGGCGAGGTCGGCTTCGAACTAAGGGTCGGAGCGGACACTGGTGCGGCCTCCAGGGCACTGTTCGGCGGTAGAGCTAGATCGTGCCCATCGAAGCAGTGCGGCGCGCTCGGTTGTGGCTCGAATCCGTCGAAGATCAAGTCTCCGCGGATGTCGGCCGTGTAGTTCAAGCTCCCAAATCTGACCTGATGGCCAGGGGCGTAGCTTTCGATCTGCTCCAGATGGCCAAGCGAATTGGCCCGCAGTGCAAAGCCGCCGAATACGAAGATCTGTCCGGGGAGAAAAGTCTCACCCTGGACCACGTCGTTGTTGATGATCGAAGGAGCCATCGGGCCTAAAGGTGACGACACAGAGGAACTCTCAATGAAAGCACCAATGTCGGTGTCAAAACCGGCGGATCTCGGGTAGGGGTCCCGAACTGTGCGTCTAGGCGGATGGTAACAGGAGACAAGGGACACGATGTTTTTACCCAGGTTCAGGCCCTCTCGATGGAGGTAAAACCCTACTCCTGCTTGATTAATATTGATGATATGGGTAGTACAAGAGTAGATCTACCACGAGATCAGAGAGGCTAAACCCTAGAAGCTAGCCTATGGTATGATTGTTGTTCGTCCTACGGACTAAAACCCTCTGGTTTATATAGACACCAAAGAGGGTTAGGGTTACATAGAGTCGGTTACAATGGTAGGAGATCTACATATCAGTATCGCCAATCTTGCCTTCCACGCCAAAGAAAGTCCCATCCGGACACGGGACGAAGTCTTCAATCTTGTATCTTCATAGTCTAGGAGTCCGGCCAAAGATGATAGTTCGGCTATCCGGACACCCCCTAATCCAGAACTCCCTCAGGAGCCACGAAACCTATTTTCCACCACCGCAACCTTCTGTACCCGTGAGATCCCATCTTGGGGCCTTTTCCGGCGCTCCGCCGGAGGGGGAATCGATCACGGAGGGCTTCTACATCAACACCATAGCCTCTCCGATGATGTGTGAGTAGTTTACCACAGAACTTCGGGTCCATAGTTATTAGCTAGATGGCTTCTTCTCTCTCTTTGGATCTCAATACAAAGTTCTCCTCGATTCTCTTGGAGATCTATTTGATGTAATAATTTTTGCGGTGTCTTGTCGAGATTCGATGAATTGTGGGTTTATGATCAAGATTATCTATGAACAATATTTGATTCTTCTCTGAATTATTATATGCATGATTTGATATCTTTGCAAGTCTCTTCGAATTATCAGTTTGGTTTGGCCTACAAGATTGATCTTTTCTTGCAATGGGAGAAGTGCTTAGCTTTGGGTTCAATCTTGTGGTGTCCTTTCCTAGTGACAGCAGAGGCAACAAGGCACATATTGTATTGTTGCCATCAAGGATAAAAAGATGGGGTTTATATCATATTGCTTGAGTTTATCCCTCTACATCATGTCATCTTGCCTAATGCATTACTCTATTCTTATGAACTTAATACTCTAGATGCATGCTGGATAGCGGTCGATGTGTGGAGTAATAGTAGTAGATGCAGAATCATTTCGGTCTACTTGTCACGGACGTGATGCCTATATACATGATCATGCCTAGATATTCTCATAACTATGCGATTTTCTATCAATTGCTCGACAGTAATTTGTTCACCCACCGTAGAATTTGATATCTTGAGAGAAGCCACTAGTGAAACCTATGGCCTCCGGGTCTATTTTCCATCATATTAATCTCCCGCCTACATGTTATTTCTACCGCTGTTTATTTTGCAGTCTTTACTTTTCAATCTATACAACAAAAATACCAAAAATATTTATCTTATTATCTTTATCAGATCTCACTTTTGCATGTGGCCCTGAAGGGATTGACAACCCCTTTATCGCGTTGGTTGCAAGGTTCTTGATTGTTTGTGCAGGTACTAGGCGATTTGCGTGTAGTCTCCTACTGGATTGATACCTTGGTTCTCAAAAACCGAGGAAAATACTTACGCTACTTTGCAACATCACCCTTTCCTCTTCAAGGGAAAACCAACGCATGCTCAAGAGGTAGAAGAAGGATTTCTGGCGCCGTTGCCGGGGAGGCTTACGCCAAGTCAAGTCAAGATTTGATCTCCCGCCAACGTGCGATTTCTGGCGCCGTTGCAGGGGAGATCTACGCACAAGTCAAGACATACCAATTACTCATCACAAACTCTTATCCCTCGCATTACATTATTTTCCATTTGCCTCTCGTTTTCCTCTCCCCCACTTCACCTTTGCCTTTTTCTTCGCCCTCCTTCCGTTCGATCTTGTGTTACCATGTGCCTTCTTTTTGCCTGCATCTTCGGTTGCTAAAAGTTTATGGATCCTCATACCCTTGCTAATCTTTTTAAGAGATCCAATTATGATGAACCAATTTCTAGTGATTTGAGTGCACTAGATTATCTTTATGAGGTTTTGCTTGAAATTCGTGAATCTGAAAATTGTAATGAAGAAATTTATGAAGAGATTCGCGATAGCTCCTTGAATAAAGAGCATGATTGCAATGATTTTACTATAAATTCTCTTGATGTAAAGTGTGCTAATAATATGAAAACCCTAAGCTTGGGGATGCTAGTTTTGCTATGTCTACTACTTGTTGCAATGATCATGATTGCGGTGATTCTTCTTATGATCTTGAAAATTTATTTAACTCCCATGATGAATATGAGATTGATAATAGTGTTTGCAATAATATTGAAAGTGGGTTTGGAAGAGTGTCAACTTTAGATCCCACATAATTGGAGAATGTTCAATCTTATGGTATTTTTGATAAAAGTGGGTTTGGAGAGGTCATGACTTTAGTTAATGATAATCCCACTATTTTGGAAGAGTGTCAACTTCGCATGCATGTGGATCGTGTTGAGAATATGTTATGTGATAGCTATTTTTTTTGAATTTTCCTATGATCCTACACGTAATTACTATGAGAGAGGAAAATATGGTTGTAGAAATTTTTATCTTACTAAATTACCTCTCGTCATGTTGAGATTACTATCGTCTCCTTCTTCTTCCTTGCATATGCTAATTTTTGCTTGCTATGATAATTTGTTTGCTTATAAAATGCCTATGCATAGGAAGTATGTTAGACTTAGATGTGTTTATCACGTGTTTCCATGATGCTCTCTTTGTGCTTTAATTCTTGTCTTTGATGTGAGCATCATTAAAATTATCAATGCCTAGCTAGGGGCATTAAACAATAGCGCTTTTTGGGAGGCAACCCAATTTTATTTTTGTTCCTGTTTAGTAATAAATATTTCATCTAGCCTCTGGTTAGATGTGGTTTTATATTTTAGTTAGTGTTTGTGCCAAGTAAAACCTATAGGATCTTCTTGGGTGATAATTATTTGATCTTGCTGAAAAAGTCAGAAACTTTCTGCTCACGAAAACAATTGTTAAAAAATCACCAGAGAATGATAAAATACTGATTCCAATTGCAGTGGACCAATAAACAAATTATCTAGGTCTTCCTATTTTTTCAGATTTTTCTGAGTTACAGAAATTTGCGTTTGATACAGATTACTACAAACTGTTCTGTTTTTGACAGATTCTGTTTTTCGTGTGTTGTTTGCTTATTTTGATGAATCTATGGCTAGTATCGGGGGGTATGAACCATAGAGAAGTTGGAATACAGTAGGTTTAACACCAATATAAATAAATAATGAGTTCATTACAATACCTTAAAGTGGTGGTTTGTTTTCTTACCCTAACGGAGCTCATGATATTTTCTGTTGAGTTTTGTGTTGTGAAGTTTTCAAGTTTTGGGTAAAGATTTGATGGATTATGGAATAAGAAGTGGCAAGATCCTAAGCTTGGGGATGACCAAGGCACCCCAAGGTAAAATTCAAGGATAAACAAAAGTCTAAGCTTGGGGATGCCCCGGAAGGCATCCCCTCTTTCGTCTTCGTCTATCGGTAACTTTACTTGATGCTATATTTTTATTCACCACATGATATGTGTTTTGCTTGGAGCGTCTTGTATGATTTGAGTCTTTCCTTTTTAGTTTACCACAATCATCCTTGTTGGGCACACCTTTTGTAGAGACACACATGAATCGGAATTTATTAGAATACTCTATGTGCTTCACTTATATCTTTTGAGCTAGATAATTTTGCTCTAGTGCTTCGCTTATATATTTTAGAGCACGGTGGTGGTTTTATTTTATAGAAATTATTGATCTCTCATGCTTCACTTATATTATTTTGAGAGTCCTTTAGAACAGCATGGTAATTTACTTTGGCTATAAAATTAGTCCTAATATGATAGGCATCCAAGATGAGTATAATAAAAACTTTCATATAAAGCGCATCGAATACTATGAGAAGTTTGATACTTGATGATTGTTTTGAGATATAAAGATGGTGATATTAGAGTTGTGCTAGTTGAGTAATTGTGAATTTGAGAAATACTTGTGTTGAAGTTTGCAAGTCTCGTAGCATGCACGTATGGTAACCGTTGTGTGACAAATTTGAAACATGAGGTGTTCTTTGATTGTCATCCTTATGAGTGGCGGTCGGGGACGAGCGATGGTCTTTTCCTACCAATCTATCCCCTAGGAGCATGCGCGTAATGCTTGGTTTTTGATGACTTGTAGATTTTTGCAATAAGTATGTGAGTTCTTTATGACTAATGTTGAGTCCATGGAATATACGCACTCTCACCTTTCCATCATTTCTAGCCTCTTCGGTACCGTGCATTTCCCTTTCTCACCTTGAGAGTTGGTGCAAACTTCGCCGGTGCATCCAAACCCCATGATATGATACACTCTATCACACATAAACCTCCTTATATCTTCCTTAAAACAGCCACCATACCTACCTATTATGGCATTTCCATAGCCATTCCGAGATATATTGCCATGCAATTTTCCACCATTTTATTTATTATGACACGCTTCATCATTGTCATATTGCCTTTCATGATCATGTAGTTGACATCGTATTTGTGGCAAGGCCACCATGCATAATTTTTCATACATGTCACTCTTGTTTTATTACCCATCCTGATACACCACTGGAGGCACTCATATAGAGTCATATTTTGTTCTAGTATCGAGTTGTAATAATTGATTTGTAAATAAATAGAAGTGTGATGATCATCATTAATAGAGCATTGTCCCATAAAAAAGAGAAATGCCAAATAAAAAAAGAAAAGGCCAAATAAAAAAAGAAAAGGAAAGGCCAAAAAAAAAGAAGGCCCAAAAAAATAAAAAAATAAAATAAAAGAAAGGACAATGCTACTATCCTTTTTCCACACTTGTGCTTCAAAGTAGCACCATGATCTTTATGATAGAGAGTCTCTTATTTTGACACTTTCATATACTAGTGCGAATTTTTCATTATAGAACTTGGCTTGTATATTCCAACAATGGGCTTCCTCAAATGCCCTAGGTCTTCGTGAGCAAGCAAGGATGCACACCCACTTAGTTTCTTTTGTTGAGCTTTCATACATTTGTAGCTCTAGTGCATCCGTTGCATTGAAATCCCTACTCCTTGCATTGACATCAATTGATGGGCATCTCCCTAGCCCGTTGATTAGCCTCGTCAATGTGAGACTTTCTCCTTTTTTGTCTTCTCACACAACCCCCATCATTATATTCTATTCCACCCGTAGTGTTATGTGCATGGCTCACGCTCATGTATTGCGTGAAAATTGAAAAAGTTTGAGAAATACTAAAGTATGAAACAATTGCTTGGCTTGTCATCGGGGTTGTGCATGATGAGAGCATTTTTGTGTGACGAAAATGAAGCATGGCCAAACTATATGATTTTGTAGGGATGAGCTTTCTTTGGCTATGTTATTTTGAGAAGACATAGTTGCTTAATTAGTATGCTTGAAGTATTATTATTTTTATGTCAATATTAAACTTTTATCTTGAATCTTTCAGATCTGAACATTCATGCCAAAATAAAGAAAATTACACTGAAAATTATGTTAGGTAGCATTCCACATCAAAAATCCCGTTTTTATCATTTACCTACTCGAGGACGAGCAGGAATTAAGCTTGGGGATGCTTGATACGTCTCCAACGTATCTATAATTTTTGATTGTTCCATGCTATTATATTATGTGTTTTGGATGTTTAATGGGCTTTGTTATGCACTTTTATATTATTTTTGGGACTAACCTATTAACCGAAGGCCTAGTGCAAATTGCTGTTTTTTTTTGCCTATTTCAGTGTTTCGCACAAAAGGAATATCAAAACGGAATCCAAACGGAATGAAACCTTCGCGAGGATCGTTTTTGGAACAAACGCGATCCAGGAGACTTGGAGTGGACGTCAAGGAAGCAACAAGGTGGCCACAGGGCAGGGAGGCGTGCCCCCACCCTCGTGGGCCCCTTGTAGCTCCACCGACCTACTTCTTTCGCCTATATATACTCTTATACCCTGAAAACATCCAGGGGAGCCACAAAACCTATTTTCACCGTCGCAACCTTCTATACCCGTGAGATCCCATCTTGGGGCCTTTTCCGGCGCTCCGCCGGAGGGGGAATCGATCACGTAGGGCTTCTACATCAACACCATAGCCTCTCTGATGATGTGTGAGTAGTTTATCACAGATCTTCGGGTCCATAGTTATTAGCTAGATGGCTTCTTCTCTCCCTCTTTGGATCTCAATACAAAGTTCTCCTCGATTCTCTTGGAGATCTATTCGATGTAATACTTTTTGCGGTGTGTTTGTCGAGATCCGATGAATTGTGGATTTATGATCAAGATTATCTATGAACAATATTTGATTCTTCTCTGAATTCTTATATGCATGATTTGATATCTTTGCAAGTCCCTTTGAATTATCAGTTTGGTTTGGCCTACAAGATTGATCTTTCTTGAAATGGGAGAAGTGCTTAGCTTTGGGTTAAATCTTGCGGTGTCCTTTCCCAGTGACAGCAGGGGCAGCAAGGCACGTATTGTATTGTTGCCATCGAGGATAAAAAGATGGGGTTTATATCATATTGCTTGAGTTTATCCCTCTACATCATGTCATCTTGCCTAATGCGTTACTCTATTCTTATGAACTTAATACTCTAGATGCATGCTGGATAGCGGTCGATGTATGGAGTAATAGTAGTAGATGCAGAATCGTTTCGGTCTACTTGTCACGGACGTGATGCCTATATACATGATCATGCCTAGATATTCTCATTACTATGCGTTTTTCTATCAATTGCTCGACAGTAATTTGTTCATCCACCGTAGAATTTGCTATCTTGAGAAGCCACTAGTGAAACCTATGGCCCCCGGGTCTATTTTCCATCATATTAATCTCCCGCCTACGTGCTATTTCTGTCGCCGTTTATTTTGCAATCTTTACTTTTCAATCTATACAACAAAAATACCAAAAATATTTATCTTATTATCTTTATCAGATCTCACTTTTGCAAGTGGTCGTGAAGGGATTGACAACCCCTTTATCGCGTTGGTTGCAAGGTTCTTGCTTGTTTGTGCAGGTACTAGGCGATTTGCGTGTAGTCTCCTACTGGATTGATACCTTGGTTCTCAAAAACTGAGGGAAATACTTACACTACTTTGCTGCATCACCCTTTCCTCTTCAAGGGAAAACCAACGCATGCTCAGGAGGTAGAAGGAACAACCTTGTGAGATACCTCGAGATACTTTAAAGCTGCTAACAGGCTGCCCATTTATGTTATCAGAAAAAGTGGTAGAAGAAATGCATTTGATAATAAGATTGTCAAAATGATAATGTAGCCCTTTGCGAAGCAAGGCTCTCTTGATGAAACCCCATTCTATTCGATCAAAAGCTTTGGCAAGATCTACTTTAAGCATCAAAGCTTTATGTTTCCAAGAGCTAAGTTGGAAAGAATGAGTAATCTCATGAGAAACAGGAATATTATTAGAAATTCTTCTTCCTTGGATGAAAGCTTGTTGAGATTCATGAATGTAACCCGGAAGAAGATCTTTAAGCCCATTGACCAAAGTTTTAGTGATGCTTTTATACATTACATTACAAAGACTAATAGGCCAAAAATCTTGTCGGCTCTTAGCATTGTATTTATTAGGAATTAAAGTGATATAGGTTTTATTTAATTGAGGATGAAACTTACATGTGGTGTAGAATTCTTACACCAACTTTGTGACATCATCTCCAATCCACTTCCAAGCAGCAAGATAGAAAGCCACATTGAGCCCATCTGGTCCCGGAGAAGCATTCTTTTTCATTCCTTTGAGTACCTGCAAAGTTTCATCTTTACTTGGCATGGTTTACTACTAGAAAAACGGATATAGCTAATATGGACATTAATAGCACACCATGTATGTGGTGCGCGACTGCTATATGGACATTAATGACGCACCATGTATGTGGTGAGCCACTACTATATAGCAGTTGCACACCAGATATAGGTACGCCATTATTGACCATATTACTAATGGCACACCTGGTGTGTGGTGCGCCATTACTAGTTTTTTTAAAAAAATAAAAAAGTTGTTAGCAGTGGCGCACGGTGCGCATAGTGCGCCATTACTAGTTTTAACTAGTAATGGCGCACCACACCCACCATGCGCCACTGCTAACAATTTTTTTAATTTTTTTTCAAACTTAGTAATGGCGCACTTTGCATAGGTGCGCCATTACTATATCAAACTTAGTAATGGCGTACCTATACAAAGTGCGCCATTACTAACTTTGACCAAGGTTTGACCAAGTCATACACATAGTAATGGCGCATTTTATGAAGGTGCGCCATTACCCCGGTGGACCGCCTTTTTAGTTTAAAAAAAATAAAAGAAAATGATGGAAATGTCAAAAAAATAAAAGAAAATAAGTTTCCCATGTGATATGTGGTCTAGTTGTTGGGAAAATTTACAAATATGAATTTCGACTTTATTTGCAAAATCTCTCTGAAATTTAGTAAAATGGGCATAACTTTTGCATACGAACTCGGATTAAAAAGTTTTTTATATGAAAAATCATCTACTCGAAAAGTTACATCCGAATTCATCGGAGGGAACATCGTTGAAGATTTTTAGAATCCCCAAAAACCTAACAGAATAAAAAATACGGGGCTTTTAAGATCTAGAGGGAGGGAAATGGAAAAAAAAATCAAACTTAGTAATGGCTCACCTGTTGCTAGGTGCGCCACTAGTAACAGAAAAAAAATTGGTTTCGAATTTTTTTTGGAAAAAATGTTCAAAATATGATACGTAATATGACAGGGAAGTTTGAAATATTTTTTCAGAATTTCATCACACTCCTGAACATGAACAAAGTCCTAGACATCAACAATGTTTAATAGGATTGATATGATAGATATATCAACAAGTGCCTGTTAAGTGAGCTGGTGCTGGGGTTGGATAGAATTGCAAAGTTAAGCATGCTTGGGCTGGAATAGTGTGAGGATGAGTGACCTTCCGGGAAGTTTGACCACGGAGTACGATTTGACTTGAGGTTAAGCATATTGACCTGAGATTAAGCCATAGTGACCCGAGATTAAGAAAAAAACGAAAAAAAATTCTGAAAAAAATTTGGAAAAAAAATTTCTGAAAAAAAATTTGAAAAAAAAAATTGTTAGTGATGACGCACTTCTATGTGGTGCACCATTACTAAGTCAGATAGTAATGGCGCACTTGTAGGCATAGTAATGACGCACTATAGATGCACCATTACTATTTGTTACTAGTGGCGTGTTAATAGTGGCGCACCTATAGTGCGCCATTAATAGCAAAAACTGGTGCGCCACTAACAGCCTTTTTTCTAGTAGTGGTTGGACACTCTATCATATTATTCAAGTTATTATGGAGAGGAGGAAGAATATTTAGACTGAGATTACTGGAAGTAAAAACATCGGAAGAGTAATTAATTAAACAGGAAGCAATCTCATCAGAATTTTGAACCATTCTACTATTCTAATCTATGATCATACTAATTCTATTCTTCCTTCTCCTCTTAAGAGTAGAGTTATGAAAATAGTTATTATTCCTGTCTCCTTTGGTAGCCCAATGTCTTTTAGCCCTTTGGCTGTAGAATTCAGTTAATTTTGTCATGGTCTTTTCGTATTGATCCATAAGGCGAGCTTCCAAATTGTGATCCCGCAAATGAGTAGGATTAGGTTGTATCATTTCTAGCTCTTTGTGTATGGAATCCAATTGCTGCTTTAAAGGTCTCTTACTTCTTCTCCATTTCTTTAAGGTACCTGCAAGCAAAGCAGTTCCAACATAGTATGGTTTATCATCAGTAGTGATCCAGTTATTCTTTGCTATATTATGATATAATCTTCAATCAACCACCAAATGTTCTAATTTAAAAGTTCTTTTGGATTTGACGGTCATAGGATTTGAGATAGTAAGAATAGGAGCATGATCATTGTACATAATAGGAAGGTTATAAACAACAGTATTAGGAAATTCATTACACCATTCCGCATTTGCAAAACAACGATCAAGTCTCTCATAAGTAGGCATAGAAAGTAAAGCACTTATTGCACCAAGTGAATGCAGGATCATTATAACCCAACATCACTATTCTTCTTCGGAAGATCAACTATAGCGTTAAAGTCTCCCATGAAGTACATTGGCTTCCCTCGAGAAGAAGAATAAAATCCTCAATTATCTTCCATATATTCTTTGTTTTATCCCTATGATGATGAGGATTTCCATGAACACAAATTAAAGCAAAATTAAAGTTGGTGCTAGTATGAACACAACTGACACTAAAATCACATTCTGACTAGAAAAGTTGATATATAACTTGATGTCATCTGCCCACATGATCGAAAGACCTCTATAACAACCCTCAGCCGGAACAACAAAACTATCACTAGTAGGAAACCGACTAAAAAGGTCATGTGAATTAATTTTTGATGAAAGTGTCTCTGAAATAGAAGTTACCTTGGTGTTCGTCGATGACATTAAATTGACAAGATATTGCATTTTTTTACTACCAAGGGTCCTACTTACACATCTGCAGTTCCATCATATAAGATTCATGGCATCGATGGATCTTTGTTTGACATTGGAGGCATTCATACGAGCTTGTACATCAGTATTAGAGCAGCCTCTCTTTGCTGACCAGCCGGAATAAAATATTTAGTGCCAGGATCGAAAGGCATATTACCTATATGCCTACGATGTCCATCACTACCAGGGATGACCAAGCCACAAATTCTTCTTCCAAGACAATGCCCTGAGAGGACCGAGGTCGGTTTTGATCCATCGGCAACCCATTACTTCCTAGGAATAATAAACCAGCTCCAGATTTGGGGTCATGGAAGATGGACCAACTAGCCCCAACTTGAGTGTCAAGGGAAACAAAAAATAGATTTTGGGTCATGGAAGATGGACCGACTTGTCCGAGCGGCCACTCAATCCCTCTAGTCACCATGAAGGCCACGAACCCCAACGTCGGACGTATCACCTTGCACCGGCACGGGATGCTCCGATTCTGGCACAACATACATACCAACATGAACGACCTGCTGGAATGACCTTGGAAGATCCTTGGGTTCTTCGGGATATCAATTGCCTATCTGGGATGGGACCGACAGAAAATCAGCAGCCAAATGCAGACTACAACAGCGTTGGGAAACATAGACGATTTGTGAAACGGAATGGAAAGGGGAGTAGGAGGAGGTAGCAGGAAGGGGATGGAGAGAAGAAGAGGTCTGGGAAAAGATGACAACGAAGATTTGGAAAAGGGGATTTGCGAGAGATGGAGGCTGACCGACAGAGGAGACATGATTTCTGGAGGCAATAATATGAGGCCAACTCCAACGCATGACCCCAAATGAATGGGAATCCAGACGCCGCATCATTCCCCGACCCAAACAGACAGAATCCTGACAAAACAGACGTCCATTTGGGGTCGTATGTTGGAGTTGACCTGTGAGATGGAGGGAAATAAGAAAGACGATATTAGCGAGGGACTTAGCTGATGAAGGAAAGATCTAGAGGAGAATGCTCAAACACCCACTAGGGAGGCATCATCGGAGACTCATCATAGGAATCGCCAGACGACGGCGAGGAAGAGTCATGAAGGAGCCAGAGTGGCGCCTCTTAAGCCAGAGGGCTCGGTAACCCTCCGTGACCGTTGAACTTCGTTGTCCCACAGATGCACCCTGTACCCACCAGAATACATAATATCACCTCTGAAACAAACCAAGAAACAACGCAAACACAACTACTACCTCCGTTTCAGTTTATAAGTCCTACGCGTATACCTAGGTTGCCAATTTTATCATCCTAATATAAACTATATAACACAAAAATTATATTGTTTGAAAAATAAACATCTAAAGTTTATATTGGTATATATTTTGTAATATATGACTTGTATTAGGTTGGTCAAATTGACGACCTAGGGATACGCACACGCCCTGTAAACCGAGAGAGAGGTAGTACAAAGCATTCTTAACGAGTCGACCAAAGCTTTCCTCTCGCTAAAGTAGACAGGAGAGGCGACTCGGTTGGCGACCTCAGCGCCTAGGCTCCCGTCGTCGATCTCATCGGGTCCCCTCATTTTCGTCGCCCTCGTCAGCGGCGTGAGCTGAGGGGGCCCCATATCCACGGGTGGGCTGTGTATATAGTGTAGTTTGGTGGCTGTGTAACTACGCTTTTGCTATTGGGGTGGTCTCCTCAGCGTCGCGCTTGGCCCTGGCCGAGCAGCGAGGGTGGCGGAGAGGCCTGCGACTTGGTGTGCTTCGAGTGCTGCATTTCTCGTCGGCTTCGTCCACAGCGGTGGCTTCGGGTCAGCTGCTTGCGTGTGATCTGAATCGAGCGCCTGATCTGGTTGGGCGCTCGTCGGCGTCGTCCTCGGCTCTGGCTCGGGGGGGGGGGGGGGGCGATGGTGGAGCGGCACCCGAGTATTTCTTAGTCCAGGCGTTGCTCTTGCCCCTGGGCCCGTCGTCGGTGGCGGCCGTAGCTCAGGTGCGTTTCGTGAGGGACGACGCTTGGTTGGAGGCGGCGTCCCGTTGGCATTTTGTTCTCCCGGGGCTCGATCCACCACGAGCTTGTCTTTTTCTCGGAAGGGATCAACAGGCCATCAGCGTAGATTCCTGCCGTTCATCTTGGGCGATGAGGTTAGGTTTTGCCTGTCCGGCACGCGCGACGGCGGGCTTGGTGTGCTCGGGTTTGGTCGCGGAGGCGGCGCCGTCGACCAAATCAAGAGTTTTTCTTAGTCGGCTTCATCTCTGCTTCGTCGACATCTTCTCCGGTGTCGATGGGAAGCCGGTGGAGTCCTGCACAGGAGTGCTCCGGCCGGCATTGGTCACCCGTGCAGTGGCCGCGGCAGCTGGCGAGAGATTTGGTGGCCCAACACTCACGTGGTAGTTTGTGGCGGCAGATCTGGTGATTCTCCCTCCACTTCGTCGATCGGAGGTGCTGGAGCTGGAGCCGAGGATTTGCACGGGGACGTTCCCTGGTCGACGTGCCATAGCGGTTACGGTCGCCGTTCGCGGTGGGCCTCATCTTCGACTCAGAAAGCCTTTCCCAGCGATGGTGTGCCCTCGGTTCAGGGCTTGGGTGGTTTCAGGAGTCTTCCATTGCTGTTTGGCTCGACGACGGCGGCGGTCGTTGGCGGCTGGTGTTGACTCACGTTAAGGCCCCTCGGGACAAGATTGTACTTTCTCTCTACTTTCTCTTTCTTTAGGGGTCTTTTTGCATTTGTGTTGGGACACCTATGGTTTCTCGTGCTCTCTCGGCGATACTGCGCATGCGCTATGTTTATAACCTTTGCTGGTTAAAAAATATTGTAGTTATCTTAAAAAAAAACTATAAAGCATTCCGTACCTTCACCCAGACCAACAATAGAGAATGCAAGCAAGCATTCTCACGTGTGGGGCGTGGCGTACGCCACGTGCTTCGGAGGCTAGTATGTACTCCCTCCCTCCTATAACGCAAGACCATTTTGCAAGCTATGTTAGCCTGTAAAATTGTCTTAAACTAAATTATGAGACGGACGGAATAATGTACTTTGGATCGATCGGGCATAGTGAGAGCTCGAAATTACTTTGCATATGCTGATCTTTTTCCGAAAAGGAGGTTAACCCCGAGCCTCTGCAACACGTGATGCACACAATAATTTTATTATACAAAGCACGAGGGTCCAAAGAAATGTCTCAAGCTAACGTGTAAGTAAGAAAATAGGTGCCACAACAAATATTAGCAGTTAAGTTGTCAGTTCAACCACACCTGAATAACTTAGTATCTGCAGCAAAGTATTTAAAAAAAAAATGAAACTCCATGGGCACTAGCACCCACGGTTTATTGATATAGAAGAAGCATCCCTCATGAGAATTCCAGAAATTCGTCCCCGACGGGGATCGAACTCTGGTCGTTAGGTTTACAATCATGCGCCCCCAACCACTGGGCTATGCCCACGTCCTCCTGCAGCAAAGTATTTAGTAGCAAAGTAATATGGAAGTAACGGTAACGGTAGAAAAAGTAATATTTTTGGGTTTTGTAGTGATTGTAACAGTAGCAACAGTAAAGTAAATAAGCGAAGAACAATATGTGTAAAGCTCGTAGGCATTGGATCAATGATGGATAATTATGTCGGATGCGGTTCATCATGTAACAGTCATAACATAGGGTGACACAGGACTAGCTCCAATTCATCAATGTAATGTAGGCATGTATTCCGAATATAGTCATACGTGCTTATGGAAAAGAACTTGCATGACATCTTTTGTCCTACCCTCCCGTGGCAGCGGGGTCCTAGTGGAAGCTAACGGATATTAAGGCCTCCTTTTAATAGAGTACCGGACCAAAGCATTAACACATAGTGAATACATGGACTCCTCAAACTACGGTCATCACCGAGAAGTATCCAGATTATTTTCACTTCGGGGTTGTCGGATCATAACACATAATAGGTGCCTATAGACTTGCAAGATAGGATCAAGAACTCACATATATTCATGAAAACATAATAGGTTCAGATCTGAAATCATGGCATTCGTGCCCTAGTGACAAGCATTAAACATAGCAAAGTCATAGCAACATCAATCTCAGAACATAGTGGATACTAGGGATCAAACCCTAACAAAACTAACTCGATTACATGATAAATCTCATCCAACCCATCACCGTCCAGCAAGCCTGCGATGGAATTAGTCATGCACGGCGGTGAGCATCATGAAATTGGTGATGGAGGATGGTTGATGATGAGGACGGCGATGAATCCCCCTCTCCGGAGCCCCGAACGGACACCAGATCAGCCTCCCGAGAGAGATTAGGGCTTGGCGGCGGCTCCATATCGTAAACGCGATGAAACTTTCTCTCTGATTTTTTCTCCGTGAAAGAGAATATATGGAGTTGGAGTTGAGGTCGGTGAGGCAACAGGGGCCCACGAGGTGAGGCGCACCCAAGGCGGGGCAAGCGCCTCCCATCCTCGTGGACAGGTGGTGGGCCCCCTGCCGTTGATTCTTTCGCCAGTATTTTTTATATTTTCCAAAAAGTTGCTCCGTTGATTTTCAGGTCATTCGAGAACTTTTGTTTCTGCACAAAAATAACACCATGGCAATTCTGCTGAAAACAACGTCAGTCCGTGTTAGTTCCATTCAAATCATGCAAGTTAGAGTAAAAAACAAGGGCAAAAGTGTTTGGAAAAGTAGATACGATGGAGGCGTATCAACTCCCCCAAGCTTGTCCTCAAGCAATTCAGTTGATAAACTGAAAGTGATAAAGAAATTTTTTTACAAACTCTATTTGCTCTTGTTGTTGTAAATATGTAAAGCCATCATTCAAGTTTTCAGCAAAGATTATGAACTAACCACATTTAAAATAACATTTAGGTCTCATGTTTACTCATATCAATGGCATAATCAACTAGCGACCAATAATAATAAATCTCGGATGACAATACTTTCTCAAAACAATCATAATATGATATAAGAAGGTGGTATCTCGCTAGCCCTTTCTGAGACCGCAAAACATAAAAGCAGAGCACCTTTAAAGACCAAGGACTGACTAAACATTGTAATTCATGGTAAAAGAGATCCGGTCATAGTCATACCCAATATAAACTAATAGTAATACATGCAAATGACAGCGGTGCTCTCCAGCGGGTGCTTTTTAATGAGAGGGTGATGACTCAACATAAAAGTAAATAGATAAGCCCTTCGCAGAGGGAAGCAGGGATTTGTAGAGGTGCCAGAGTTCGATTTTGAAATAGAGATAAATAATATTTTGAGCGGCATACTTTCATTGTCAACATAACAACCGAGAGATGGAGATATCTTCCATGCTACACACATTATAGGCGGTTCCCAAACATAATGGTAAAGTTTAGACTCCCCCTCCACCAACAAGCATCAATCCTTGGCTTGCTCGAAACAACGAGTGCCTCCAACTAACAACAGTCCCAGGGGGAGTTTTGTTTGCAATTAATTTGATTTAGTTTGCATAAAGCATGGGACTGAGCATCCCGGTGACCAGCCATTTTCTCGTGAGTGAGGAGCGGAGTCCACTCCTCTTGAGAATAACCCGCCTAGCATGGAAGCTATAGACAACCCTAGTTGATACATGAGCTATTCGAGCATACAAAACAGAATTTTATTTGAAGGTTTAGAGTTTGGCACATAAAAAATTACTTGGAACGGCTGGTAGATACCGCATATAGGAAGGTATGGTGGACTCATATGGAAAAACTTTGGGGTTTACGGAAGTGGATGCACAAGCAGTATTCCCGCTTAGTACAAGTGAAGGCTAGAAAAAGACTGGTTGATTTTGTTCAACACCGAGTGCAAGCATGAGTAGGATATAATCTACCATGAACATAAATATCATGAAGGCTATGTTGATTTTGTTTCAACTACATGCGTGAACATATGCCAAGTCAAGTCACTCGAATCATTCAAAGGAGGATACCACCCTATCATACCACATCACAACCATTTTAATAGCATGTTGGCACGCAAGGTAAACCATTATAAACTCCTAGCAAATTAAGCATGGCATAAGCAACTATAATCTCTAATTGTCTTTGTAAACATGTTTATTCATAATAGGCTGAATCAGGAACGATGAACTAATCATATTTACAAAAACAAGAGAGGTCGAGTTCATACCAGCTTCTCTCATCTCAATCAGTCTATCATATATCGTCATTATTGCCTTTCACCCGCACGACCGAACGGTGTGTATAATAATAATAGTGCACGTGCATTGGACTAATGCTGGAATCTGCAAGCATTCAACTCAAAGGAGAAGACAAGGTAATATGGGCTCTTGGTTAAATCAACAGTAATTTATATAAGAGCCACTCATTTTCATTATGGTCTTCTCCTCTCGACCCCCAAAGAAAAGAAAATAAATAAAACTATTTACACGGGAAAGCTCCCAACAAACAAAAGAAGAACGAGAAATAATTTTGGGTTTTCTTTTAATATTACTACTACAAGCATGGAAAGTAAACTAGCTAAAAGCTACAACTAATTTTTTTGGTTTTTATTAAAGTTTTTCAAACACACAAGAAGAAGGCTAGAAAAGGGAAAATAAACTAGCATGGATACTACAATGAAAAAGTATGAGCACCGACAACTAGCATGAGTGTGTGAATGTAAATGTAATGTCGGTGAGAAATACGTAACCCCCCCCCCCCCAAGCTTAGGCTTTTGTCCTAAGTTGGTCTATGGCCACGGCTAGCCTGGCGGATATCCGAAGTTGTAACTGGGGTCGTACTGAGATGAAGCCTCGGATTGCCACTGGCTGGTAACCTCCTCCAGATTCCACCCATAAACAGACTGGCGTGGGGGAACAAATTGTGGTTTCGGATCTGGCTCTGTAGCTGATGTGGGGTTCCGGTAGGTATGAATGGCCTCCAAGGGAACAAGGTACTCGCCTGTAGATAAATCAAACAAGGAAGCCGCAGGCAAGGTAATAATCTCAGGGTGATTTTTATCAAATAACAGTCTATAGTTAAGCTCCTTTTTACTGTTCTTAACAATGAAATCATGTGCAACCATACTCTTGTAATCTAGAAGAACAGTAGGCAACAATTTTTCTTCTTTCTCAGAATGCCTAATAGGTGTGTTAAAATGTTTATCAAGGCGTGAAGCATAGACACCTCCAAAAATGGGACCCTTTGTACGGTTCAAACTTAACCCACTACTAGAAAAAAGGCTGTTAGTGGCGTACCTATTTTGGCTATTAATGGCTCACTATAGGTGCGCCACTATTACCACGCCACTAGTAACAAATACTAATGGCGCACCTCTAGTGCGCCATTAGTATTGCAGGTAACAGTGGCACACCTTGTAGTGCGCCATTACTATTGCTGCAGGTGCGCCACTGGTAACTTTTTTTGAATTTTTTTGATTTTTTTGAATTTTGAAGGCGGGAAAATAGTAGTGGCGCACCGTCTAACCCCCACCGTGCGCCATTGCTATTTTTGAATTTTGAATTTGGATCTGGATCACGATTTTTTTGCCCTTTTTTTGCTTGTTTTTTTGCACAATATTTTTTCAAATTTTGTTCTCGTTTTTGGATCTTGTACATTCTTTTGCCGGAGAGGAGTTCGTCGGAGAGGAGGGCCGAGGAGAGACCGTGAGGAGGAGAGGAGGGAGGAGGAGGTCACCGGAGAGGATCTCGCCTACATCATCGGAGAGGAGGAGGAGGAGGTCACCGGAGAGGAGCTCGCCTACATCGCCGGAGAGGAGGAGGAGGTCGCCGGAGAGGAGTTCACCGGAGAGGAGGGAGGAGGAGATCACCGGAGAGGAGGGAGGAGGAGATCACCGGAGAGGAGGGAGGAGGAGCTCACCGGAGAGGAGGGAGGATGAGCTCACCGGAGAGGAGGGAGGAGGAGCTCACCGGAGAGGAGGGAGGAGAAATTGTGAGGGGAGGGGAGGAGAGGAGGGAGGAGGAGGTCGCCGGAGAGGAGGAGGAGGAGGAGGTCGTCGGAGAGGAGGAGGGGAGTATGGTGGAGGAGAGGAGGGGAGATGGAGTGGAGGAGAGGAGAAGATGGAGTGGAGGAGAGATGGAGTGGAGGAGAAAAATGAAGAGGTAAGGAGGAGAGGACCCTGCCCAGCCATATATATGGCATAGTAATGACGCACCGTGGGCAGGTGCGCCATTACTAACTTTTTTTTTTATTTTTTTTGATTTATTTTGAATTTTGAAGGCGGGAAGATAGTAATGGCGCACCTTGGGCAGGTGCGCCATTACTAACATTTTTTTTGATATAGTTGGAATTTTGAAGGCAGGAAGATAGTAATGGCGCACCATGGGCAGGTGCGCCATTACTGAGTTTGCATTTTTTTGCCTCTCCAGATCTTGAAAGCCCCGTAATTTTTTTCTGTTAGGTTTTTGAGGATTCTAAAAATCTTCAACGAGGTTCCCCCGGTTGAATTCGGATGTAACTTTTCGAATAGATGATTTTTCATATAAAAAAGTTTTTCATCGGAGGTCGTATGCAAAAGTTACGGCCATTTTACCGAAACACGACGACCTTTTGCAAAAAAATTTCAAAATTCATGTTTGTTAATTTTCCTAACAACTAGAACACATAACACATGGGCCTCTATTTTTTTGAATTTTTTGAATCTTTTATCATTTTCTTTTATTTTTTTCAAAAACCTAAAAGGTGATCCAAGGGGGGGGGGGGTGTTTGTGTGTGTGAGACATAGCAATGGCGCACCACACCTAGGTGCGCCACTACTATGTAGCATAGCAGTGGCGCACCTAGGTGTGGTGCGCCATTGCTATGTCTGGTGGGGGGGATGGACCAAAAAAATAGCAATGGCGCACTGCTCATGTGGTGCGCCATTAGTAAAAACATAGCAATGGCGCACCTGATTCTGGTGCGCCACTACTATATAGCAGTGGGACACCACATACATGGTGCGCTATTAATGTCCATATTAGCTATAGCCGTTTTTCTAGTAGTGACCGTTTGGCAATAATAGCGCCCATACTAACAGATTCATCACGGAATAAAGCATGGAACAAAATAATAATATCAGGAACACTAAAGTTTCTACAGTTTCCGCGACCAATTAAGCATCGACTAGCAAATATTGCAAAGTAGCGTAAAACAGGAAAATGTATGCTAGTGATTCTTGCATCGGAAACCTTCCTAGTTTCCCCTACAGTGATAGTATCAATGAACCCATCCACATCTTTACGATGTGGTTCCTCTAGGCTACCCCCAAAAGGTATTTCGCAAACTCTACAAAATTCATATAGTGACATCTTCTTAACCACATCATATAAATGAAATTCTACTGAAGGAGGTGATTCCTTAGGATAATAGTATAAGTTTTGCACAAAAGTATTGGTGAGTAAGAGATACTGCTTGATCTTGTCGTGGAGGAAGTCGGTGAGGCCCGCGTTATTAGCCAACTCATAAAAATCATCATAAATCTCGGCTGCTCTCAAGAAATCATCACAAGGCCATTCACACGGCCGAACCTCCGCTGTGCGAGGTAGATTATATTTGGGCCTCTCTTCTTCTTCATTTTGCTTATCCTTCTAGCTTCGGCTCGAAGAGCCCCTCAAAAATCTCTTCATCATTTTCTGAAAATTTCTGAAAATTTTAGTAACTTCAAAATAAAAGTGAACCAAACTCAATAAGATCGATAGCTACTACTCCCACAAGTGCCTAGAGACTATATCATGCATTAGAACTACTTGGGACCATAAAAAATTGACATGCAAGCTCAAGAACAGGGTTACCTAGGCAGCAAAAAATTGCAATGAATAAAGCACTAGAACAAAAACTAATTGGATCATTGGTGGAGTCACATACCAAGGAACAATCCCCCCAAAGCAGTTTTGTGAGAGGTGCTTTGAGCAAGGAGATCGAAAATCGCAGCAAAATGAGCTAGAACTCGTGCTTGAGCTGGTTGGTGATTTTTTTGGGAGGAAGAAGAAGTGTGTGGTAGTTGGAATAAGTGGAGGGGAGCCACCGTGGGCCCACGAGGCAGGGGGCGCGCCCTGGACCCTCGTGGCCAGGTGCTTGCTCCCCCTGCTATGTTCTAAGTGCCAAATATTCTCAAATATTCCAGAAAAAATCATATTAAATTGGCAGGGCATTTGGAGAACTTTTATTTTTGGGGTATTTTTAATTGCATGGATAATTCAGAAAACCGATAGAAAATACTATTTTTTGCTTTATTTATTCTAAATAACAGAAAGTAAAAAGAGGGTACAGAAGGTTGTGCCTTCTAACTTCATCCATCTCATGATCATCGAAAGGAATCCACTAACAAGGTTGATCAAGTCTTGTTAACAAACTCATTCCGAATAACATGGAACCGGAGAAATTTCGAATAACACTAGGTTATCTCAACGGGGATATGAGCATCCCCAATAATAAGAATATCATATTTCTTCATGACAGTAGGAAGAGGGAATTCAAAACCTCCAATAATAATCGATGGAATTTTTCCAATAGAATTGATGCTATGAACTTGAGGTTGTTTCCTCGGAAAATGTACCGTATGCTCATTACCATTAACATGAAAAGTGGCACTGCTTTTGTTGCAATCAATAACAGCCCCTGCATTATTCAAAAAGGGTCTTCCAAGAATAATAGACATACTATCGTCCTCGGGAATATCAAGAACAACAAAGTCCATTAAAACAGTAACATTTGCAACCACAACAGGCACATCCTCACAAATGCCGACAGGTATAGCAGTTGATTTATCGGCCATTTGCAAAGATATTTCAGTAGGTGTCAACTTATTCAATTCAAGTCTACGATATAAAGAGAGAGGCATAACACTAACACCGGCTCCAAGATCACATAAAGCAGTTTTAACATAGTTTCTTTTAATAGAGCACGGTATCGTTGGTACTCCTGGATCTCCAAGTTTCTTAGGTATTCCACCTTAAAAAGTATAATTAGCAAGCATGATGGAAATTTCGGCTTCCGGTATCTTTCTTTTATTTGTAACAATATCTTTCATGTACTTAGCATAAGGATTCATTTTAAGCATATCAGTCAAACGCATACGTAAAAAGATATTTCTAATCATGTCAGCAAAGCACTCAAAATCCTCATCATCCTTTTTCTTGGATGGCTTAGGAGGAAAGGGCATGGGTTTCTGAACCCATGGCTCTTCTTTACCGTGTTTCTTAGCAACAAAGTCTCTCTTATCATAACGTTGATTCTTTGATTGTGGGTTATCAAGATCAACAACAGGTTCAATTTCTACATCATTGTTATTACTAGGTTGAGCATCAACATGAACATCATCATTAACACTATCACTAGGTTCATGTTCATTACCAGATTGTGTTTCTGCATCAGAAATAGAAATATCATTGGGATTCTTAGGTGTGTCTACAATAGGTTCACTAGAAGCATGCAAATTCCTATCATTTTTCTTTTTCTTATTTTTAGAAGTACTAGGTGCATATAAATTATTTCTCTGAGAATCTTGCTCAATTATCTTAGGGTGGCCTTCAGGATACAAAGGTTCCTGAGTCATTTTACCTGGTCTAGTAGCCACTCTAATAGCAAAATCAAGTTTATTATTCAATTCATCTAGTAAATCACTTTGAGCCTTAAGTACTTGTTCTGCTTGAGTGGTAACCATAGAAGCATGTTTACTAATGAGTTTAAGTTCACCTTTAACTCTAGACATATAATGACTCAAGTGTTCAATCATATAAGCATTGTGTTTTAATTTTCTACCAAAATAAGCATTGAAGTCTTCTTGCTTAACCATAAAATCATCAAACTCATCTAAGCATAGGCTAGCAAACTTAGTAGGAGGGATTTCAGCTTTATCATATCTATAGAGAGAATTTACCTTTACTACCTGTGTCGGGTTATCAAGACCATGTATTTCTTCAACAGGCGGTAAGTTAAGACCATGTATTTCTTCAATAGGAGGTAAATTCTTAACATCTTCAGCTTTAATACCTTTCTCTTTCATCGATTTTTTTGCCTCTTGCATATCTTCAGGACTGAGAAATAGAACTCCCCTTTTCTTCGGATTTGGTTTAGGAATAGGCTCAGGAATTGGCTCAGGAGTTGGCTCAGGAAGTTTCCAATTATTTTCATTAGTCAGCACATTATTCAATAGAATTTCAGCTTGAGCAACAGTTCTTTCCCTAAAACACAACTGGCACAACTATCCAAGTGGTCCTTGGAAGCATCGGTTAGTCCATTATAAGACATACCAAGTATTTCATTTTTCTTAAGAGGATGATCAGGCAAAGCATTAAGTAATTGGAGAAGCCTCCCCAAGCTTGTGGGAGACTCTCTTCTTCAATTTGCACAAAAATATATATTTCCCTTAAAGCAGCTTGTTTCTTATGAGTGGGGAAATATGTAGCAGAGAAGTAATAAATCATATCCTGGGGACTACGCACACAACCAGGATCAAGAGAATTAAACCAAGTTTTAGCATCACCCTTTAATGAGAATGGGAATATCTTAAGAATATAATAGTAGCGAGATTTCTCATCATTTGTGAACAGGGTGGCTATATCATTCAATTTAGTAAGATGTGCCACAACAGTTTCAGATTCATAGCCATAAAAAGGATCAGATTCAACCAAAGTAAATATATCAGGGTCGACAAGGAATTCATAATCCTTATCAGTAACAAAGATAGGTGAAGTAGCAAAAGCAGGGTCATATTTCATTCTAGCATTTAGAGATTTCTGTTTAAGTTTAACTAGTAACTTCTTAAGATCACTTCTATCATTGCAAGCAAGAATATCTCTAGTAGTTTCTTCATCCATAACATAACCCTCACGAACAACAGGCAATTCATACTTAGGGGGAGAACCTTCATCATCACTATCTTCAATAATTTAATTTTCAATAATTTCATTCTCTCTAGCCCTAGCAAGTTGTTCATCAAGAAATTCACCAAGTGGCACAGTAGTATCAAGCATAGAAGTAGTTTCATCATAAGTATCATGCATAGCAGAAGTGGCATCATCAACACCTTTCGACATATCGTAATTAATAGAAGAAGCAGGTTTATGTGTCGCAAGCTTACTCAAAAAAGAAGGTGCATCACGTGCAGAGCTAGATGGCAGTTCCTTACCTCCCCTCGTAGTTGAGGGATAAATTTTTGTTTTATCGTCTTTCAAGTTCCTCATAGTGACCAGCAGATATAAATCCCAAGTGACTCAAAGGATAGAGCTATGCTCCCCGGCAACGGCGCCAGAAAATAGTCTTGATAACCCACAAGTATAGGGGATCACAACAGTTTTCGAGGGTAGAGTATTCAACCCAAATTTATTGATTCGACACAAGGGGAGCCAAAGAATATTCTCAAGTATTAGCAGTTGAGTTGTCAATTCAACCACACCTGGATAACTTAGTATCTGCAGCAAAGTATTTAGTAGCAAAGTAATACGGAAGTAACGGTAACGGTAGCAAAAGTAATATTTTTGGGTTTTGTAGTGATTGTAACAGTAGCAACAGTAAAGTAAATAAGCGAAGAACAATATGTGAAAAGCTCGTAGGCATTGGATCAATGATGGATAATTATGTCGGATGCGGTTCATCATGTAACAGTCATAACATAGGGTGACACAGGACTAGCTCCAATTCATCAATGTAATGTAGGCATGTATTCCGAATATAGTCATACGTGCTTATGGAAAAGAACTTGCATGACATCTTTTGTCCTACCCTCCCGTGGCAGCGGGGTCCTAGTGGAAGCTAACGGATATTAAGGCCTCCTTTTAATAGAGCACCGGACCAAAGCATTAACACATAGTGAATACATGAACTCCTCAAACTACGGTCATCACCGAGAAGTATCCAGATTATTTTCACTTCGGGGTTGTCGGATCATAACACATAATAGGTGCCTATAGACTTGCAAGATAGGATCAAGAACTCACATATATTCATGAAAACATAATAGGTTCAGATCTGAAATCATGACATTCGTGCCCTAGTGACAAGCATTAAACATAGCAAAGTCATAGCAACATCAATCTCAGAACATAGTGGATACTAGGGATCAAACCCTAACAAAACTAACTCAATTACGTGATAAATCTCATCCAACCCATCACCGTCCAGCAAGCCTGCGATGGAATTAGTCATGCACGGCGGTGAGCATCATGAAATTGGTGATGGAGGATGGTTGATGATGAGGACGGCGATGAATCCCCCTCTCCGGAGCCCTGAACGGACACCAGATCAGCCCTCCCGAGAGAGATTAGGGCTTGGCGGCGGCTCCATATCGTAAAACGCGATGAAACTTTCTCTCTGATTTTTTTCTCCGTGAAAGAGAATATATGGAGTTGGAGTTGAGGTCGGTGAGGCAACAGGGGGCCCACGAGGTAGGGGGGCGCACCCAAGGGGGGGGGGGCGGGGGCAGGCGCGCCTCCCACCCTCGTGGACAGGTGGTGGGCCCCCTGCCGTTGATTCTTTCGCCAGTATTTTTTATATTTTCCAAAAAGTTGCTCCGTTGATTTTCAGGTCATTCCGAGAACTTTTGTTTCTGCACAAAAATAACACCATGGCAATTCTGCTGAAAACAACGTCAGTCCGGGTTAGTTCCATTCAAATCATGCAAGTTAGAGTCCAAAACAAGGGCAAAAGTGTTTGGAAAAGTAGATACGACGGAGACGTATCAGTAGGGTATCTGACGCATCAGAAAGGTTAACCTCCATCAACCTACGCACAAGATGCAACCATCTATCCCATTATCCCCCTACTAGCACACGTCCGAACTAAATATTTAAAGGAACATAACCAAGTATTGTATTGACGAGCATCTTTATGTTGTACAATGTTATATAGAGAAGGATACTGCAAGGCTAGTGGCTTGTCTCCGAGCCAGGTATCTTCCTAGAATCTAGTAGTATTTCCATTCCCAATGATGAATTTACTCTTATTGAAGAAGGCTGCCTTCGTCCTTATCAACCCCTTCCAAAATGGGACATACTTGTTACGCAACAACCGTATCCACACAACATCCCTCTCAAACGATAATATATAACCATTTACTGAGTACGCATCTATTTTTCACATTCAAATTTTTGATACCTAAACCTCCTTGGTCCTTCGTTCTACAAATTATGTCCCATTTGGCTAATCTGTATTTCATTTAGTTGCATCTATCTGCCAAAAAGCGTGATCGATAAAAATCCAACCTTTTCATACTCGTAAGCGCATAGTTCGATTTAATTTCACAAAACTATCACATCTGTGGCTAGGTTTGTAAAAAACTACCAAGTCATTATTCCTTTTAAAAATCACTACGTTTCTAGTAAACTTTTTGTAGAAAGCACTGATACGTCTCCAACGTATCTATAATTTTTGATTGTTCCATGCTATTATATTATTTGTTTTGGATGTTTATGGGCTTTGTTATCCACTTTTATATTACTTTTGGGACTAACCTATTGACCCAGAGCCCAAAGGTTCCTCGCTTTTTTCCCTTGTTTCAGTGTTTCGAAGAAAAGGAATATCAAACAGAGTCGAAACGGAATGAAATCAACAGGAGAAGTTATTTTCGGAAGGAAAGCAACCCGGGAGACTTGGAGTCCATGTCAAGGAAGAAACGAGGGAGGCACGAGGTAGGGGGGCGCGCCCACCCCCCTAGGGCGCCCCCACCCCCCTAGGGCGCCCCCTTCACCCTCGTGGACCCCTCGTGGCTCCCCTGACGTTCTTCTTCCTCCTATATATACCCATATAACCTAAAACGATCGGGGAATAGAATAGATAGGGAGTTCTGTCGCCGCAAGCCTCTGTAGCCACCAAAAGTCAATCGGGACCCTGTTCCGACACCCTGCTGATACGTCTCCAACGTATCTATAATTTTTGATTGCTCCATGCTATATTATTTATTGTTTTGGACTATATTGGGCTTTATTTTCCACTTTTATATTACTTTTGGGACTAACCTAACCGGAGGCCCGGCCCAGAATTGTTGTTTTTTTGCCTATTTCGGTGTTTCGAAGAAACGGAATATCAAACGGAGTCCAAACGGAATGAAACCTTCCGGAACGTGATTTTCTCATCAGATAAGATCCAGGAGACTTGGACCCTTCGTCAAGAAAGCTACAAGGCGGTCACGAGGGTGGAGGGCCCGCCCCCCCTAGGGCGCGCCCCCTGCCTCGTGGGCCCCGCGAAGCTCCACCGACGTACTTCTTCCTCCTATATATACCTATGTACCCCCAACAGATCAGATACGGAGCCAAAAACCTAATTCCACCGCCGCAACTTTCTGTATCCACGAGATCCCATCTTGGGGCCTGTTAGGAGCTCCGCCGGAAGGGGATTCCACCATGGAGGGCTTCTACATCATCACCATATCCTCTCCGATGAAGTGTGAGTAGTTAACCTCAGACCTTCGGGTCCATAGTTAGTAGCTAGATGGCTTCTTCTCTCTTTTTGGATCTCAATACAATATTCTGCCCCTCTCTCGTGGAGATCTATTCGATGTAATCTTCTTTTTGTGCTGTGTTTGTTGAGACCGATGAATTGTGGGTTTATGATCAAGATTATCTATGAGCAATATTTGAATCTTCTCTGAATTCTTTTATGTATGATTGAGTTATCTTTGCAAGTCACTTCGAATTATCCGTTTAGTTTGGCCAACTAGATTGGTAGTTCTTGCAATGGGAGAAGTGTTTAGCTTTGGGTTCAATCTTGCGGTGTCCTTACCCAAAGGATGTAAAGGGTTGCAAGGCACGTATTGTATTGTTGCCATCGAGGATAACAAGATGAGGTATTTATCATATTGCATGAATTTATTCCTCTACATCATGTCATCTTGCTTAAGGCGTTAATCTATTTTTATTAACTTAATACTCTAGATGCATGCTGGATAGCGGTCGATGAGTGGAGTAATAGTAGTAGATGCATGCAGGAGTCGGTCTACTTGTCTCGGACGTGATGCCTATATACATGATCATACCTAGATACTCTCATAACTATGCTCAATTCTGTCAATTGCTCAACAGTAATTCGTTCACCCACCATAAAATACCTATGCTCTTGAGAGAAGCCACTATTGAAATCTATGGCCCCCGGGTCTATTTTCATCATATTAATCTTCCTACGCTTTATTATTGCTTTGCTTTTTATTTTGCCTTTTTATTTTACTTTGCATCTTTATACCAAAAATACCAAAAATATTATCTATCATCTCTATAAGATCTCACCGTCAGAAGTGACCGTGAAGGGATTGACAACCCTATTCGCGTTGGTTGCGAGGAGTTATTTGCTTGTGTAGGTACGAGGGACTTGCGTGTGGCCTCCTCTTTGGATTGATACTTTGGTTCTCAAAAACTGAGGGAAATACTTATGCTACTGTGCTGCATCATCCTATCCTCTTCGGGGAAAACCAACGCAAGCTCAAGACGTAGCAAGAAGGATTTCTGGCACCGTTGCCGGGGAGTCTACGCAAAAGTCAATATACCAAGTACCCATCACAATCCCTTATCTCTCGCATTACATTATTTGCCATTTTCCTCTCGTTTTCCTCTCCCCCACTTCACCCTTGCCGTTTTATTCGCTCTCTCTTTCCCAACCTTCTCCTCTCTTTTCATTTGCCTTTTTCTTGTTCGCTTGTTTGCTTGTGTGTTGGAGTGCTTGCTTGTCACTATGGCTCAAGATAATACCAAATTGTGTGACTTTACCAATACCAACAATAATGATTTCCTTAGCACTCCGATTGCTCCTCTTGCCAATACTGAATCGTGTGAAATCAATGCTGCTTTATTGAATCTTGTTATGAAAGATCAATTCGCCGGCCTTCCCAAAGGAAGATGCCGCTACTCATCTAAATAGCTTCGTAGATTTGTGTGATATGCAAAAGAAGAAAGATGTTGACAATGATGTTGTTAAGCTGAAGCTATTTCCTTTTTCGCTTAGAGATCGTGCTAAAGCTTGGTTTTCGTCTTTGCCTAAAAATAGTATTGATTCTTGGAACAAGTGCGAAGATGCTTTTATCTCTAGTATTTTTCCTCCTGCTAAGATCATCTCTCTTAGGAACGATATTATGAATTTTAAGCAACTTGATCATGAACATGTTGCACAAGCTTGGGAGAGAATGAAATTAATGATACGTAATTGCTCGACTCATGGTTTGAATTTATGGATGATTATACAAAAATTTTATGCCGGATTGAATTTTGCTTCTAGAAACCTTTTAGATTCGGCCGCGGGAGGCACGTTTATGGAAATCACTTTAGGAGATGCTACTAAACTCCTAGACAATATTATGGTTAATTATTCTCAATGGCACACTGAAAGATCTACTAATAATAAAAAAGTTCATACAATAGAGGAAATCAATGTTTTGAGTGGAAAGATGGATGAACTTATGAAATTATTTGCTACTAAGAGTGTTTCTTCTGATCCTAATGATATGCCTTTGTCTACTTTGATTGAGAATAATAATGATTCTATGGATGTGAATTTTGTTGGTAGGAATAATTTTGGTAACAACGCTTATAGAGGGAATTTTAATCCTAGGCCCTATCCTAGTAATCCTTCTAATAATTATGGAAATTCCTACAACAACTCTTATGGAAATTTTTAATAAGATGCCTACTGAATTTTAGAATAGTGTTAAAGAGTTTATGATTTCACAAAGGAATTTCAGTGCTTTGCTTGAAGAGAAATTACTTAAAGTTGATGAATTGGCTAGGAATGTTGATAGAATTTCTCTTGATGTTGATTCTTTAAAGCTTAGATCTATTCCTCCTAAGCATGATATCAATGAGTCTCTCAAAGCCATGAGAACTTCCATTGATGAGTGCAAGGAAAGAACCGCTAGGATGCGTGCTATGAAAGATGCCTTTATTAAAGCGTGTTCTTTCAATTTCCATGAAAATCAAGATGAAGATCTAAAAGTTATTGATGTGTCTCCTATCAAATCCTTGTTTTGCAATATGAATCTTGATAATGATGAGATTGAATATGAGTTACCTTTACCTAGAAGGGGTTCTAAAAATTCGAAGCTGTTAGATTATGATGCTAAAATTGATAAAAGTGGGATTGAAGAAAGTAAAACCTTAGATGTTGCTAAACCCACTATTTTGGATTTCAAGGAATTTAATTATGAAATTTGCTCTTTAATTTATTGTATTTCCTTGTTGCAATCCGTGCTAAATTCTCCGCATGCTTATAGTCAAAATAAAGCGCTTACTAAACATATCGTTGATGCCTTGATGCAATCTTATGAGGAAAAACTTGAGTTGGAAGTTTCTATCCCTAGAAAACTTTATGATGAGTGGGAACCAACTATTAAAATTAATATTAAGGATCATGAATTTTATGCTTTATGTGATTTGGGTGCTAGTGTTTCCACTATTCCCAAAACTTTGTGTGATTTGCTAGATTTCCGTGATTTTGATGAATGCTCTCTAAACTTGCACCTTGCGGATTCCATTATTAAGAAACCTATTGGGAGAATTAATGATGTTCTTATTGTTGCAAATAGGAATTATGTGCCCGTAGACTTTATCGTTCTTGATATAGATTGCAATCCTTCATGTCCTATTATTCTTGGTAGACCTTTCCTTAGAACGATTGGTGCAATTATTGATGTGAAGGAGGGAATATTAGATTCCAATTACCATTAAAGAAAGGCATGGAACACTTCCCTATGAAGAATATAAAATTACCATATGAATCTATTATGAGAGCCACTTATGGATTGCCCACCAAAGATGGCAATACCTAGATCTATCCTTGCTTTTATGCCTAGCTAGGGGTGTTAAACGATAGCGCTTGTTGGGAGGCAACCCAATTTTATTTTTATTTTTTGTTTTTGTTTATGTTTAGGAATAAATAATCCATCTACCTTCTGTTTGGATGTGGTTTTATGTTTTAATTAGTGTTTGTGCCAAGTTAAACCTATAGGATCTTCTTGGATAATAGTTATTTGATCTTGCTGTAATTTCCAGAAACTTTCGGTTCACGAAAACAATTGTTAAAAATCACCAGAACGTGATACAATAGTGATTCCAATTTATTCTGATCAATAAACAAATTGCCTAGGTCTTCCTATTTTGGATGAATTTTTGGAGTTCCAGAAGTTTGCGTTAGTTACAGATTACTACAGACTGTTCTGTTTTTGACAGATTCTGTTTTTCGTGTGTTGTTTGCTTATTTTGATGAATCTATGGCTAGTAAAATAGTTTATAATCCATAGAGAAGTTGGAATACAGTAGGTTTAACACCAATATAAATAAATAATGAGTTCATTACAGTATGTTGAAGTGGTCTTTTGTTTTCTTTCGCTAATGGAGCTCATGAGATTTCTGTTGAGTTTTGTGTTGTGAAGTTTTCAAGTTTTGGGTGAATTTTTTTGATGGATTATGGAACAAGGAGTGGCAAGAGCCTAAGCTTGGGGATGCCCATGGAACCCCCAAGATAATCCAAGGACACCAAAATTCAAAGCTTGGGGATGCCCGGAAGGCATCCCTCTTTAAATCCACTTCCATCGGTAACTTTACTTGGAGCTATATTTTTATTCACCACATGATATGTGTTTTGCTTGGAGCGTCTTGTATTATTTGCGTCTTTGCTTGTTAGTTTACCACAATAATCCTTTCTGTACACACCTTTTGAGAGAGCCATACATGAATTGGAATTTGTTAGAATACTCTATGTGCTTCACTTATATCTTTTGAGCCTTATAGTTTTGCTCTATGTGCTTCACTTATATCTTTTAGAGCACGGTGGTGGATTTGTTTTATAGAAACTATTGGTCTCTCATGCTTCACTTAGATTATTTTGAGAGTCTTAAATAGCATGGTAATTTGCTTAAAATAATAATATGCTTGGTATTCAAGATTTGTAAAACTTTCTTTTGAGTGCGTTGAATACTAAGAAAAGTTTGATGCTTGATAATTGTTTTGAGATATGGAGGTGATAATATCAAAGTCGTGCTAGTTGAGTAATTGTGAATTTGAGAAATGCTTGTGTTGAAGTTTGCAAGTCCCGTAGCATGCACGTATGGTAAACATTATGTAACAAATTTGAAACATGAGGTGTTATTTGATTGTCCTCCTTATGAGTGGCGGTCGGGGACGAGCGATGGTCTTTTCCTACCAATCTATCCCCCTAGGAGCATGCGCGTAGTGCTTTGGTTTTTAATGGCTTGTAGATTTTTGCAATAAGTATGTGAGTTCTTTATGACTAATGTTGAGTCCATGGATTATACGCACTCACCTTCCATCATTGCTAGCCTCTTGATGCCGTGCATTGCCCTTTCTCACATTGAGAGTTGGTGCAAACTTACTGGTGCATCCAAAACCCGTGATATGATACGCTCTTTCACACATAAACCTCCTTATATCTTCCTCAAAACAGCCACCATACCTACCTATTATGGCATTTCCATAGCCATTCCAAGATATATTGCCATGCAACTTTCCACCATACTATTCTTCATGACACATTCATCATTGTCATATTGCTTAGCATGATCATGTAGTTGGCATAGTATTTGTGGCAAAGCCACCATTCATAATTCTTTCATACTTGTCACTCTTGATTCATTGCATATCCCGGTACACCGCCGGAGGCATTCATATAGAGTCATACTTTGTTCTAGTATCGAGTTGTAAATAAATAGAAGTGTGATGATCATCATTATTAGAGCATTGTCCCAAAAAAAAGGAGAAAGGCCAAAGAAAAAAAGGAAGGCCTAAAAAAAGAATAAATAAAAAGGGGCAATGTAACTATCTCTTTTTCCACACTTGTGCTTCAAAGTAGCACCATGTTCTTCATATAGCGAGTCTCATATATTGTGCTTCAAAGTAGCACCATGTTCTTCATATAGAGAGTTTCATATGTTGTCACTTTCATATACTAGTGGGAATTTTTCATTATATAAATTGGCTTGTATATTCCAACGATGGGCTTCCTCAAATGCCCTAGGTCTTCGTGAGCAAGCAAGTTGGATGCACACCCACTTAGTTTCTTTTGTTGAGCTTTCATACATTTATAGCTCTAGTGCATCCGTTGCATGGCAATCCCTACTCCTTGCATTAACATCAATTGATGGGCATCTCCATAGCCCGTTGATTAGCCTCGTTGATATGAGACCTGCTCCTTTTTTGTCTTCTCCACATAACCCCCATCATTATATTCTATTCCACCCATAGTGCTATGTCCATGGCTCGCGCTCATATATTGCGTGAAAGTTTATAGGTTTGAGATTACTAAAGTATGAATCAATTGCTTGGCTTGTCATCGGGGTTGTGCATGATGAGAGCATTCTTGTGTGACGAAAATGGAGCATGACTAAACTATATGAATTTGTAGGGATGAACTTTCTCTGGCCATGTTATTTGGAGAAAACATAATTGCTTAGTTAGTATGCTTGAAGTATTATTATTTTTATGTCAATATGAACTTTTGTCTTGAATCTTTCGGATATGAATATTCATACCACAATTAAGAAGAGTTACATTGAAATTATGCCAAGTAGCACTCCGCATCAAAAATTCTTTTTTATCATTTACCTACACGAGGACGAGCAGGAATTAAGCACAGGGATGCCTCGATACGTCTCCAACGTATCTATAATTTTTGATTGCTCCATGCTATATTATCTATTGTTTTGGACTATATTGGGCTTTATTTTCCACTTTTATATTACTTTTGGGACTAACCTATTAACCGGAGCCCCAGCCTAGAATTGCTATTTTTTTTTGCCTATTTCAGTGTTTCGAAGAAACGGAATATCAAATGAAGTCCAAACGGAATGAAACCTTCGGGAACGTGATTTTCTCATCAAATAAGATCCAGGAAACTTGGACCCTCCGTCAAGAAAGCTACGAGGCGGTCACGAGGGTGGAGGGCGCCCCCCAGGGCGCGCCCCCTGCCTCGGGGTCCCCCCGAAGCTCCACCGACGTACTTCTTCCTCCTATATATACCTACGTACCCCCAACAGATCAGATACGGAGCCAAAAACCTAATTCCACCGCCGCAACTTTCTGTATCCACGAGATCCCATCTTGGGGCCTATTCCGGAGCTCCGCCGGAAGGGGATTCCACCATGGAGGGCTTCTACATCATCACCATAGCCTCTCTGATGAAGTGTGAGTAGTTTACCTCAGACCTACGGGTCCATAGTTAGTAGCTAGATGGCTTCTTCTCTCTTTTTGGATCTCAATACAATGTTCTCCCGCTCTCTCGTGGAGATCTATCCGATGTAATCTTCTTTTTGCGGTGTGTTTGTTGAGACCGATGAATTGTGGGTTTATGATCAAGATTATCTATGAGCAATATTTGAATCTTCTCTGAATTATTTTATGTATGATTGATTTATCTTTGCAACTCTCTTCGAATTATCCATTTGGTTTGGCCAACTAGATTGGTAGTTCTTGCAATGGGAGAAGTGTTTATCTTTGGGTTCAATCTTGCGGTGTCCTTACCCAAAGGATGTAAAGGGTTGCAAGGCACGTATTGTATTGTTGCCATCGAGGATAACAAGATGGGGTATTTATAATATTGCATGAATTTATTCCTATACATCATGTCATTTTGCTTAAGGCGTTACTCTGTTTTCATTAACTTAATACTCTAGATGCATGCTGGATAGCGGTCGATGAGTGGAGTAATAGTAGTAGATGCAGGCAGGAGTCGGTCTACTTGTCTCAGACGTGATGCCTATATACATGATCATACCTAGATACTCTCATAGCTATGCTCAATTCTGTCAATTGCTCAACAATAATTCGTTCACCCACCGTAAAATACCTATGCTCTTGAGAGAAGCCACTAGTGAAATCTATGGCCCCCGGGTCTATTTTCATCATATTAATCTTCCTACGCTTTATTATTGCTTTGCTTTTTTTACTTTGCCTTTTTATTTTACTTTGCATCTTTATACCAAAAATACCAAAAATATTATCTATCATCTCTATCAGATCTCACTCTCGTAAGTGACCGTGAAGGGATTGACAACCCCTATTCGCGTTGGTTGCGAGGAGTTATTTGCTTGTGTAGGTACGAGGGACTTGCGCGTGGCCTCCTACTGGATTGATACCTTGGTTCTCAAAAACTGAGGGAAATACTTACGCTACTCTGCTGCATCATCCTCTCCTCTTCGGGGAAAACCAACGCAAGCTCAAGACGTAGCACCTGCCGGAGGGGGGAACCCAAACCGGTGGCCATCTTCATCATCCCGGCGCTCTCCATGACGAGGAGGGATTAGTTCACCCTCGGGGCTGAGGGTATGTACTAGTAGCTATGTGTTTGATCTCTCTCTCTCTCTCTCTCTCTCGTGTTCTTGATTTGGCACGATCCTAATGTATCGCGAGCTTTGCTATTATAGTTGGATCTTATGTTTCTTCTCCCCCTCTTCCCTCTTGTAATGGATTGAGTTTTCCCTTTGAAGTAATCTTATCGGATTGAGTCTTTAATTACTTGAGAACACTTGATGTATGTCTTGCCGTGCGTATCTGTGGTGACAATGGGATATCACGTGATTCACTTGACGTATGTTTTGGTGATCAACTTGCGGGTTCCGCCCATGAACCTATGCATAGGGGTTGGCACACGTTTTAGTCTTTATTCTCCGGTAGAAACTTTGGGGCACTCTTTGAGGTTCTATGTGTTGGTTGAATAGATGAATCTGAGATTGTGTGATGCATATCGTATGATCATACCCATGGATACTTGAGGTGACATCGGAGTATCTAGGTGACATTAGGGTTTTGGTTGATATGTGTCTTAAGGTGTTATTCTAGTACGAACTCTAGGGCTGTTTGTGACACTTATAGGAATAGCCCAACGGATTGATTGGAAAGAATAACTTTGAGGTGGTTTCGTACCCTACCATAATCTCTTAGTTTGTTCTCCGCTATTAGTGTCTTTGGAGTGACTCTTCGTTGCATGTTGAGGGATAGTTATATGATCCAATTATGTTATTATTGTTGAGAGAACTTGCACTAGTGAAAGTATGAACCCTAGGCCTTTTTTCAAAGCATTGCAATACCGTTTACGCTCACTTTTACCATTTGTTACCTTGCTTTTTTTTATATTTTCAGATTACAAAAACCTATATCTACCATCCATATTGCACTTGTATCACCATCTCTTCAGAACTAGTGCACCTATACAATTTACCATTGTATTGGGTGTGTTGGGGACACAAGAGACTCTTTGTTATTTGGTTGCAGGGTTGCTTGAGAGAGACCATCTTCATCCCTCGCCTCCCACGGATTGATAAACCTTAGGTCATCCACTTGAGGGAAATTTGCTACTGTCCTACAAACCTCTGCACTTGGAGGCCCAACAACGTCTACAAGAAGAAGGTTGCGTAGTAGACATCAAGCTCTTTTCTGGCGCCGTTGCCCGGGAGGTCAGTGCTTGAAGGTATATCTTTAGATCTTTCAATCAAATCTTTTTTTTTCTTGTTTTTCACTAGTCTAGTTTATAAAAGAAAACTACCAAAAAAATGGAATTGAGTTTGTCTCATACGCTTCATCTTTTTAATATCTTTCGTGAGTATGATGGAAAGGAAAATTGTGCCAAAGTGTTAGAAGAAGAATGTATTAAAATGTTTGGCACTAAATCTTTGAATGATGAGCATGATTGCAATGTTGTTAGTATGAACTCCTTGAATATCCATGGTACTAATGATAATTGCACTAGTCATGATGAAAATATCTCTTATAAGCATGTCGATTTTTGTGGAGTATATTGGGTTTGCAAGTACACACCAAATATGGAAGATAGATATTGCAAGAGGCATAAGCATTTAGAAACTAAAGGGCTGCAAGAAAGGCTGGATAAGAGTGCTGAAAATTTAAGATATCTTTACCGTACTTGTGAACTTTGCAATGAACATGGTCATTTAAATCTCCGATGCAAATTGTTTCATGATTGAATCGTGTCCAAAAATTGTGATGACTTGATTTCCCTTGCACATTATAATGAACTTAGTTTGCTTTTGGGTTATGAAGAATTGAAACGTGCAACTAAGCATATTCCAGAATTTAACCTTAAGAACTTTCTTGATATTGATCTAGAGGAAATTTATATGTATTGTGCGGTGAATTGCATTGAAAATCCTTATATTGCCAATACATAAAGAAAAGAAAACAAATAGAAGATGAAGAGAATGCTAACGAAAGGGAAGAGACTTCCCAATATTCTCCTATTATTTCTTATGATGAATCACGTAACGAGGAGGAGCCCTCTATTCGACCAATCTCATTAATAAGGAGCTCCGAAAAGAGGATTGAACCCACACATGATGTGGTGAAGAAGAAGAAAATAAAAAGGAAGAGAGGTAAAAAGATATCTCTCCCAAATAATGTTGCTCCTATTATTGTTGTGCCTCATGAAAATGAATCAAAAATAATTGTGGAAGATGATGCACTTAATGATGATCTCGTTATGCCTATTGCTTGTTGTGATGATTATGATTGGGATTATAATGATACTTCTTATGATCTTGAAAACCTTTTTGGCACTTGCTTGGAAGAATATGAGAATAATGTTTGCTATACTATTGGTGCTATCCATACTATTAATGATGAGAGTGATTATGCTTATGATATGAAAAGGCCCAAGCTTGGGGATGCTATGTTTGATGAAGATGATGTTTTTGAGAATATATTTGCTGCAATTAATGTTTGTCCCAAGCTTGGGGAAGCTACGTTTAATGAAGATGATATTTTTAGTCTCCCAAGTTTTGATATGCAAAGTTGTTATGATGATAGCATGCCTTCTACCTATGATGATTATATTTATGAAAGTGGGTTTGGAAGAGTGTAACTTTAGGAAGTAATAATCCCACTATTTTGGAGGATGTTGAATCTTATAATATTTATGAAAGTGGATTTGGAGAGGTCATGACTTTATTTAGTGATGTATCCACTATTTCGGAAGAGGTTTCAATTGATTATGATGAGAAAAAACTTGCTACTTATGATGATTATTGTGATGAAACTTATGCTATAAAAAGTAGTGATGATAATATTTATAAAACTTTTCATGATTATGAGTACCCTTTCTCTGAACATTACTCTTTTAATGTGGAAGCAATTTATAGTATTCAAGTCTCTTATGATACTCCCACTATTCCGAATGAGAAGAATTTTGCTTATGTGGAGAGTAATAAAATTTCTATGCTAGTAGATCATGAAAAGAATGCTTTAGGTGATAGTTATATTGTTGAATTCATTCATGATGCTACTTAAAATTATTATGAGGTAGGAATGTATGCTTGTAGGAATTGCAATAATATCAAGTTTCCTCTCTATGTGCTTAAAGTTTTGAAGTTATGCTTGTTTTGCCTTCCTATGCTAGTTGATTTTTGTTCCCATAAGTTGTTTGCTCACAAAATCCTTATGCATAGGAAGTCGGTTAGACTTAAATGTGCTATTCATATTCTTCATGATGCTCTCTTTATGTTTCAATTCTTATCTTGTATGTGAGCATCATTGAAATCATCATGCCTAGCTAGGGGCGTTAAACGATAGCGCTTGTTGGGAGGCAACCCAATTTTATTTTAGTTTCTTGCTTTTTTTGTTCTGTTTAGTAATAAATAATCCATCTAGCTTCTGTTTAGATGTGTTTTTATGTTTTAATTAATGTATGTGCCAAGTAGAACCTTTGGGAAGACTTGGGTGAAGTCTTTATGATCATGCTGTAAAAAACAGAAACTTTAGCGCTCACGCGATTAGCTTCAACGTTTTACTGGAGAGTGATATTTAGTTTATTATTTTTGAAGATGATTACTAGACAAATTCCTCAGGTCCACCAATTTATTTTATAATTTTTGGAGTTCCAGAAGTATACGTTTGATACAGATTACTACAAAACTGTTCTGTTTTTGACAGATTCTGTTTTTATTGTGTTGTTTGCTTATTTTGATGAATCTATGGCTAGTAAAATAGTTTATAGACCATAGAGAAGTTAGAATACAGTAGGTTTAACACAAATATAAATAAAGAATGAGTTCATTACAGTACCTTGAAGTGGTGTTTTCTTTTCTTTCGCTAACGGAGCTCACGAGTTTTCTGTTAAGTTTTGTGTTGTGAAGTTTTCAAGTTTTGGGTAAAGATTCGATGGACTATGGAATAAGGAGTGGCAAGAGCCTAAGCTTGGGGATTCCCAAGGCACCCCAAGGTAATATTCAAGGATAACCAAGCGTCTAAACTTGGGATGCCCCGGATGGCATCCCCTCTTTCGTCTTTGTTCATCGGTAACTTTACTTGGAGCTATATTTTTATTCACCACATGATATGTGTTTTGCTTGGAGCGTCAATTTATTTTGCTAGTATTTGCTTTCTGTTATTTAGAATAATGTTTTGTATCTTTATTTTCAATAAAAATGTCAAGGATAGCCTTTACTATGCTTATTTTGCAAGTATACATGTTGCTGTTTGAAAACAGAAAGTTTACCGCTATTGCAAAAATTCCCTAGAAAAGTCAGAATGTGATAAAATGTTGAAACCTTTTGCATAGTAAACTCTGATAAATTTACTACAGTGGGAATTTTATTTCATAAAAAATATGATGAATCTTGCATTCTTTACAGACTGTACTATTTTGACAGATTGCTGTTATGTTTGCATTGTTTGCATATGTCTGCTTGTTTAATGATTCTATTTGAGGATAGGAGTATTAAATATGCAGAGACATTTAGTATGCAATGTTGAATAATAATTGTAGTGATTTGTTACAGTAGAAGATAATAAGGTTATGCATTGGTTTATACTAACTTATCTCACGAGTCCTTGTTGAGTTTGGTGTGGATGAAGCTTTCAAGATTTAGGAAACAGAGATATAAAAGGAATTAAGAAGACACAAAAGCTCAATATTGGGGATGCCCAAGGCACCCCAAGATATTATTTCAAGAAGTCTCAAGCATCTAAGCTTGGGGATGCCCCGGTAGGCATCCCACCTTTTCTCTTCAACAACTATCGGTCAGTATCGGTTGAACCTAAGTTTTTGCTTCTTCACATGATTTGTGCTATCCTTGCAATATAGTTTTATTTTGTTTTGCTTGCTGTTTGAATAAAGTATCAAGATCTGAAATTATTTAATGGGAGAGTCTTTACATAGCTACATAATTATTTAACTACTCATTGATCTTCACTTATATCTTTTTGGAGTAGTTTGTCATTTACTCGTGTGCTTCACTTATATCTTTTGAGTTATATAGTTTTGCTCTAGTACTTCACTTATATCTTTTAGAGCACGGTGGTGGATTTGTTTTATAGAAACTATTGATCTCTCATGCTTCACTTAGATTAATTTGAGAGTCTTAAATAGCATGGTAATTTGCTTAAATAATCCTAATATGCTAGGCATTCAAGATTTGTAAAACTTTCTTTTAAGTGTGTTGAATACTAAGAGAAGTTAGATGCTTGATAATTGTTTTGAGATATAAAGATGGTGATATTAGAGTCATGCTAGTTGAGTAGTTGTGAATTTGAGAAATACTTGTGTTGAAGTTTGTGATTCCCGTAGCATGCACGTATGGTGAACCGTTATGTGATGAAGTCGGAGCATGATTTATTTATTGATTGTCTTCCTTATGAGTGGCGGTCGGGGACGAGTGATGGTATTTTCCTACCAATCTATCCCCCTAGGAGTATGCACGTAATACTTTGCTTTGATAACTTGTAGATTTTTGCAATAAGTATATGAGTTCTTTATGACTAATGTTGAGTCCATGGATTATACGCACTTTTCTTCCTTCCACCATTGCTAGCCTCTCTAATACCGCGCACTTACGCCGGTATCATACACCCACCATATACCTTCCTCAAAACAGCCACCATACCTACCTATCATGGCATTTCCATAGCCATTCCGAGATATATTTCCATGCAACTTTCCACCGTTCCGTTTATTATGACACGCTCCATCATTGTCATATTGCTTAGCATGATCATGTAGTTGACATCGTATTTGTGGCAAAGCCACCGTTCATAATTCTTTCATACATGTCACTCTTGATTCATTGCATATCCCGGTACACCGCCGGAGGCATTCATATAGAGTCATATTTATTCTAAGTATCGATTGATGAGTTGTAAGAAAATAAAAGTTTGATGATCTTCATTTTTAGAGCATTGTCCCAGTGAGGAAAGGATGATGGAGACTATGATTCCCCCACAAGTTGGGATGAGACTCCGGACGAAAAAAAAGAGAAAAAAAGAGGCCATTAAAAAAAAGAGAAAAGGCCCAAATAAAAAATATATTAAAAAATAAAAAAATGAGAGAAAAAGAGAGAAGGGGCAATGCTACTATCCTTTTACCACACTTGTGCTTCAAAGTAGCACCATGATCTTCATGATAGAGAGTCTCCTATGTTGTCACTTTCATATACTAGTGGGAATTTTTCATTATAGAACTTGGCTTGTATATTCCAATGATGGGCTTCCTCAAAATGCCCTAGGTCTTCGTGAGCAAGCGAGTTGGATGCACACCCACTTAGTTTTTTTGTTGAGCTTTCATATACTTATAGCTCTAGTGCATCTGTTGCATGGAAATCCCTACTCACTCACATTGATATCTATTGATGGGCATCTCCATAGCCCGTTGATACGCCTAGTTGATGTGAGACTATCTTCTCCTTTTGTCTTCTCCACAACCACCATTCTATTCCACCTATAGTGCTATGTCCATGGCTCACGCTCATGTATTGCGTGAAGATTGAAAAAGTTTGAGAACATCAAAAGTATGAAACAATTGCTTGGCTTGTCATCAGGGTTGTGCATGATTTAAATATTTTGTGTGATGAAGATAGAGCATAGCGAGAGTATATGATTTTGTACGGATAGCTTTCTTTGGCCATGTTATTTTGAGAAGACATGATTGCTTTGTTAGTATGCTTGAAGTATTATTATTTTTATGTCAATATGAACTTTTGTCTTGAATCTTTCGGATCTGAATATTCATACCACAATTAAGAAGAATTACATTGAAATTATGCCAAGTAGCATTCCACATCAAAAATTCTATTTTTATCATTTACCTACTCGAGGACGAGCAGGAATTAAGCTTGGGGATGCTGATACGTCTCCAACGTATCTATAATTTTTGATTGTTCCATGCTATTATATTATGTGTTTTGGATGTTTATGGGCTTTATTATCCACTTTTATATTACTTTTGGGACTAACCTATTGACCCAGAGCCCAGTGCCAGTTCCTGGTTTTCCCCTTGTTTCAGTGTCGAAACAGAATGAAATCAACTTGAGAAGTTATTTTTGGAAGGAAAGCAACCCGGGAGACTCGGAGTCCATGTCAAGGAAGAAACGAGGGAGGCACGAGGTAGGGGGGCGCGCCCACCCTCGTAGGGCGCGCCCTCCACCCTCTTGGGCCCCTCGTGGCTCCCATGACGTACTTCTTCCTCCTATATATACCCATATACCCTAAAACGATTGGGGAACATAATAGATCGGGAGTTCCGCCGCCGCAAGCCTCTGTAGCCACCAGAAGTCAATCGGGACCCTGTTCCGGCACCCTGCCGGATGGGGGAACCCTCACTGGTGGCCATATTCATCATCCCGACGCTCTCCATGACAAGGAGGGAGTAGTTCACCCTCGGGGCTGAGGGTATGTACCAGTAGCTATGTGTTTGATCTCTCTCTCTCTCTCTCTCTCTCTCTCTCTCTCTCTCTCTCTCTTTCTCTCTCTCGTGTTCTTGATTTGGCACGATCTTGATGTATCGCGAGCTTTGATATTATAGTTGGATCTTATGTTTCTTCTCCCCCTCTTCCCTCTTGTAATGGATTGAGTTTTCCCTTTGAAGTAATCTTATCGGATTGAGTCTTTAATGACTTGAGAACACTTGATGTATGTCTTGCCGTGCGTATCTGTGGTGACAATGGGATATCACATGATTCACTTGATGTATGTTTTGGTGATCAACTTGCGGGTTCCTCCCATGAACCTATGCATAGGTGTTGGCACACGTTTTTGTCTTGATTCTCTGGTAGAAACTTTGGGGCACTCTTTGAGGTTCTATGTGTTGGTTGAATAGATGAATCTGAGATTGTGTAATGCATATCGTATGATCATACCCACGGATACTTGAGGTGACATTGGAGTATCTAGGTGACATTAGGGTTTTGGTTGATATGTGTCTTGGGGTGTTATTCTAGTACGAACTCTAGGGCTGTTTGTGACACTTATAGGAATAGCCCAACGGACTGATTGGAAAGAATAACTTTGAGGTGGTTGAGTACCCTACCATAATCTCTTCGTTTGTTCTCCACTATTAGTGTCTTTGGAGTGACTCTTCGTTGCATGTTGAGGGATAGTTATATGATCCAATTATGTCATTATTGTTGAGAGAACTTGCACTAGTGAAAGTATGAACCCTAGGCCTTGTTTAAAAGCATTGCAATACCGTTTACGCTCACTTTTACCATTAGTTACCTTGCTTTTTTTTATATTTTCAGATTACAAAAACCTATATCTACCATCCATATTGCACTTGTATCACCATCTCTTCGCCGAACTAGTACACCTATACAATTTACCATTGTATTGGGTGTGTTGGGGACACAAGAGACTCTTTGTTATTTGGTTGCAGGGTTGCTTGAGAGAGACCATCTTCATCCTACGCCTCCCACGGATTGATAAGCCTTAGGTCATCCACTTGAGGGATATTTGCTACTGTCCTACAAACCTCTGCACTTGGAGGCCCAACAACGTCTACAATAAAAAGGTTGCGTAGTAGACATCAAGCACTGATCTGTGGATTTGGCCCGTTTGATCACACTTTCTTACAAGTAGGGCCGGATTGTAAGGAGCTGATGAACGAAATATGCCCTCGAGGCAATAATAAAGTTATTATTTATTTCCTTATTTCATGATAAATGTTTATTATTCATGCTAGAATTGTATTAACCGGAAACTTAGTACATGTGTGAATACATACACAAAACAAAGTGTCCCTAGTATACCTCTACTTGACTAGCTAGTTTATCAAAGATGATTATGTTTCCTAAACCATAGACATGTGTTGTCATTTGATGAACGGGATTACATCATTAGGAGAATGATGTGATGGACAAGACCCATTCGTTATCTTATCATTATGATCGTTACAGTTTCATTGCTATTGCTTTCTTCATGACTTATACATGTTCCTATGACTATGGGATTATGCAAATCCCGAATACTGAGGAACACTTTGTGTGCTACCAAACGTCACAATGTAACTGGGTGATTATAACGGTGCTCTACATGTGTCTCCGATGGTACTTGTTGAGTTGGCATAGATCAAGATTAGGATTTGTCACTCCGATTGTCGGAGAGGTATCTCTGGGCCCTCTCAGTAATGCACATCACTCTAAGCCTTGCAAGCATTGTGACTAATGAGTTAGTTGCGGGATGATGCATTACGGTACGAGTAAAGAGACTTGTCGGTAACGAGATTGAACTAGGTATTGAGATACTGACGATCGAATCTCGGGCAAGTAACTTACCGATGACAAAGGGAACAACGTATGTTGTTATGTGATAACCCTCAAGTATAGGGGATCAATTGTAGCCTCTTTCGATAAGTAAGAGTGTCGAACCCAAAGAGGAGCTAAAGGTAGAACAAATATTCCCTCAAGTTCTATCGACCATCGATACAACTCTACGCACGCTTGACGTTCGCTTTACCTAGAACAATTATGAAACTAGAAGGACTTTGTAGGTGTTGTTGGATAGGTTGGCAAGATAATAAAGAACATGTAAATAAAAACTAGGGGCTGTTTAGATAAAGACAAAATAAAGTAAATATAGCGAGTGTGGAAAAGTGGTGGTAGGAGTTGTGAAATTGTCCCTAAGCAATTGACTACTTTACTAGACCAATAGCAAGTTTTATGTGGGAGAGGCCACTGCTAGCATGTCATCCCTGACTTGGAATTCTATGCACATATGATTGGAACTATTAGCAAGCATCTGCAACTACTAACGTTCATTAAGGTAAAACCCAACCATAGCATTAAGATACATTGGTCCCCATTCAATCCCGTATGCATCAATTTCTATGCTAGGTTGAAGCTTCTGTCACTCTTGCCCTCCAATACATAGTCCTATCAACATACAACTAACCCTATGGTGTGATCCATGCGCGTGCTCATATGATGGGCACCAAAGGACACAAACATAACCACAAGCAAACTAATCAATCATAGCAATTCATCAACCACCCATAGGACAACGAAAATCTACTCAAACATCATAGGATGGCAACAAATCATTGCATACAAATATGAAGCATAAAGCACCATGTTCAAGTGGAGGGTACAGCGGGTTGCGGGAGAGTGGACTGCTGAATATAGATGGGGGAAGGAGATGGAGATGTTGGTGAAGATGGCGGAGGTGTTGGTGTAGATCGCAGTGATGATGATGGCCCCCGGCGGCGTTCCGGTGCCACCGAAAGCGAGGGGGAGAGAGCCCCCCCTTCTTCTTCTTCTTCTTCTTCTTCTTCTTCTTCTTCTTCTTCTTCTTCTTCTTCTTCTTCTTCTTCTTCTTCTTCTTCTTCTTCTTCTTCTTTCTTGACCTCCTCCCTAGATGGGAGAAGGGTATACCCTCTGGTCCTTGGCTCCCATGGCGTGGGAGGGGCGAGAGCCCCTCCGAGATTGGATCTATCTCTCTGTCTCTCTCTGTTTCTATGCTCCCCCTCTCTCTGTTTCTGCCTCCTGTTTCACCGTTTCTTATATATCCGGAGATCCGTAACTCCAATTGGATTGAAACTTTCGCCCATATTTTTCTCTGAAAATTAGCTTTCTTGCGGCCGAAGAAGAGCAAAGAACCTTACGGTGGCCCATGAGGGTCAGGCGCCTTAGGTGCCGGCGCGCTTCTGCCTCGTGGCCACCTCGGGCACCATCTCGCGTTGATTCTTCTTCCCATATTCTCCAAATATTCCAAAAACATTCTCCGTCCATTTTTATCCCGTTTGGACTCTATTTGACATGGGGTTTCTGCGAAACATAAAACATGCAACAAACAGGAACTGGCACTGGGCACTGGATCAATATGTTAGTCCCAAAAATAATCTAAAAAGTTGCCAAAAAGTATATGAAAGTTGTATAATATTGGCATGGAACAATAAAAAATTATAGATACGACGAAGACGTATCATTATGGGGTTTGACCGATAAAGATCTTCGTAGAATATGTAGGAGCCAATATGAGCATCCAGGTTCCGCTATTGGTTATTGACCGGAGACGTGTCTCGGTCATGTCTACATAGTTCTCGAACCCGTAGGGTCCTCACGCTTAATGTTTGGTGACGATCGGTATTATGAGTTTATGTGTACTGATGTACTGAAAGTAGTTCGGAGTCCCGGATGTGATCACGGACATGACGAGGAGTCTCGAAATGGTCGTGACATAAAGATTGATATATTGGACGACTATATTCGAACACCGGAAGAATTTCGGGTGATCTCGGAGAAAACGGGAGTGCCGAAGGGGTTACCGGAACCCCCCGGGGACTAATGGGCCCTAGTGGCGAGAGAGAGAGGGGCCGGCCAGGGCAAGCCGCGCGCCCCCTACCCTTGAGTCCGAATAGGACAAGTAAGGGGGGCAGCACCCCCCTTGACTTTCCCTCTCCCACTCCTTCCTTCCCCCTCCTAGTGGGACTAGGAAAGGGGAGCCCTACTCCCACTAGGAGGAGGAATCCTCCTCTTGGTGCGCCCTCCTAGGGCTGACCGGCCTCCCCCCTTGCTCCTTTGTATACGGGGACATGGGGCACCCCATAGACACACAAGTTGATCATTGACCTATTAGCCGTGTGTGGTGCCCCCCTCCACCATAATTCACCTCGGTCATATCGTCGTGGTGCTTAGGCAAAGCCCTGTGTCGGTAGCTTCATCAACACCGTCATCACGCCATCGTGCTGACGGACCTCTCCCTCGGAGCTCTACTGGATCGTGAGTTCGTGGGACATCATTGAGCTGAACGTGTGCAGATCGCGGAGGTGCCGTACGTTCGGTACTAGGATCAGTCGATCGTGAAGACGTACGACTACATCAACCGCGTTGTCATAACGCTTCCGCTTACGGTCTACGAGGGTACGTGGAGGACACTCTCCCCTCTCGTCGCTATGCATCACCATGATCTTGTGTGTACGTAGGAAAATTTTGAAATTACTATGTTCCCCAACAGTGGTATCAGAGCCAGGTTTATGCGTAGATGTTATATGCACGAGTAGAACACAAGTGAGTCATACTTTGATTCGGCGGTATTGTTGGATGAAGCGGCCCGGACCGACATTACGCGTACGCTTACGCGAGACTGGTTCTACCGACGTGCTTCGCACACAGGTGGCTGGCGGGTGTCAGTTTGTCAAACTTTAGTTGAATCGAGTGTGGCTACGCCCGATCCTTGTTGAAGGTTAAAACAGCACATACTTGACGAAATATCGTTGTGGTTTTGATGCGTAGGCAAGAACGGTTCTTGCTCAGCCCATAGCAGCCACGTAAAACTTGCAACAACTAAGTAGAGGACGTCTAACTTGTTTTTGCAGGGCATGTTGTGATGTGATATGGTCAAGACATGATGCTAAATTTTATTGTATGAGATGATCATGTTTTGTAACGGAGTTATCGGCAACTAGCAGGAGCCATATGGTTGTCGCTTTATTGTATGAAATGCAATCGCCATGTAATTGCTTTACTTTATCACTAAGCGGTAGCGATAGTCGTAGAAGCAATAGTTGACAAGACGACAACGATGCTACGATGAAGATCAAGGTGTCACGCCGGTGATGATGGTGATCATGATGGTGCTTTGGAGATGGAGATCAAAGGCACAAGATGATGATGACCATATCATATCACTTATTTTGATTGCATGTGATGTTTATCCTTTATGCATCTTATTTTGCTTAGTTCGATGCTAGCCTTATAAGATGATCTCTCACTAAATTTCAAGGTACAAGTGTTCTCCCTGAGTATGCACCGTCGCGACAGTTCTTCGTTCCGAGACACCATGTGATGACCGGGTGTGATAAGCTCTACGTTCACATACAACGGGTGCAATCCAATTTTGCACACGCAGAATACTCGGGTTAAACTTGACGAGCCTAGCATATGCAGATATGGCCTCGGAACACTGGAGATCGAAAGGTTGAGCGTGAATCATATAGAAGATATGATCAACATAGTGACGTTCACCATTGAAAAACTACTCCATCTCACGTGATGATCGGACATGGTTTAGTTGATATGGATCACATGATCACTTAGATGATTAGAGGGATGTCTATCTAAGTGGGAGTTCTTAAGTAATATGATTAATTGAACTTTAATTTATCATGAACTTAGTCCTGATAGTATTAGCATATCTATGTTGTAGATCAATAGCTCGTGTTTAGCTCCCCTGTTTTATTTTGATATGTTCCTAGAGAAAAACTAAGTTGAAAGATGTTAGTAGCAATGATGTGGATTGGATCCGTGATCTGAGGATTATCCTCATTGCTGCATACAAGAATTATGTCCTTGACGCACCTCTAGGTGACGGACCTATTGCAAGAGCAAATGCAGACGTTATGAACGTTTGGCAAGCTCGATATGATGACTACTTGATAGTTTAGTGCACCATGCTTTACGGCTTAGAATCGGGGCTTCAAAGACATTTTTGAAACGCCACGGAGCATATGAGATGTTCCAAGAGTTGAAATTAGTATTTCAGACTCATGCCCATGTCGAAAGGTATGAGACCTTTGACAAGTACTTTGCCTACAAGATGGAGGAGAATAGCTCAGGTAGTGAGCATGTGCTCAGAATGTCTGAGTACTACAATCACTTGAATCAAGTGGGAGTTAATCTTCCAGATAAGATAGTGATTGACAGAGTTCTCTAGTCACTATCACCAAGTTACTAGAACTTCGTGATGAACTACAATATGCAAGGGATAACGGAAACGATTCCCAAGCTCCTCGTGATGCTGAAATTGATGAAGGTAGAAATCAAGAAAAGCATCAAGTGTTGATGGTTGACAATACCACTAGTTTCAAGAAAAGGGCAAAGGGAAGAAGGGGAACTTCAAAAAGAATGGAAAGCAAGTTGCTGCTCCCGTGAAGAAGCCCAAAGCTAGACCCAAGTCTGAAACTGAGTGCTTCTACTACAAAGAAAATGGTCACTGGAAGTGGAACTACCCTAGATACTTGGCGGATAAGAAGGATGGCAAAATGAACAAAGGTATATTGGATATACATGTTACTGATCGGTACTTTACTAGTGTTTATAGCAACCCCTCGGCATTTGATACTGGTTCAGTTGCTAAGAGTAGTAACTCGAAAAGGGAGTTGCAGAATGAACAGAAACTAGTTAAGGGCGAGGTGACGATGTGTGTTGGAAGTAGTTCCAAGATTGATATGATCATCATCGCACACTCCCTATACTTTCGGGATTAGTGTTGAACCTAAATAAGTGTTATTTGGTGTTTATATTGAACATGAACATGATTTGATCATGTTTATTGCAATACGGTTATTCATTTAAGTTAGAGAATAATTGTTGTTCTGTTTACATGAATAAAACCTTCTATGGTCATATATCCAATGAAAATGGTTTGTTGGATCTCGATCGTAGTGATACACATATTCATAATATTGAATCCAAAAAATGCAAAGTTAATACTGATAGTGCAACTTATTTGTGGCACTGTCGTTTAGGTCATATTGGTGTAAAGCGCATCAAGAAACTCCATGCTGATGGGATTTTGGAATCACTTGATGCTTGCGAACCATGCCTTATAGGAAAGATGACTAAGACTCCGTTCTCCGAAACAATGGAGCGAGCAACTAACTTGTTGGAAATAATACATACTGATGTATGTGATCTGATGAGTGTTGAGGCTCGCGGCGGGTATCGTTATTTTCTGACCTTCACAGATGATTTGAGCAGATATGGGTATATCTACTTGATGAAACATAAGTCTGAAACATTGAAAAGTTCATATAATTTCAGAGTGAAGTGGAAAATCATCGTAACAAGGAAATAAAGTTTCTACAATCTGATCGTGGAGGAGAATATTTGAGTTACGAGTTTGGTCTTAATTTGAAACAATGTGGAATAGTTTCGCAACTCACGCCACCTGGAACACCACAACGTAACGGTGTGTGCGAACATCGTAACCGTACTTTATTAGATATGGTACAATCTATGATGTCTCCTATCGATTTACCACTATCGTTTTGGGATTATGCATTAGAGACAGCTGCATTCACGTTAAACTAGCGGAGCTTCCCGCGCATTTGCGCGGCTAGATCTTTTATATCTTTATAAATGTTGTTTTAGATCTGAGATAATCTGCAGTATGCTTAACTTCATAAAATTATGAATGATTTCTAGTACATGACATATTATTATATTAGCAGCAAAATTATGAATTCCAAAATGGATTTATTACCTATTACTCCAAAGTACCAATATTTTTTCCTCATCGTGTCTTTCTTATTTACATTACCTTATATTTAATACATTCTCGGCATATATGTTGTTGATAACCTTTTGGCCAAAACATTCACTCTGGGCTACCTCTCGTTATTGCTTTTAGTTATGATGGTATGAAATATATTGAATTTTGATTGTGAATGAAAACGTAGTTATCGATGGAATTGTGCCTAACTCGCTTGGGTGGGAAGTAGTCGTACAATCACATGATCATGATTCACTTATTCGCGAATAAGATTTTAAACTACATATTAGTATACTGTCATGGCGATCATGCGAAATTATATGTTATTTGAAAACGTCTGAAATATCCGATTTTTATCTTTGATCATATCATAATTTTCATTCTGATTGTGTACATGTCAATATGTGGGTCACTAATCCGATTGGTAAGGGCTGATCGCAATCGCTTTTACTTGCATTTTTTGCTTTCTAATCAGAACATGAAGGGTGGTTCATATAGGCATTGGACTCTAGTACGTGCCTATGCATGTGATGCCTCGTATGACCTTGATCGCAAAAAATTTAAGCAGTGTTGGCTCATATGTGTTGGACTCGGTAAGATTAGGCTATTTGGGGATTATTATTTTTTCAACGTTGTTTGGCCTGCACGCATTTCTTTTCTTCCAAAACCCTTTTTTAAAGTTTATATCTTTTCTGTGTACGATCTAGTTCTATGTGCAGTGTCCAAACTGGACTCAGCTTGTACGTGAACCTGTTTTGTTATTGTTTCCGACAGAAATTTAAGTAGAAGTTCTTTAGAGGTAGTTTACTTTTCTCTCTATTTTTAACAGATGTGTCTATGTTGACTCTGTCGTGACTTCTATTCCAAGCAGACTTTCACATAGTTTCATTTTTCAGTAATGTGTACTATCGTATGCATGTTGGACTGGCCATTGAGGCACATAAAAAAAATACTCCCGTAGATCTCTCAATAATAGGATCTGTACGTTCTTTATATCAACAAAATATATTTTTCTCTGATGTGGACAATTTTTTCATACCATCCAATGTAGTTCTATTATTTATCCATTCACAGTGTATCTAATATTACAACCGAATTCTTATATAATGTTCATAAATTTTACACTAATTTAATATTATTACGCTTCTAATCTTTTACCACCTCGCTTGATTACCTTTGATGGCCCACTACTATTTGCCCATAATCTTTTATGATTACCTGGAGTATGAAACTGGGCCAAACTGGCTGTGGCAGGTTCATTCGAATAGAAAAAAGGTGGAAGGTTCTTTACGTAGTCTCTGATGGGCTTACGTAGCCACTATAGGGGTATGCAAATTTCTTTTTCCTCTTAACAGAGTTCAAATCGGATTTGAATAGCTGTCCATGTATTTCACACATATAACAAACGTGATCTTGGCTTTGCAACCTTTGAGCTGTCCTTGTGCTGTACGTGATTCTTTTTTTTGCACTGTTTACATCATAGGTACGTGTACGTGACAGTTTTAATAGTGCCAAATAGTGCTTGTCTAGAAAATTTGTATGTTACGTAATATTGTTAAATCTGAGCCGTAAATATTATTAATCAATGATGTATATTATTTTAGCTTATGTGGAAGAACGTGGTGTCTAATTTGGCTTCTGTCTTAATTATATAATAGAATAGATAGGGCACCATCTAAATCCGTTTAGACGACACCATATGAACTGTGGCTTGGCAAGAAACCAAAGTTGTCATTTCTTAAAGTTTGGGGTTGCGATGCTTATGTGAAAAAGTTTCATCCTGATAAGCTCAAACCCAAAATCGGAGAAATGTGTCTTCATAGGATACCCAGAGGAGACAGTTGGGTACACCTTTTATCAACAATCCGAAGGCAAGACATTCGTTGCTAAGAATGGATCCTTTCTAGAGAAGGAGTTTCTCTCGAAAGGAGTGAGTGGGAGGAAAGTAGAGCTTGATGAGGTAACTGTACCTGCTCCCTTATTGGAAAGTAGTTCATCGCAGAAATCAGTTCCTGTGACTCCTACACCAATTAGTGAAGAAGCTAATGATGATGATCATATAACTTCAGATCAAGTTACTAATGAACCTCGTAGGTCAACTAGAGTAAGATCCGCACTAGAGTGGTACGGTAATCCTGTTCTGGAGGTCATGTTACTTGACCATGACGAACCTACGAACTATGAGGAAGCGATGATGAGCCCAGATTCCGTGAAATGGCTTGAGGCCATGAAATCTGAGATGGGATCCATGTATGAGAACAAAGTATGGACTTTGGTTGACTTGCCCGATGATCGGCAAGCAATAGAGAATAAATGGATCTTCAAGAGGAAGACGAACGCCTATAGTAGTGTTACTATCTACAAAGCTTGAATTGTCGCAAAAATGTTTTCGACAAGTTCAAGGTGTTGACTATGATGAGATTTTCTCACTTGTATCGATGCTTAAAAGTCTGTCCAAATCATGTTAGCAATTGGATGTCAAACCTGCATTCCTTAATGGATTTCTTAAAGAAGAGTTGTATGTGATGCAACCAGAAGGTTTTGTCAATCCTAAAGGTGCTAACAAAATATGCAAGCTCCAGCAATCCATCTATGGACTGGTGCAAGCATCTCGGAGTTGGAATATACGCTTTGATAAGTTGATCAAAGCATATAGTTTTATACAGACTTGCGGTGAAGCCTGTATTTACAAGAAAGTGATAGGGAGCACTACAACATTTCTGATAAGTTTATGTGAATGACATATTGTTGATTGGAAATAATGTAGAACTTTCTGTAAAGCATAACGGAGTATTTGAAAGGATTTTTTCCAAGAAAGACCTCGGTGAAGCTGCTTACATATTGAGCATCAAGATCTATAGAGATAGATCAAGACGCTTGATAAGTTTTTTCAATGAGTACATACCTTGACAAGTTTTTGAAGTAGTTCAAAATGGAATAGTCAAAGAAGGAGTTCTTGCCTGTGTTGCAAGGTGTGAAGTTGAGTTAGACTCAAAGCACGACCATGGCAGAAGATAGAGAAAGAATGAAAGTCATCCCTATGCCTCAGCCATAGGTTCGATAAAGTATGCCATGCTTTGTACCAGACCTATTGTATACCCTGCCCTGAGTTTGGCAAGGGAGTACAATTTTGATCTAGGAGTAGATCACTGGACAACGGTCAAAATTATCCTTAGAGGACTAAGGAAATATTTCACGGTTATGGAGGCGATAAAGAGTTCGTCGTAAAGAGTTACGTTGATGCAAGCTTTGACACCGATCTGGATGACTATAAGTCACAATCTGGATACATATTAAAAGTGGGAGCAATTAGCTAAAGTAGCTCTGTGCAGAGCATTGTAGACATAGAAATTTGCAAAATACACACGGATCTGAATTTGGCAGACCCATTGACTAAACTTCTCTCACAAGCAAAACATGATCACCCCTTAGTACTCTTCGGGTGTTAATCACATGGCGATGCGAACTAGATTACTGACTCTAGTAAATCCTTTGAGTGTTGGTCACATGACGATGTGAACTATGGGTGTTAATCACATGGTGATGTGAACTATTGGTGTTAAATCACATGGCGATGTGAACTAGATTATTGACTCTAGTGCAAGTGGGAGACTGAAGGAAATATGCCCTAGAGGCAATCATAAAGTTATTATTTATTTCCTTATTTCATGATAAATGTTTATTATTCATGCTAGAATTGTATTAACCGGAAACTTAGTACATGTGTGAATACATAGACAAAACAAAGTGTCCCTAGAATGCCTCTACTTGACTAGCTCGTTTACCAAAGATGGTTATGTTTCCTAAACCATAGACATGTGTTGTCAATTGATGAATGGGATCACATCATTAGGACAATGATGCGATGGACAAGACCCATTCGTTAGCTTAGCATTATGATCGTTACAGTTTCATTGTTGTTGCTTTCTTCATGACTTATACATGTTCCTGTGACTATGATATTATGCAACTCCCGAATACCGGACGAACACTTTGTGTGCTACCAACGTCACAACGTAACTGGGTGATTATAAAGGTGCTCTACACATGTCTCTGATGGTACTTGTTGAGTTGGCATAGATCAAGATTAGGATTTGTCACTCCGATTGTCGGAGAGGTATCTCTGGGCCCTCTCGGTAATGCACATCACTATAAGCCTCGCAAGCATTGTGACTAATGAGTTAGTTGCGGGATGATGCATTACGGAACGAGTAAAGAGACTTGCCGGTAACGAGATTGAACTAGGTATTGAGATACCGACGATAGAATCTCGGGCAAGTAACATACCGATGACAAAGGGAACAACGTATGTTGTTATGCGGTTTGCCTGATAAAGATCTTCGTACAATATGTAGGAGCCAATATGAGCATCCAGGTTCCACTATTTTTTATTGACCGGAGACGTGTCTCGGTCATGTCTACATAGTTCTCGAACCCGTAGGGTCCGCACGCTTAACGTTCGGTGACAATCGGTATTATGAGTTTATGTGTTTTGATGTACCGAAAGTAGTTCGGAGTCCCGGATGTGATCATGGACATGACGAGGAGTCTCGAAATGGCCGAGACATAAAGATTGATATATTGGACGGCTATATTCGGACACCAGAAGAGTTTCGGGTGATCTCGGAGAAAACCGGAGTGCCGGAGGGGTTACCGGAACCCCCCGGGGACTTATGGGCCTTGATGGGCCTGATAATCCCCAAGTGCAGGGAATCATCGTAGCAATTCCCAAAGGTGGAAGTGATAAGTATGGAGTGTCGAACCCACAAGGAGCTAAAGGTAAGATCAAGATTCTCTCAAGTCCTATCTGCCACTGATACAACTCTACGTACACCGAACGTTTGCTTCCAACTAGAAACGAGAAATAAAACTACGTTGTGGGTATGAAGAGGATAACTTTGCATGATTCCGAGAGCTAAAATATAAAAGTAGGTGCTGTTATCATAAAGTTAGAATATATTACTAAATATTATAAATAGCGAGTGTGGAGTAATGATGGATCGGTGTCTTGGAATTATCCTAGGCAATTGTTAACAAGACCGGTAGTCGTCATTGCATTTTCATATGAGGGAGAGGCATAAGCTAACATACTTTCTCTTCTTGGATCATATGCACTTATGATTGGAACTCTAGGAAGCATACGCAACTACTAAAGATCATTAAGGTAAAACCCAACCATAGCATTAAAGCATCAAGTACCCTTTATCCCATACGCAACAACCCCCTTACTCGGGTTTATGCTTCTGTCACTCAAACAACCCACTATAAGCGAATCAAAAACGTATTGCAACACCCTATAGCGGGAATCCCTCACACTTGCGCAACACGGAGGGCACAATAGGACAACACCAAAATAAAACATACAACTCGTACCAATCTAGATCATCAATCAACCCAAAGACAAAGGATGTCTACTCAAAACATCATAAGATGGCAACACATCATTGGATCATAATATGTGGCATAAAGCACCATGTTCAAGTAGGGATTACAGCGGGGTGCGGGAGAGTGGACCGCATAAAATAGATGAGGATGGTGATGATGATGGTGATGTTGATTACTGCGGCGATGATTCCCCTCCCGGTGGCACTCCGGCGCCACCGAGAGAGAGGAGGAGAAGTTCTCCACCTTGTGCTTCCTCCTCCATGGCCTCCTCCCTAGATGGGGTGAGGTTCTCCCTCTGGTCCTTGGCCTTCATGGCTATGATGGCCTCTCCGGGATCCTCCTCCATGGCCTCCGGCAGGGTGCCAGAGAGGGCCTAGATTGACTTCTCGTGGCTAGAGAGGCTTGCGGCGGCGGAACTTCCGATGTAGGTTAATTCCCGAAGGTTTCCGTATTTATAGGAGAAGTTCGTGTTTATTTCACGTCAGGGGGGCTCTCGAGGAGTCCACGAGGCACAGGGGCGCGCCCAGGGGGTGGGCGCGCCCCCCACCCTCATGGGCCCCCCGGGACACCCCTCCGGTAGATTTTTGTTCCAGTATTTTTCATATTTTCAAGAAAAATTCTCCGTTGATTTTCATCGCATTCCGAGAAATTTTATTTCTGCACAAAAACAACACCATGGTAGTTCTGCTGAAAACAGCGTCAGTCCGGGTTAGTTCTAATCAAATCATACCAAAATCATATAAAACTATTGTAAACATGGCATGAATACTTCATAAATTATAGATACGTTGGAGACGTATCAGCATCCCCAAGCTTAATTCCTGCTCGTCCTCGAGTAGGTAAATGATAAAAGAAATAACTTATGAACTGTGAATGCTAGCAAGTGCATAAATTTGACCAATGCTAATTCCAATCACCTTTTCTAGCATCATTATATGTCATAATAGTAGCTCATCTCATAAAACTTTTCATGATCAAGTAACAAGCTATTCACATGTTAAAGTATAGATCATAAACTTTCTTGAAACTAGCAAACTATATTCTTAGTCATCAAACAATTGCAATTCATCTTATTTTCCGGAAGGGTCTATGTCAGAGCTTTGATTCAGCAAACTCCACATACTCAACTATCATTTAATCTTTCACAATTGCTAACACTCACGTGATATTTATGGGTTCAAAGTTTTAATCGGACACAGAGAAAGATAGGGGCTTATAGATTCGCCTCCCAACCTTTTACCTCAAGGGTAATGTCAACATTAATAGTGCATGATAACTTACATCCAATTGGATATATATATATATATATATATATATATATATATATATATATATATATATATATATAACACAATGTGCTTGCCAAAGGATAAAATATAAAAAAGGAAAGGTGAAGATCAGCATGACTCTTGCATAAGGTAGAAGATAAAAGTAAAAGATAGGCCCTTCGCAGAGGGAAGCAGAGGTTGCCATGCCTTTTGTGGTTGGATGCACAAAATCTTAATGCAAAAGAACATCACTTTATATCGCCCCTTGTGATAAAGACCTTTATTATGCAGTTCGTCGCTTTTATTACTTCCCTATCACATGTTTGTATAAAGCTTATTTTCTTCGCACTAATATATCATACATATTTAGAGAGCAATTTTTATTGCATGCAGTGATGAAAACTTACTTGAAGGATCTTACTCAATCCATAGGTAGGTATGGTGGACTCTCATGGCAAAACTAGTTTAAGGGGTATTCAGAAGCACAAGTAGTATCTCTACTTGGTGCAAAGAATTTGGCTAGAATGAGGGGGAAAGGCAAGCTCAGCATGTTGGATGATCCAAGACAATATACTTTATTTTGGATATAAGAAAACATAACCCATTACGTTGTCTTCCTTGTCCAACATCAACCTTTTAGCATGTCATATTTTAATGAGTGCTCACAATTACAAAAGATTACCAAGATAGTATATCTATATGTGAAATCTCTCTTCCTTCAATATTCTTTCATGAATTGTTCAAGTGACCAATTCTATGTTCGCTAACCTTCAATAAGTTTACTACCTATACTTATTATGTGTGAAGTCATTACTCTCCATATTATAAGCATATGAAACATATACAAATTCAGATTTATGATATTCAATTCATTCAACCATTTACTCATAGGATATACATGAAGCACGTGAGTAGATGACAAACTACTCCAAAAAGATATAAGTGAAGAGCACTGAGTATTCAAATAATTAACTAGCCATGGGAGGATTATTTTTCATTCAAGGTTTCAGATCCAATGATTTTATTCAAACATCAAGCAAAGTTGAAAATACGCTCCAAGCAAAACACATATCATGCGATGAATAAAAATATAGCTCCGAGTAAGGTATACTGATAGTTTTGAAGACGAAAGAGGGGATGCCTTCCGGGGCATCCCCAAGCTTAGGCGCTTGATTCTTCCTTGAATATTACCTTGGGGTGCCTTGGGCATCCCCAAGCTTAGGGTCTTTCCACACCTTATTTTCCTCATATCGATATCTCACCCAAAGCTTGAAAACTTCAATCACACAAAACTTAACGGAACTTCGTGAGATTGGTTAGTATGATAGAGTGCAAACCATTCACTTTGGTACTGTCAAAGACAAGGTTCATAGTTGTTCTCACACAATTCCTACTGTACCTTATCATTTCTACAATTTATATTGAGAAATATAAGCCATAGAAACTACAAAACAAGCAAACTATGCAATGAAAACAGAATATGTCAGAAACAGAACAATCTGTAATGATCTGAACATCAACCATACTTCTGCTACTCCGAAAATTATGAAATAAATTGTTGGACGTGAGTAATTTGTCTAATCATCTACAAAAAGGATCAACTCAAAATCACTCTTCTGTAAAAAAATGACATCTATTCTCGTGAGCGCAAAGTTTCTGTTTTTTACAGCAAGATCACATTAGCTTTCACCCAAGTCTTTCCAAAGGTCTTACTTGGCACTTTATTGAAACAGAAGCTATAAAACATGATTACTACATTAGCTTAATCATGTAAACACGCAAAAACAGTAAGGGTAAATATTGGGTTGTCTCCCAACAAGTGCTTTTCTTTAATGCCTTTTAGCTAGGCATGATGATTTCAATGATGCTCACGTAAAAGATAAGAATTGAAACATAAAGAGAGCATCATGAAGAATATTACTAGCACATTTGAATCTAACCCACTTCATATGCCTAGGGATTTTGTGAGCACATAATTTATACGAACAAGAATCAACTAGCATAGGAAGACAAAACAAGTATAACTTCAAAACTTTAAGCACATAGAGAGGAAACTTCATATTATTGGAACTCCTACAAGCATATATTCCTCCCTCATAATAATTTTCAGTAGCATCATGAATGAATTCAACAATATAACCATCACATAGAGCATTCTTTTCATGATCTATAAGCATAGAAATTTTTTCTACTCTTCACATAAGCAAAATTCTTCTCATTCGGAATAGTGGGATCACTAATTCCTAAAGTCGACACTCTTCCAAAGCCACCTTAGATGATAGTATTATTCATACTCCAAAAGATATAAGTGAAGTTCATGGAGAATTCTACAATTAATATAGGCTTAACCAATATCCAAGCTCAAAATGTATAAGTGAAGCACACAAAGCATTCTATAAAACCATACTCAAAAGATTTAAGTGAAGCACAAAGAGCCACTCTATAAGATCATACTTAAAAGATATAAGTGAAGCACATGAAGTATTCTATAAATTGATGAAGGGACATCTCATACTAGCATGGTTCTTAAAGAAAAAGAAAAACACAAAGGACACAAATCATGTGAACAAAACAAAAACCGAGGTATACCGATATTTGTTGAAGAAGAAAGATGGGATGCCAACTGGGGCATCACCAAGCTCAGATGCTTGAGTATCCTTTGAAATATTTACTTGGGGTGCCTTGGGCATGCCCAAGCTTGATCTCTTGCCTCTCTTTATTATTCTCATATTGATAGCTCCTCGATCTTCGAACACTTCATCCACACAAAACTTTAACAAAAACTTTGTGAGATCCGTTAGTATAATAAAGCAAATCACTACCTTTAGGTACTGTTGCAACACTAGTAGAAAAAGGGGCAAATCTGAGACACATTAGTGCCGGTTTGATTTTGAGCCGGCACTAATGAGTCCATTAGTGCCGGTTCCAACGGCTAGCCGGCCGCTCTCATTAGTACCGGTTCGTGGCGAACCTTTGGCACCGGTTCAAGCCACGAACCGGTGCTAAAGAGAGTGGTGGCAGGGTGTTGTCAGTCTGGGGCCCCTCCAGCACCTTTAGTACCGGTTCGTGACACGAACCGGTACTAAAGGTCGACGTACATAAACCCTTCGTCCACTCGAGCCACTCTGTTCATCCCCTTTCTCCTCACTCTTCCTCTGTTCTTCCCCTCTCTTCCTCGAGCTCCTCACAAAATTTGCCCAAAATTTGTCAAGATTTGAAGGCCCCCATCCATTCAAATGATCACAAAGGTTAGCAGCTTTGTCCTTTCAACTCTCATTGCTAGATTAGCTCTTGCAATGCTTTGTATAGTGATTAATTTGGGAGGAATTATAATTTGCTAGTATTTGATTTATATGCAATTTGAGGTCAAAAGTAACACTTAGTTTGCATATGTAGGTGTGGTTTACTTAGTGCCTTCTAAATCTCCGTCGTAACCACCGTACCGGCACCACCTTGTGGTGAGGCTCTTGTTCATGAATGTTTTGCATTACCAAATTGATGTTTGTGTGATTTGGATATATAGTTACTCGTATAATTATCTTACCCGTCGTTGTTTGTTATACATAGTGCCATGGTTTTGATATCCGTCCCCGTCGGCCCTCGTCCTTGTTATGATTCGGATGTGGTATATTCTTTTTAAAACTAGTTGTTGCATTTCGTGTTTATGACAAATTATGCCCATCAAGTTGACATAGATATTTTTATCTAGGAGGTATGTGAACCGGAAATTCCAACCGACCCTATTGTCGAGAGGTTAAATTTAGTTGAAAGAGAAAACGAGTATTTGAAAGAAAAATTGAAAAGAATTGAGGGGGAGAAGATGGAATTGGAGTTGCATGTTGCCAATGTCGTAGATGATCACAAGATCAAGATGGAGAAAATGAGGTTGAAGATTAGAAAGATTAGAAAATATGCCATTGATAGTGTGGCTTGGTATTATTATGCTGTTGGATCAATTGTTACCTTAGTTGCGATCTTAATCGCATTTGTTGTTTCATTTAAATTCTTTAGCTAGAGAGTTATTTGTATGTTGCATTTAATTAAGTGATGTATATGAACTTTATGTATGAACTTTATGTATGAACTGGTATTAATTTGGTCTATTCGGTGTTGTGTAATGAAGATGAGCCAAGAATGGATGTATGATGACCAATGCTCTCCCGAGTTCATTAATGGCGTGCATACTTTTCTGCTTGCCGCTGAGGCAAACAAGCGGGCGGATGGTTTTATGCCTTGTCCATGTGCTGGCTGTAAGAATGGTCACAATTACTCTACGTCAAGAACCATTCATGTCCACCTATTTGAGTCCGGTTTCATGCCCCACTATAATGTTTGGACCAAGCACGGAGAAAGAGGGGTTATGATGGAAGACAATGAAGAAGAAGAGGACGACGATGGCTATCCTGGCCATGGGTTCCCTGAATACGATGATACAACAATCGGGGAAGAAGCTGAGCCGGCAATCCGGGAAGAAGCTGAAGAAGAGGCATCAGATGAGCCCGCTGATGATCTAGGTCAGGCCATTGCCGATGCAAAGAGAAACTGCGCAAGTGATCTGGAGAGGACGAAGTTGCAGCGCATGTTAGAGGATCACAAGTAATTGCTGTACCCAATTGCGAAGCTGACAAAAAAGTTGGGCACCACACTTGAATTGCTGCAATGGAAGGCGAGAGAATGGTGTATCCGACAAGGGATTTGGAAAGTTCTTTGGTAATGATAAAGAATATGCTTCCAAAGGACAACGAATTGCCCGAGAGTACATATGAAGCAAAGAAGGCTGTCTGCCCTCTAGGGTTAGAGGTGCAGAAGATACATGCATGCCCTAATGACTGCATCCTCTACCGCGGTGAGTACGAGGATTTGAACGCTTGCCCGGTATGCGGTGCATTGCGTTATAAGATCAGTCTCGATGACCCTGGTGATGTCGAGGTAGAGCGCCGAGGAAGAAGATTCCTGCCAAGGTGATGTGGTATGCTCCTATAATACCACGGTTGAAACGCGTTGTTCCAAAACAAAGAGCATGCGAAAGCGATGCGGTGGCACGCAGAAGACCGTAAGAAAGACGGAAAGTTGAGAGTACCCGCTGACGGTTCGCAGTGGAGAAAAATCAAGAGAAAGTACTGGGAGGAGTTTGCAGGTGACCCAAGGAACGTATGGTTTGGTCTAAGTGCAGATGGCATTAATCCTTGGAGCAGAGCAGCAACCATAGCACGTGGCCTCTGACTCTATGTTTGTATAACCTTCCTCCTTGGTTGTGCATGAAGCGGAAGTTCATTATGATGCCAGTGCTCATCCAAGGCCCTAAGCAACCCGGCAATGACATTGATGTGTACCTAAGGCCATTAGTTGAAGAACTATTACAGCTGTGGAATGGAACAGGTGTACGTGCGTGGGATGAGCACAGACAGGAAGAATTTGACCTAAAGGCGTTGCTGTTCGTGACTGAGGGAGTCCTGGACTAGGGGGTGTCCGGATAGCCGAACTATCATCTTTGGCCGGACTCCTGGACTATGAAGATACAAGATTGAAGACTTCGTCCCGTGTCCGGATAGGACTTTCCTTGGCATGGAAGGCAAGCTTGGCGATACGGATATGTAGATCTCCTACCATTGTAACCGACTCTGTGTAACCCTAACCCTATTCGGTGTCTATATAAACCGAAGGGTTTTAGTCCGTGGGACGAACAACAATCATACCATAGGCTAGCTTCTAGGGTTTAGCCTCTCTCATCTCGTGGTAGATCTACTCTTGTACTACCCATATCATCAATATTAATCAAGCAGAGTAGGGTTTTACCTCCATCGAGAGGGCCCGAACACAGGTAAAAACATCGTGTCCCTGTCTCCTGTTACCATCCGCCTAGACGCACAGTTCGGGACCCCCTACCCGAGATCCGCCGGTTTTTACACCGACATTGGTGCTTTCATTGAGAGTTCCTCTGTGTCGTCACGTATAGGCCCGACGGCTCCTTCGATCATCAACAACGACGCGGTCCAGGGTGAGACTTTTCTCCCCGGACAGATCTTCGTATTCGGCGGCTTTGCACTGCGGGCCAATTCGTTTGGCCATCTGGAGCAGATCGAAAGTTACGCCCCTGGCCGTCAGGTCAGATTTGGCAGTTTGAACTACACGGCCGACATCCGCGGAGACTTGATCTTCGACAGATCCGAGCCACAACCAAGCGCGCCGCACTGTCCCGATGGGCACGATCTAACTCTGCCGCCGGACAGTGCCCTGGAGGCCGCACCAGTGTCCGCTCCGACCCTTAGTTCGGAGCCGACTTCGCCGATTGAGGATGGGTGGCTGGACACCGCCTCGGGGGCTGAGATCGCTACGGCGATCGAGCCGAACACAATCCCTGTCCTTTGCGAAGCATGTGACTCCAAGGTGCCGGACTCCTCTCCGGACTGCAAACCTTCCGCACCCCCGCCAGCCGAATCCGATTGGGCGCCGGTTATGGAGTTCACTGCCGCGGACATCTTTCAACGTTCACCCTTTGGCGACATCCTGAACTCACTAAAGTCTCTCTCCTTATTAGGAGAGCCCTGGCCCGACTATGGTCAGGAAGGTTGGGACACGGACGACGAAGAAATTCAACGCCCACCCACCACCCACTTTGTAGCCACTGTCGATGATTTAACCGACATGCCCGACCTTGACTCCGAAGACATCAACGGTATGGACGACGATGTCGGAGACGACCAAGAACCAGCGCCTATAGGGCACTGGAAGGCCACCTCAACTCACGATGTGTACATGGTGGACACACCTAAAGGAAGCGATAACGAGGAACAACGGGACGCTGCGAAGGATAATTCCCTCGGAAAGTAGTCAAAACAGCGACGTAAGCGCCGCTCAAAGCCCCACCTCGACAAAGACATCGCTCACACAGACCCAGCCATAGAGCATGGCGAACCGGGCAACGACGAACATGCCATCGGGCAACCATCCGAACAGAATAACTCGGATAAACAATCCGTCCCCGACAAAGACAACAGTCCGGACGATCTCACGCCGGACACATCATTGGAACAGAAGAACCTCCACAAAGAGCTCGTCGCCACTGCACGTAGCCTGAAAAAGCAGAAACGAAAGCTCAAAACAGCAGAAGACGCACTCCGAATGAGATGGAGCAAAGTACTCAACACCGCAGATAAATACGGCGATAGCCGCCAAACAAAGAGCTACCCAAAGCGTAAACTACTGCCCGAATTCGACGAGGAGGCCGTAGAGCCCCCACGATCAAAGAACAAAGAGGCCTCCCGGTCGGATAGACGACCACATGGCAAACATAGAGCGGCAAGCGGCGCCGCACACAAGCCGGCACGCGATCCGCATAAGGAATCGCACCAAAAGGATGGCCCAGTCAGGTCTATCTATGGGCCAAGAAAGCAAGCTCTAGGAAGCAACGCAACACGTCGAGTATTGGAACATCACGGCACACCCAAATACAGGGGCGCCGCACACCCCCTATGTTTCACCGATGAGGTGCTGGATCATGAATTTCTAGCGTGATTCAAGCCTGTAAACATAGAGGCATACGACGGACAACAGACCCTGGAGTCTGGATTGAGGATTACATCCTACACATACACATGGCCAGAGGAGACGACCTCCACGCCATAAAATACTTACCTCTCAAGCTCAAAGGGCCAGCCCGGCATTGGCTTAAAAGCCTCCCCGAAAACACCATTGGAAGTTGGGAGGAGCTCGAGGAGGCGTTTCGGGCAAATTTTCAGGGGATTTATGTCCGCCCTCCGGATGCAGACGATCTAAGTCACATAACTCAACAGCCCGGAGAGTTAGCCCGTAAATTCTGGAACAGGTTCCTCACCAAAAAGAACCAAATAGTCGACTGTCTGAACGCCGAAGCCTTAGCAGCTTTCAAACATAACGTCCGAGACGAATGGCTCGCCAGACACCTCGGCCAGGAAAAGCCAAGAACAATGGCCACATTAACAAGCCTCATGACCCGCTTTTGCGCGGGAGAGGATAGCTGGCTAGCAAGATGCGCACGGCCACCCAAGTACATCCGAAGTCAGGATGGAATGGGAAACCACGACGCAGCAAGGACCAGCGCGGATTAAGGGGAACAGTCCAAAGAGCACGGCAATCAACGCCAGATTCAAAAGCTCATGGCGTAACAATAAAAACTGCCCTTAAGGATAATAGCGACGAGCTATCCAACTTAAACAAAATCTTGGACAAGATATGCCAAATCCACAGATTCTCCGGAAGCCTGCAAACCATACCCACAGAGATTGTTGGGTCTTCAAGCAGTCCGGCAGACTCAACGCCGAACACAAGGGGCTCGACACACCAAGTGAGGATGATGACGAACACCACAAGCAGAGCACTGGAAAACAAAAGAATTTCCTACAAGAGGTCAAAACAGTAAACTCACTTCAAGTGACAAAAGGGAAAAACAGAGCAGCGCCCATTAAAATACGCGCCGCACAGTCTACCCCAGCGGAGTCCCAACACTGATTGTCAAAACCAATCACCTTCGACCATCAGGACTATTCTGAAAGTATCCGGAACGCAGGATGGACTGCCTTGATATTAGATCCTATAATCGACGGACTCCAATTTACACAAGTCCTAATGGACGGCGGCAGTGATCTAAACCTGCTATATCAGGACACAATCCGCATGATGGGGATAGACCCAATCTAAATTAGCCATAGCAACACTTCCTTTCAAGGAATAATGCCAGGCACATATGCCCATTGTACGGGCTCCCTAACATTGGAAGTTATGTTCGGCTCATTCGATAACTTCCGTCGCGAAAAGTTAGTCTTCCACATCGCCCCATTTAAAAGTAGCCATCAAGCACTATGGGGACGCGAAGCTTTCGCCCGCTTTAACGCAATACCGCATTATGCATCTCTTACACTTAAAATGCCCGGTCCACGAGGCATCATCTCATTAAAGGGAAACTCCGAGTGTTCCTCGAATACGGAAGAATGTGAGACTGCCTTGACAGCCACACACCAATCCGGCTTTGCTAGTCAAAGCATCTAAACAGGTCATTCAAATCCCTGACACGGTTAGGCGAGTCCGGTATAAATAAACAAGGGGCTTACTAGCCGCGTACCCCCTACAAGGGGCTCCACGCATGTACAACAAGAGACAATAAAGCTCAATTTTATTCCTCTTTGAATCATACTCTGTTTATCTCAAAATACATTTTTCGCACGATCTTTTTCAACTAAGTTCCTCTCATTTACAGATGAACGCCGTGCTATACCCGTCCAAGGATACGGCACAACGAAGACACAGGCGCAGACGTGCAGCAGGGACCCGTTGCAAGGATTCTCTTCAGATTAAGACCCTGCGTAAACCTTTTTCACTGTCTCTTGTTGTTACACATCCCCCGGTCTCTTGTTATACCGAGGAGGAGGCTGGCGTTTTGGCATCGGCCGCGTCAGAATTTTGCACGTACCTGGACACCAGGGGCTTGTTACCAAGGGCGTTGTTCCGCCCGCTTTTATAAAAGACCGAATACCTTAGGGAGTGTTCGGCGTCTCGAGTTAGGCCTTATATGCATCAGCTCTGAATCATGTCTTTGGTCAAATGTTGGGTTTGCCCGGCTCACGTGTTTTGCTGCCTTACGCTCGCTCTATCGGCTAACGCGGCACCAGGAGAACTACTGCGATTGTGCCCCGGTTCGGCCAGGCGAGCACCTCAGTAGAGAAAGCCGAAAACTGACTGTCATGATATAGCGAGAGACTGGTCAACCACTCGATGACCCATCGGAATGTTTAGAATTCCTCCGCATTAACGAAGGACCGTTTTCCGGTCAGGCACATACGTGCCCCGAATTCGGGAGAGTGCGGTGCCCCCAAGGGCTATATAGTAGCCCCACCATCGAACTCCTATGGCTAAGTGAAAGTGATAAAGTATTATAGTCCGGTTTCCTAGTTTGCTACGCTACCACCTCCTTTACAGGACCAAGACATTGGATTAAGTGTGAAAATGCGCCTTTTTTGCAAACACCCCCGCACTATGTGCGTGGGGGCTGAAGCCGAAGACTGCCATCTTTCAGGTTACATACACATATACATTAACGGCCGCACAGGAGGTAATTTACTACTTGAACGCACAAGTATAAAAAGCTCTTATATTCTATTGAAACATTGTTTCACAAATCATACATGTCATTCGAACATAACATCCTTCGAGCACTGCGTCTCTATTAAACGAGCGCCCTGAAGAACTTCCTCAAAATAGCGCTCGACTGGCACTCGACTTCCGTCCGAATCCGGGGATGCAATGTCGGTGGCCCTCATCTCTGCCCAGTATGTCTTGACACGGGCAAGAGCCATCTGCGCACCCTCTATGCACGCCGACCGCTTCATCGCGTCGATACGCGGCACCGCACCAAGGAACTGCTGCACCAAGCCAAAATAACTCTTCGGCTCAGGTCCTTTCGGCCACAAATGAGTCATGACATGCTTCATGGCAAGTCCGGATAACCTATTCAGCTCAGCCCATTCGGCCAACCGATCGGTTAGCGGAAGTGGACGCTCCGGACTATGGAACTGCGACCAAAATAGCTCTTCCCTTCTGTGACCCTTTTGGCCTCGGAAGTGCTCGACCGCGTCCGCGGCACTCGCCGCTAAGTCCAGATAAGCATCCTCCGCACCCCACAGCCGGTCCAACTGAGCATACTTCGGATCCGTGAACTTCCTCCGCAGCAGAAAGGGCTTTCCAGCCGCAATATCCCCGGCCTGACGTAGCTCCTCCTTTATAGCTCTCATCGCGGAGCGAGCATCCTTGGCTTCGGCGGTGGCCTTTTTCAGGTCCTCTGGCTCCGCTCGACGTTCTTTTTCAAGTAACTCGCAGTGATCGGTAGCATCCTTCAATTTCACGGCCATCTCGGCTATTTCCTTCCTGCTTTGGCAATGAGCAGCCTGTTCGGCTCTTAGCTCTTCGGCCGCCTTCAAGGCAGCCACATCACTTTTCCTGGCTTGCTCCTTGACTCGGGCGAGCTCCGCCCGAAGGTTCTCCATAGCAGCGGCACCATCTGCATCAAGCATACATGTTGTAAGGTGTGAGCGTCACGCTCCCTTATCAGGTGTCTGCGGGGAAGTTGCATACCTTGTGACTCGTCAAGTCGCTTATTGACAAGCGCGATGTCCGCATCCGCCACATCAAGCTGCCGCTTTAGTTCGGCAAACTCATCAGTCCGGCTGGCCACCGGACGCTTCACCACCTACATAGGAAAGGCGACATATTATAACTGAGATTATGATCCTCGGCACGCTGTCACTTTTGACAACGTAACGAGTCTCAGGGGTTACTATCTATACAGGGCACATTCTATATGCAAAACTGTTAGAAGGTACAGCATTCTTGCGTACCTCAAATCCCGTCAGTAAACTTCTGACGGCTTCATGCAATCCGCTCTCAGCGGATGAAATCCTTTCAATCACCGTACCCATTAACGCACGATGATCTTCTGAGATAGACGCTCGCCCGAGCAGATCCTTCAGCTCCCCCGACCGCACACCAGTTGGCGCTGACCTTCCGCCTGCCGGACTTGGGAAACCCTCCGTGATTTACACCTCGGTCGTCCGCCTCGCATGACGGTGCGGCAGGTGGAGGCGTTTCGCTCTCCATCATCTCCGGACGAAGATCCCCCGAAGACGAGCTCTGCTGAGAAGGGCTGAGATCCAAATTGCAAGGTAAAGTTTCGGTTATCTTCAGAAATAAACAGGGATATCCCTTATTACAAAACTCCCCTTTCGACTTACGGCTCGCTGGAGGGCTTATTCCCTTGGGGAAATAGTGCGCTGGGGCTTCTCCCGGCGCAGGACCCTCTGGCGAAGATTTCTTCCCCCGCTTTGAGGCCTTGGCCTCCGGATCTTCAGAAGCGGTCCTTTTCTCCCCCTGGAGGGGGGATTCTTGGTCTCCCCTTTATTGATAGCCTCTTCCGCGGAGGCAGTAGTTTCCCTGTTCCCCCCTTCGTCTTCTTCCAAAGGCGCGACCTTTAGCATCTTGGTCAGCATGGGATCCGGCATGGTCTCTGGGAGGGGGACCGGACACCTTATCAGTTTTGCTTTCGCTATCCACTCCTGCTCAAGGGACAGCTACTTTAAGGGCAAGTTTATGATAAATGAACGGATAGCCTGTCCGGGTACATGACTACTTACTTGGGTATCCGGGCGATTGTAGCTTAGACCTGCATCCTCGGTCAAGTCCGGACACACTCCTTGTGATCCGAAGAACAATTTATACATCTCCACGGGCGTCGCGCCCGTAAAGTGTTGGAGAGCTCGTGGTCCCTCCGGATTAAATTCCCACAGGCGGAGGGGGCGACGTTTGCAGGGCAAAAGGCGCCGAATTAGCATAACCTGCGCCACTACGACCAGATTGATCTCTCTTTCTTGGAGGTCTCGAATACGACCATGCAACAGGGGAACGTCCTTGGACGGCCCCCAGTCGAGCCCTTTGTTGACCCATGACGCCAGCCGCTGTGGTGGACCCGAGCGGAAGGCAGGTGGCGCCAGCCATTTGGTGCCCCTGGGAGCGGTGATATAAAACCACTCTTGTTGCCACAAACCAAGCTCCACCTGAAAAGAGCCCTCGGGCCGTGGAGCGTCAGCGCACTTGCTTATAGCAGCCCCTCCGCACTCTGCCTGCCGCCCCTTGATCATCTTCGGTTCCACCTTGAAGGTCTTGAGCCACAATCCGAAGTGAGGGGTAATGCGGAGGAAGGCTTCGCATATGACAATGAACGACGAGATGTGGAGGATGGACTCCGGATTCAAGTAATGGAATTCCAGCCCATAATAAAACATGAGCCCCCGCACAAAGGGATCCGTCGGGAAGCCTAAACCCCGAAGGAAGTGAGACACGAACACCACGCTCTCGCCGGGCTCGGGAGTAGGAATAACCTGCCCTGGGGCAGGTAGCCTATGCGAGATTTTGCCGGTTAGATACCTGGCGTCTCGCAGCTTTAGCACATCTTCTTCCGTGACGGAAGAAGGCATCCACCGGCCGTGCAGGTCGGAGCCGGACATCGTCGAAGTCTGAAGCGCCTGAATCTGGAGCTTTGGGTGTTGGAACTCGAGGCGAGAGGCGGATTCGATTGAGATTGAAAGAAAGGAGCGGGCCTTGGTCTCATTATAAAGAGGTTGAATACCAAGAGCCCTTCCCGTGACCGTTCGGGACTCGCCCTTGATAGAGGGGGTGTGCCAATGGGCGCGGTTGGGTTACCCATGCCCGTATTGATGAGAATCCCGGAATAAGGGGGCACGATCTCCGCTTTGATAAGACGTGCCAAGGAAACCGCCTCGCTAAACGCGCTGAGGTGGGACAGTGAAAAACGATTCGAATAAAGACCTAGCCGTGGTGTGATGTCACGCCGCGGAATACGTCAGCGGATCTGTGTAAAGATTATTGTCTCTACGGTGGTATGTGGAACTTGTTTTGCAGAGCCGGACACTATCCTTGTGTTCAAAACCTTCTATGAAGAATTTGGAGGAGGAACCTGCCTTGCAATGCCGAAGACAATATGCGCGCGGACTCGTCGTCATGGAAGCCTGGTTCAGGGGCTACTGAGGGAGTCCCGGACTAGGGGGTGTCCGGATAGCCGAACTATCATCTTTGGCCGGACTCCTGGACTATGAAGATATAAGATTGAAGACTTCGTCCCGTGTCCGGATAGGACTTGCCTTGGCGTGGAAGGCAAGCTTGGCGATACGGATATGTAGATCTCCTACCATTGTAACCGACTCTGTGTAACGCTAACCTATTCAGTGTCTATATAAACCGAAGGGTTTTAGTCCGTAGGACGAACAACAATCATACCATAGGCTAGCTTCTAGGGTTTAGCCTCTCTGATCTCGTGGTAGATCTACTCTTGTACTACCCATATCATCAATATTAATCAAGCAGGAGTAGGGTTTTACCTCCATCGAGAGGGCCCGAACCTGGGTAAAAACATCGTGTCCCTTGTCTCCTGTTACCATCCGCCTAGACGCACAGTTCGGGACCCCTACCCGAGATCCGCCGGTTTTTACACCGACAGTGACCATCAATGATTGTCCTGCTCTCAGTAACCTTTCAGGACAAACAAACAAGGGATACCGCGGATGCACGCACTGTTTGGATGATACCGATAGTATATATTTGGATAGTTGTAGGAAGAATGTGTACCTGGGACATCGTCGATTTCTTCCGAGAAGGCATCCCGTAAGAAAGAAAGGCAAGCATTTCAAAGGTGAGGCAGATCACCGGACGAAGCCTCGCCACCCTACTGGTGCTGATGTACATGATATGGTCAAGGATTTGAAAGTAATCTTTGGAAAGTTATCCTGGCGGACAACCTGTTCGAAGGATGCCGACGGACGCGCACCCATGTGGAAGAAGAAATCTATATTTTGGGACCTGCCATATTGGAAAGACCTAGAGGTCCGCTCCTTAATCGGCGTGATGCACGTGACGAAGAATCTTTGCGTGACCCTGCTTGGCTTTTTGGGCGTGTATGGGAAGACAAAAGATACACCAGAGGCACGGAGGACCAAAGAACGTATGCACGGAAAAGACGGCATACATCGGTCGTGCCAGCTACGCTCTTACCAAAGAAGAGAAGGAAATCTTCTTGAATGCCTTCTCAGCATGAAGGTACCGCCGCTTCTCGTCGAATATAAAGGGAATAATAAATATGGCAGAGAAAAGTTCCTGAAACTAAACTCTCATGACTGCCACGTGATTATGAAGCAACTCCTTCCGGTTGCATTGAGGGGGCTTCTACCGGAAAATGTTCGATTAGCCATTGTGAAGCTATGTGCATTCCTCAATGCAATCTCTCAGAAGGTATTCGATCCAGAAATCATACCAAGGTTACCGAATGATTTGGTGCAATATCTTGTCAGTTTTGAGTTGGTGTTCCCACCATCCTTCTTCAACATCATGACGCACGTCCTAGTTCACCTTTGCGAAGAGATTAATGTTTTGGGTCCTATATTTCTACACAATATGTTCCCCTTGAAGAGGTTCATGGGAGTCTTGAAGAAATATGTTCATAACCATGCTAGGCCAGAAGGAAGCATCTCGAAGGGCCATGAAAGTGAGGAGGTCATTGAGTTTTGTATTGACTTTATTCCTGACCTTAAGTCGATTGGTGTTCCTGAATCGCGGCATAAGGGCAGACTAGATGGAAAAGGCACGCTAGGAGGGGATCAAATAATATGTATGGACGGGCATTCTCTCACTGAAGCACACTACACAGTTCTACAGAATTCCGCCTTGGTGGCTCCGTACATGGAGGAACACAAGAATTTTCTACACTCCAAACACCCGGAGAAGTCTGACGATTGGATTACACGTGAACAAACGAGGACTTTCGCTGGTTGGTTGCAGAAATGTGCCATACATGATGGAGATATTCAAGATGACCTGTACTCGCTGCCCAGTTACCATCTTCGAATATAATGACTTTCAAAGGGTACCAGATAAATGGGAATACATTTTACACGATCGCCCAAGATAAGAAGAGCACCAACCAAAACAGTGGTGTCCGCTTTGATGCAACAACCAACATGGGAAAGGAAACATATTATGGTTACATAGTGGACATATGGGAACTTAACTATGGAGTTGATTTGAAGGTCCCTTTGTTTCGGTGCAAATGGGTCAATACGACACGAGGCGGGGTAACGGAAGACCCGCAGTACGGAATGACAACAGTGGATCTCAACAATCTTGCGTATGCAGACGAACCATTTGTCCTAGCCAATGATGTGGCGCAGGTTTTTTATGTGAATAAATGTCTACCAGGCCGAGAAAAAGAAAAGATAAGGAAGCGAATGGATCATACGAAGAGCCAAAGCGCCACATAGTTCTTTCAGGAAAAAGAAACATCGTGGGAGTGGATGACAAGACAGACATGTCAAGATTATGAAAAGTTTGATGAAATTCCTCCATTCACGGTGAATATTGACCCGAGCATCCAGTTAAATGATGAAGAGTTTCCATGGCTACGGCGCAAAGGGACACACGCTGAAGAAAAGTTTCACACCCAAAGATGCTGGATGTGATCGGCTTCACTATCATCACTTTCTTCCGTGTTTCACACCCGTGAGGGAATCACTGTAATAGTTAGGGTAGTTATGTGTTTTGGCATTTGAAACGCGAAGAAATTTTATGTGCAAACAAAAGTAGAGAGGGTTACGGCAAAACTGGATGCACTTCGTGTACAAAATGGACAATCTCTTTCAAGTATCGTGGTTTCGATGAAAACTCAACTGTTACAAAGGCATTTCATTTTTAAATAACCTAAGCATTACCAATTTGAACATAATGATAAAACACACTAATATTAAACATAATAAATAAGAATAACTGTAAAATCTTTTTTTCAAAGTTAAGTTATTCACAAACTAGTGATGCACACAAATTTCAAATAATTCAAAATTTAAACTATTCAAATTTGAAAACTACCGGCACTAACAGAAAGTTTGTAATTTTTTGTACCTAAAGCAAAAATATTCACAAATAAACTCTAAATACAACAAAAAACAACTCAAAAAAAAATAAAGCGAAAAAAATTAAGAAAATAAAAAAGCCCGCCTACTGTGCCAAAGCGGCCTGCTTACGACTAGGAACCCAACCTCTCGTTGGTCCAGGATGCAGGCCCGCAGCGACCAAGAGGCCCACTAAGCAGAAGAGAACAGGTAGGCCCAGAGGGCCTGCTTAGGAGAGGAGTCGAGAGAGCTACCCACCGGGCTTATAAACCAGTGCGGTAGCCCTTCGCTAGCGAGGTGGGACTAAACTTGCGCATCGCTGAGGCAAGATTTCTTTAGCATCGGTGGTGGCTCCAACCGGTACTAAAGAGTGGACCTTTAGTACCGTTGGTGCCACGACCGGTGCTAAACGGGTGCGCTTCCCGCCGCTTGGCTCGGTTAAACAGACCTTTAGTACCGGTTGGTGGCTCCAACCGGTACTAAAAGTCCATCCTATATGTACAACACTTGAAAACCGCCCTTCCCCGATCGACGCCGTCCCCGTCGATCCGCCGCCCCCGTCCCTCGTCGCCGACCCCGGCCGTGCCCGCCCATCGTCGCCGCCCCGGCCGTCCCCGTCCCCGCCGTCCCGTCGCTGCGCCCGTCGTCGCCGCCCGCCCGTCGTCGCCGCCCGTCCCGTCGCCCGTCGTCGCCGCCCGTACCTTCGCCCGTCGTCGCCGCCCGTCCGTCGCCGCCGTCGCCGCCTTGCCGGTGAGCTCGCCCCGGCCGCCATGTCCAGTTCGATCCACACACACACACACACTACACACACACAAGTGATTTAAATATTTCGTTATAGAAATATTTATAGAAATGTTAGCAATTTTTCTGTTTTTTAGTTATATAAATATTAGAAATGTTAGTTATATAGAAATGTTATAAATGTTTTCTGTTTTTTAGTTATAGAAATATTTATAAAAATGTTAGCAATTTTCTGTTTTTTAGTTATATAAATATTAGAATTGTTATAGAAATGTTAGTTATATAATCAGGAAATTTTAGAATTAGTTTTAGTTAGATGAATTAGATTAATGTCAAATTGTTAGGATTTCCATATATATAGAATTTTAGTTATCACAATCCAATCATTTAAAAAATGTTACTTTTTGCGGGCATATAGTATTTGTTCTCGACGATATGCCCGGCCCGCATCCTCGCCGTCGACCCGTTCGCAACGACGTCCTGCTTCAGAGGACCCATGTCCGGGACTGGGCTTCGCCGGGCTGGCACTGGGAGGTGCTACCTGGAGGGGCGCGCCGCTTGGTGAGCAACCCGACTCGGGTCCCGTCGTCGACCCTGATATCCTTTGGTGGCGTTCGCGTGGGCCAGATTCGGTGTAGAGGGAGCCGGCGCCGCCGGAGGTGGTGCGTTGCCGTGTCAGGGAGGAAGATGAGCACGTCCATCGCTACATGGCTGCTATGGACGACGTCAGGTTCTCCACTACTTGGCGTGTTCTTTGGGCAGATGACCGGAGATATGATCTTGTGATGGTTCCTTCTCTTTGGGTGTGCACCGCCCGCGCCCCAGGAACCGCGAGTGGCGCCCTAGATTCTTCTGTAGTACTCGATCTTTATTAGGTACCTAGCCAGTGATGTATTCGATATATAATATTTGAGACGATGTATTCGAGATTATATATATTAAGACGATGATGTATTCGAGATTATATATATTAAGACGATGTATTCGAGATTCAGTTTTTCCTTATTGATTGCATCCATGCATTGTAATTTGAATACTAATTAAATTGTTTTATATTTCTTCTGTATTAGTTAAGTAAAAGCTATGGCGGACAATATCGGCAGAGAGAGAGAAGAGGAATTGTTCGACATCATAAGCAGCCCTCACGGGCTAGATGATCTGAATGAAGCAGATGACGGCTCCCAATATCTGAACAATACCGGAGAGGGTGATGAAAAGATATTCGATCTCGATTTAATCGAAATGATGAAGTCATGAACTATGATTATGATTATGACACAGACAATGCTGATCTTCAAATAACAAAGACTACCGGCGAGGTATATTTATATAAGAAGGCATCATGGTGATCATCACATGTTTTTTTTATTGAAGATATATTAACGAATCGATCATTCTTCTTTCAGCCCTCTGGATCGAGCAAATCTGCTTCTCTGAACAGCAGGACAAAGCAAGGCCCGAGCAGATTGTTGAAGGAAGGTGTAAAGTACAACATCGAATCCATCAAAGCTAGTGGCGAACCCCTCACGCCTAAGAACATTGCGAACAAGTGGACTCGTCAGTGCGGAGTTTTTGTGAAGGACAAACTCCCGATCTCCATTCAAGAATGGAAAGAGACAAAGACTAAATGTCCAGGTGTTACTTGGGTCGACAACAGAGCCAAAAAAGTCCTTTGGAAATCTCTGATGGAACATTTCACCCTACCAGATCATTTCACTGAAGCAGATGTGGAGAAAGTCAAGGGCGCTGCTCTTAAGAAGATGGCAATTGCATTCAACAGCCACAAGAAAACTGTATGGGCCAACTACCTTGCTGCAGATAGGAAGACTCCAGAATTCACGGGAACACTGGAGAAGCAAAGAGAGCACTGGGACGATTTCGTGACCTTCAAGGATTCAGAATTAGCTAAGGAACGGTCGATAAAAAGCAAAGCAAATGCCGCAAAAAAGACGCAGTTCCATAGGCTGGGTCCAGGTGGCGACGCGGTGGGATTGCCTAAGTGGGATAAGTCTGAGCAAGAGATGGAGGATGCAGGGGTCACTCCGGTTACTAAGAGATGGCCCCAGTGCGAACTTGGTTCTATGCGCATGGGGGCGTTGAACCCGAAAGCAGACGCCGTTTGAAGAAGGCAAGTCTAAAAGGAGCCGAACAAAAGATAATTGACGCAATAGAAGAAGCTCGAAAGGGGGTGTTCACGCCCAACAGAGAGAACGACGAGCTTACGCGCGCCCTGGGAAATCCTGAACACCCGGGAAGAACACGAGGCAAGGGTGTTATTCCCTGGTATGAGGGCTTTTCAGAACGCAACGAGGACTACAGGACCCATGCAAGAAGGAAGATGGAGGAGGAGAAGAAAAGGAAGCTGGAGGAGGAGCAGAGGAAGCAGGACGCAGAACGCCTTCAAGGCCTAGAAGCAAGGCACGCGGACCTGGCACTCAAATTCCAGCAGCAGCAGATCGACTCACTTAGCCGGAAAGGGGTCTCGGCGGCAACAAAGAAGCGGATGATCGTCCAGCATTGGATAGCACCGTCCCATCCATGCCGAGAAGCAGCGTTGGTTCTGCCCCAGGCGACGCACTGCTGGATACATACCCTGTCGATGACATCATAGAGAACACTAACTGTGAGCTACACTCCAAAATGAAGAACAATCCATGAAGGTGGCTGACGGCGTTGCTTTTCCAGTTACCCCCGAAGCAACCTTCCATTGCACCCCGATTCCAGAGGGCTATGCTCGTGTCATGGTTGATGAAGTGGTGGACCCATATTCGGGGCTATAGCTTGACATTCCTGGAGGTGAAGACGAGCGCACACTGGGAGAGGCCATACATCGTATCATCCTATGGAGAAAGGATTGCATCATCTTTCGAAGTCCACCGACACCGCGTCGTCTGCCGACTCCGCCACCGAGTCAGCAGACTCCCGCTCCTCCAAGTCCACGAACTCGTGAGCTGACTCCTCCTCGAAGTCCGCCACCTCGTCCAAGTCCCCGAACACGTGAGCTGACTCCTCCGGTTTCAAGTCCGGCACAGCGTCATGCCACTTCTCTGGTTTCAAGTCCGGCACCATGTCAGGCCACACCTCCCGCTTCAAGTCCGGCACATCGTCAGGCCACTTCTCCTGGTCCAACTCAGCCACGTCAGCCGTCTCCGCCGTCTCAGCAATCGCAGAAGAGACATGCCGCAACTATGGTGCGTAGCGGTACGAGTCAAGGTAGTTCAGGAAGTACAGGCGGAGACAAGCGATATAAATATGGTCCAAGCCTCGCTCCTCTTCCTCAGAGGCCTTACGACATGACCGAGGAGCAAAACGCAGCCATAGTGCAGGCCCAAGTGGACGCCCATTTTGGACCGAAACCGGCACCGCCGCCAAAGGAGAAAGTGCCTGAGAAAGTAATTGACCACTTCATTCATATGGCTAGAGAACCAGCTCCCAAGCCTATTGACTCAGACTATGAGCGCCAAATCAGGAAACTACATCGAGAACGGCTAAAGAAGGAAGCGAGCTCGAGCTCGAGCAAACAAGCAGCGGGCAATAAATGCGGAAAAACCGTTCCCCAGCTGGGAGAACAGGCGGCGCAATCGATCCCCCCGCTTGTTGTGCCAACAACACATGAGAGGAGGTTGCGCGCCCAATATTATTGTGGGCAAACCGTTAAAGTTCCTCAGCTAGGCGATGTGGTAATAACGGAGGAGCATATAATGCAGGTTGAAATGCTCAAGATCTCTGTTGGACAACTCCTCGAAATTGAGCCCATGTCTCCGCTTAGAGAGGAGGAAGTAAAATGGAAATATGCCTGGGGCAAACCTTTGGTCAAGCCAGACAAGGTCAAGAACCTCCCAACGAGAATGTATGAATTGCATCAATGGTACATGAACATTACCAAGATTTCCAATCGAGAGTCCCTCATGGTGAATGTCAAGAAGGAGCATTACTACCATGAGAAAGCTCTGTCGTTGAGTATTCAGAACTATTTCAGTTATACAATCAAGGACGCATTCGACAAATCTCTCGTCGATTGCTATTGTTTGTAAGTGATTTCTTTACGTAATTTGTTATCAATCATTACATGTAATTATCCTCACTATATATTCTTTTACGTGGTATTATATGCAGGATGAAGATGTATGAAATGAAAAAATCTGGACGCTATGGCATTGGGTTCATTGACCCAAATACAATTAATGAGTACACATGGAATCTTGCAACTTCTAAAGCAGGTGTAGAGGACAGCATGCTAGAGTTCTTGAAGCTCCTCAATACCAATGAAGATATACTACTTCCTTACAACTTCATGTGAGTTAATACAAATTCTGTTTTTGCTTACTAGCTAGCTAGATGTTAATAACTAAGTGTATACGGTTTACGAAATATAGTTGATTAATTTTATGCACATACCCGCTTAATTAAGACATGCAAACGTGTGTGCATGCAGTTTCCACTGGATCTTGTTAGTCATTAAAGTTGACAAAGTAACAGTTGAAGTACTCGACTCGCTACTTAAAGAAGATAAAGACTACACCATCATGAAGGGGATAGTCAACAGGTAATTTCAATCATTATTAACTATATCTCGGCCTATTATTAGTTCGTCATTTCCTGATATGAACTATTTAATAACCCCTTTATTGATTTTCTTTGTCGGCGGGTAGGGCTTGGGCAAAGTTCATCAAGGTGGCTCCAGGCAGTTGGCCAAAAAAGTTGTTTTGGCATCGACCAAGGGTAAGTAATTAAGTAGTACTAACTAGCTAGCCATCTCTTTAATTCTTGTTTCAATACCATTAATTAATTATCATGCTTGATTAATCATTATCTGATTCAATTCCATACTCGTAAAGGCCCTGAAGCGGTGCGAGGAATGATCTGTGTGCATTCTACGTTTGCGAGAACATTCGCATGATGGCGTCCGAAAGGAGCAGATCTCAAAGACAGGAAGGGGTACGTTGTCAGAACTCTATTCACACCATTATCTATATCTTGTAACACAACTAATACACATGCATATTGATCTCCTTCTTAACAGTTTAGAGAGGTGCGGGATAAGCTCCTACACGAGGAGCGCAGACAAGCACTTCAAGAGGAAATAGCCGGATTTTTGCTCGACCAGGTCATAGATCCCAAAGGAGAATACTATTACCGCCACGCCCCCATGAACCACTTGTCATCGTGCATGCTCAAGGCACCAAGGCAACATGTAGTAAATTGTATATGTATATACATGTGTATGTGTGAATAGTTAATGGTGTTGGCTGTGAGACATTCGATGATATTATATATATATATATATATATATATATATATATATATATATATATATATGTATATGCATAACGTGTACAATTTGTAGTATCGTGAACTACCAGCAAACAAAAAAGAATTAATTGGAAAATAAATCCAAAGTGAAAACACAATATTAGAGCTCTAATAAAAAAATCACCCACACATTTAGTTCCGGTTGGTGTTACCAACCGTACTAAAGCCCCACGCCAAGACATCGGCCTGGCTCGTGCCACGTGGTGGCTCTTTAGCGCCGGTTCGTGACGAACCGGTACTAAAGGGGGGGGGGACCTTTAGTCCCCACTCTAAAGGCCGTTTCTGGACTAGTGCAAACTTATTCTTTATTTATATTGGTGTTAAACCTACTGTATTCCAACTTCTCTATAGTTCATACCCCCGATACTAGCCATAGATTCATCAAAATAAGCAAACAACACGCGAAAAACAGAATCTGTAAAAAACAGGACAGTCTGTAGTAATCTGGAAGTTTAGTAAACTTATGCAACTCCCAAAATTATGAGATAAATTTGACAATTTTAAAATCTTGTACAGAAGTAATGTGCAAAAAGTATCAGACCCATTTGACCTTCCAGTAAAAAATATAAATTCATGCACTACAGCCAAAGTTTCTGTTTCTGTTCTGCACATAGTAAACAAGCAATCTAATCATCCTAAAATCAAAGCTTGGCACATTATTTTTATAATACAATGGATATACACAAGGGGATAATTATTTACAGAGAAACTTCCATGAAAAATTCTACATTGTTTCCGTGAGCATGAACACAAGTGCTCAAGGTCGACCCTCACTTCTTCAATGCATAACTTTCCAATCACTTCTCTTGTTGAAAAACTTTTTAGGCATGAGAGGCAAGCAATTTTTTTTGTATTTTCATTCTTAATTTTTTTTGTTTGTTTCACCCACAACTAAACTGAAACAAAAAGGAAAAACAAAATGTACTTAGTGAAGAAAGCAAACAAGCACACACGAGAATATCAACCCCACGCTATTGCTCCCCGGCAACGGCGCGAGAAAAGAGCTTGATAATCCCCAAGTGCAGGGAATCATCGTAGCAATTCCCAAAGGTGGAAGTGATAAGTATGGAGTGTCGAACCCACAAGGAGCTAAAGGTAAGATCAATATTCTCTCAAGTCCTATCTGTCACTGATACGACTCTACGTACACCGAGCGTTTGCTTCCAACTAGAAACGAGAAAGAAAACTATGTTGTGGGTATGAAGAGGATAACTTTGCATGATATCGGAGAGCTAAAATATATAAGTAGGTGTTGTCATCATAAAGTTAGAATATATTACTAAATATTATAAATAGCGAGTGTGGAATAATGATGGATCGGTGTGTGGAATTATTCTAGGAAATTGTTAACAAGACCGGTAGTCGTCATTGCAATTTCATATGAGGGAGAGGCATAAGCTAACATACTTTCTCTTCTTGGATCATATGCACTTATGATTGGAACTCTAGCAAGCATCCGCAACTACTAAAGATCATTAAGGTAAAACCCAACCATAGCATTAAAGCATCAAGTCCCCTTTATCCCATACGCAACAACCGCCTTACTCGGGTTTATGCTTCTGTCACTCAAACAACCCACTATAAGCGAATCATAAACGTATTGCAACACCCTACATCGGGAATCCCTCACGCTTGCGCGACACGGAGGGCACAATAGGACAGCACCAAAATAAAACATACAACTCGTACCAATCTAGATCATCAATCAACCCAAATACAAAGGATATCTACTCAAAACATCATAAGATGGCAACACATCATTGGATCATAATATGTGGCATAAAGCACCATGTTCAAGTAGGGATTACAGCGGGGTGCGGGAGATTGGACCGTGTAAAATAGATGAGGATGGTGATGATGATGGTGATGTTGATGAAGACGATCACCGCGGCGATGATTCCCCTCCCGGTGGCACTCCGACGCCACCGAGAGAGAGGAGGAGAAGTTCTCCCCCTTGTGCTTCCTCCTCCATGGCCTACCCCCTAGATGGGGAGAGGTTCTCCCTCTGGTCCTTGGCCTTCATGGCTATGATGGCCTCTCCGGGATCCTCCTCCATGGCCTCCGGTGATGATGGCCCCCTCCGGCAGGGTGCCAGAGAGGGCCTATATTGATTTCTCGTGGATACAGAGGCTTGCGGCGGCAGAACTTCCGATCTAGTTTAATTCCCGAAGGTTTCTGTATTTATAGGAGAAGTTGGCGTTGGTTTCACGTCCGGGGGGCTCTCGAGGGGTCCACGAGGCATAGGGGCGCACCCAGGGGGTGGGCGTGCCCCCCACCCTCGTGGCCCCCCCGGGACTCCACTCCGATATATTTTTGTTCCAGTATTTTTCATATTTTCCAGAAAAATTCTCCGTTGATTTTCATCGCATTCCGAGAACTTTTATTTCTGCACAAAAACAACACCACGGTAGTTCTGCTGAAAACAGCGTCAGTCCGGGTTATTTCTAATCAAATCATACAAAAATCATATAAAACTATTGTAAACATGGCATGAATACTTCATAAATTATAGATACGTTGGAGACATATCAGGGCCGTAGTGGAGAGAGAGAGAGGGGGCCGGCCAGGGCAAGCCGCGCGCCCCATCCCCTTGAGTCCGATTAGGACAAGGAAGGGGGGGCGCCTTTCCTTTCCTTCTCCCGCTCCTTCCTTCCCCCTCCTAGTAGGACTAGGAAAGGGGAGTCCTACTCCCACTAGGAGGAGGACTCCTCTTGGCGCGCCTTCCTAGGGCCGGCCGGCCTCCCCCTTGCTCCTTTATATATGGGGGCAGGGGGCACCCCGTAGACACACAAGTTGATCATTGATCTCTTAGCCGTGTGCGGTGCCCCCCTCCACCATAATCCACCTCGGTCATATCGTCGTGGTGCTTAGGCGAAGCCCTGCGTCGGTAGCTTCATAAACACCGTCATCACGCCGTCGTGCTGACGGAACTCTCCCTCGGAGCTCTACTGGATCGCGAGTTCGTGGGACGTCACTGAGCTGAACGTGTGCAGATCGCGGAGGTGCCGTACGTTCGGCACTAGGATCGGTCGATCGTGAAGACGTACGACTACATCAACCGCGTTGTCATAACGCTTCCGCTTATGGTCTATGAGGGTACGTGGAACGGTGGACGACACTCTCCCCTCTCGTTGCTATGCATCACCATGATTTTGCGTGTGCGTAGGAAATTTTTGAAATTACTATGTTCCCAACAGCTGACTTGGCAATAAATTTAAATACACCCCCTCCTGCTATGGACCGAGTGTGAGCACCAATTGCAAATTTAATTGCCCGCTGTCAGATCCCGTCGAGTCCGTGAGAGCTCTGCCAGATTTAATCAGTAGTGTGTGTCGCTCCTGCTTGCCTGTGTGCGTGGGCATGCTTGTGCTGCTAATTTCCTGCGTCATCTTCCTTGGGGAGGAGCGCTGCTCACCAAGCTGGCCAAGGCTGCAAGATGGCACTGACACGAGAAGGCCCTCGCCGAAGCTGCTCCCGCCGTCCCCACGGTGCCCTTTCAGAGCCGATCCCTCTGTCCTCGTCACCCCCGTCGCTGGCTGCTGCTCATCCTACCTCTCTTGTCGTCACCACACCCCGTAGAACTCCTCCCGCAATGCTCCATCGAGCTCCTGTGGAATCTACTTGCCGGTGCGTCCCGAAGCTCGTCCATGACCTAGCTGGTGGGTGCCTCGTTGGGTTAACGGGCGCCACCAACCATTCGGTGGCAACGGCGTCCTCATGACGGCGTTGACCATTTTTTAGAGAAAAGACATTGGCCAAGCCCGAGAAAAAGCTCGAATGTAGCCAGGCTTCGAATTAACAAAGCCATCAACCGGCCAGAAATACATAGGAATTACATAACATAGAAAGAAAGCAACGTGGAATAAGATACATAGTGCTGGGAGGAACGACTCTAAGGCTACAGCAAGCACCGTTGCCATCGACCGCCACAAAGCCGAAACGAACTAACCAAACTCAGGCCTCAGAAGGAGGGCAACACCAGGCAAGTACCGTGCCCCTGAATGTAACCAGAGGGCCAAACATGAGCAACCACAAGGTCTATTTCCATCGCCGCAAAGGGCCACTACCCTCTCACCTAGGCTCGACAGGTGCCGCACCGACGAACGACAGAGAGGTTCCATAGAAACCAGACCAAGGAGCCCAAGTTGCCATGAAACACAGCAATAGTAGACCCACACGCAACGAAGACCGACCACTAGAAGACCATCGTCGGCAGTGGCAAGGCAGGGCGCCGGCCGAGACTCGCCGATCGAGGACGGAATACCATAGAGAAGGCCGAAGGGGTGGATTGCAATCGTCGGAGGCCAGGACTCCCACCAAGCAGGGTACCACCGATGCCGGAAAAGGAGACACCAATCCCCTTGTATGGCACCAAGGGCAGAGACAATCCGCACCAGGGGATTGCGCAGGCTGCCGCATATAGGATCAGGATACCACACCCTTTACCACACCACCAACAACTCCACCATCGCCAGAGCAAACCCCGGAAGACGCCTTCAGGAAGGAGCATGACACCGAGTGTCGTCGTCATCCAAGCAGGGGAGGGAAAGCTTTCACCTATGCTCGATGGGGGTGTGAGGGAGGTAATCCACTCCAAGGCCTCAAGGAAGGAGAACGGCGCCGGAAGACGTCGCCTTTGGAGTGGCCGCCGCGTCGGCCAAGGGTTTCCCCCGGGAACACGCCCAGCCATCAGATCCTCCCGGTAGAGCCCCGGGGACGACGGCCACAGCCGCCAGAGGGCAGGGCTGGCATCTTAGCAGACCAGGGTCGGGGAAGGGTCTTCTCCAAGATTTGCCAGCAAACCACCGCCGGGACGCAGGAACACCGATGACCGCCACACCCCCCCTCGCCGCCCGCACAACACTCGTCAGTGACGCCCGCCACAAAGGCCACGTCGCGCGCAACCCGTTGGAGCCGCCGTTCCGGGCCTTGAGGCTCACTAGCAAGCCGGATCCGCTAGATCCCCGCTGCCACCTTCCAAGGTGTCGCACACCCGCGCCAGCGAGCACCTCCGATGGCGGCGGAGGGAGAGGAGGGGGAGGGGAGGAATGCGGCCGCAGTCCAGGGTTGGCCTTCGGGTCGCCTCAGAGGAGGCAACGCGAGGGAGGGGGAGGGGGACGACGTTGACCTTGGGTTACTTGATGGCACATGGCTACAGAGAGAGCCATGAGGTCGAGGGAGGTCGGGTTTCAGGAACGGGAGGACGGCTGCCGGAGCAGGGCGACGCTGGGAGGCAGCGGGAGGTTGCGGCGGTAGTTGCTGGACGGACGGGGATTGGATTGCATTTGTTTATTTATTTCAGGGGTGTGTATGTTAACTTTTTGCCATGTCAGCTCCTTACAATCAGGTCCCACTTGTTAGAATGCGATGAAATGGGCCAAATCACCCGATCAGTGCTTTTCGCAAAAAGATTACTAGAAACATGGTGATTTTTACAATGGATTAGTGACTTGGTGATTTTCTGCAAATCTAGCCGCAAATGTGTTAGTTTTATGCAATTAACTCCGCATAGTTTATAGGAATTAACCGACACCCATAAGCTTGCCCTTCCAGCAGCTTAATTTCTTTTCAAATCAATCTTTAATGCATTTTCATTCTTTGTTGGTTAATTTGCATTGCTTACGATGATTTACAGTCCAATCTGCTTGAAATTACTTTGTGTACCATGATTTACGGTCCGATCTGCCTACGACCTGTGGGCCATGTCCCTGGTTGAAGTAACGTTTTGATCCTAGGGTGATAGACTAGTGTCGTACATGTATTGTATCGTATCAAAAACATCAGAAGAGTTGGTGTGGCCAACTGGACTTTTTTTCGACTGGGTTGGATGGTGCATGTTGTGCGTCGGAAAGACGTCGCACCAAAATCATGCAGGATGCTACCACGATCTGAGCCCAAAAAGGCGCATGCTGGATGGCCAGCCATCCAGTTGTGTGTGGCGTGCCCATAGCCTTTTGTTTTTGTTTTTGAGAAGTGTGTAGCGTGTGCATAGATACCACCAACAAACAACTCACTACGGTGGACGAGCATGAGCAACGCTTGCGGTTGCTTCGTCTCAAGAACTAACTATCCATAGTGAAAGTAACATAGATGAAAGCTAAAAATAAATAAAAAATAATGTGACAACTAATTAATGAGAAAAGAGACAAATTAAGTAGTAACATAGCTAGTTACTCATACTATGAGTAACATCACATATATCAAGACAAGATAAGTCTACAACCTAATAAATGAAGTGTTGTATGATATTATACATATGTTACTCCCCACTATAGAGGTAGTAATATAGACCAGTAATATATGCATGTTACTAGTCTAAGTTACTCCCCATCATGATCCATGATAGAGACACTCGTGTTTACTGTTGAGTCACTTTAGATTACTATTATTATTATTATCATTCTTATGCAATCAATCATGCATGTGTACAAATTAAGCAGTGATTGTTTCCTCTCTTTCCTCGACACCAGGTTCATACATACGATCATTTACTCACTCAATAAATATGGCCGGCCCTCGGCGGTGGCCCGGGCACCGGCACTTCGGGCGGCTCTGGCACATCAGGTTCCGACGGTGGTGGTGAGGTTTGACTGCATGGGACTGTACACATGCACGATTTTTTCGGTTTCTTAGGCCGTTTGCCAAAGCTGTTTACGCCGTTGTCTTCGTTGAGCTCGTCATCAATGATCGACTTTTTACTGGAGCAAAACCCACCCTTGAAGTGTTCTTTGTGACAAGCCTTGGTGCAGCGCACGTTCTTGCAAGGGTTCGCTTTGTACCACTTGCTAGGGGACATGCATACCCGAGCCTCCGCACCTGCATGTGACATACAATTAGAGTGTGCACCAGAAAATTATATTAGCAATTGTTTCATAGATTTGATCTTAAATTGCATGGGATTGCGATGCGGTAAAATCTGATATATGAACTTACAGAAGGCCATGAGGAGAATGCCCAGGGTGAAGGCAGCGAGCATCTGGGTGCCGCTGAATGCCATGGCCAAGTGCTCAAAAGAAATTGTTGGAATGGTGGCATGAGGAAAAGAACGGGATTGAGTGCTATTTATAACACATCTCTTGGCTATGCATTCAATGCCTTAGATGATATGGAAATCTAAATATTGGATACATGCATTTGTGTAACGTCTTAGGCCTCCTTTGGTTTATAGGAATTTCACAGGAATTCTATTGCTACATAGAATTGGTTCATATCCTTCACATTTCAAAGGCAAATAAACATTAGTCTAGACTTAATGAAAAATTTCTTTGATGTGAACTGAATGACGTCTCTTTTTCTATCCCTACTCATAGGATTTAAGAGACATGTCATCTCATTTCCTACAACTTTCTTATTCCTATGATATTCTTATCCTATGAACCAAAAGAGGCCTAGAGAATATGGAAATCCAAATATTGGATACAACAATTTGTGTAATGTCTTAGAGGATATGCAAATCCTAATATTGGATACAAGCATTTGTGTAATGCTTTAGAGGATTTGGAAATCCAAATATTGTATACAAGCATTTGTGTATAGTATCTATCTCCAATAATTAATCATGTGTATTGAATTCATGTTCCAGCAAGTTGCTTCAAAATTCCAAACTATGGGAGATGCGATAAAATCTGTTATATGAACTTACAGAAGGCCATAAGGAGAATGCCCAGGGTGAAACCACCGAGCATCTGGGTGCCACTGAACGCCATGGCCAAGTGCTCAAAAGAAGTTGTTGGAATGGTGGTGTGAGGAGAAGAACGGGATTGCGTGATATTTATTGCACCCCTCTTGGCTATGCATTCAATGCCTTAGAGGATATGGAAATCTAAATATTGGATACAAGCATTTTTTTTAATATCTTGGAGGATATGAAAATCCAAATATTGGATACAAGCATTTGTGTAATGTCTTAGCACAATGGGAAAGATGTCGGTTGTTTATCAGTGGTTCGATCTCCTACGGGAAAGCACGGATGCAGAGTTCGAAACTCCACGGGCGCTCTTTTTGAAAGGGTTTATAGAAAAGAAAAGAAAAATGTAAGATGGGCCGGCCCAGCGTGGATGGAGCAATGTGCGCCTGTTTGCTAGAATCGAATAAACGTCGTTTAGGAAATGCCAGGTATCTGCGTTTCTTTGAGAGCAGCTAGGTGGGTCCGGCCAAGTTGCCCGTGGGTGGAATCCGGACTGCGTATGGGAGGGGCGCCCCTATGTCTCGCTTTAAGCGAGACAGGGGATCTTGCTTCAGCGTTAAGGCGAGCCCAGACGGGCCGGCCCAGCCGCTCGGGAGCCACAACATGTTTTTGTGTGTGTTTTCTGTTCTCAATTTTTGTTATTTTTGTACCCTTCTGTACACATTAAGATGTCCTCTCTCTCTCTCTCTCTCTCTCTCTCTCTCTCTCTCTATATATATATATATATATATATATATACATATATATATATATATGTATATGTATACATATATATATATATGTATGTATATATTACAAAAACACTCTTCAAGAACACAATTGAAAACAAATGTTGAATAAGTATTAAAAATGTTGAACAAGAATTTGAAAATGTTGAACAGGTATTTGAAAAAATGTTGAATAAGTATTAAAAATATTAAACAAGTATTTAAAAAATGTTGAATAGGTATTCAAAAAATGTTGAACACATATATGAAAAATGTTGAACAAGTATTCAAAAATGTTGAACATGAATTTGAAAATGTTGAACAAGTATTAAAAATGTTGAACAAGTATTTGAAAAATGTAGAATAGGTATTAAGACTGTTGAAGGAGTATATGAAAAATGTTAAACAAGTATTTCAAAATATTGAATAAGTATTATAAATGTTTAACAAGTATTTGAAAAAATGTTGAATAACTATTAAAATGCTGAACAAGTTATCGAAAAATGTTGAAATAGCGTTCGGGCAATGTTGAACACGTAAACAAAAAATGTTGATCACTTGTTATATTTCTTTTTGACATGTACAAAAGTGTAGAGTGAAAACGAAAACAAACATAAGAAAACACAAAATAAAAAAATGCAGAAGAAAAAACAAAACCAAACAAAAACTAAAAAATGAAGAAACAAATGTAGAAAGAATTAAAAAAATGAAAACTAAACTAAGCCGGAGATGAAATAAAAGACAAAAAAAGAGAGAAAAACAATTACAACCTAAGAAACAAATAAAATACAATGAAAAAATGGAGAAGAAAAAAAGAACAAAAAAGCGAAAAAAGGAAGAAAAACCAAAAAACGTAGAAGAAAATGGAGAAAAAAAGAAAAAATAAGGCGCACCCAGCTACTTTATGCCTCAAGTATGACCCGCGAACTACTTTATAGCATCCACAGCCGGGCACTCCAAACCCGCCACAAACGCGCGGGCGGGCCCCCGGTCATTGGCTAGTTGCAAAAATTTGACCCAGCCAGGCACCTCAAATGGACCTCAAATGCCCGGGCCATCCGTCATATCCAGCCCTAAGGCGGATATGGGGATGCCTAGGTGCATCCTCACCCCGCTGCAGGTCGTAGCGGTCCCACCTGCAGCGACTGAAGTTTCGTCCTCTCTCATAGGTGCAGCAAAATCTTAGCCCTACATTGCTGGGCAAGGCGGACTTGATCGGCTTAAATAGCCACGCTGGCGCATGACGTCAAGCTTCTTTGTTGTTGTGTAAGTCTATAAATTATTGTTGTGTGAGCGAGATAACTTGACACTAGACTGCATTTCATTAACTGATAATTGTTCGTCGAGTGTCAAATTCATCTCGTTCATGTACGTTGATACCCCTACTATAGTGATAGTAGATTTTTAATTTTATTCATCGATTTCTTTGACAAATTGTGATTCATAAAAAGCAGTACGGATATGAATGTTTCCCTAGTAAAGGAGATAGACCGTGACTATGAATCTTATATGTTTATCATATAGAAGATTTATAGTAACAGTCTATTCTTTACAAAGGATCCAATGAAGTCAGAAGCTTATTGCTTCCGCACGACCCGGCTATTAAGCCGGTCGACTAGCTCGTCACGCGGCGAGATGGGACTAATACGAGTGTGAAAATCTTAACTATGAGCAATTTTGTGTTTTGACAACCCAACTGTCTCAAGACGGACGGGATGATCGTCGTGCATATGACGCTGCGTGTAATAGGTATTTCAAAAATAGGGTTTGTGATTGAAAATGGTCATTTTTGAGGCCCGCCCAATCGTCCGGGACATTTGAGGGCCCTGATTTACAATCTGTGGTTGTAGATGCTCTTTTATTTTTTGAAATTGGAACACTGAGGTTCCTTGACTTAAACAGGCTCAGCAGACTCGCTGGCCATCATCACGCGTACATTGTCCGGTACACCATACAACCACAACCGGTGGTGCTCCGAGCCATTACAACCCAATGCAGCGAGAGCATGGGCAACTTTATTACCATCACGAGGGACAAAAGAAAAAGCCAAATAACTAAAATTCAGATGGATAAACTGCCTGGTATCTCTGAGTATAACACCTTCAGGAGCCCGATCATAGTCAGTACTTTGCAGCGCGTTCAGTATGATTTGACAATCTGATTCCACAACCGCATTGGAAATACCCCATGTCGCCGCAGCTGACAATGCTTGGAAACAGGCTTCGGCCTCTGTACGTGTGGCAGTACTGGCATGCGTGATTTTCCCAGCTCCTGCACCAACAGCATCTCCACTTCTATCTCGGATTACACACCCCCAGCCCACGGTGGCCCGGTCCCCTATGAATCATGGTACGCCCCGCCCCATCGATGTTGATTTTCAGTTTATCTCCCTCCGGTCTGGTCCGTCTGTAGGCCGGCCTGGTAGCTTGCACCTTTGGCTGTTTCGCACTAAACTGCGTGACTTCTAGAGCCCAGGACCTTGCATGTGCAGCCGTGGTCACAACAGGACGCACACCCTCATTCTCGTTTAGTTTATTCCTGCGGTTCCACCACTTCCATAGCATGCATGTAATTAACACTTGATCACTCTCACATAGCGAGAGTGCGAGACGACATGTTGCACCACTTCCTTTGCTCCTCTACATGCACACAACCGCAACCTGACCTCCTCCATCTGTATCTCCCGCCAAAGCATCTTTACCTCCTTGCATTTGATAAACAAGTGGCATCCATCTTCATCGAGTCGCCGACAGCACACACATAGGGGTTCACATTCAACGCCTCTCCGTCGGATGTTCATCTTGACTGGCAGACTGTTGTGAGCAAAGCGCCACAGGAACTGCTTGACTTTGGGCGGGCAGGGCATAGCCCAGAGTTTCTTCCAGTCCACTTCCTCTTTAGCTGGTACAGCAGATGTAGGAAAAGCTATTTCATCGAGCCCTCGAACAAACACCTGGTACACGGATTTGACAGAAAATTCGCCCTTTCCATCGTAATGCCATGCATAATAATCTTCAAAGTCCTCCCTTATCGGCATGGCTAGAATGATACTGGCATCCTCCTCCCAGAAATTTCGCCCTTCCCATCGTAATGCCATGCATAATAATCTTCAAAGTCCTTCCTTATTGGCATGGCTGGCATCCTCCTCCCAGAAAATATCTCTTTTTTTTTTGCGAAGTCCCAGAAAATATCTCGAATCAGTGTCTCATCCCATGTCATAGTATTTGGGTAAATGAGTTCAGAGATTTTGGTAAACACATAGTTGCCCCTAGGGATTCGGGGCTGCCGTGTTCCGTCCTTTGGCAACCAAGGATCAGTCCAGATATTTATGCTTGTCCCATCTCCTACTCTCCAGATGACTACCTCCTTAAGAAGCTGCACCCTCGCAAAATGCTTCCCCATGTGTATGATATCCCCGCCTTTGGTTGGGCATCCAAGATCGATCCAGACGGGAAATACGTGGCCTTTAGGACCCGGACGCACAAGGAATCAGGTACTGTTAACACACGCCACGCCTCGCGGGCAAGCATTGCAAGGTTAAAACCGTGTAGATCCCTAAAACCCAGCCCCCCCTTACTTTTCGGTCTAGTTAAAAGTTCCCAGCTCAGCCAGTGCATTATTTTCACGTCATCTTGCCGCGCCACTGCAGATCATGGCACCCATTTTGTTCACAAAGAGATTTTGTCAAGTCAAAACAGGACATAGCGAAAGTTGGGATGGCTTGTGCATAAGCTTTGATTAGAACATCCTTAGCAGCCTGAGACAAAAGCCTCTCAATCCATCCTTGGATTCTCTTCCAGATCCTATCCTTAAGATACTAAAAAACTTGTGATCTTGCTGTACCAACATAGACTGGGAGCCCCAGATACTTTTCATTCCATGTCTCCCCTCGAATATTCAGTACATATAGGACCTCTTGCCGGTTAGCACTCCTTGTATTCTTGCTGAACATCACCGACGACTTGTCAAAATTAATTGTCTGTACTTCCCGAGCAATTCTCATAGAGTTCTAGTATGTATTGCAGTGTTGTGGCACTTTCGCCATTGGCTTTCCTTAGTACCAACGAGTCATCTGCAAACAACAAATGGTTGAGACTTGGGGGCAGTATTACATAACTGAATCCCTTTCAAATGGTTGTAGATGCTCTTAGCATGAGGTTGAGTGTAGCCTGGTGGCTAGGAGCGTTACACGAAGCCCTAAATACCAGGGGTCGAATCGCGGTTTCCTCATTTTCTTCTGTCTCGTTTTAAACATTGCGCGTGCGTAATGGTCGCCGCAATATGGCAGAGAGGGTCGATAAGAGCATCTCCAACAGGACTAAAACTTTTCGGGAATGCTAGTTTTCATCCGGATGAAATTAATTGGCGTTCATTCGTTTTTCTGTCCGTCAGATCGCTGTGTTGCGGTTCGTGCTGTTTCATTTTTCTAGCTTTGGATTGATTGATTGTTATCGGGCCCGCAATATTTTTCGTGGAGACCCGTTAATCGCGTGCCTGCTGTCCCCTGGTGAGCGGCCTTTAGTTTTGATATTTTTTTTCGCTTTCTTCTTCCTGCCCTCGTCTGTTCCCCTTTCATTTCAAGCGGCGGAGAGCACAGTGAGTCAGAGAGAGAGAGAGGTGGAGGGAGAGGGGAGAGGGAGAGAGAGAGAGGGTCATGGCAATTTTGATTTCGAGGTCTTCTTCTCTGCTCGATTGAGGGCCCGAAGCTCTTCCCGCAGTTGTGGTTGGTTTATTCTCTCCCCATCCGCATCTCTCTCCTCTGTTCCTGTTTCCTCTTTGTTTCCCCCTTTGCTAGGGCTTCTCTGTGTTGTGATATGTATGGTTAGTTGATGCTCCCTTGTTAGTTGGATGTGTAGGTTTCTCCGTAGGTTTTGCCTGTTTCTGTTCGTGTCCTAGGGGCTATGGCTTCTTCAGCTAGCTCGTTTAGATCTGAGATTTAGCTGTTATTGGTTAGTTTTTCTCCTGATTTTAGCTTAGTTATGTACCCCAGCAGCTGTTGATTTTTAGATCGGGTATCCTTGCTACAGGTGAATTGATTAAACACTCACGGTGAGGTGAGAGGGAGCTCTCTCTGTTTGTAATTCTACTGCAGGATTTTACACAAGGTTTCAACTGTAGTTTTTGCCCTATAAATCTACTGTAATTTACACTGCATATCAACTGTATTTATACTGTAAATCTGCTGTAATTTCATCGTACTTTTTACTGTAATTTACACTGTAGTTCTGCTGTATTTTTACTATAAATTACACTGTGCATCTACTGTATTTACAGTATATATCTGATGTAAGTATACTGTAATTTACACTGCAATTCTCCTCTGCCATGCTACATTCTTTCTTATTGTCTATTTACAGTCTTCTTATTATCCTTTTTACTATTTTTATTCTACTGTACAATAGTTTGAGTGTTGGTTCTACGTTGGGTAATATGAATTTTTTAGCCTGATCTTTAGTATAAATTTCCCCCTACTTTTACAGTATTCAGTGAGCTTCAGGGCAATTTAATTTTTCCGTGTTACTGTAATTAGTATGATCATGCGTGTATATATGGTATTAGCAATTTCCCAGCATGTTCTTGTAAATAGTATGGTCCATGTTTGGAAATTTGGGTACTACCAAATTTATTACTGTGAGCTTGAACACTTTTTTATACTTTGTAGATGTCACTGTAAATAGCATGAATCATGCATGTATGTGGGATAATACCTATTTTCAAGCCTGCTACATAGGTTACTGCATTTTATTTTTCTTTTTACAGTGAGCTTGAACTCTTATTACTGTGTACATGTCACTGTAAATAGTATGATTCATGTTGGGTAATACCAATTTCCAAACCTGCTCCTTCGGTCATTAATTTTATTTTCCTTTTTTACAGTGAGCTTGAACACTTTTTACTGTGCACATGTCACTGTACATAGCATGGAATCGTGGAGTCAATTGCAAGAAACCACCACATTTGCGGCTAGGTTTGCAGGAAACCACCAACTCGCTAATCCGTTGCAAAAAACACCGGAAAATTTGTTAACTCGTTGCAAAAAGCACTGGTCGGATGATTTGGCCCATTTAATCACTTTTTAACAGGTAGGGCCAATTTGTAAGGAGCTGACTTGGCAAAATAATTGTATACACACCCCTGGACCCAAAAATAGAAAGCAATCAACCCCTGCTCTCGATCACCTTCTCTGGATCCGATCGGGAGGAGGCTACAACCGCCACCCCTTGCACCCGACCGCGCCGCCCCCACCGGCTCCTGTCGCCGCGGCCGGAAGCCCACCACCAGCCACGCCTTTCCTCATCTCCTCCTTCACGCCATGCGTCGTCCATGATGCCGGCCAGGACCTCCGGCAGAGCTCGCGCCCCTGACCTCCGGCGAGGTGTCGTCCCTCTGCCAGCGAGCTTTTTACCGCAGCAGTTCCTCCTCATGCGCGATGAATCTGACGCCCTGAGCCGCCGTGGCCTTCTCCTACCCTACGATTGCATGCGCCGCCAGGATCCGAGTGGCCTCGGCTGCCCCGACCTCTGCGGCCAGTCCATGGCACGGACGTCGTCGCCCCTGGGCAAGGACGAGAAGCAGCACGCCCCGTGAGCTTGTCGTTGACCTCCAGCAAGGGGCGCCATGGGAGGCTGCAGGCAGGGTCACCGGCGCAGGCGGCCATGGTGGTTGGCAAACCGAGTTGTGGTCGTATAGGACGGCGGCCGTCTTGAGGCAAGTGGCGGAGGTGGTTGTCCGATGGGGCTGCAAGGGAGGCAGTGGCGGAGGCGCTGCAGGTCGGGCGGGAGGCGACGAACTACGGCGAGCAGCAACAAGAAGGGGATGAAGGGAGGGTGCGCGGCATGGAGGAGCTCCCTGTTAGTTGTCCATAGGGGGTGTTGATTGCTTTTTGTTTTGGATTTCAGGGGTGTTTGTGTCAATTCTTTGCCAAATCAGCTTCTTACTATCCTGTCTTACTTGTCAGAAAGTGATCAAATGGACTAAATCACCCGATCAGTGCTTTTTGCAACGACTTAACAAATTTTTCGGTGTTTTTTTGCGACGGATTAACGAGTTGGTGGTTTCCTGCAAACCTAGCCACAAATGTGGTGGTTTCTTGCAATTGACTCTGGAATCGTGCATGTATGTGGGCAAATACCAATTTTTTATCCTGCTTCTCAGTTAAGTATTTTTTTTACAGTGATCTTTAAGGCTATTTACAATGTGCATGGAACTATAAAAAGTATTTTGCATGTATGTAAGTTCTGCATGTACGCTGACTAGGATCATGCTTTTATGTCCTTGTTTTAACACCAAGAAGAAGACACTGAAGACTATATTAAAAGCCTTTGTAATGGGCACATTTTCTAGTAGTACGATTTTTACAGTGAGTTTGGTTGATTTTCACTGTGTTCATGGCACTGTTAATAGTGTGTTTTTTGGTTGGTAATACCAAGTTTCAAGGTTGGTTACTAGGCTAGCTGTAAATTTCATTTTTTACTGTGAGCAAGTACGATTTTGACAGTAACCTTCAGTGATTTTTACTGTGTTCATGGCGCTGTAGATAGTGTGCTTTTGGTTGGTAGTATCCTGTCTCAAGGTTGGGTTCTAGGGCTGGTGTAATTTTGATGAGCTTTTTTATGATTCCCCATGATTTTTTTAATGTGAGGCACTGCAAACAACATATTTATGTTAGTTAATTCATATTTTTTTCTACCTTCTTACAGTTCTCTTTTATTTTCTCTGTTTTTACAGGGAGCTTTAACACTAATTATAGTGTAGTTGGATGTGTATGTTGTATCATGCATGTATGCAAGTTATGCAACCTACTCACTGTAACTGGTAAGACGATATTTTGAGCTCCTATCAATGTTTCCCGAGTAATCTGCGAGGTGGAAATGTACTAGATTCTCTGTTAGAGCTGAGAGAGGTTGATCATGTTGTTTTGATCTCATGATCCTTTATAATCTGCCTTCTGTTCTTGCAAAGTTATTTCAGATTTCCTGTCTATGTTCTTTAATTTGCAGATGATGAGAAGTATTGTCGGTGAATGCAAGGAGTTTGCATGATCTATTGTTCACCTGTGAATCCTCAGCCTCCTCAGCCATGATTTCCTTCAGGTTTGTCTGCCACACCTTGGAATATTTCTTTCTCCGGGCTGCTCCTTCTTTTTCTTGTTTTCCCCCTCAAGTTCAGGTGTATGATTCCTTTCTTTTTGTTCCTTTTCTCTCTTTTGTTTCAGTCGGGTGGGATAACAAGTGGGGTGGATCCGTTAGTGTTTTCTGGTTTCTTTTCAATCTCCTTTACCGATTTTTCAATTTCACTACATTGTAGTCCAGTGTAAGTTTCAGTGGAAATTTTCAAGTTCATTACATTGTAGTCCAGTGTAATTGCGTAGTGGTGTACAACCCTGTAACTTATAGTGTATAATACACTCTAGTTTCAATGTATTTTCATTGTAATTATAGTAATGTGTAACTTTCAATGATTTACTCTGAATTTTCTAGTATTTCAGTGCAACTTATAGTGATATTTTCAGTGTAACTTGTAATTTCCAGTGTTTTTAAGTGTTACTTACAGTGATTTGCACTGAAATTTTCAGTATAATTTTCCGTATAATTTTAGTTTAGTTATGTTGTAGTCCAGCGTAATTGCACAGTGCTCTACAACCATGTAACTTACCATATTTCTCTACTGAAAATTCCTGTGTAAATTTCAGTGTATTCACTATGTAGTTGTCTAATTTACCAGTACTGTCATGTAGCTTACATTACTTTGCACTGAAAAATTCCAGTGTAAATTTGATTGTAATTTCATTGTATTTACTGTGTAATTACGTTGTAATATCAGTGTATATATATATATATATATATATATATATATTGTAAATTACAGTGTAATTTCAGTGAATTACAATGTAATCCCAATGATTACATTTATATGTGGTGCTTCCTGGCGTAGCCGTGGCATATTTTAGGTGGTCTTTTTGTGTGTCTTAGTTGCAGTCCTGATTGGCTGTTTTCTATGATTTTTAGTTAGTTATTATGTAAGTGGTTCTCTCTGTAATATTTTTTGTGAATGATAGAAATGATTTAGTTAGCTGTGTCTATTAGTCTTCGGAGGGTGTTCATTCAGCTTTTGTTATCAGTTTACTATCATAATCATTTTACCATGGTTAGTGAAACAAATGGGTAGACTAAGGAAGGGTAGTGGGCAGGGAACCCATGAACTCTCACCTAATGACAGTGTAGATTCTTCAGAGAAACCTTTTATCCCCAACGGCTATGCTGAAGATGATTGTTTCAAAGTGTCGCAGGTTTAAGTTTTCCTTTTCAATAGACTATCCTGCTTGTTTTGATTTTCCTGCACCCTAGTTTTAACTAAGTTTCATTTCGCTTTCTGCAAGATTTGTCTATGGATGAAGGTATTTTGGACTAAGCATTGTTTGATTTCTATGTGAATCATGCAAGTAATTAGTTATTTTTCTCTTCAATGCTCACCCATGTTGTGTTTCATTTCGTGTTGGTAGCTCCTAGCATTTCTTTTACAGTGCCTCTGACCAGAACTTTCATTGCTTCTGTAAGAGTTTTGATTTTAATGTACCATTGTTCCATTTTTTACAGTGTTGTTTAGTAAAATTTACTATTTTTATGATCAAAGTAAATATGTTGTCATTTACTGTGAGTTTTGGTAGCTCATGGTATTATTATTACAGCGCCTCTGATCTCATTTTACAGTGTGCTTCAGTAAGATTTACAGTTTTATGATCAAAGTAAACATGATGTCATTTAGTGTAAGTTCTGGTAGCTCCTAGTATTTTGTTTACAATGCCTCTGATATGATTTTATAGTGTGTTCAGGCTGCTGTCAGAGCATTTTTTATTTTCATTTTTTACAGTGCTATTGATGGATTTCTTACAATGCGCCTTTTCTCACTTTCACTATTATTTCATCACATTACTTGGTTGTTCCATTTTCTGCGAAGTCTGAGATTTTGACAGTGTGCCTTTCACGAGCTTGCTGTGTACTATCCTCATCTAGTTTCGTATTTCTTCTTTTTGTTGTCTTCAGACCATGAAGCAACTCGTTGGAGTTGTTCAGTCTCCCAATGCATGCTGACAAGCCCGAGATTTTTCAAGGATGGTCTAAGAGCCTTGTTATCAAAGTGTTGGATTGCTTAGTTGGATCCTCTTTCAAATTTAGTGATGGTTTCTCCCCAAGAATGAATGCTGAAGTTAATTTTCAAAATATACCATCTTCTCCAACTTAAAAAAATTCTAACAGTTAGTGGTACTATTCAAGGAAGCAATCTGCAGATCAGTAGAAGTTTTTATGTAATGAATTTTCTTTTTCTTTTGTATTTTTATTTGTTCAAGCTTTAAGTAATGTTTTTTTTGTCCAGAATGTTTGAAAGGCTGACTCCAATTTATGTATGATTTGCTTCAGTCTCTCCCTGTTATCTGTCATGTTTATATCGGGTTTGGAACAAGGGTGGACCCATTTAGTATTTGTGTTCTTCCTTCTTTGTGATCCACTGTTCCTGATCCTTGCGGACCCATAAAAGAATAGAGCGCAGCTGGGATAGATACAACGACAAACAGGGGGCAGGAACATACATCAGGACATGGGACACTTGTCTAGCTGCGGTTGATCAAAAAATATGATTGAAACCCAATTGCTTTTTATCCGACTGTAGAATAGACACTCCCAAAGTTTTTGCAGCGCTTTTGCACGTCAAACTAGTCAGTTGCTTCACCGGACGCCCAGAAATTTTAGCGCGCGAGAATGTCGCTTCAGCAGGCGCTGTAAAATAGAGCGCGCGCCCAACACAAACAACATTTTGCATTCAATGTAAAACAAAGAAGATCAAACACACACAAAATAAATCGACAAAAAATAGTTCAATTATTATTATAACTCAAACAAATAATTAAAGTTCAATACAACAAATAGTTTATGACCAATACAACAAATAACAGTCATGCGTTTTGTCGCCCATTCCATGCCCACCACTCCTCGACTAGATCCTTCTGAAGTTCATCATGCGTTACGGCATGTCAAATGGCATGATCGGAGCCAACAAAGCGGGCCACCCTTTCAACCCTCCTCGGCACTCGTACGGGACGTCCCAACAACTCATATTGAGAATAGTCCAAATCTTGCCCACGCTCGTTCTAGATGATCATATTATGCATGATCACACAAGCATTCATGATGTACCAAAGGATATTTGATCCCAAAATCTAGCCGGTCCTCTCACAATAGCAAATTGGACTGCAAAATTTCAAAAGCTCTCTCCACATCTTTCCTAGCCGCCGCCTGAGCATTGTGGAAATCAACATTTTTCTTAGCTTCCGGGTTTTTCAACGGCTTCACAAATGTTTGCCACCTTGGGTAGATGCCATCCACAAGATAATAGCCATAGTTGTATGTATGGCCATTTGCTACAAACTGCACCGGTGGCAGTTCACCATTTGCAATACTATTCATGAGTGATGATTGATCCTGGCATTCCGAAAAAGCATGATCCAAGTCTACTGATCGGCCACCGCTTCAAGGATTATAGTTGAACCTTTTTTCTGCCCGTGAAATGTCCATGCCATGCCTTAGGACAGTTCTTCCAACTCCAATACAACCCTTTAACAGTCGCTACAAGGGCGTTCTCTCGAGCGTGCCACGTCGGATTTCTACAGTGGCTCTCGACACCTCCCCAATAGAAAAATACCAGCCCAGGTAACACCTCCCCGATAGAAAAATAGCGATGCGAAACGGCGAGCGAGCGAATGAAACAGCCAGCGACTGAACGAGCCCGCGTCCCCCCTCCCCCTCGTCCCACTTCATGAACCCTAGCCGCCGCCTCGTCCTCCTCCTCCCACCTGTGACACTCCAAAATTTATCCTTTGGTTTTCTTCAAAATTTTGTTGGATTTGAAGGAGGTCTCCAAAACCCTTCCAAAAATCTCTACCTCCAAAAGCTTTTTCCCTCTGGCAAATATTTTGCTTTTGCATCTCCTTCAACCCTGGTGTTTGGTTTTTAAATTTTTCTTCTGATTGCCCTCTTCTCAAGAATTCAAGAAAAATCTTTGAAGTTTATTTTCTTTCAAAAAAGAAACTCTAGGAGTTTTTCATCCTCTCCCATATTTAAAATCATTCATGATTTGGCCATGCACCACATGGTAAAATCTTCCCAAATATACCTCCTTTCACTTTGGGCAATCCAAACATTCTGTCTCAACTAGTTCAACCCTCTTCTGAATTTTTATTTCATTTAATTATCTCCCAAATATTTTCTGTCTATTATCTTGAGCCTAGGTAATTTGCAAAGCAAGTACCTTCATGCATTTGAGTTTTGACCTCAAACCAACTCCCTTGGATAGTCCTTGGTACCCACAACCTAGAACTATCAAGATCCACTCCTCTTCTGTTCAAAAATTTCAAATTATAGTCCCTGCAAGTTTGGACCAGATTTGCCAAATTTGGTGAAATTCATATCTACACTACTCCAAAAATTCCACAAATATTCAGGCAGCCTCTAGATGCAATGAGAGGCCCCTCCACCAAAAATCAGCTCAAGGAAAAATCCCTACATGCCTAGATCATTCTGTCGAACACCTTGCATGCACTGTTTTTGTTCATTTTCAGTAAAGTTCAGAGTTTCAGTGTCGAACTTCGTCAGAAATTCAGTCACATGCTCACAGTGCACTTCACACGTTGCTCACGGCCTAGCTTGCTTGTCCGGAGCCTCACACGCGTGCTTGGCGCGTTCCTGGCGTCGGTGGCACCACTGCCCGCTGTGCGCCCGGCGTGTCTTCTTGGCGGCGAACCACCGTAGCGGCCGACAGGGAGCAGAACGGCGGCATAACGCCGTTCGGCGCCGCCCAAACCCCCTGGTGGCTCCGCGTGGCCATTCCCTCACCAGCGCACGCATGCAGCACCGTCGCCATGGCGCGGCACGCACAGAGCGCGCTCCCTGCCGCCGACGGGCCCGCGCCGCCCCGTTCCGTCGAGCTCCCCCTAAGCAACCAAATCCCGACGCAGTTAGCACCTAAACGGAACCAGGGAACACCCACGACGACGCTCAACCTCTGAACCCTCCCGTGCAACCACAGCGCCGCCGTAATCACCTCGCCGGAGAACCCCGTTCTCGGCAACCGCCTCGGGGCGGCTATATATAGCACCCCGAGCTTGCTCTCGCCCCCGCACACCTCCTCTACCTCTCCAGACCTCGCCAAGTCCCTGGGAGGGCCAAGAGGAGCCCTCCTTCCCCGACTCCGGCCACTTCGTTCCGCCTCGGCCTCCACCGTGATTCACTCCGGTGAGGTCATCTCCGGCGCCCTAACCTCGTCAGATACCTTCTCATGCTATCGCGAGTCTAACCCCCTCCTCAATTCCACCTCCGCAGCCCTCTCCAACGAGGTCCACGACCACCCGAATCACCGTCCGCCGAAGCAAGCGTCGCCGCCGACGTGGTACTCGCCGGCGACCACCACCACCTCCCACAGACGCGGAATGGCGCCCTGAACACGGAGGTACTCTCCGATCTCCCTGCCTCGCCGTGGATCGCCGCCGGCGACCACCGCGGCTCTCGGGCGCCGACGAGCCCCGACTCCCTCGTTTGAATTTTCAAACCTGACGGGTGGGACCCGCCCGTCAGCCTCTCTTTTGTTTTTTTGAATCATTTACTGAAAGCGTACTTTGGCAAATACGCTTCCACTCTGAACCGTTTTTCTGGATTTTTTTGCAAAGCCCCATGGGAGTTTTCTGTTTCATTACAGATGGGTCCTTGGGTTAAAACCCTTATAACCTTTTAACAGAAAGGAATTTTTGAGTGATTCTTTTTCTATCCTCTTGAAATTTTTGTCTAGTTTTTTATCATATTTATTTGAAAAATATTTGGATCAACTTTCTATACCCCACGGTATTTACGTTAGCGCGTGTATTTTTGTGTACCGTAGATACCGAAGGAGGTGACGGAACCGCGAATTTTGCCGAGCTTGACCCCGACTACTCCGAACCAGGCAAGAAAAGTTTGAACTTTTGATATGATGAGTGTCTGAGCATGTTTGCATTATTTTTATATCATGGCACGTTCACGAGCATTCCGATGATAGTTTATCTCGTGAGCGTCGTGGCAAATGAGCTCGGTAAATTCATGAGTTGTTGGAAACTTGTTGCATGGCCATGAGTTGGCATGAGTATGGGTAAGATGGCAGTGTTGTAGCATGCCAGGCTTATGCCATATCGTTGACCCAGTGTCAACCTAAATCGGTCAGATTCCCGTCCGTCTTCCCTTCCGTACTACCACCTGTTTCCCGCAAGGGATACGGCTTAGTAGGTTGCAAACCACTTCCTGGTACACACCAAATCGAGAGGCCGGGATGAAGGTTCCATGGCCCTGGATTAAAGCCTTTCATCCGGTCAGGGAGCATGGGTGTTTCCGGTTGGGACCGAGAGGGGGGCACCCCTTAGAGCGCGCGAAAATAAATTTGATCCCATGCTATTCGAGATTGTGATCTCCCCGTCTCAAAGTTTTTCTTAAACGTTGTATAGGGTGATTCTGGTAATGTGAGGTATGATGGGTGTGTACTAGCTAGTTGTGTTTCCTCTGAAATACCGTAAACGGAACTAGTCCTTCGTGACTACGGAAATCCGTTGGCTGTGGACAATTTTGGTACAAGCTCTGCAGAGTCAAAATTCTTGAATTCATCTTATTCATATCCAAGTACCATGTTCATCTCATCTTGTCAAGTGTCAGTCTCGGTGACAGAAACTCCCGAGAACCATTTGAGTATTAAATGCTTATTTTCCTGTGAATGGACTAACCCGCTTATTGTCTTGTGATGAATATTTTCCGTGAGCACTAAATCTTGTCAGTTACGAATAATGTATTATAAGCCCTTTCTGTGATGTCGCTCAGACGTCCGACTGCGGCATTGTTGTTATTTAAATTCATTATGAGCCCTTTCTGCGATGTCGCTCAGACGTCCGACTGCGGCATTGCTGTTATTTATTTTTATTATAAGCCCTTTCTGTGATGTCGCTCAGACGTTCGACTGCAGCATTGCTGTTATTTATTTTTATTATAAGCCCTTTCTGCGATGTCGCTCAGACGTCCGACTGCGGCACGCATGCATTTTTATTTCAACATAAGCCCTTTATGAGGTGTCGCTCAGACGCCCGACTGTGGCAATGTTTTGCTTATTTATTCACCCTTCGAGGCGTCGCTTCAGACACCCGATCGGTTTTGAGTTTGTCTTCTTTGGGTTTTCGAGCGGACTACCGCCGACTCCCTTCTTAATTTTTCTGCTATATTGTTTTATTTGAGCATTGTTAAGATTAACCATGTCGCATTCATGCATTCATTTATTATATCTTTTGTCCGAACTGTCTTGCGAGTACTTTCATAGTACTCACCTGGCTTGTTGATTTGGCCAGATGCTGACGAAGGCGATCTCATGGATGAAGAGTTCGATAGCGAGTCCGACGCCTAGAGGAATCCCAGTCAGTCTCGTGCGACCCCTGGATTAGTCATTGTGATATATCCGCTTCCGCTACCCAAATAAATCCATCGAGCCTCACCTAGACGCTCGATGAGCCGCCAGTGCAGTAGACTTGTTAACCACCCCACTGTGTTATTCCACCAACCACTCATATCTCGAGTCAGTAGTATTTCCACCACCACACCGTTGTGTCATATCCGCCATCATGTATAATTATTGGCGTGTTGTAATAATTGGTTGGGCATCTTCAGTTCGACCCCTGTAATGTTGTAATGCTACTGGCATCTTGTATCAAGGTTTTGCCTACCGGTATGGAGGATTTTCCTCATATTGGATTTCATAGGTCGGTTGTCCAATAAATATTTTTATTGAGAAATCGGTCGTGACACACCACAGCCGCCTCCCCCCCCCCCCTCCCCGCATCTCATCCGCCCCGGGTGCAGAGGCGAGCTTCCCGGCGACGGTGGCGCTGGCTGGAGGCAGGGGAACGGCCGATGCGGGGTCTGTTGGATCGAGGCGTGGGAGCGGCGGATGCGGCATCGGCGGGACGAGAATAACATCGGTTGCAGCCAATTCGATGACCTGATCAAAACGAAAATACATCTGGTATGACTAATCTCTCTCTGTCTGTCTCTTACGTGAAAAAAATGACAGAAAACATCTCTACATATTCTCAGGATTAGTCGCCATTAGTACTGGTCTCCCACACAAGTAAAAAGAGAAAACAAGGAACATGTTCTATACGAGAGTGCTACCAAAGGAAACCAATGAAAAATCATGTCGACGTACAGCCCGCCGGCGGGGCCTGCAGAAGGCGATGTCGCTTTCTGGTGGAGGGTGGCCATGGACGTGTTATGGCGTTGGGGTGGCGCGGTGGCGCGAGCTCGGATGTACTCAGGTAGGCCACCGCTTGCATTCAGTAGTCTATTCTAATTGTTAATCTTTTCACCCATCCGAACATTGAGCCATAACATAAGTTCATCAGTGAACTACATTTGGCTTATCACCGGAGTCGCTGACGTCGATGCATCTCCTCTATACCGCTGCCTCCACCTCTGCTTTGATTCTGCTCTGTGTTTTGTTTGTGCAGATAGCATAGTGGCAGCCGATAAATGTCCCCAGTACCTATGCTGAGTAGTGCATCAAATCATATTTCTGATATATAGTCTGTCATCAAAGCAATTGTAAGCAGACAACATTTTAAATATGGATTTTTTGCACTATACTCGATAGCAAAGGATATCCATGTGATGGGATATCATATGCTTGGAGCAGCATCTCCTGACACTCTACCGGCATTCCTTTTACCAACAATTATGTGATACGATTTCTGCCTAGCTTTTGCCTACGTTGGTCAACGAGAGTCGCCCATTGATGTTCTGATTGTTTCCCTACCATATTTGATTATTTCTATACTTAGCAAAGGAAGCTTACACTTGAGCTTCCATTCAGTATTGCCATTAGTTAGCTAATTAAGTTGTATATATGTTTCATTCTCGGCACTGAATCATCTTGAATCTGTTTAAGTAGTGGGCTATTTTTAATCCTCAAGGGTGTACCAAGAGGAGTCTTTGGATGTCGTTCATTATTGGAAGCTGAAGTGTATTGGGGAAAACCACTGTATTGGGGATGTTTTCTTGTAATTATCATCTAGGCCTTCAAGGCATGCCCTGTTGTCCAATTATGATTGGTTGATCTCTGCTGGCTGTATTGACTATTATCATATTATTGCAAGTCCAAAGTTCAGAGCTTGTATTATGTTAATTTGAAGGTGATAGAAGAATGCATGTTAATTCCATCTCGTTCATGCATGTTTGCACTTTTACAATTTTTGCCTTACCATTCCATGGCTGGTTATGTTTTTGGGAGTTTTTTTAGAGGCAGTAACTATTTTGAAGTTGGTAACAGACCCCTTTTTTCATGTCATTCTGTACTATGAATGTTGGCATGGATACTAATATCTTGATTGCTTGTTTTTTTAAAATTTCTTTTAAGGCTTTAGAATGCTGCACCAATTATTCAACTTTATTTTCTTGGATTGCAGGTTGTCAAAAGGCAAACTATTCCTGATATAGGCAATGATAATGAAGTGCCAATATCAGGCAGAAAGCGACATGTACAACAGAGATTAGGAAATAATGTGGTTGTTTCTGATTCGTATAGCAGTCAACATAGTAATAAAAGGTATATATACTTCATCTATATCACTCAAGGAAAATTCTGGGATGAAGTATGTACCATTACCTTAAATATTTCATTAATGCATGGGTATAAACTGAACATTGTATATTGTAACCTATGGAGGAGAAAACACCAAATGCAAATAGATGAGAAATCTTAGCTTATTCCTTTGGGAATTTATGTAACAAAAGCTATCGGCTAGCCAACACAAAGGAGCTGGAATTTCATAGCGACAGAAATAGGGATTTAATGTCTTTCAGATAGTTTGCATTTAGGGTAGTAGTTGTAGGTTTTATGTTCAGAATTTTTCTTTGTCGTCAAATTTTCTAGAAGAAATATGTGCCTACAGCTTCTATGAATTATATTGTACCATATTTACCACCAGCTCCTAAGCCAACCACTGGTGGAAAAAAGGCCTTTGGTCGCGGTTCGCAACTGCCATTAGTCGCGGTTGGGCAACCGCGACCAAATAAGCGCGACTAATGCCCCTCACCTTTAGTCGCGGCTGCTTAAGAACCGCGACTAACGGCCCGTCCACGTGGGCGCCAGGCGGCCGTCAGGCGGAGGACCTTTAGTCGCGGTTCTTTCCGCCAACATGACTAAAGGCCGCCACAGGTTTAGGGTTTTAGCCCCCCTAAACCTGTTTTCTGTTTAATTTGTATTGTTTTATTTCTTTTGTGCTTTATTCTAATTTTGAAGGAGTTTCATATATTCTACGGTACTACATACATGCATATGAATGTACAATTTCAAATAAATTTGAAATTAGAACCAAAAGAATTCAAGAGGAATATACAATATATATTCAATATCATCGGATGACCATATACAATTTTGAACAAGTTTCCATACATGATTTAATGCATATAAAGTTCTACGTCCTCGTAATAGTGTTCTCCTTTAGGATGGAGGACTTCCCTGCTGAACCATCCAGCTAGTTCCTCTTGAAGTGGTCGGAAGCGAGCTTCTAGACTAAGCATCATCCGGAGGTTATTCCTCTGAGCATTGGTATCACACGGAACCCGCTCAGAGGTGTATCTCCGGATCATCTCCTGAACATAGTATCCACATAGATTGGTCTCCGGTGGCTGAATATCCCCAGCATTCTTAGGCCTTGACCTTTTGAATTCTAGCTCTTTTTGAATTCACCGACCTTTGTATCTACGAACCGTCTCCAAACCCTACGAGGCAAAGAAAATTAAATGAACAAGAGAGTTATTAGTTACTTGATATTAGGAAATGAACGAAATATGCCGATCGATATAGAGCGCAAATGAATGAAAATAATTACTTCTGCAGCATTCTTCTCATGCCGCCCCAAAGCTTTGGATCCATATTCAGAGAGTCGTGGGCGAGACATTCGAGGTGTTAACTTTAATTACTAGCAGAATCCGGTGGAACCTGCGGACACGATACATGCACAAAGACGTCATGCATAACTCATCGATTAGCCGCCACATACCATGCATGGAGTAAACAAAAGAGAACGTGCTCAAGATGTAAACACTCACCCAAAATGGTAAGGAAATAGAATATCACTTTTGAGTTCCTGCTTTGTAAGAAACTGCCACAGTGTCTGCCTCCACGTCGGCGGGGTGACGCTCCAACACATGTCCATTAACGATGTGTGGGTCAATGAACCCAACATCATGGATGTTCCTTACTCTGCATTCCTTAATCTTCATTCTGCATGTATAATAGCGGACACAACAATATAGTTAGGACATATATATAGTGCAGGCAATATGAACGAGATGGGGTAGAAATTAATAAATCACTTACGAGCGTAGCAACCGATGATAGATTTGTCGAGCTCGCGCAGATTGAAAAGCTGGAACAATTCACTCAGTTCAATTTGTACATAGTAATGTTTGAAGTGATGCTCATGTCTAACTTCCGCATAAATATATTCTTTGGCGTTTTTATTTTTATGTAACCCTTGTACCATTTCAGCAGACCTTTCATTTGTGGAGGTAGATCCTTTTCTCTTGCAGGCTCGACGAGAGGCCCATTCTTGACATATGTAATTACTACCTCCTTCATGGCGCCTCATCAAGGCCTAACCGTTCACGAAGAGTAATACCTAAGTTGGCCGCTTGTTCTCTCGGCACTCGTTACAGTCAATCCCTGTCTTGCCGCGCAGCTTGTATGATCTCGGGGCATCCGGACAGAAGGCTTCCACTATAAGCGGGGCAATCGATTGTTTACTTTGTTCCCCGAGCTGGGCAACTTGTTTCCGCTTTTTTACTTTCGGCCTTCTCCCGCTCTTTGTTCTCCTTGAACATGAGTGCCTGCCTAGAAATTCACGTGCATAGTCGTTAGGCAGATTCTTCATGACTTGGGACGGTGTGCTCAAAAATGACTTAGCCCACTTCTTTTGCTCATCGTAAAATACTGGCTTGGGCTCGGGCTCTCTTTTCTTCTTGCAGTCCGCCTTCCATTTCTCCAAATCAGCAGCAGCTGCGTCGACTTCCTCGGCACTACGTTCCCAAGGCCTTGTGGGGAGAGGCTTCATGATGGCTCCGGTACCTTTGTGGTCTTAGGTACATAAGGGTCCGGGTTAATAATCCAGGACTGCTTCGCTTCTTTGCGGAGGTGGCGGCGTCTGATCACCCGCCGGACGAGGACTGGGGGGCGGCGGCTGATCACCCGCCGGACGTTGTGGACTGGGGGGCGGCGTCGGCTGACGTGACGGAGGTGTAGGTGAACCGCCACCACCACCACCACCGCCACCGCCACCACCACCACCGTAGGGGGGTGGACTTGTTGTCCTTGGCGCCTCGCCTGGAAACATGATAAACTTCTTTTGCCATAGAATGAAATGGCGCTTGACATCTCCAAGTCTTTTCTCCCCTTCAGGTGTAGCAATGTCAATCTCAATGTCATCAAACCCTTGGACTATGTCCTCCACCGTGACACGAGCATAGCCATCTTGAATGGGGTTGTTGTGGTGGAGTGCTCCAGGTAAACATGGTAAAGCACTGCCGATGGCTACCTTCATGGACATGTTCCCGATAGGATAATACAGATGACATTCTTTCATCTCCTTTATATCGCCCACGGGTAGCGAGGAGGCTCCGGTGCAGTAATTTCGAACACCAGAGGCTCCGGTGCAGTAATTTCGACCACCGTAGGCTCCGGTGCAGTAATATCGAGCGGCGGTGCATCAGCACCAGCCGGTGGGGCCTCCGTGGAAGTCACGCTGCTTCTCCGCTGGCTTCCGAGATCCATTGGATGATCTTCATGCTGCACCAGCTGCATCTCTTTCGCTACTAGTACACTCATGGTTTTCTTCATCACATCCATTTCCGATGCCAACCGCCACAACATTTGATTCGATCCATCTTTCTCTTACGGCTTCAGAACCAGACGGGTCATCGCTCGGGGAACCCTATTTTCCACGGAATGTGCCCCATGCCTCGTCACGTCCTCCGTGTTCAGATTCCCGAGGGCTTTTGTCGGTAGCGTCGTTCTCTCTGTTGAACTTGATCTTCCCTGTTGAGCATCCTTCATTGCGTCAATAAGGGCTTGGGTGGGTTTAATTAATTTGCCCGGTAAACACACTCCCTGTCTCCGGGTTCAGCGTTCCCCCATGCCCGTACCACCAGCTTTTGGCCCTTGGGTCCCATCCTCCGCAGACAGGACGGATTCCTCGCGCCTCAGCTCGTTCTCCATCTTCTCCAACCTAGGCACCCAAATGCGATACCCTCCTGGCCCCATAACATGATTGTACTCCTTCTTAGCCGCATTTTCCTTATTTTTTTCGATATTTGAATGAACTGCTCCGATTTCTTTTGCTTCACAAATTCTGGCCAATCATGTTTCAGTTTCTCATATTGTCCTTTGAAATCCGGAGTCTTGTTCTGCTTGACAAAGTCATGGGCTAGATTTTGCTTGAATTTCCGGAATGCGTCGGCCATCTTATGAAGAGCGAACTGTTTGACTAGCCTCCTCCTCTCCTTGTTTTCCTCAATCTTGTTACCCTCCTCATCGAATTTGTTGTATTCCGGAGGTAGAACGAAATGTTCCATAAGCTTCTTGAAGCAATCTTTATTAGTTCTCTTATCGACAAAAGTGAAACCATCAATTCGTGCCTTCTTTGGCTCATTCCACTCCTGGGCGGTGATCGAGACGTTGTCTCTAACAATGGCTCCGCATTGGTCGACAAAATTGGTGGCGTTCTTGCGGGGCTCCGGTGACCTGCGGTTGCACTGTCGACAACCTCGATGGTGCATGTTTCTCCTTGTTTCATCGTCTTGGTTGCGCCCACGCTTTGACGACGTACTCGATTGTTTCGACGATCCGCCGAGGGCTAAAATAAGAAAGAGAGTCGCGTTAGTACACACATATTTATTCAAATCAGTTAGTTTGTATCACCAGAGGCTCAATGTATATATATACCTCGGCGCCGGAGGTGGTTGCTACTTCCATTTGAAGATAAATGCGTTTATCGACGTTTGTTCGGCATCATCTTGCTTGTGGCGCCCTTCATCTTCACCGTCAAGGTTCAGATAAGAAGAGATATCATCTTCTTCTTCTCCGTCGGCACATATAGAATATCGCCGTTTATGATGCCGAACATATGTGCTTCACCGTCCGGATCATAGTTGTCCATAATCGGGTCAGCTCTATCGTCCGCCATTATGTCACCCTGAAAACATGTAGTAAAAACAAATTAATTAAGTGAAGAAGGGGCGGTGGCGGTGGCGGTGGCGAAGGGCGGTGGCAAAAGGAGGCGAGGAAGGGGTGGGAGAGGGTGTCGCGGTAGAGCGCGAGGCAGGCGGCGAGCAGCGGCGTCACGGAGAGGAGGCGAGGACAACACACACGGAGAGGGAGGCGAGGACAACAGACAACCACGTCTTCACGAATGTCATTTTGTGAAGAAACTTTGCAAGCAATTAAACATTTGTCAATGTTTGGTAAAAAATACAATTTGTTTTTGGTTTTCAATTTGGAATGTTATACATTAGATCATCATGCATATCATATTTTCTCGCATTTTCCGATCCTAGGAAATTTCACGCAACTCAAGGACCCTCGGAGAGAGTTGGAAGTTTCATTATTTTCATATTTGGGATTTCTCAAATTTTGGAAATAGGATCATTGGATTTATTTAAATTTATCTTCATAAAGTTTTCCTATAAAAATCTCAAGAGAGGGAATAATATGACTTTCCCAACATTTAGGAAAAACGAAGATATTATAAATAAATCAAATTTGGTTTTCGAAAGATTTATTTTGCTTAGGCAAAAATGAGCATTTAAGATTTTTATGCATGTTGCAGTTTTTAAAAGTTCATTTTGTTCGACTCATTTTTAGGAGTCGGGAAAATTTGTTTTATTTAAATCGGAGTTCGTTTGATATTTTATTTATTTCGTTTTGTTTTAATTTAAAAAAAAGCAGCGCTGCCCTGGACCGAGGAGGCCCACCCAGCCAGCCCAGCCCAGGCCCAAGCGCCCGACCCAGCGCCCGCCTCCCTCTCCCTCGCCGCGCGCCGCCTCGAGTCCCGCTGGGGCGACTCCGCCGCCGCCGCCGAGTCCGGCCTCGCCCGGCTCCGTTGCCCCTTCCCAAGCCGGAGCACCCCCTCCTATTTGTTTTTGGTTTACAGAAGTAGCCGGAGGTGGCCTTGGCCGGATGCACTACCAGGTTGCGTCGAGGGCGGGCGAAGCGAGGCGGGCGCTGCTGTGGGCGAGGGAGGCTGGTCGGCGGCGTTGAGGGCGCGAAGCGAGGCGGCAGACCGAGGCCGGGCCAAGGCGCTGGTAGGCGAGGGCGACGGGCGGCGTCGAGGGCGAGGGCACCAAGCGGCGGCGTCGAGGGCGAGGGCGACGGCGGGCGGCGTCGAGGGCGCGGCAGAGACGAACAGGCGAGAATCGGAATCGGAGAAGACGAGAATCGGAGCCTTGTATTTATAGCCGGTCGCGGGCGCGAGGGCGCGGCAGTACCCTTTAGTCGCGGGTCGCCTGCCCAACCGCGACTAAAGGGTTTTTAGGTTTTTTATGCTCCCTTCCTTTAGTCGCGGTTGGCGGCGAGACCCATGATTAAAGGTACCCTTTAGTCGCGGTCGCCTGCCCAACCGCGACTAAAGGGTTTTTATGGCGGGTTTTTTATGCTCAGCTTCACCTTTAGTCGCGGTTGGTGCGCCAACCGCGACTAAGGCCGCAGTTTAGGGTTTTAGCCCCCCAAACCTGTTTTCTGTTTAATTTGTATTGTTTTCTTTTTAATTTGTATTGTTTTCTGTTTAATTTGTATTGTTTTATTTCTTTTGTGCTTTATTTTAATTTTGAAGGAGTTTCACATATTCTACGGTACTACATACATGCATATGAATGTACAATTTGAAACAAATTTGAAATTAGAACCAAAAAGAATTCAAGAGGAATATACAATATATATTCAATATCATCGGATGACCATATACAATTTTGAACAAGTTTCCATACATAATTTAATGCATATAAAGTTCTACGTCCTTTGTATCTACGAACCGTCTCCAAACCCTACGAGGCAAATACAAATAATATGTCAAAAATAAAACTAATTCAATTCAATATGTTAAAAATACAAATAATATATCAAAAATTCAGAAAAATAGAACTAATTCATTTCAAAATTCTAAAATACAAATAATATATCAAAAATTCAGAGAAGTTCTTCCCGGCCGCCTCTGTCTTCCCACAAGTTCTTCCCGCCAGTCTTCCCGGCCAGTTCTTTCCGCCTATGTCTTCCCGCCATTTCTTCACGCCTCTATCTTGGCACAGACGATGCTCCTTTTATAGGCACGGGCGCCGCTTCTGCTTTGTCTTGTTCCTCCGACAGGCGTCGCGCTACCCACGCGTCCTGTCTAACCTTTAGTCTCGGTTGCACCAACCAGCCGGGACTAAAGGTTAGATGACCAGCTCTGGATTCCTCTTCTTCCCGCCATTTCTTCCCTGTCTTCCCGCCTCTTTCTTCCCGCCACTTTCTTCCCGCCTCCTGTCTTCCCGCTCCCATTTTTCCCGCCATTTCTCACTACATATATGTAGCCCGGCTTGGCCAGCATTATCACATCTCTACAATCTCTCATCACTCTCTCATGGCTTCCACCGCACCCACTCTAACCTACCAGCAGGTGGAGGAGCTTTGCGCCTCGAACTACCCTTGTCCACCGGGCTACCTCGTCCCCTCCGGCTGGAGACTAAGCGCCCGGGCGTGCAGTCCCTCCCGTCCTCGTGGTACTACGCAGGGCGGCCATCACGAACCACTACTACCTCGACCTCACGCCGAGCAGCGGATGAATCCCGCTGGCATCCCGATAACCAGCATACTTGGGACGCCTTCTTCATCAATCGGCGTGAGAGGGCGCCGCTGTATGAGGAGGGACGGTCTGCCTCGAACTTCCACGAGGCCGGCCGTCGGCTATGGTGGTATGGCCGGACTCTGCAGAGCGTCATGGACTACATCACGGCCGGCGATATCCCCCGCCTGCGCTACCCTCAGTTCGAGCCACGAGCGCCGCCCGACGACAGCAGCGACGACAGCAGCGACGACGACGGCGGCAACTTAGAAGGCGACGACTACCAGTACAACGACGACGGCGGCTATGAAGACTACGAGTATGCATATTATACGCCTAGGCAGGAGTATGACTAAATCACTCCAAATTTCATGTATCATCAGTGGTATCTCGAATCATTCAAATGGACACCAAACACATCACGGGTAATATAATTCACATGATCCATTCAACAAAGTTTGGTACAATAAATTATTACACATCATTTTTCTTCCCTTGTGTCCTCGCTTGCTTACGATTGTGCCGTATCCATGGAGCATCCTCATCATTTAACTTAATGCTTGGGTCGGTGTTCACTTTGAAGGCGGAATTTCAGCAAACATATTATAATCTTCTGACATGTCTGTCTTGTCCTCCACTCCCACGATGTTTCTTTTCCCTGAAAGAACAATGTGGCGCTTTGGATCATCGCATGATGTACTGATCGTTTTCTTATCTTTCCGCTTCCTCGGTTTGCTACTCATGTCCTTCACATAGAAAACCTGAGCGACATCTTTCGCTAGGACGAATGGTTCGTCAAGGTAACCAAGATTGTTGAAATCCACCATTGTCATTCCGTATTGCTGGTCCACCTTTACCCCACCTCCTGTTAGCTTGAACCATTTGCACGGAACAAAGGGACCTTAAAGGAGGGTCCATAGTCAAGTTCCCATATCTCCTCTATGTAACCATAATATGTGACCTCTTGCCCATTCTCGGTTGCTGCATCAAAGCGGACACCACTGTTTTGGTTGGTGCTCTTTTTATCTTGGGCGATCGTGTAAAATGTATTCCCATTTATCTCGTACCCTTGGAAAGTCGTTATAGTCGAAGATGGTGTCTTGGCCAACATGTACAGCTGATCTACAACATCATTGTCATTCATTAAATGTTTTCTCAACCAACTGCCGAAAGTCTCCATGTGGGCCTTCCTAATCCAGGATTCAGGCTTCCCGGGTTGTCGAGCGTAAAATATTCTTGTGTTTCTCAAAGTACGGAGCCACCAAGCTGGAATTGGTCAAGACAAAGGTGGTGTGCTTCAACAGAGAATGGCCGTCCATACATATCGTTGATTTCATTCCGATCGTGCCTTTTCCACTTAGTCTCCCCTCGTGCCGCGATCGAGGAAGACCAATCGGCTTAAGGTCAGGAACAAAGTCAACACAAAACTCAATTACCTCCTCATTTCCATAGCCCTTGGCGATGCTTCCTTCTGGCGTAGCACGATTACGAACATATTTCTTTAATACTCCCATGAACCTCTCAAGGGGAACATATTGTGTAGAAATACAGGACCGAGAACGAAAATCTCTTCGACTAGGTGAACCAGGAGGTGCGTCATAATATTGAAGAAGGATGGCGGAACACCAACTCGAAATCGACAAGACATTGGATCACATCGTTCTGTAACCGTGGTAGAACTTCTGGATTGATTACCTTCTGAGAGATTGCATTGAGGAATGCACATAGCTTCACAATGGCTACTCGAACATTTTTCCGGCAGGAGCCCCTCAAAGCAATCGGAAGCAATTGCGTCATAATCACGTGGCAGTCGTGAGACTTCAGGTTTTGGAACTTTTTCTCCGCCATGTTTATTATTCCCTTTATATTGGACGAGAATCCAGACGGGACCTTCATACTGCTCGGGCATTCAAAAAGATGACCTTCTCTTCTTTGGTCGAGCGTAGCTGGCACGACCTTGAAACCATTCCGGATGCGGTCATCGTGGTCTTTCAAACGTTGCTGGTCCTGCCGTGCTTCCTTTGTATCATTTGTCTTCCCATACACGCCCAAGAAGCTTAGGAGGTTCACGCAAATATTCTTCGTAACGTGCATCACGTCGATTGCAGAGCGGACATCTAGGACTTTCCAATATTCTAGCTCCCGAATATAGATTTCTTCTTCCATATGGCTGCGTGCCCGTCGGCTCCCTTCGAACTGATTGTCCGCCAGACCCTTTCCAAAGATGACTTTCAAATCCTTGACCATATCAAATACCTCAGCACCGGTCGTTCCGCAGGCTTCGCCGGTGATCTGCCTTGCCTTTGTAATGCTTGCCTTTCTTACTTTCTGGATGAATTTTCGGAAGAAATCGACGATGCCCAAGGTACACGTTCTTCTTACAATTTGGCAAATGTACACTTTCAGTCTCATGTAAGCAGTGCGTGCATGCATTGTATCCCTTATTTGACAGTCCCGAAAGGTTACTAAGAGCAGGCCAATCGTTGATGGTTACGTAAAAGCAACGCTCAGAGGTCAAATTCCTCTTGTTTGTGCTCATCCCACACGGACACCACCCCACAGCTGTAAAAGTTCATCAACTAATGGCCTTAGGTACACATCGATGTCGTTGCCGGGTTGCTTCGGACCTTGGATGAGCACTGGCATCATAATGAACTTCCGCTTCATGCACAACCAAGGAGGAAGGTTGTAGATGCATAGAGTCACGGGCCAGTGCTATGGCTGGAGCTCGCTGTCGCCAAAAGGATTCATGCCATCCGTGCTTAGAGCAAATCTTATGTTCCTTGCGTCACCTGCAAAATCTTTGAACCATCTGTCGATCTTTCTCCATTGCGTTCCATCTGCGGTGTGTCTCAACTCCCCGTCCGACTTACGGTCCTCTTTGTGCCATCGCAACAACTTGGCATGCTCTTTGTTCCTGAGCAGACGTTTCAACCGTGGTATTATAGGAGCATACCACATCACCTTGGCGGAACCCTCTTCCTGGGTTTCGCCCTCAACATCGTCACCGGGGTCATCGCCTCTGATCTTATAACGCATAATGCAGTGCATACCGGGCATTCATTCAAATTCTCGTATTCACATGCGGTAGAGGATGCGATCGTTGATGCATGCATGTATCTTGAACCTCTAAACCTAGAGGGCGGACAACCTTCTTTGCTTCAGACGTCGGCGGGCAACTCGTTATCCTTTGGAAACATATTCTTCAACATTTTCAGCAAGTTTTCAAATGCCGAGTCAGCTACACCTGCCTCGCCTTCCATTTCAAGCAAATCCGATTGTGCAGCCCAGCTTTTTCAGACCATCATCGCATCCGGGTACAGCGCCTTTCAGTGATCCTCTAACATGCGATCCAAATTCTCCCTCTCCTTTTAGTTTCGCAGCGTCTCCGTGCATCAGCAATGGTCCGACCAAGATCATCAACGGGATCATCACGCGTGCCTCTTCTTCACGTTCCCCTTCACCTTCAAAGCATCCTCCATGAAAGTATCACCGAAATGAGCAAGATAGCTTTCATCGATGAAATCATCCCTTCTTCATCTTCTTCCATTATAACCCCTCTTTCTCCATGCTTGGTCCAACAATTATAGCTTGGCATGAAACCGTGCGAAGCAGATGCATGTGAACATCTCTTGAGGAAGAGTAACCCTTCCGATTCTTACAGATAACACATGGATGATAACAAAAACCCCCCGCTTGTTACGCATTAGCCACTACGAGGAAATCTTTCAAACCCGTAGTGAACTCGCCGGAGAGTCGGTTACCGTACATCCATTGCCGATTCATCTGCATTATTATAATATAAAATATATAATTAACCATCATGCATTTGTTAAACTAACTAGCTACAAACAATATAAATTAAACAATGAACTACACACATGCATATTTTATCAATGACACATCAAAGGTTCATCAAGTTGCTAACCGCGATCGAGGAGTGTGGCTCCAACACTTCATGTCATGTTTGTTTCATGCTCTTGGGGCATTTCATCAAACACCTTATGTGCATAAGAGGAACCAAAAGCAAACCTACACCCACTTGTGAAGAGAATGGCTCCAAATGGCTAAGTGTTGGCTGCTGGATGGGTATATATAGGGAGGGCTTTAGTTGCGGTTGGCACAGCAAACCGTGACTAAAAAGGTGCCGAAAGGCCTTTAGTCGCGGTTGTCACGGCAAACCGCGACTAAAGACCTCACGTACGCCAGCTGGCCACCGAGCGCCCTGGGCCCAGGCCTTTGGTCGCGGTTCACCTCCAGAACCGCGACTAAAGGTCCCATTAGTCGCGGTTCCTACAGCTTCGCGACTTATGGGGCTGGACGGAAGCCTGTTTTTCCACCAGTGAACAGCCGACATTGCGACTTCCTGTTCAGAAGGTTGATCTTAATGTCCTAATATTTTTTATATTTCATAATAATAAGTGAGAATCCCTCGCCAAGTTAACCAGGCCGGTTTGCTATGTAGCCAACTCTTACTTCAACCCAACAGTCTTATCTACATATATCTAACCACATCGGGTTTTGACAAGTTTATAGTTGAATTATCTTCATACATATGGCAGGTGCAGGAGGTACCATGCAAGCAAGCAGGGCGACCAGGATCATGCTGCAGGGGCTGGGTATATTTCCAGAGAATGTCATCAAGGCGGGATTTTTTCTTCTAAAATCAGTTTAAGTCCATGCCCCCCTCTACAACGTACATGTTGGTGATGATGGTGCTGCTACCTGTACACAGGTATTACTCTCTTCGTCTCTCTATTACCTTGCCTCCCCACTCATGCTTTCAATTTGCTCTTTCGCTTGGTGAGATTAATGTGAAAAAATGATGCTTGGTGAGATTAATGTGGAAAAATGATGCTTGGGAGATTGTATATGTATCTACCGATAATACCTTTTCGATTAATTTTAAAATAGTTTGCTCATTGTTGTCCAATACATCTGAATATATAATGGTTACTCCACTGCATGTTACTCCGCTTGAGGTGGACTTAAATTTCTCGTTCAGGTTATGTGTTTCAAGAACAGACATATGGATAATTTAAGATTTTTGGTCATTTATATTTGGCTGCTTCATTCTTCTCTAAAAGACTAAAACTGCAGGTATATTGGGTTTGATTAGGACATATTGTATCTTAAATGACATTCCCCATTGGGCAATTAAAATGATGGAAGGGCCATATGCGAATGGCACCAAAGCAACTTTGAATGACAAACATTTGCAAATCACATTTCTAGGTATGGTTAATTCATGCATTATTGTTGTAACTCTTTGTTTCATCAGGAATTCAGTCACCAAGCCAGTTGGAGAGTGGTGATCACCTCGCACTCCAGCTACCTATTATCCCAAGGATAGAGACTCTAAAGTTCTGAAACTTTCCCTTTCTTTTTACTGCACATTAATCTTTTTGAGCTTGAACGAAGTTGTAACTTAAACATCAGGTGTCAACATTTATCACACTCTCTCCTGGTAAGTAATGCATATCTAGATGATCGCACGGAGTATGCATATCTCCAGGTAAGTCCTCTTCGGACCCTTCCACTTCGTCGGGCTCACCATTGGAGACTCGGACGCCAAAATCGGCACCGCTACTGTATCTGTTGGTGACGCTCACACAAGATCCAGAGGCAGCACCTTGGTCATTTCCCTGCGAACATCTGACGATGTGGCCGCCGCCTTGATTCCACTTGTCTTGATACCCCAAAGAGAAAAGAGAGGAAAAATACAGAATAGATAGATATGATGCATTTGTCACTTATCATGCCAGTGTTAGGCTTGGAGATTTCTTCTCATATTTATACATAATTTTTGTTAGAAATCTTAGGAAAAAGACGGTGCTTGTTGAAGGCATCACACAAGTTGTGTTTAGAAGTACTGCAAAACGAAATACAGAGTAGCAGCCAAGCTAAACCTCGGAACATAAATGCCTTTATATAAAAATACCACTAGAGTGGGTTCCTGTGGAGTTAATATAAGGCAAATGAATTGTATCTCACTGTTTACCTATATCTTCCCTTTGCAGAGCAGTATTTTCACAACTAGGGAATGGAAAAGAATATGGACGTGGTCATCAGATCGAGCCAGAAGAAGGTTTGTACTCATCATCTCTGTAGACTTAATTTATTTTATATCTGCAAACTATGTTGCACATGCTAGAATGGATGAAATAATCTTGCATAATATAAAGTTTTTTTCCTGAATTGTTCTAATACTGTTATTTAAATTTCTAGGAAAATGTACAATGAACCAGAATGTACCATGTCGAGTGGGAACAATTGACGAGACGCCAACGTTCTGGTTTCGAACCCCTCAACTCCAGTTTATCCCCTACATCGCGCCTTCTGTCCTGGACATCCCCGGCTTCTATGGTGTTGACATCTACTTCTCTGTGACGCCCACGTGTGGGTCGATGATGGCACAGATGAGCAACTGCTCGAACAGGCGATGATGAAGGCGAGTGTTGGCTCGGTGGGTGCGGTGGAGGGCGATGAGGATGCCAGTGTGGACGTGAAGGCGGACGAATTCATCGCAAAGTTCTGTGCGTAGATGAACTGCAGCAGCAAGTCTCAGGGCTGAAATACAACGACTTGATGGATAGGAGCATGTGGGCAAGTCATTGTATGTAGTGCATATTCAAACCAAACCGGAAATATAACCTGCTGCTACTCCCCAAGTTTAATATACTTCCACTCCAACGGATTTGGTCTACATTACTGCCATTCATCCAAGTATGTCTCAGTTGTACCTGTATATGTGCTATCGATTAGAGAAAAAGACAATGGAAAGGGCGGCTGCCTATCTGGCACCGCAGTAGCACGTCTCAGGAGGCACGCCATGGGCGCGCCCCAACCTCTAGTGCATACAATCTATTGAGCCAAGAATACCTGGGAACCCACGAGCTTTATTCATCTCCAAAAGCCTTGCGTCGTCTTCAGCATTGGGAGACCTCAAATATTCCAGACCAAACACTTGCACGATTCCAACCGCGAAGCGCTTCGAACACATGATGACTTGGCTCTCACCCATGGCCAAGTGATCATCAAATAGATCTGCCGGAATTCCGTATGCCAACATGTGCAAAGCGGCGGTCACCTTTTGAAAGGTGCTATGCCCGAGTTCTCCGGCGGCGTTCCTCCTTTGCTGAAAAAACCGATCATGGCTCGTCAGTTTCTCTGCAATGTGTTTGAACAACTCGATGCTCATCCTAAAACGGCGTCGAAAGTAGGACTCGGGATATATGGGAATCTGCCGCAAAATAGTTCCTCATCAATCTGTTGTTGGCATCGATCCTTTCCCTCCCACTAGTAGAAAAGGGGCCAATGGTCCAAGCCGGTCCAGCCCACTAGTCCCGGTTCAATCCAGAACCGGGACCAATGAAACATTGGACCCGGTTAAAGGAGCACCAGGGCCGGCCAGGCCACGTGGGCCATTGGTCCCGGTTCGTCTGGACCAATTGGTCCCGGTTGGTGGGACGAACCGGGACCAATGGCCCTCGCTAATGGCCCACCACTATTGGTCCCGGTTGGGGGCTTGAACCGGGACCAAAGGCTGCCCATTAGTCCCGGTTCATGCCACCAACCGGGACTAAAGGGTTGGTCCTCGTTGCGGCCAGAGTTTAGTCCCACCTCGCCAACCGAACGGGAATCAGACCGGTTTATAAGCCCCTCCCTCTCTGCCTTGTTGAGCTCCTCTCAAAATGAAAATAGATGCCCTTATACAGGGAATTTAACCTAAATTCATACTGAATTTCTCTGAAGTTAGTAGAAATTTATTATGAATTAAGGTTGAATTTTCTCTATAAGCGCATTTATGCTCATTTCTGAGTAGTTTTTATATAGTTTTTTCTTTTCTGCTATATTTATTTTTTCTTTTTATTTCTGAGTTGTAATAAGTCATTAAAAATAAGCATCTATGCTCATTTTTTAGTAAAGTTAATCACAACTATTTTTTCTTCTATTTATTTCTGAATTGTAATAAGTCATTAAAAATAAGCATCTATGCTCATTTTTTTAGTAAAGTTAATCAAAACTATTTTTGCTTCTATTTATTTCTGAGTAGTTTTTTATATAGTTTTCTTTTCTTTTCTGCTATATTTATTTTTTTCTTTTTATTTCTGAGTTGTAATAAGTCATTAAAAATAAGCATCTATGCTCATTTTTAGTAATATTAATCACAACTAGTTTTTCTTCTATTTATTTCTGAATAGTTTTTTATATAGTTTTTTTTCTTTTCTGCTATATTTATTTTTTTTTCTTTTTATTTCTGAGTTGTAATAAGTCATTAAAAATAAGCATCTATGCTCATTTTTAGTAAAGTTAATCACAACTATTAAAAATAAGTCATTAAAAAAAGAGGCGCAATGCTCGTTAATTAGATTCAAGCCTTTCGGAATAGTGTAAACTGCACTGCACACAGCATCGTGCAGTCTACCCTAATCCTTAAGGCTTGAAGCTAACCAACGTGCATGTGAGCATTGAGCCTCTTCTTCATCGTCTCTGCACTCAGGGCTTATAAACCGCTGCGAGTGCCTCTCGCTTGGCGAGGTGGGACTAATTAAAAACAGCTGCAGAAAGAGGTGCATTGGTACCGGTTGGTGCCACCAACCGGTACCAATCCGGCTCTTTGGTCCCGGTTCGTGCCACAAACCGGGACCAATGCCCCTCTTTTGTCCCGGTTGGAGCCATCAACCGGGACCAAAGCCTTTGCTATATAAGTAGCACTGTCGCCCCGCCCCGACTTCGATCTCTCCCGACGCCGCGCGCCGAAACCTGCCGCCACCTCGCCGTCGCCGCCCGCCCGCCGTCGCCGCCGCCCGACGCCGTCGCCATCTGCCGCCCACGCCGTCATGCCTTCGTCGCCCGCCCGCCCTGCCGCCCGGCAGCCACCCCGCCAACGTGCGCCGCCCGCCTGCACCTACTGTCGCCGTCGCCGTCACTGGCCGTGAGCAACTTTCTTTTATTTTTGTTAGATTTTTTTAGATTTTTTTGTGTAGTTCATAGATTTTTTTTGTTAGATTAGATTTGTAGTAATTTAGATATGTAGTCATATTTTGTAATTTAGATTGTGTAATTAATTTGTTCATATTATGTTAGATTTTTTTCTGTTAGTAGATTTTTTTGTTAGATTAGATGTGTTCATATTGTGTAATTTAGATTGTCTAATTAATTTGTTCATATTATTTTAGACTTTTTTTTCTGTTAATAGATTTTTTTGTTAGATTAGATGTGTAGTAATTTAGATATGTATTTCATATTGTGTAATTTAGATTGTGTAATTAATTTGTTCATATTATGTTAGATTTTTTTGGTGATATTATTGTTGAATATGCGCATGTTTGGTGATTTATTTTTGTTAGATCTTTTTGTTAGATTAGACGTGGTGTAATTTAGATATGTAGTTCATATTGTGTAATTTAGATTGTGTAATTAATTTGTTCATTTTTAGTAAGTATTATTTTATTTTATTTATAGTAAGTGCTTCATATATATATATATAGTTGAACTAGCTAGTTGATTTAATAAACTAATTTATTTTACTATATATAGAAGTAGTTTGTTTTTAGTAAGTAGTACTTTATTTATTTATAGTAAGTGTGCTTAATTAGTAGTTGAACTAGATAGTTGATTTAATTAATAAAACTACTTTATTTAACTATATATAGAAGTAGTTCCCGCATCGACGTCGGCGATGCCTATCCCGCATCCTCGTCGTCGTCGACTCGGCGGTGGAGGCTTGCTTGATCAGGGCCATGTTCGGGACTGGGCTCCGCCGGGCTGGTATTGGGAGGTGCTACCTTCCGGGGTAAGTAGGTTGGTGAGGAGGCAGCCCGTTGTTGACCCGATCCTTGTTTGGTGGCGGTCGCGTGGGCCGATGATTTGTGCCGAGACTTCCGGACACCGCGGAGGTGGTACGTCACCGTGTACGCAAGGAGGACGAGCACGTCCGTCGCTACATGGTTGCATTGAGGGCAGGTTCGACAATACCTGGCAGGTTCTTCAGGGATCTCACTGGAGCTATGATCCTGTGATGGTTCCTTATCTTTGGGTGTCCACCGCCCGCGTCGATACCCGTCGGGCGCTACGGTTCTAGTTGTATTAGTGATGCTATATTAGTGATAATATTCGATGATGTACGAACACCAAGAGATGATGTACTTTTGCTTATAATTATTGAATGCATGCTAATTTGAATACTACTTTATTTTATGATTTGGTTTTGCTTATTTTATGATTTGGTTTTGCTTATTGAATGCTCATATTGGATAAGTTCTCCTTCATTTGAATTATGAACATAGGCGAAAATGTCGTACTCGGATTTAAAACCGCCTGGGAGTGCGACTGGTGCCACGACGACCGAGGTATCTGCGACAGGTTCATTGAGCTGGACGAAGATCGTCGCTTCAGCATTAAGCTCGAGGAGACCTTCGATGTTCATACGATGCATAGCATTTACAATAGTTTTTTTCGTAATTAATCATGACTTCAGCTATTTTAATCATGACAATATTTTTCATCTTTTTCCAATTCGACTAGCTTATCCCATGCTTTGCAAGACGCTATGTCTTGGAGAGGATGGGTTTTGAAGACCATGAAAGTTTCAAACCAAAAAATTATCCTAAGTACCTATCATGGTGTGGATTTTCAAGTAAAGCTGTACAATGCTCAGAGTGTAACCCATTTTGGTTGCAAAAATTGGGAAGCACTTTGCAAGATGTATGATCTTGATGAGGGTATGCTTGTCACCATGGATCTTGGTGATCCTACAATCGAGCAAGAGAAACCTTCGATTTGGGTCCTTGTGGATACACCTCCAATTCTTCCCCCATGTGAGCTTAACATAGTTATTAAGTAATTTATATTGTTTATTTCAAAATAGTTGACAACTTATTTCCATTGACAGCTTATTTTGATTGTTCAAAGAATGTGCGGAAGATGGTAGATAAAACCCACTACACCGATGGTCTCGAATTAACTTATAAGGAGAAAAATCATCTGATCGCATTTTCTACTGATCTTGAGAATTACAATGTCTACAATCGAACTCCTCAACATTATGGTCAATACGTGCCACTAGTGCACATGTTGACCTACGGTAACTACCATGGAGATACCCTGGTAAGATTTTTTTATTATTACGACATCCGTGCATCTTTTTGCATACTTCTAAAACTAGTGCATCATTGCTAACTACGAAGTTATTACTATGTTTTTCAACAGAGAATCCCAGAGGATTGTGTGCCTCATTTGATGTATCAGAATGGCAGCCTTCATGTTTTGAACATATATCCAGGTCATCCTCTGAATCTCAACTGTCCATACCGGATTTCTAAAAGAAGTGGAGACATGACAATCAAAGAATGGAAAAAATGTATGGACAATCGTAAGGAGCTTCTTGGAAGCAAAAGGAAGCAAAGCGCAAGAATTGGAGACAGGATGATCTCCATTCTTCATAATGGAGAGTCAGGGTCTATATTGTTTTATGCTATTTTACCTTAAGGGTGTTTAGGTCCTACCTGATACTGATGATCATGTGCTAAGAATAATTATGTAGGATTGGGTTCGATGACTATGAGGATGATGATCGTATGACTTATTATTAATAACGAGTAGAAGTTGTATGATGATGAATGATTAGTAGGACTTGTTATTATATATGATGATGTATGATGCGAGCATGCATGAGCATGTTATATCAGCGGGTGAAATGAAGATAGCAGCAGCGTTGATAAACCAAGGACGAAGATATAAGAGAGGACACTTCTCTCTATTAGCTAGCTAATAACAGCCTAAAAATAACCCCCAAAACCCCTAAAGCAGCCACTTTTCTAAAAAAAACATGGACTTTTGGTCCCGGTTGGTGCCAACAACCGGGACCAAAGGCCCCACTGACTGGGCTCGGCGGACCGGCCACGTGGAAGACATCTGTCCCGGTTCGTGTTTGAACCGGGACTAATGGGTGGAGGTATTTGTAACGACCCATTAGTCCCGGTTCATGAACCGGGACTAAAGGCCCTTACGAACCGGGACTAATAGGTGTTTTTCTACTAGTGTCCATAATTTCTAACGACCAAAAACCGTGCTTCGGCTTTTTGTTGATGTGCATAGCTAGGACCATTGCAAGGTCCTCCTCTTGAAGATCAAATTCTTCATCGGAAGAATCATGGGATGAACTCATCTACACATTTGAATTCAAACTAATATTTAACACTACAAATAACATGCTCTAAATTCATCTACAAACATGAAGTTCAGTACCAATATAAACCTTAGAAGCGTTTTGTCAAATACCTTGTGGGCGTCAATATGCAAACCCCCACCGGGCGCAGTTCGTCGGCGGAACGGGGCGCTTGAGGGGCGGCCGCGGCGGAGGAGGCACCGGCGGCCACCGGGGAAGAGGGGGAAGCGGCGCGCGCGGTGGGGAACGGCGGGGGAAAGCGCCGACGGGTCGTCGGAGAGGATGGAGAAGTCGTGCGCGCGAGTGGATATTTCAGATCTGGCGGTTGGTGGACATTCGCGCGGGTGAGTCGCAGCACGCGGCAGCAGATGCCCGAAAAAACCAGCGCGCGAGGCTGCTCTGTTCGGCGCGGAGTGGTTTTTAGCGCGCGCGTGATTTTTGCTCTTGTGCTGGAGCTGCTGATTCGGGCAAGCGCGCTAAAAAGCCGTTATTTCAAGCGCGCGGGTTATTTAGAGCCTTTGGCGATGCTCTAACAACACATGCATGCGTGTGCGGGGCCAGCGAGACAAGTCAACGGAACGGTCCAGTAAGAACACGATCGATTTCCTGAAATCCCCAAGCTTCCGAACCGCCGCCGCTATCCCCAACTGCGCCTCCACGCGCAAAACCTTTCCAATCGAGCTTACAGCCATGGCCAGTCCGCTGGACGGCGACGACACCAACAGCAACAGAAGGATGTTTCCGGTAATTTTCTGCCAACGCATTAAAGATTTCTTCTGTACTTTTCACTATATTTTTCTCCGAGAGAAACAAAAGCTTTTGACCGGATCTATTGAGGTTTCAGATCTAACTGATTCCTTTGTTGCGGACAAAAAAAGGAAAAACAGTAATTTGGTGCGTCTCCTATACTAAGACGGACACCGTGTCTGGGAAAGATACCAACAGGCCAGGAAGACGCACATATCTCTCTACCTGAAAACTTAAAAGTGCACGCGTACTATTTGATCAATTCGAGCGGCCGGTTGTTGACCGCACGATCGCGTCCCGATCTGAAGCGTGCGTCAGGTGCGACCTGGTCAGGACTGTGCAGGCGTACACACAAACCCACCTTGCGACACGTCGATGGCCCCACAAGCCTTGTCAAAACAGAAATCCCCCACATCTCCACCCAAATCTCATCCATCAGCAGCAAAGAAGGAAGGGCATGGCTGATGGGGAATCGCCGGCATGACTGCGTGCAAGGGGGAGATTGGTGCAGATGTGCCAGGTGAAGAGATCTCCTTGTGGATCCGGCAACCGTGCGAGCAGTGACAAAAAGACTAAATCGGCAAGGCGGGATGGACATGGAGGCGCCACCATCCGGCGATGGGCGGCGGCTGCGGGGCCCGACATCATTGCGGTGCTCCAGCTCGCCGGCACAGGAGTTCACGGGGCTGGCGTCCGTGTTACGGCGGCGGCTGGTGGTGGGACGACTATGGTGGCGGCCGACTTTGGGGCGTCATCAGGCTGTCCCCAGAGCTTGGGCGCTCGCTAAGGGCATCTCCAGCCGCGTCCCCAACAGGTCCCCCAGTTAACTTTTTTCGCGCCGCGCCAAAAAACGGCCGCCAAGGCCCAGACGCCAAAATCGCCGGTTCGGACTTTTTTCCGCCGGCGGTCATCGTCAACTCGCGCGCTGGGAGCCGTTGGGGGCTCCGGCACTAGTGAAAAGCACGCCTGGCCCACACGACAGGGGAAAAGTCAAAGTTTTCTTCCTCCGACTCGCCACGCACCCCCCGCGCCCTCGGCCACCACTAGCTATATCCTGGCGACGGCCGCCGGCCTACTCCGCTAGATAGCCATTCCCCGCCGGAAAATAGAAGCGCTTCGCCGCGGCAGCCCCTCCCGCAGCAGTTGGGCGTTTCCGGCCGCCGTTTCCGGCCGCGGAGGAGCGGTTTAGCGGCGGGTACACGCCCACCGAGCGCAAGGTGTTCGGCGTTTTGACTGTCTCGGCGATGGACTCGGATGAGGAGGAAGAGCTAGACGAGTTGCTGGAGGAGGAAGCCCCGGCCGACGCCCGGAAGAAGAAGAGCATCGATGGTGCTCGCCGCCCTCGCCTATGGCGAGCAATGAAAAGCCGCGTCGAGGTGGCTCGGCGCCGGGCGGTGAAAGCAAAGAACCGCATCGTCGCAAGGCTACTGCATGCTCTACTCCGACTACTTCGCCGATGCTCCACTTCATGGCGAGAGAACATTTCGGCGCCGTTATCGGATGAGCCAAAGCTCTTCCTCAGATTGTGAATTCCATTCGGAGTTCGACAACTACTTCAAGTGCAAGATGGATTGCATCGGGCGCTCTTGGATTCACCTCCATCCGTAAGTGCACGACAGCGATGAGGATGCTTGCATATGGAGCTCCCAAAGTGAATCACTCGACGACTATGGACGCATGGCCGAGTCCACCAGCATAGAGTGTTTCTACAAGTTCTGTCGGGCAAGGTGGCAGTGTTTGGGCCACAATACTTGAGAACACCCAATGCGGAAGACACTGCTCGGATCCTAGCCCAGAATGCAGCAAGAGGATTTCCTGGGATGCTTGGAAGCATCGACTGCATGCATTGTGTTGAGGATATAGCTGCTGAGCATAAACCGGCCAGGAGGGCCCGGTTCACCTTAGACCGTGCTGAAGCCCATGAAGGTCTTGAAGATGGTGTTCAATTAGTAAAGCTTCATAGCCCACGGCCCAAGGACGGATTAGGGCCCATAGTGGTAAACCGCCGTGATTATGTAAAGCTTGTAATATAAGTTAGAAAGGAGAAAGACCGAGCCAGACACTTTGTATAGGTCGGCTCGGGACTCCGTAGGCCGATGGGTGTCACCCGTGTATATAAGGGGACGACCCGGCGGCGGTTCAAAGAACAACAACTCGAGGCCTAGGCGAAGCTTGTTTGCTCCCTAGTCATCGAAACCACATCAATCCCATCACAACTAGACGTAGAGGCTTTTACCTTCATCGAAGGGGCCGAACTAGTATAAACCCTTGTGTCTTTGTGTCTGCTTTAACCCCTTCAAGTTAACCCGTAGCGATGGCTCCACGACTAAGTCCTTTCATGAGGACATCTGCCGTGACAAAACCACGACAGTTGGCGCCCACCGTGGGGCCATCGCACGATGGTTTGATGATCTTGGAGGGCAAGCTCGAAGGACTCGAAGGCTATGCTGTGGGCCGGATGACCAAGAGTCATCGCGACAAGCTCTACATCGACGACGCAGGATGGGGCCCCGAGGCCGGCTCAATTGAGTACGGGTACCGTGTCCCCTTTGGTGGCATACACGTTTTCAGCGGCAAGATTGGTGAGCCAGGGCCTGAGCCGGACATCTGCACCGACATCGTCGAGACGGCTCAGCGTGCAAGAGCTGCCCAGGTTAAACCGGCCGTGAAGCGCGCCTTCGTGGGAGTCATCCACGGAGGAGACCATGAGGACGAATCAGGATATGGTAGCGAGACCGTCGTCTATTCCGGTGATGAGTCCTCGACCGGAGAAACTGAATCGTTGTACCAGTTGCAAGACGACCAGATTAGGGGCTGTTCCGATGGCGACAGTATTCCGGACCCCTCCGATCAGATCAACCGGGTTGGAATATTCATGGCCGGTACACAAGCGGCGCCTCAATCGTCGACCGCGGCAGCAATGCTCTCCGGATCAGCAGCGGCGGCAGCAGCCAGGGCAGGAGGCCCTGTGCTCCCGCCGGCTCAAGTTTTATCTGACTTGTTTGACGCACTAGCTGCGCTTATAGCGGAGGCCAATCCGGCGGATCAAGACGCCCACAATGCAGAAATTGCAAAGGTGAGAGAACAGATCGCGCAGGCCAAAGCCAACCTAGCAGCTGAGAACGACAGGATGGTCGCAGAGCGGTCCGCTTTGGACGCCCAGGCCTATAGACTCATGCTTGACCAGAACGCATCACATGAGGTCTGGAAGCGGAAGTACAGGTCACGCCTGCCATCAGCCCTTGATCCTAAAAATCTCTTTCACACCCCGGAAGCTGGAACCAGTAATCCGTCGTGGCACCGGGAGGTAAACCGGGCTGAGGCACCAGGGCCAGGAGCACCGGTTCAACCCCGCCTGATGGAACCTCCTCCACAGAACCATGTGGTACCTCCGCCGGTCCAGACGCTTCTGGGCCATTATTCTAATCCTATGGACAATCTTGTCGCAGCCGCTTCACGATTAGAGGCTATCCCGATCGAAGGAGACTCTCCGCAGGCGATAGAGACACGCCGGGTTAAGGAGCTTCTTCGGACCGCTTTGATCCAGCATGAGGCGTACTCATACAGCCGTGATCGGATTCATTCCACACCTCGTCCAAGCCGGAGCTACAGTAGGCGTCTGGATGAGCCAGCCGTATCAAGCAGCGCACGGCACCGTGAAGCGGCCCGTGGCAATAATCCGGCAGGTGATGTTCGCGATGCTCAGGAGGTGGTGGACCGGGCCCGGGCACGAAGGGAGCCCGAGTTGGCAGCGCAGAACGATCCAGGTCAGCTTACGCCGGTCCGCCCCACTACCTCAATCGAACCAGGGGTCGCTTCGTGTTTGGGGATGCCCTGTTTGATTCCTGCTCTACGCAATGTGCGCTTGCCCAAAGATTTCAAGGGTCCGCGCAAAGTGCCAAATTACACTGCCGATTTATCTCCGGAAGCATGGGTAGAGAGCTATGAGATGGCCATGGAGATGCTGGATGTGGATGAGGCCGCGTGTGCAAAGTACTTCACCATGATGCTTGAAGGTACGGCCCGTACCTGGTTGAAGAGCTTGCCGCCCAATTCTATCAGTTCATGGGCCCAGTTGCGGACCCGGTTTATCCAGAATTTCAAAGATATGTGTAAGAAGCCGATGTCCATAGTGGACTTGGAGGCTTGTGTCCAGGAGGAAGTTGAGTCAACAACCCATTGGGTACGCCGCGTCTCGGAAATCTTACACTCATCAGACCGGATCAACGCTGATTCTGCGATCTTAACCCTGGAGAGCAATTGCCGGTTTAAGCCTCTAAAGCTCAAGTTAGGACGCATGAAGCGATTCTGTAACGACATGGGAACTCTCATGGGCGCTTTAGTGAAATATGCTGATTCTGATAGTACCAAGGATCCCGAGTCTGAAGATGACGAAGCAGGGAAGGGAAAGAAGAACAACAACTCCAAAGGGCATCAACATAAACCGGCAGGCCATGGGAACGGCGGCAAGCGTAAAGCGGATGGAAGCATGGACTTTGTGGCTAACACTAATGCGCAGGACAAGGGTCAGCGACGGAGAGGTAAAGTGGCGAATCGTGGTGGGGCTCCGAATCCTAACCCGGATCGCTTAAACTATTTGTTGAATCAGCCCTGTCCAAAGAACGGGACGAAGGAGGTGCCGGCCAACCACCTTTGGAAGGATTGTTACATTATGCAGGAGTTCAAAAATTCTAATGCCTTCCGGTATGACCATGGGTCAGGTGGCGGTTCAGGATCCGGTTTCCATGGGCCGGGTCACGATGGAGCCTCCGGTTCAGGCTTCAATCAGGGAGTACATAACAATCAGAATAGTCAGAATAACCAAGGTGCTTACAACCACCAGCAGCAGCAGCAGCAGTCGGGTTATCAGAGCCACCCGAAGCAGTTGAACAGTGGGCAGTATCATGTTTTCACAACTAGCTTGGATAAGCGAGACCGGAAACTTCACAAGCGAGCGGTGAACTCTGTTGAACCGGCCGTACCACAATACTTACGCTGGTCGGAACAACCAATCGTGTGGAGCAGAGAGGATCACCCCCTCCGGGTTGACAATCCGGGCCAGCTAGCGTTGGTGGTGGCCCCTCAGGTGGGAGGTTATAAGTTCACCAAAGTGCTCATGGACGGAGGGAGCAGTATTAACATCCTGTACTATGAGACATTCCGCCGCATGGGGTTAACAGATAAAAACCTCAAACCGTCTAATACGGTGTTCCATGGTGTGGTGCCTGGCAAGTCAGCATACCCTGTTGGCAAGATAGCTCTGGAAGTGGCTTTCGGGGATGATCATGATTCCCGATCAGAGACACTGACTTTTGAGGTGGTGAAAATCCGGAGCCCGTATCACGCCCTATTTGGGCGGCCGGCTTATGCTAAATTCATGGCACGACCTTGTTATATCTACTTGCAGCTCAAGATGTCGGGTCACAAGGGGACCATAACGGTTCACAGGAGCCGCAAGATTGCTCTGGAATGCGAGGAAGGTGATGCGGCCTATGCAGAGTCGGTCTGTGCTACGGAGGAATTGAAATATTATAAAGACAATGTTGATCCGGCGGACATGACCCCTTTGAAGAAGCCAACCACAGAGCATGATCCGGATCTGAAGTTCAAATCGGCGGCTGAGACTAAACTTGTTGATTTCGTGCCTGGCGATTCGTCCAAGCAGTTCACTATCAGTGCCAACTTGGACCCTAAATAGGAAAGCGCGCTCATCGAGTTCATCCGTGAGAACCGGGACATCTTTGCATGGAAGCCTTCTGACATGCCAGGTGTACCGAGGGAACTCGCTGAGCACACCCTTAATGTTGATCCCAAGTATAAACCGGTGAAGCAGTTTCTCCGCCGGTTTAATGAAGAAAGGCGCAAGGCTATTGGAGAGGAGGTGGCCAGGCTCTTAGCAGCTGATTTTATCCTTGAAGTCTTCCATCCAGAGTGGCTTGCTAATCCGGTGCTGGTTCTTAAGAAGAACGACACTTGGCGCATGTGTGTGGATTACACGGATCTTAACAAGGCTTGTCCAGCAGATCCTTTTGCCCTCCCCCGCATTGACCAGATTATTGATGCTACTGCGGGCTGTGAGCGTTTGAGCTTTCTGGATGCATATTCCGGGTATCATCAGATCAAGATGGCAGTTAAGGACCAGGAGAAAACGGCGTTTATCACCCCCTTTGGAGCCTTCTGCTATGTATCTATGCCTTTTGGGCTCAAGAGCGCCCAAGCCACTTATCAACGCTGTGTACAGAATTGTTTGCATAAACAGACCGGCCGTAATGTGCACGCTTATGTTGATGATATTGTGGTCAAGTCAAGGGAGAAGGAGACCCTGATTGATGATTTGAAGGAAACCTTTGACAACCTGCGGGTTTACAAGATGATGCTCAACCCGGCCAAGTGTGTTTTTGGAGTTCTGGCAGGCAAGTTATTGGGTTTCCTCGTGTCTAACAGGGGAATTGAAGCTAATCCGGAGAAGATTACCGCTATTACCTCCCTGGCTAACCCGAAGTGTATTAACGATGTCCAGCGTTTGGCAGGCCGGATTGCCGCGCTGAGCCGGTTTATCAGCCGCCTCGGAGAGAAGGCCATCCCTTTGTATCAGATGCTGAAAAAGACAGATCAGTTCGTCTGGAGTCCGGCCGCTGATGAAGCGTTGGAGGTCTTAAAGCAGCAGTTAGCTAATCCGCCCGTTCTCGCAGCGCCGATCGATAAAGAACCGTTACTACTATACGTAGCGGCCAATGCTCGCGCAGTTAGCGTGGCTATTGTGGTAGAGCGCAAGGAGGCAGGCAAGGAGTATCCGGTTCAGCGGCCTGTTTATTATATCAGCGAGGTGCTTATTGAATCCAAGCAGAGGTATCCACATTGGCAGAAGCTGGTATATGGAGTCTTCATGGCAAGCCGGAAGCTGAAGCAGTATTTCCAAGGGCACCCCATCGCAGTGGTCAGTTCGGCTCCTTTGGGCGATATCATTCAGAACAGGGAAGCGACTGACCGGATTGCTAAGTGGGCTATAGAGCTTGGGCCGCGAGGGTTGCAGTATGTGCCTCGAACGGCGATCAAATCTCAAGCGCTTGTGGATTTCATCAATGATTGGACAGAGTTACAGGCACCTGAAGAGAAGCCGGATCACACTTACTGGACGATTCATTTTGATGGATCCAGACAATTGGAGGGCTCGGGGGCTGGAGTCGTATTAACTTCCCCACGAGGTGACAAATTTCGTTACGTTCTCCGCTTGATGTTCCCTTGTACTAATAATGCAGCAGAGTATGAAGCATTACTCCATGGTCTTCGGATGGCGAAGGAGATGAATCTCAGCCGGGTTAAGTGCTTCGGTGACTCGGACCTGGTGGCTCAACAGGTGTCTAGCACTTGGGATTCCAAGGATCCCCTCATGGCAGCCTATCGCCGTGAGGTGGACATCGTTGCAGGTCACTTTAAGGGTTATCAGGTGGATCATGTGGACAGACGGAAGAATGAAGCGGCGGACGCTTTAAGCCGGCTGGGCTCTTAGCGTAAACCGGTCCCGCCTAATGTCTTCTTAGATGTTTTGCATAACCCGTCCGTCAAGCTCCCTGGTGAAGCGGATTTGGCTATTCCTGTTCCGGAGGCGCAGTTGGTGGCAGCCCTGCATGTTATACCGGATTGGACAGTTCCTTATCTTGCGTACATGAACCGGGGCGAGTTGCCAGAGGATGAGACTCTGGCCAGGCAGATAGTCCGGCGATCCAAGTCCATGACCATTGTCAATGGCGAGTTGCATCATTGTAGCGTGTCAGGAGCGTTCCAACGCTGTGTATCCCCTGAGGAAGGTTGTGAAATTTTACGTGAAATCCATGAAGGGGACTGCGGTCACCATGCCAGTTCAAAGTCTCTGGTGGCTAAGGCGTTTCCTCACGGATTCTACTGGTTGACGGCTCATGCTGATGCGGAGGACCTAGTTAGACGATGTGATGGCTGTCAGAAGTTTTCACGGCGTGCTCATGTACCAGCTCAAGAATTGAGGATGATTCCAATTACTTGGCCGTGTGCAACTTGGGGGCTGGATATGGTTGGACCTTTCAAAAGGTCAAAGGACAAGAAGACCCACCTCTTGGTGGCGGTTGACAAGTTTACCAAGTGGGTTGAAGCGGAGCCCGTTAGCAAGTGTGATGCAGCTACGGCGGTTAAGTTCATTAAAAAGGTGATTTTCCGGTTTGGCTTTCCACACAGTATCATTACTGACAATGGTACCAACTTGTCCAAGGGCGCTATGAAGGAGTTCTATGAGCGTGAGCACATCCGGCTTGACGTATCGTCAGTAGCCCACCCACAGTCCAATGGTCAAGCAGAAAGGGCTAATCAAGAAATCTTGAGAGGCATCAAGCCCCGGCTTATGGTCCCTTTGCAGAGGACACCGGGTTGTTGGGTAGAAGAACTACCATCTGTCTTATGGAGCATCAACACCACGCCCAACAGATCCACAGGATACACGCCGTTCTTTATGGTTTATGGAGCAGAGGCGGTTCTCCCTAGTGACATCCGTCATGACTCCCCTCGTGTGGCAGCTTATGTTGAAGCGGACAACGAGACGACACGACAAGACGCTTTGGACCTATTGGATGAAGAGCGTGACATAGCAGCTGCCCGCTTGGCGATTTACCAGCAGAATCTTCGTCGTTACCATAGTCGCCGAGTTAGAACCAGAACTTTTCAAGAAGGAGATTTGGTGCTTCGGCTCATCCAAGACCAGACGGATATGCACAAGTTATCCCCACCTTGGGAGGGACCTTTCGTGGTCAGCAAGAATCTGCACAACGGGGCATACTATCTGATCGATATTCGAGAGCATAAAGACTCACGTACATCGGAGGAGGAGACCAATAGGCCGTGGAACATAGCTCATCTTCGGCCTTATTATACCTGAGCCATCGGCTCTACTCATGTACATATTAGGACAATGTATATATTATGAATAAAGCAATAAACCGGAGCCTCAGCTAAAGTGGGGTATCTATTCTGGTACATCATGCGTGGTTACATGGAGTTGTTCTGTCTTAAAGTGGCCTCCGGTTTACCCCTTGAGTTTTCTTTTCAAAAGCTTTATGATATCACTTGGGGGCTTAGTCGTGTCCGAACCAATGCAACACCTTTTTGATAGGCGAAAGCCACCAGATCACTTGGGGACATGGTCAAGTCTGAACCAGTCACGCCTCTTGATCGGCCTAAGGCCATAGAGTCAGGGGCTTGGTCGAACCCGAACCATTGCCACGCCACTTGATCGGCATAATGCCACGGTTTCAGTTGGGGACCTGGCTGACTTGAACCATAGCTACACCTCATTGGGAGCTTGGTCGTGTCCGACCATGGTAACACCATCTGATCGGCTCAGTACAGCCTCTTTTTGCAAACGGTTTTATCATTGCCCTTGCTTCCATACTTTTTTTATAACTGTTATTTGATTCTTGTTGCGATAGCATTTTTAAACCGATATAAACTATCAATTAACAAAATTCGGTCCATTTTTTAATCCGGAGATAATTTTTCGGTTTGACTTTTTCTGTTAACATCCCATTATGGAGTGACAGGGGGCTTATCATGACCCGGTACGGTTTACATGGTAAACCGACATTATAAATGCATGAGCTGTTTTCTCCTTTGACGGTAATGGTTTATACAACCTCCGCTTCAAGATTGGTTATGCCAACTTCATGCCCAACGATGGTAGGTATTTTGTATCACAGATTTTGATCATATACCTCAATATTTCATTGCATATATATATATGCATGTCACAAGCCGGCTGGTGGCATAAACCGCCATGGCAGTTTAAGATTTTGTGACTGCAGGCAATACAGATTAAAATTTTCGATCATTCAATCAAAAGGATCAGCACCTGTGCACGAAGCCATATTCAAAGCAAAAGTATCGGCTATCCTATTACAAGGCAACATGGTGCCCGAATAAGATCATTGTTTTTCTCGGCGGAGTATAATAAAGCAGATATTTAAACCGGCTTCCGGTTCACGCTTGCTCGCCGCCCCGGGCTGACGGTTGTGGGTCGTCCTGCGCCGCTCCAACTTCTTCTTCCTCACCATCCAATGGCCGGAAGTCATTAGTGGTCCAGTCAATCCGGGTTAAAGCCTGAAAGACAGCCTCTTCACTTATAAGCTCAGCCGGATCAACGTCAGGGGCGTAAGTGTGCTTACGGATTGGCGGAACAAGGTTTTGCACTTCCGGGATAACAGCTTCAACCCGTCTGTTGTTCGCGTCGTAGAAGGAGCGGTGAACCGTCAGGTTTGCCTCGTCTGCCAGTTGACTCGCCAGAGGACGCATCTCCCTTGTTACCCGTTTGAGAGCATCGTTATCAAACACTTGGCCATTTTCTTGAGCGCTGGGGAAGCCTTTGGCTATGTCAGCCGGATCAAGGTCAGCTATCCATGCTTTGGCGCGCGTTAGTGCCAATAAGGTGCCAGCTCGAGCAGCGGATCGTTTCAGTTCTTCTATCTGTGTTGGTATCATAGATAGCCAGTCCAGTGTGTCCTTGATCAATGACGGAGCTGCATTATCATAACAAGTGGCGCAAATAACTCGCTGGGCACCGGTGTACAGCTGTTCAATTAGTGTATACGTGGCCTTGAGTTTCTTCCGCATATCAGAGCCCAGATGAGCAATGCGCCTACCTATACTGGTTTAAGAAGATCAGGTTAAACCGGAGGAGATTTCAAAACCGAATATTCATCGCACCCTTGGTAAAACATTGCTTACCAAATATTGCAGAGGTCATGGCATCGATTTTGCGCTTTAACCCAGTGAGCTCTTCCGTCGCCGGTTTAAGCGCTGCTTCAGCATCTTCCGCCCGTTTTAGCAAGCCCACCTTTTCAGTATCCCAGCTGGCCCGTTCAGACTTGAACCACTCCTTGAGCTGCTCCATGGTAGTCAAGGCAGTTTTCAGCTCATCCTTGGCCTTGGAGGTTTCTGCTTGTTGAGATTTCAGATTCTGTTGAAGATCATTGATTTGTGAGACTTGTTGGCGTATCTCACTCTGCAATAAAAGGGAGCAGGTTAAATTAGAAGTCCCAAGCGCATAACCAGTCATACACTTGGCACTTGGGGGCTAATGCGGATCATTTTTTATACTGATTATTGAAGTCCCATGGATTAATACAAGTGTTCATCATGGCACTTGGGGGCTAATGTGTGTTTGATCAAAGACATAAGACAAATTACTATGGACTATGCAAAGTCCCGGTTTGACTCTCCAGGGACAAACCGGCCCTTGGGGGCTACTATGCAATGACGATACAAGAGAAGGGCACAATTATTTACCTCATAGCGCTCCTTCATAAGATTTACTAAACCGGCTTCATAATCACGGCTGGTGTAGAGCCGATTCAGGAAGCCAGAGTGAAGGTCTTGGGCAGAGAGATTATTATAAGCTGACAGATCAGTCTTTTCCTTCCCTTTGCTCATGGAAGCAAATTCTTCTTTAGCAGTGTGTTTGGATAGAGCAACCGGATTGCCAGGGGCGGTATATGCGGTGCCCGTAACCACAACATCATCATCTTGGGCCGGACTGGCTGCAGTAGCATTCTTCACAGGGCTCGGCGCTTTCATACCCATGCTTGGAGGATCAGCAGTTGAGCCTCGTTGTTCTATTGCAGGGCTAGGAGGAGTAGGAGGATGCGAAGTTTCAATCTGGACATCCGGTTCAACCTCTGGCGGATTAGCGTTGGCATCTTCACTTTTCTCAACAGAGTCGTTTTTAGTAACTTCGGGATTTTCACCATGATGCTTTGGAGTTGTCTCCGGATCAACATCCACAGTAGGATCAAGGATCTTGGCCTTTTTACTAAGCCGGGCCTTGGTGCTGCAACAATCAAAGGTTAGAAATATGATAAACCGACGAATACAAGGAGCAAATTAATGAGTAATATACTTACCCAACAGCGACTTTGAGAGGAGGCAGCTGAGTGGTGGATGAACCGCCAGACGAGTTGGAAGAAGCCTGGTAATTCGGGTCAGACGGATTAAGAGGGCATCGGAAGAAACCTTTCAAAGGATAACGTTTTTCAGGAGAACAAGTCACCTCTGGACGACGTTTCCGGGTTGGTGTGTCAGCTAAACCGGACGACGTAATTTGTTGACCGCTATGACGGGTTGTACGGCGTTCTTCGGTTTGCTGTGTCTTCAAAGAAAATTTTGGATTCAAATGAGCACATGAGAGAGATTGTTTTACTTTCCGGACTGTGCGGCGAATTCTTTTAACCGGTACAAGATCAGAATCAGAAGAAAGAAGAATTACCTCGACGGGTTCTGCATGGCTAGCCTCAGTGTCATCCTGGGGATTGTAATTGTCAATAAAGATGAATGAAGAAAGACAAAAAAAATAATCAAGCGAGTCAAGTTTTACCTCAGCATCTGATTCTTCGTTTTCTGGCGGTTCAGAAGACTCGGCGGTCTTCCTCTTGCCAGTTGTCTTGATAGCCTTGGTCTTTACACGAGGAACCCGGGCCGGTTTAGTTCGTTTCCAAAAGGAGGTGTTAGCCTCGCAATTAACAGAGGGATTAGTACAATCAATGTGGAATCGGAACAGTAGAGTAATGGGATGGACTTTACCGCAGGCGGTCTGTTGGAGACATAGAACGGAGCCAACCCGGTTTGGCTGCATACAGAGATTGGTTCATCGAGCATCTACTTCACCGTTTCGGTAACTTCAAGCTCAGTTATTGATAGATCATGATGTCGCTGAGGATCTTTGAGGTCACCAGTGTATTCGTGCATCAACCCGGGGCGGCGGGTTAATGGTAAGATACCCCAAGAAACCCAGCAACGCACAAGGTCAATACCAGTTAGACCGTTGGCCATCAGAGCCCGGAGCTTGGTAATCTGAGGAGCAAAATTCTTCCGTTCTGCGGCGGACAAGCGCAAAGGCAATGGGTGGCTGTTGCTAAGCCGGTGAGGGCGGTAACCCGGCAAGGGATTTTCTCCGTTAGGAGCAGTGTTCCGGCAATAGAACCAGATTCGATTCCAATCTTTAGGATGACTGTGATGTTTGGCGTGAGGGAAGTCCACTTCCTTCCTTTTTTGGATTGAAACGCCACCAAGTTCAGTGTTAGGACCGTCCGAAAATTCTGTACGACGGTTCAAGTGAAAGAAATCTCGAAACAACTCTACGGATGGTTCTTCTTGAAGGTAGACTTCACAGAATACTTGAAAGTTGCATATATTGGACACGAAATTCGGTCCAATATCTTGTGGATGGAGTTGGAAGCTTGCGAGGACATCCCGGAATTTTTTTGATCCGGGCGGGCTGAATCCCCGATCTAGGTGTTGCATAAAAACAATCACTTCTCCTTCCTGAGGTTCAGGTGGGCATTCTGATTCCGGAACTCGCCAGTGGAGAACATTCTTTGAGGCTAAAACGCCAGTGGTGACGTAGCCGTTGAGTTGTGTTTCTGTGATCCGGGACGGAACCCAGTTGCAAGCTGTAAATTGTTTCGCCATTCCGGAAGGGGGAGCTGAAAGAAAATCAAACAGGTGCCGGTTTATTGTCCACGGTTTGTAAGTGAAAAATTCAGTGTTAAACCGGTGAAAACACAAGGCAAGGTCAAGTTGGCGGTTTAAGAGAGGGCTAATGACATATGGCGGATTGGCCGTCAAAGATTAAACCGCCCATAGGCAGAAAGGCCCAGATTCAATATTTCTGCTAAGTGTTGACAGAAACAGGTTTCACATAAAGTTCAAATCTATTTGGATCTACCGCACATCTATAAAGCAGTTTTTACTGCGTTCCTTAAAAGGCGTTCAAGTGAAACAGAGAAGGGTGCATGCTTTAACAGGAGAAAAGGAAGGGCTGTTAGCATTAAAAATAGATGCGGAAAGACTAACGCAGGGGATTTATATCATTTCTTGGGTCAAGACTACCGCAGCAGAAGGTAGGATGAAAAGGAAGAACGAAGAACTGCGCGGATGAGCTCGCGAACCCTAATGAAGATCTAAGGACGACGAACAGAAGGAGCTTACCGCTGCAGACTACGGCGGAGGGAGGCGATGAGCCTCTGATCCAACTCAGGTTGATGCAGCGGCCTTGGTTGGTGCAGCTTCTCGAAGGTCGCGGACGGTGGCGGAGCTTCAGAGCCGGGCGTCGCGAGGAAGAAGAAGATGCGGAAGGGGAAGAGAAAAAGGAGCCCTCGGGCTTTATTTATAAAGAGGAGGAGTAAATGGCAGGCGCGAGTATCAAGGCGTCCGAAGCGGCTGAATGGGCGCGCCTGTCGCTTCGATTTTCGGGACAGTCATTAAAGCGAAGAGAATCTTTTTATTCCTTTTATACAGAGATGATGTCATGACGAACCTTTGTAGGGCTCTGAGGATGATGTCACGGCGGTTTACAAAATTCACAGGAGAAGTCAATATGGCGGTTCATGAAAATACAAGAGGATGTTTACAAGATATTTTTTGAAGTGTTGAAGATTGACATGAATAAATTCAAATCAATCCGGGGCCTAATGTTGAGGATATAGCTGCCGAGCATAAACCGGCCAGGAGGGCCCGGTTCACCTTAGACCGTGCTGAAGCCCATGAAGGTCTTGAAGATGGTGTTCAATTAGTAAAGCTTCATAGCCCACGGCCCAAGGACGGATTAGGGCCCATAGTGGTAAACCGCCGTGATTATGTAAATCTTGTAATATAAGTTAGAAAGGAGAGAGACCGAGCCGGACACTTTGTATAGGTCGGCTCGGGACTTCGTAGGCCGATGGGTGTCACCCGTGTATATAAGGGGACGACCCGGCGGCGGTTCAAAGAACAACAACTCGAGGCCTAGGCGAAGCTTGTTTGCTCCCTAGTCATCGAAACCACATCAATCCCATCACAACTAGACGTAGGCTTTTACCTTCATCGAAGGGGCCGAACTAGTATAAACCCTTGTGTCTTTGTGTCCGCTTTAACCCCTTCAAGTTAACTCGTAGCGATGGCTCCACGACTAAGTCCTTTCATGAGGACATCTGCCGTGACAAAGCCACGGCACATTGGATATGGAAGAACTGCCCATTTGGTTGGCAGGGGATGTACAAAGGCGCCAAAGGCGGTTGCAGTGTGGTGCTTGAGGCGGTAGCCACACAGGACCTCTGGATTTGGCACTCCTTCTTTGGTATGCCAGGAACTCACAATGACATCAACGTGCTGCAGTGCTCTCCTGTTTTTGCCAAGCTCGTTGAGGGCCATTCTCCTCCGGTGAACTTCGAGGTCAATGGGCACCAATACAACAAGGGGTACTATCTAGCTGACGGCATCTATCCGAGATGGTCGACATTTGTGAAGACGATCTCAAACCCTGTGGCAGGAGGCAAGAACGCCTGGTTTGCGAAGCTTCAGGAGGCTTGCAGGAAGGATGTCGAGCGGGCATTTGGTGTGCTCCAATCTCGATTCGCTGTTGTTCGGTACCCGCTCAGACCTGGTCGAAAGATCAAATGTGGGAGATCATGACTTGCTGTGTCATCTTGCACAACATGATCATCGAGAGCGAGCAAGAAGACCCAGTGTTTGACACTGAACCATACTACAGGCAGGGTCCTCTAGCCGAAGTTGATCACCAGCTACCGGCAACTTGGACTGCCTATCTCAGTATGCGTCAGGAGATCCAAGACCCATAGGTGCATCATCAACTGCAAAAAGATCTGATTGAGCACCTATGGAGGCTCAAGGGGGACGCCGCGTGATGAAATACGACTTTTTATTTGTTGAACTATATAATTTGTATTGAACTATTTGTTGTTGTAGTATTTTGTTGAAGTATTTGATTTTTCTGTGATGAAATATGTGATAAGTAATAATTGTGTTGATAATTGAACGCCGAGAGACGGCGAAACCACGCCGAATATGGGCCTATTCTCGCCCATATGGGTCGTTTATTCGCCGAAATTGGGCTGCAAAATGAGCCAATTTCGGCGCCTGGGGGCGACGACTGGGCGCAAAACCACCCAGCGCCGAGTGTATCGCCGGCTCGCCCCCAGGGAACGATTTTTATGCGTCCTGGGGGGCCAACGGCTGGAGATGCCCTAAGGCTCGACGTGCCTGGACTCCTCCATCTGCGGCTTCACACGATGCCTGGACTCCTTCATTGATTCGGTAATTTGATGACCAACAACATCAGCCCCCTTTCGTAGCTTAGCTTCCTCCTTCTACTTTTTTTATCAATTCTTGGTTGAACAAACAGACTACTACTGCTCAACGTTTACGCATTAACAACTGATTTCGGTCATTACATTCTCCTCAAGGGATTGAATTGCTCTTTCAGATCCGTCACGCCATTTTGCTAAAATTTTCAGAGTTCAAAGCTTTTGGATTCTAGGCAAACACTACACTACTGAGATAATATCATGCAAAAAGAAGCACTTCAACAACAACTCATTTAGGGACCAGCCGAAAATGTTGCACACACACATATTCACGCGTGGCCGCAGAGTTGCACGCTCTAGTTGGTATAGTCGCACACGCTCGGCCGCGTAGTTGCACACTCTTTGGCACATGCCCGGCCGCGTAGTCGCACATGCATGCCCGCGGAGTTGCACACTCTTGCTGGTATAGGAGCACATGCCCGGCCGTGGAGTTGCACGCTCTTGTTCGAGTAGTCGCGCATGCACTCCTGCGGAGTTGCACACTCTTGTCGACTCTTGTCGGCATAGGAGCACACGCCCGGCCGTGGAGTTGCACACTCTCGTCCACATATGTAGTCGCACACACACGATCACGGAGGTGCACACGCCCGGCCACATAGTTGCACACTCACTTCCGAGCAGTCGCACACGCACGGCCACAGAAGTGCACACGTGCGTCGCCACAGTCATGTGTGCGTGTGGTTTTTTGGTTGCACACTCAGGTGTGCCCTGTTTCCAAGTGTATACGTGAGGAGTTTGTAGATCTAAGCAGTTCATATCCTAGTTGGCTTTGCCACAGTTATGCAGTTTCACAGGGAATGGCTATCGGCTAGTTTAGTTTTGGCTCCAGTGCCTACATCATCTTCAGGCAGTGTGTATGCTGATTTTTTTTGGTTGCACACTAACGTCTGCCCAGTTGGCCATACAGTGCATCAAGTTGCACACAATTTTGTTTTGTTTGGTAGGTGTGCTTTGAAAAATCAGCATGAGTTGCTTACCTCATGGCACTTTTTTTTATATCAATTGTTCTTGCTCATTTTTTCTTTATAAATTTGGTTGCTGCGACTAATTTGTTTGTTCGCTTTTTTTAGCAGACCAAAAATGGTTGTAGAAGGAGATGCGGCTCCTAGTGAAGGATATGCATGCTCGCTTTTTCGTCGTTTTTCATTTATCCTTGTAGCAGTTTTGTTTTCAATTATAATAACTATTATTTTGGGGTTTTCCGACCATGTTTTATATTTTGTTTGTTTTATGCTGGGGTCTGTAAACCATTCTTCTCGGCAGAATTCGAAACGGCCTGCCGATCGGCAGTCTCATCGTGTTGATATCGATGGGGAGGCAGAGGATGAATAGGTAAGTATCGAGCAAGCAGTGTGGGTGCATTCCCCTTTCCTGCATACACACACAAGTAACTTCTCCCATGCATCTTTTAGGTTGGTGACCAATTCTGCATTGTGAAACGATGGAAATGGAAGGCGGCCGCGCTGGTGGGAGTTGTGTATGTAGATGGCACATCGTTTGCAACAGTTGTTGAAGTAACATGAAATGGTATTAGGCATTTTTCTTTTCTTTTTTTTCTACGCAAAGAAGCCTGGGATGTGACTTTTTTTACACAGTTGCATAAGAACCAGCTAGGTACTGGCATCCCGAACTTTTATAGTTGCACAAAAATTAATTAAGAGTTGTTATCCTCAACTTTTCAAATAGTTGCACAACGGTATCATACGAGTTGGCATCCTCAACTTTCGTAGTTGCACCAGAATCATTTTGGAGTTGGCAGTCTCAGCTTTTTAAATAGTCCCACAATAGTATCACTGAGTTGGCATCCTCAACTATTTTAGTTGCACAAGAACCAATCAGGAGTTGGCATCCCCAACTTTGCTTAATAGTTGCACAACATTGCCACATGAGTTGGCATCTTCAACTTTTTTTTAGGGAGGCATCTTCAACTTCTTTACTTGCACAAGAACCATTAAGTAGTTGGCATCCTCATGTATTCACATGCATGCACTTGAATGTAGTTGCACTACTTATTTGCAAGATTGTAATCTTTTAGAATTCACTATTTTTTTCATTTCTTGTGTCCAGACATGCTAAATTCATCAAGTTCATCAGTTCAAAATTCATTACATAGTTGAACAAACATGCAATATGAATTGCATGCAGGAGTACTTGCAGTCGCACAAAATAGATGATCTAGTTGCACAACAACTACTATAAGTTTTTCCATTTGGAATTTTGCATACAAAATTTTAGCCAAACCAAAATGTATCTAAAATTATATGAGTTGGCATCTTCAACTTTTTATGAGTTGCAGATGCCAACTACTGAAATTCAGACCCCACAAGTAGATGGATATGGCAGTGTTGTCAGTTGCACACTTGTGTTGGTTAAGTTGCACAGATACAACCCAGAGCTGGTTCATTTTTTCTAAGGCTTCATTTTTGCATGATGTGTAGGTTTTACAAGTTATGGGGGTGGAGGAGCTGCTATAGATTTGTGCACACAATTCTCAGCTACAAAGTCACATATACTACTATGTGGAAAGATCAAAGGAAAAAAAAAACACTTCCAAACCAGATTCTTGTCTAGTAGGTAGTTATCTTTTCATAGTAGCTACACCACTTTTTTTGCTACATGTACATCTGTTCTTCTGCATTATGTGTGAATAAGATTCTCTATGTGCACTCTCCTATATTTTTGCACATTTTCTGCGTTTTGTTGCACACATGCTGTAAAAGTTGACTTGTCCCATGATGTAGTTGCACGAAAATCAGTTAAAAAAGCACAAGTACCAGATCTCCCTGTTTTAATCTCTGTTTATGCTATCTTCAACAACTATGGAGAAACTACTTTTGCAAAGAGAAATTTGGTGAGGGAGAAAGGGCAAGGCAAGGAGGAAGGACCTGAACAGGAGGAGAAAGGATCACCTCTTTTTCCACCCTTGCTGGTGCCTACTGCCTGGTATGTTCTGATCTATCATCCCTCTCTCTTCTTTTTTTTGAACCAAATTGTTCCAGTTCCAATGTTATTTAACTTTGATTCATCTGCCATGGCAGCTCTAGCAATGGAGATCCAGACATGGAAACCCCTTTGTTTCTTGGGTAAGAAGGTGGGGCAGGTAGGGGCGTGGGGAAAAAGAAGTTGGTGGTCAGAGAGGCGTGAGAGCTTCAGGAGGGGAGGGAAGGGCATGTGATGGCCTGGGGACCACGTCCAATGCGTGGTTTGTTGGGTTGACACGCTTGTTGCTACCGGGGAAGGGCTTTCCTTTTCTGAGATGGGGGGACAGAATCTTTCCTTTCCTAGCGGCCGCCGGGGAACGCTAGGGAGTAGCCGGCCGCTCCCTAGACGCTCCCATCTCTCTATATACACATATTTTATCGGTATTTATCAATGTATGTGTGTTCGTGTCTGCGTAGTCAGTGCCGTGCATTGCATATACAGATTATTAATATCCTAGTTATATTTTGGTTTTGTGTCTTGCTGCATCGACTTGATGGGGTTAATGGTACATTCCCAAAGAAATCAGCTAATGATGCAAGGAAAATAAAGAAGAGGAAGTCACCGAGGATGCAAAAGACGGGAACTGTGCCACAGAGGAAACAAAGGACAATGAGTTTGCAGCCTATAAGCGAGCAGTTTTTTTGAGGGAAACTCCAATGCGTTAATTAAGCATAGCTCGGAATGTCATCCGAGATTACATCCAGGATACAATCAGGGGGGGGGGGGTTACCAAACCAGTTCGAACACACACCCTCCCCAACACCAACACGCGCAAGCTTATGTGCAGCAGCGTTAGCAAACCTACAAACCCAAGATACTCTAAAATCAACACATGATGCCAGCATCGTCTTGATCTCTCGAATCCAAGGGCCGACAACAGACAAATCATGTTGCTCCCTCTTGATCTTTTGCACCGTAGACAAACTATCCAGCTCGATGTGCACCTTAGTCAAGTTCATCTCCAGCGCTAGTTGCAGCGCATGCTTGCAAGCAAGAACTTCAGTGGCTTCAGGATCAGAAAGGTGAGGGAAATGATAGCAACTTCCAGCGATGAACGCCGCATTATGATCACGCAGAACAACTCCGCCCCCACCATGCCCTCCCGACTTTGAAACAGCGCCATCCGAGTTGATCTTAATCCACCCCACTTCTGGCACCTCCCATTTTTGTCGAGGCCTCGCAATAGGAGACCGAGGCCGCACCTGGTGCACTTGTCGCCACTCCTTGACATGATGCAGCACCCCCATGGATAGTTCATGTGCATCTGCAATCCGCTTTCCATCTCGAGCCTCATTCCGCACCAGCCAGAGTCCATAGAAGGCTTGCATGATTAGCTCACGCTCATCGTCCTTGGCACCTGTGAGCCAGTCCAACAGCCATCAGTGCAAATCCCTGTGCGTCCCCAGGCCGTCCGGGGGAGAAGCGAAAGATCAGTCTGAGTCGCGCTGTAGCAGTTTCCAAAACAGACAGGAGTGTGGGCAAGAACAAAATCGGTGCTGGATGGTCTCCTCCCGCCCATACGTTGGGCAAAAAACACCTCCTTTGATACGTTGCCGGTGCAGCTCCGAACCCACAGCGAGCCCATTCCGAAGTAACCGCCAGAAATGGATTTTAACCTTCCCCGAGATATTTGTATCCCATAGTGCGAGATACGCTTTGTGCTTGTCAACCGAAGACGACGAGGCAGGCTGTCCTGTCCTCCAGCGGTCGAGCGACATTCTCAAGTGAAAAGCCGAGCGGACACTAAACGAGCCATTCTTTGTGAAGTTCCAAGCCATGAAATCCTCCATGCCCGGTCCACCTATAGCGATTTGCTTGATATCAGCGGCGTCCGAGGCCGAGAACATCTCATCCACCCTCTCAACATTCCAGTTCGTTCCTTCGCCATTTAAAAGGTCAGCCACTTTGGTAACATCCTGAAGGTACAGCTGACCCAGTGGTCACATATACCCATTCCTCGGGATCCAATTCTCATGATGAATGTTAACTCTGGACCCATCCCCAATCCTCCAAACAAGCCCTTCACGAAGCAAATCCCGACCATGCAACAAGCTACGGAAAGTGTAGGACGCATTTGAGGGGCAAGTCGCAGCCAGAATGGAGGAGTCAGGGAAATACCGGGCTTTCAACACATGAGCCACCAGCGATTCCGGAGAAGATAAGATGCGCCATGCCTGCTTAGCAAGGAGGGCCTGATTAAATGCTTGTGGGTCTCTGAAGCCCAGTCCACCCTCCCTCTTTGGAGCACACATCTTCTCCCACGAAAGCCAATGAACTTTCCGTTCACCATTTGTTGCAACCCACCAGAATTTTGAAGAGATAGAAGTCAGGTTCTAGCACGTCTTCTTTGCGAGGTGAAAACAACTCATTGGGAACGTTGGGATCGCTTGTAGACCCGATTTGATGAGAACTTCATGGGCCTTCTTGGAGAGGCCCTGCCCCTTATAACCCCCCACTTTCTTCTTTGAGCTTCCGTCAAGTATTTGAAAGTCCCATCCTTGGACCTCCCAACCTGTGTTGGTAGGCCAAGATACTTCTCATTCAAAGCCTCCGACTGAATTCCAACTATTTGTTTCCAAAAAGCCTTGTTCTCCTCCGAACAGCCCTTACCAAAGTAGATAGAGGACTTTGACAGATTGACCTTCTGGCTCGAGGCAGCCTCATGTTTCATCAGAATATCTTTGAGAGTGGCCAAACTCGCCTCAGAGCCCTCAAGGAAGATGATACTATGATCCACAAACAACAGGTGTGTGATATGGGGGCCAGTGCCACCAAACGACACACCCTTGATAGCACTGTCACTCTGAGCCTGTTTGAGCAAAGCAGAAAAACCCTCCACACAGAACAGGAAGAGATAGGGGGAGAGGGGGTCCCCCTGCCGCAGCCCTCTGGATGGAAAAAAAGTTCTTGAAAGCCCACCATTAAGCTTAACAGAGAAACTAGTCGTAGTAACACACCACATAATCATGGTGACCCATTGGGGAGCAAAACCCAGCTTTGTCAGCATATTTTCCAGAAAACTCCACTCCACGCAATCATAGGCCTTCATCATGTCTAGCTTCACCGCACAAAGTGTCCTTCTTCTTCTCCTACTCCTTATGGCATGAACACATTCATAGGCAATAAACACATTATCAGTGATGAGCCGTCCAGGAACAAAAGCACTCTGCTCGTCAGAAATGAGGAAAGGCAGGAGAATCTTCAATCTATTTGCCAGGACCTTTGTGGCAAGTTTATAGAGCACATTACACAAGCTGATAGGCCGAAACTGAGACATTAACTCCGGAGAATTTGTTTTGGGTATCATGACAATAACTGTAGCATTAAAGGCATCCGGGGTTGCAGCCCCACTCAAGAAATCCCTAATCGCCGCACAGACATCATCCTTGACCAGCTCCCAGTGGCCTTGATAGAACATTGACGGCAAACCATCCGGGCCCGGCGCCTTGGTTGGACCCATTTGAAACAAGGCCACCTCGATCTCCTGATCTGTAAAAGGAGCAGTCCGCTTTGAATTCATATCCTTCGACACTGTCGGCATAATGTTGTTCAGAACATCCCGACCCCCGGCCGATCCTTCCGATGAGAACAAACGCTCATAGAAAGAAGTAGCGACTTCACGCATCTCATCGTAAACAACCGACCGTGAGCCATCCTCCTTAACCAGGTCTTTCACCGTGTTCTTCCGCTTCCTATGGGTAGCCCGAGCCTGGAAGTACCTAGTATTTTGGTCCCCCGCTTGGAGCCAGTCCACACGGGATCTCTGTCTATACATGATTTCCTCCCGCTCATACGTTTCCCTTAGCTGATCCTCAATCTCTCTCACTTCAAAGTTGGAGCCGGAGTGTAAAGCCCGCGTCCTAGCATCCACCAACTGCTTCTTCAGCTTTGCAATCTTCCTCCTGATGGAACCGAAGACTTCACGAGCCCACCTCTGCATGCTGCCCGAGACGGAAGCCAACCGATGCCAAACATCATCGAGGCCTAAACCGCCCGAGCCCGCCCTCTCCCAGGCTTCCTCCACCATGCTGTCGTAAAGCTCATGCCTAGTCCATGCCTCTTCGAACCTGAGAGGGCGATGGCCACCAGGGTTGGCACATGGAGCCATCTCTATTGCCTTGATCAACAGAGCTTGGTGATCCGACTCCTCGGTAACAGTATGTTCAACAACAGATTCTAGGTAGCAAGTGAGGAACGCATCCGAACAGACCGCACGATCCAATCTCACCTTCACATTTTCAGAGCCATCCCTTTTGTTGTCCCACGTATAAGGAAACCCAGAAAAGCCCATATCCGCCAGGATGCAGTCAGCCAAGCAATCCCTAAAGTTCTCCATTTGTGCGAAGCTGCATAGGTTACCCCCAAGCTGATCGGTGTAGAACAAAGACTCGTTGAAGTCACCCGCACACAGCCAGGGGAGATCATCTTGGGATCTTAAGAAACGGATCGCCTCCCACGATTTATTCCGAAGCTCCGTCCGTGGCTCAGCGTAGAAAGCAGTGAATCTAACTGTCTTGTCATCAACCACAATGGTGGCATCAATGAAGTATTGGCACCACGGACGAACAGTGACACTGACCTGATCACGCCACCACAACGCAAGACCACCACTTTGCAGCACACAATCCACCGCGACACCATGCTGGAAACCCAAACTCCACCGAATCCTCTCCATCGCCCTAGTCTTCTTCTTTGTTTCACACAAAAACACCACCATGGGATTGTAGGACCGAATCAGGTCCCGCAGCTCTCCAACTATCGAGGCCAATCCCAAACCCCGACAGTTCCAAGATAGGATATTCATTGCTCTCGGCGGCCCTGCTGAGCAGGATCCGCCGCTCGATCATTGCTGCCTGAGATGCGTTCAAACACTGTAGACGTCTTGCGTCTCGTATCACGAATGAAAGCATCATGTGAACCCTGCCTGTCCAACTCCCCCTTAGCCACCCAAACTTGCCTTGTGCCTCTCTTTCTACTCTCCGTCCTCTCCCACACCTGAGATGATGAGCCCTGATGGCGAGAGCTGTCCCCCCGATGCTGCCTGACGTAGTAGCCTCTACGTCGAGGGCGCTCGCCATGCATAGCGGGCACATGCATACCGGGTCTCTGTCTACCGGGTTCGCCCAGTGGCTCCCCCGCATCCACCTGGTATTTGCCGCGGTGGTCCCTTGCAAGGCCTCCAGACCGATACGCCTCCCTCCCCGCCTGGGTACTGTAGTCATCCCTTCGCCCACTAGCTCTACCTGCATCAGCCATCCGAAAATTATTTTGCTCCACCAGCTTTTCACGCAAATCCTTCTCCCGCCTCTGCTCTAGGCCATAACGAAGATCCTCCTAGTCCGAGCTGCCACCAGTGCGGCACTCACCAGAGGAAGCAAAAACAGAACTGAGATTCCTTTTGGAGGGTAAGTCTCGAGCTCTCGGATGCTCAAACCGGGCCCGAGAGCCATCACCACTTTGTGAGCTGCCATAGCTATTTGTCTTACTTCAAGCAGCAAAAGAAGATTCCTCCTTTCCCTGGTGATTCCTTCCCGGGGAGGTTCGCAGCCATTCCCCCCATTGATCAGAGGAGTCCACCGGTGGCTTGCAAATCCCTCCCATATGGACCAAACGGCCACACTCAAAGCAAAAGTGTGGGACTTTCTCATACCGAAAATCAAACCAAGTGCCCTCCTTGTCATCCTTCGATTTCTTAAGCTTGAAGCACCGAACCAGCGGCTCAAAAACTGAGATTGTAGCTCTCACACGCTAGTTTTGGCCCCTAGCCAGGCCATCTCTATCGGCATCAACCTTAACCACCTCTCCAAGCCAGTTGCCTAGAGCCTTACCAAATGCCTCCGTCCTCTTGTCCGGTGGTAAATCATCCACCCTGACCCAAATGTCAATCTTGTCAAAGATCATCTCCGAGGGTCTGGCACTTCCCTCATAATCCTTCATAATGAGCACACAAAAGTCATACTGTCACGGACCATTATTTGGAACATGTCGCCAATCTCCTTCACAGCTAAAATCCACAACAAAGATATTGGACCCCATATCACGGAATTTTGCTTCCTTGTGAAGGCCCCAGGCCCTAATCAGAGTTCTTTCAAGCACCGATTTCTTCAGGGGCCGATGAGAACATACCTTCCCAACCGCAGACCAGCGAGAAGCTTTGGGGTGAGATGTATCTTCGTCCTCTTCAAAGACCATCCCATCAGCCTCTTTGTCCAGCAGCATCATACCACCCAATCTTGCGGACAAACTTGCCGCCGCATCCAGAGTTTTGCACCCTGCCGGAGACCCCTTGGCCCCTAGGCTCTCCGCTGCGCCCCGCATCCGAGCCGGCGTGTTGGGTTGTGCCTGCTTGGATTTGGGGGTTGCTATCGTCTCCAGAGCCGCAACATCCTTGCTGCACGCCTTCTCCGCCATGGCTTCCACCCTGGTGGAGATGAGCAGATTGCCGGCCAAGCGTCCGGGCCGCGCCGTCTCAGTCCCAGCCGCCGCCGTAGTCAAAACCACCCCAGCAGGAAACCCTAAACCTAGCGCTAGAACCCGATCGTCAAGCAATCGCCTCTAACCGCCTTAGCGCTCCCCCCGTGGTGGACCCCGCTGCTAACGCCGTAGCTTTTTTCCCCTTTCCGCCACACATTAAAAATATGTTATGTACTTTTCACTATATTTTTCTCCGAGAGAAACAAAAGTTTTTGACCGGATCTATTGAGGTTTCATATCTAACTGATTCTTTTGTTGCTGACAAAAAAAGGAAAAACAGTAATTTGGTGCGTCTCCTATACTAAGACGGACACCATGTCCGGGAAAGATACCAACAGGCCAGGGAGACGCACATATCTCTCTATATACACATATTTTATCGGTATCTATCAATGTATGTGTGTTCGTGTCAGCGTAGTCAGTGTTGTGCATTGCATATACAGATTATTAAGATCCTAGTTATATTTTGGTTTTGTGTCTTGCTGCATCGACTTGATGGGGGTTAATGGTACATTCCCAAAAAAATCGGCTAATGATGCAAGGAAAATAAAGAAGAGGAAGTCACCGAGGATGCAAAGGACGGGGAGTGTGCCACAGAGGAAACAAAGGACAATGAGTTTGCAGCCTATAAGCGAGCAGTTGTTGGATGTGATGGTGTGGGAGATCTTGATCCGGCTGCCCGTGGAGTCCCTGGTGAGGTTTAAGTTGGTTAGCAAGGCCTGGTACGCTATCATCTCTGACCCTGTTTTTGTTCGTGCGCACCTCCTCTTCTCCAAACAGAAACAACAACGCAACCCGTCTTCCTTCCTCGTCACCCCCACATTTATCTGGAACCAAATCCTTCGGGTCTTTTCTCCACCAACATTCGTTTCTACCTGTGGTTTTTACAACAAGATGACGTGAGTAGGAGCAGTAGTAGTGCAACACTTCTTTATGGGAGGCAGTTCCCCACTGGCGAGTTTGGGCTGGTGTCCCAAATGGCACACTGTGATGGGTTGGTGTTGCTCTCCACAAACACCAACAGTTATGTTTTCAACCCAGCCACTAGAGATGCTGTTGCACTCCCCAGGTGCCACCGCAATATGTTGCAGCACTCCACCTGCCTTCCGATCGGTTTCGGCCTTGATGTTTCCACTGGAACATATAAGGTTGCACGGTCTTTCTACCGTTCCTGTGATTGCAGTTCTGTTCCAATGGGGATGGAGGTCTTCACCTTTAATGGTAACGAGGGCAACTAGAGGGAAACCTTGCTGGATCCACCATACCCTATTATCTGTCCGCAAACTGCCATACACTGCAAGGGTTCCCTATTCTATTTCATAGATAAGAAAATTCAACAATGTCCCCCGCAGGCGCTGCTTCGTTTCTGCCATCAAGATTAAACATTTGGTATCACACCATTGCTTAACAACGTGTACCCTACCGTAGTAGATGATGATATTGTTCTCCATGAGCTTGAAGGGGAATTATGTGCTACTTTCTTTAGCAAGTGTGTGCAACGAGTATTGGTCTGGGTGGCAAGAGATATTGTGAATCCAGAGTGGGATTGTCATTATGTAATCAATGTTTTAGATCACTGCTGTCCAGTGGCCTCACTTAGCATCGCTGGTGGGTTTCTCTTACGAAGAGGTCATTGTCTAATCCGCTATTACATGAAAGCTCATGGTGTAAAAGAAGAGGATATATTTGATATGGATGACCTAAGGTTCCTTGGGCCCAGTGAAGACAGACACCTTGGGCCATGCATGGAAAAATTTATGCGTGTTTGAGCTACTTTATTACACTGCAAGTCTTGTTTCTATTACTCCTAAGGCGAGCTTACAAGCATCATATGATGTAGGATTGTCTACAAACTCATGCCTACCTTATTCAAGGGAACATCCAATGTTTCTCCCAGGCAAAGGATGAATAAGATGAATCATGACGATGATTTACTGAGTCTCATTAATGTTGCGCGGGGCTCTTAAACAAGCTCATGTGCATGTTTATTCCTGCTGTTTTCATGCAAACTATATTCTTATAGTGGTCTTGGGTTTTATCAAAGTCTCCAAGTTTCAAATTATGTTTCTCCATGGAACTGATTCTCTATTGAATCATTATCAGTTAATCATTATGTTAGTTGTTTGATTATGTAGCCTGCAATTTGTGTAGTTCTCTTGTTTCTGGATTCTGCTACTACTTAAAAGAGAGACCATCATCTTATTTCTTTTGCAAGAATACTATTTGTCGGCATGATGCATCTACATTGAACATAACCATAAGATTAGCATATGATCTTTTTAATTTATTTCCTTTCTTTTTATTGCAACATGAAAGTAAAGAAAGCAAAAACTCAAACTAAAATTTATTATATATCTCGCACACGATTACAAGGATAGATCACTAAGCAAACTCTTGAAAAGAAAAGATCAAACTAAACTTTTATTCATCTAAAGCAAAAGATAACTATGGATTGAACTAAGATAAGTAAAGGCAAAAGATAGTGGGGGTGATACGATACCGGGGCACCTCCCCCAAGCTTGGCGGAAGCCAAGGGGAGTGCCCATGCCCGATACTCAAATTTCATTTGGTGATGAAGAAGAAGGTGGTGGTGATGAAGTAGAGATCTTGTCCTCGGGTTTCCATGGCAGAGGTCCACCATCATAAGAGGAGGAGTGAGTCTCACAGGTCCTGCAACCGGCAGCCAAACTCATACCTTTAAACCTCGCCTCGACTTGGTTTTGGAGATCGTAGATCTGGCCTTGGAGGAAGTTGATTTGCTCGTTGAGGGTGAAGACGATGTCGTTCATGGACTTGCCATCCACCTGGAGATCACGGGGTAAGGTCCGTGATCATGAGGTGATTGGCATTGAGTCCACGTTCCACCATCCCCTTGCACCGGAAGACCTCCTGCTCCATAGCTTCAAGCCTGGCCTCCACGGTTCCCGTCCCCTTGGGGCCTTGCACGTCGCGGATGTGCAACACCCCCTCATGCATCTAAATGAATTGAGGGTACTGCACCACCTCCCGTAAATATGGGTTGATGACGTTCTTAAAGAACTTGTCCTTGGAGGAGCTTGAAGCAGCCATGGTAGATGGGATTTGACAAAAAACAGCAAGGAAAAGAAAATAGAAGATTTCTCCATGATACAGTGGTCAATAGGTTTGGGGAGTATATAAAGATTTTTTATCTTGGGAAAATCAAGCAAACTGTAGAAAAACGGAGTCCGGAAGGTACCTAAGGTGGGCACAACCCACCTGGGCGTGCCTTGCCAAATTCCCTCCATTAGTCCCATACGGTAGAATTTGGATCACAATTTAACAATCTCCACCTTGAGATAAATTCCCTCCATTAGTCGAAGAAGTGAATAACTCCATCCAAATCAGCATAAACACCTTGTGCGTCAAAGTCCATCGGACTAGTGAGAAATACCAACTAAGCCTGAGCAAAGCTCAAACTTATTGGTCGGAACTGGCTTTGTCATCATATCAGTAGGATTATCATGAGTACTTATCTTGCATACCTTCAGATAGCCTTCAGCAACAACATCTCGAATATAATGAAATCTGACATCAGTGTGCTTTGTTCTCTCGTGATACATTGGATTCTTTGTAAGATATATAGCACATTGACTATCAGAAAAATATGGTAGGGCAAGATGAATCTCCACAAAGCTCAGCGTACAAACCTCTCAACCAGATAGCTTCTTTGCATGCCTCAGAAATAGCCATATACTCGACATCAGTAGTGGAACACGCCACAATAGATTGCAAAGTTGCTCTCCAACTCACAGCACAACCACCAATGGTGAAAACATAACCTGTGGCGATCTTCTCTTATCCAAATCACCAAAGAAATCGGAATCAACAAAACCAACAAGTCCATCTCTAGTTTTCTCAAACTGTAAATAAGCATTAGAAGTACCTCACAGGTATCTGAAAATCCACTGAATTGCTTTCCAATGCTCTTTTCCAGGATTAGCCATGAATCTACTGACAGCACTCAATGCATATGATAAATCCGGACGAGAACAAACCATAGCATACATAAGTGAACCAACCGCACTTGAATAGGGAACTCTAGACATGTATTCAATATCTGCATCTGACTTAGGACATAAAGCTGATGATAATTTGAAGTCTGCAGCTAACGGAGTACTTATTGGCTCGACATTATGCATATTAAAACGACGAAGAACTTTATCAATATATCCCTTCTGACTTAGATATACTTTTCCAGATGGTCTATCTCTAGATATTTCCATGCCAAGTATTTTCTTTGCTGCACCCAAATCCTTCATCTCAAATTCATTACTCAATTGCTTCTTTAGTTCATCAATATCTGACATACTCTTTGCAGCAATAAGCATATCATCAACATAAAGGAGCAAATAAATAGCTGAACCACTACCAGTTTTCAAATAAACACAGTTATCATAATTAGACCTTTTGAAACCTTGAGAGAGCATAAAGGTGTCAAATATCTTGTACCACAGTCTAGGGGATCGCTTCAATCCATAAAGAGATTTCTTTAATTTACAGACAAGCTTTTCTTTTCCAGGAATAACAAAACCTTCAGATTGTTCCGTATAAATATCCTCTTCTAATTCTCCATGTAAGAATGCAGTTTTAACATCCAATTGCTCAAGCTCAAAATCATTCATGGCAACAATACTGAGTAAAGTGCGAATAGAGCTATGCTTCACAACAGGAGAAATACTTTGTTATAGTCAATACCTGGAATCTGACTGTAACCTTTAGCAACTAAACTTGCTTTATATCTTGTCTCATCATAAGGAGAAACACCTTCTTTCCTCTTCAAAACCCACTTGCAACAAATAGGTTTCTTCTCTCTAGGTAATTTTACTAAATCCCAAGTGCCATTCTTTTCAAGTGATTCCATCTCATCATGCATAGCGGTCATCCAGTTATTACTATCACCAGAAATAATAGCCTCGGAATATGAAGAAGGCTCAAAATTACCTTCAATTTCTTCTGCAACAGATAAAGCAAAAGAAACAATATTGCACTCTTCAATTAACCTGTCAGGTTTATTAATACCCCGCCTAACTTTGTCACGTGCGAGATTCCAACTAGGTGGAACAATAGTCTGATTTGGAGTGGGAGTACATGATCATCATTATCGACGGGTTCATCATGTGCATCAACAATTTCATTACCAGATGCATCAACAATTTATGCTTCAAGAAATAAGGCCAAACTTTTCTTGAATAATCATCAATAATTGTCAGCATGTAACTAGCACCACCTAGTGACTTTCTGCGAGATGGTCCCCATAAATCAGAATGCACATAATCAAGAATACCTTCAGTTGTATGGGTCGAAGTATTGAACTTCACCTCTTGTGCTTGCCGGAGATACAATGCTCAAAAAAATTTCAATTTACCAGGTTCATATCCATCAAGAAGACCTCTCTTATTTAACTCTGCTAAACCAAGTTCATTCATATGTCCAAGACGCATATGCCAAAGGTTAGCAGCATCACAATCAGAATTCTTTGAAATAACTGGAGTAGTGTTACCTGAAATGGTAGAACCTCAAAGGTAATAAAGACCATTGGTCGAACTTAAGTCACCTTTCATCACAACAAGGGAGCCTTTGGTGACCTTCAAAACACTATCTCCACCTGAATACTTGTACCCCTTTGCATCAAGGGCACTAACAGAGATAAGATTTCCCTTCATCTTTGGAATATACCGAACATCTGTCAAAGTTCTGATTGTGCCATCAAACATCTTGATTCGAACGGAACCTATGCCTTCAATCTTGCATGGTGAATTATCAAAACCCAAAACGGAACCAGTAGAAGTAGTGGAATCAAAAGTATTAAACCAATGTCTATGTGGACACATATGAAAAGTGCATGCAGTGTCAAGTACCCACTCATCATTGGTCTCAGCACATCCAGCAATAACGACAAGAGCATCATCGGAACTGTCATCACGAGCAACATTAGCAGAATTTTCACCTTATGCATTACCTTTCCTCTTTTCTTTATTCTGCAACTTGAAACACTCTGAGATGTCATGCCCGTCTCTCTTGCAATATCTGCAATATTTCTTGTCTCTGGATTGCGACCGACCCCTGTGGCTGTTCTTACTTTTGCCTCTGTTTCCATTATTGGAGTTCTTCTCCTTTGTCCTTCCACGAACAAATAATCCCTCAGCTTGGGATGAACTCAAACCATCATGAGGCACCATTAATTTCATCTTCTCCTTAGAGTTCAAAGCTTCATAAACTTCATTAAGTGCGAGAGTATCACGACTGTATAATATGGTGTCTCTAAAATTGGTATAAGAACTTGGCAGTGAACAAAGTAACATTAAAGCAGTATCTTCCTCTTCATACTCAACCTCCATTGCATCTGGAGGAGACATGATCTCTTTAAATTCTGAAATATGATTCAAAACATTACCTCCCTCGGTGAACCTGTGCAGGAATAATTTTTGCTTCAGATGCATCTTGCTGGTGAGATCTTTAGTCATGCAAATCCCTTCCAGCTTTAACCATAGAGCGGCGGCAGTTTTCTCGCTCAAAACATCCTGCAAAATATTATTATGCAAATGGAGTTGAATTTGTGACAAAGCCTTACAATCAATTCTTTTCTCCTCATCAGTCCAGTCCTAAATTTTATTCTTCCCAAAACTATCCAATGCTTCATCATAGTTGGACTGTGCCAACAACGCCCGCATCTTGACTTGCCATAGGGTAAACCTTGTGTCACGGTCCAACAGCGGAAGATCGTACTTCATGGACGCCATGAGTCGATAAAACTGTGTACACAAAGTAGTACAAGCCGATAAAAAAATTCTTGGTAGAATTAATACGCGGAGCAAAGAACTAGAAAACAATAGCACCTGGTAGCCTTCGGGTAGATGTAGCGACTGAAGGAAAAACTAATCTGAACTTGCAGCTTAGCTTGGCCTTCATGTGAGTAGTACATGGTGGCTGCCTCAGGACTTGAATCCAGTACGTGCCGCAAGGACGGCTCGGTGGATTTGATGTGCGGTTCTGCGGCTTTGCTTCCTTTGCCTTGCTTTATCCACGTGAGCAGCTGCGGAACTCAGATATGACAACAACACTTGCAGCACAAAATCCTGTCGGTCTCGGCAACAGGAGCGATCGGACAAATCGCGTCTGGTGGCGGGCGGCAGCGTACGATGACTGCTTCGGATAGCGATGGAAAAAGAACACATGGCACGCCCTGGTGTCTTGTGCCCACCAGGGTGGGCTTCTTGGTTGTTTCTTATTTTCCTAATTTTTGTTACATTCCAAAAATGACAAAAAATATTTTTCCGTATTTTTTGGAGTGCGTTTACTTACCATATCACGTACCTCCTTTTTTTCACGATTCTGGAGCGTTCCCGAAGGACTCTTTTATGTGTTCTTCCGGTTCAAAGTTTGCATAATATTACTTTCAATATTAATGGGCATACTTGAGATATAATGTTTTATTCGTTGCCCACTAACAACCTTCGGGTTAGTACCTTCGGCATTATTTATTTTGATAGCTCCAGACTGATAAACCTCCTCCATAACATAGGGTCCTTCCCATTTTGAGAGGAGTTTTTCTGCAAAGAATCTAAAACGAGAGTTGTACAAAAGAACATATTCTCCAACTTTAAACTCACGCTTTTGGATTCTTTTATCATGCCATATTTTAACTTTTTCTTTAAACAACTTGGCATTTTCATAAGCTTGGGTTCTCCATTCATCTAATGTGCTAATATCAAATAACCTCTTTTTCACCGGCAAGTTTGAAATCATAGTTGAGTTCTTTAATTGCCTAATATGCTTTATTTTCTAACTCAAGAGGCAAATGACCAGCTTTTCCGTAAACCATTTTATAAGGAGACATACCCATATGATTTTTATATGCTATTCTATAAGCCCAAAGTGCATCATCTAACTTCTTAGACCAATTCTTTCAGGACCTATTGACAGTCTTTTGCAAAATTAATTTTATTTCTCTATTGCTAAGTTCAACTTGACCACTAGACTGAGGATGATAAGGTGATGCAATTATATGGTTAACACCATACTTGGCAAGCATTTTACAGAAACCACCATGAATAAAGTGTGAACCACCATCAATCATTAAATATCTAGGGACTCCAAACCTTGGGAAAATAACTTCCTTAAGCATTTTAATAGAGGTGTTGTGATCAGCACTAATGGTTGGAATAGCTTATACCCATTTGATAACATAATCAACAACAACCAAAATATGTGTATACCCATTAGAGGAAGGAAAAGGTCCCATGTAATCAAATCCCCAACCATCAAATGGTTCAATAGCAAGTGAATAATTCATAGGCATTTCTTGACGCTTACCAATATTACCTATTCTTTGGCATTCATCACAAGATAAGACGAACTTACGGGCATCGTTGAAGAGAGTAGGCCAATAAAATCCAGATTGCAATACCTTGTGAGCATATCTGTCTCCAGCATGATGCCCTCCATAAGCTTCGGAGTGACATTTTCCAGAGGATTTGTCCCTATTCATGCTCAGGTACACACTTCTAATAATACCATCTACTACTTATTTATAAAGATGTGGGTGATCCCAAAAGTAATGTCTTAAATCATAGAAGAATTTTTTTTCTTTTGTTGGTATGTAAAGCTAGGTGGTAAATATTTAGCAACAATGTAATTAGCTTAGTCAGCATACCAAGGAGTGTTATGAGCAACATTTATTGCAGCTAAATGCTCATCAGGAAAACTATCATCAATAGGTAGTGGGTCATCAAGCACATTTTCAAGCCTAGACAAGTTATCAGCTATGGGGTTCTCAGCTCCTTTTCTATCAGTGATATGTAAATCAAATTCTTGTAGCAAGAGAACCCATCAAATAAGTCTAGGTTTAGCATCTTGCTTTTCCATAAGATATTTTATAGCAGCATGATCGGTGTGAACAATTACTTTTGAATCAACAATGTAAGATCTAAATTTATCACAAGCAAACACCACTGCTAGGAATTCTTTTTCAGCAGTATCATAATTTCGTTGAACACTGTCTAGAGTTTTACTAGCATAATGAATAACATTCAGTTTCTTATCAACTCTTTGTCCTAGAACAACACCAACAACATAGTCACTAGCATCACACATAATTTCAAAAGGCAAGTTCCAATCAAGTGGTTGAACAATAGGTGCAGAAATTAAGGCTTCTTGAGTGTTTCGAAGGCTTCTAAACAATCATCATCAAAAACAAAAGGAACATCCTTTTGCAAAAGATTTGTAAGAGTCCTAGACATTTTAGAATTTTTTTGATAAATCTCCTATAGAAACAAGGATGACCTATGAAACTAGGAATACCTTTGATACCTTTAGGACATGGCATTTTCTCAATTGCATCAACCTTAGCTTTGTCCACTTCAATACCTCTTTCAGAAATTTTATGGCCCAAAACAATACCTTCATTAACCATAAAGTGGCACTTCTTCCAATTCAAGACAAGATTTGTTTGCTCGCATCTCAGCAAAAATCGATCAAGATTGCTTAAACAATCATCAAAAAACTTCCCATATACAGAGAAGTCATCCATGAAAACCTCAGCAATCTTTTCACAAAATTCAGAGAATATAACAGACATACATCTTTGAAAGGTAGCAGGTGCATTGCATAAACCAAAAGGCATACGTCTATAAGCATAAGTTCCAAAGGGACAAGTGAAAGTGGTCTTTTCTTGATCAGGTTGAGAAACAGGTATTGGTGAAAACCAGAATATCCATCAAGGAATTAAAAATGTGTGTGCTTAGATAATCTTTCTAGCATTTGATCAATAAAAGGCAGAGGGTAATGATCTTTTCTAGTTGCTTTGTTCAATTTTCTGAAATCAATTACCATTCTATAGCCTGTAACAATTCTTTATGGGATAAGTTCATTCTTATCATTAGGAACAACAGTAATACCTCCCTTCTTAGTGACACAATGAACAGGTCTTACCCATCTACTATCAGCTATAGGATAGATTATTCATGCTTCCAGAAGTTTTAAGATTTTTGTTCTTACCACTTCCTTCATTTTAGGATTTAACCGACGTTGGTGATCAACAATGGGTTTATCATCAGGTTGCATATTAATATTGTGCTGACATAGGGTGGGGCTAATGCCCTTTAAATCACCAAGAGTATATCCAATAGCAGCTCGGTGCTTCCTTAGAACTTTGAATAATCTTTCTTCTTCATGTTCTGAAAGGTTAGCACCAATAATAACAGGATATATCTTATTTTCATCAAGATAAGCATATTTCAAAGTGTCTGGCAATTTTTTTAATTCAAACACAGGATCACCTTTAGGTGGAGGAGGACCTCCTAGAGTTTGAATAGGCAAATTGTGTTTAAGCAGAGGACGTTGTTCAAAGAAAATATTATCTATTTCATTTCTTTCATGCATATGTAAATCATTTTCATGGTGTAGGAAATATTGTTCTAGTGGATCAGTAGGTGGCACAACAATAGAAGCAATACCAATTATTTCATCCTTACTAGCAATTCTTTTTCATGAAGCTTTCTACTAAGCTTGGAAAAATTAAACTCATGAGATTCACCACCAAAACTAACACTGACAGTTTGTTTCTCACAATCTATTTTAGCATTGATGGTATTCAAGAAAGGTCTACCAAAGATAATGGGACAAAGTCATCTTGTGGGGAAACAAGAACAATAAAATCAATAGGGTATTTTATTTTCCCACATAATACTTCAACATCTCTAACAATCCCTAGTGGTGTGATGGCGTCTTTATTAGCAAGTTTAATAGTGGCATCTATTTCTTCTATTTCAGCGGGTGCTATGTCATTCATAATTTCTTGATACAAAGTAAAGGGAATAGCACTCACGCTAGCACCTATGTCACATAAACCATGATAACAACGATCTCCTATTTTAACTGAGATAACTGGCATGCCAACAACATGTTTATGTTTATCCTTTTTATCGGGTTTGGCAATTCTAGCTGCTTCATCATAGAAGTAAATAACATGCCCATTTATATTTTATTCCAAGAGATCCTTAACCATAGAAACACTAGGCTCTACATAATTTATTCATCAGGTTTAGGTGTTCTAATATAACTTTTGTTGTCCACAGTTGAAACTTTAGCATGTTCCTTTATCCTAACAGGGAAAGGAGGTTTCTCAATATAAGCAGTAGGAACAACTGGACCAACATTATAAAGTATGGTTTCCTCTTTAGCTGGTACCGGTTCTTTAATTTCTTCTTTACTAGGTGGGTGATATTTAAACCACTTCTCTTTAGGGAGATCAACATGAGAAGCAAATGATTCACAAAAGGAGGCTACTATCTCAGAATCAAGTCCATATTTCGTGCTAAACTTTTGAAAAGCATCGGTATTCGTAAAAGATTTAACACAATCATAATTAAGCTTAATACCTCACTCTTTAGCTTCATCGAGTTCCCAATCTTTAGAGTTGCGTTCAATTCTTCTCAAAAGATCCCACCGGAATTCAATAGTCTTCTTTATAAAAGAACCAGCACAAGAAGTATCAAGCATGGATCGATCATTTTGAGAAAGCCGAGCATAAAAATTCTGGATAATAATTTCTCTTGAGAGCTCATGATTGGGGCATGAATATAAGATTGACTTAAGCCTCCCCCAAGCTATAGCGATACTTTCTCCTTCACAAGGCCAATATATATATATAGATATATATATATATATATATATATATATATATATATATATATAGGACAAATTTTTCCTACTACGGGTGTAGTTACTCCCACTTTTGTTTGATACGTTTTAGGTAGTATCTATCATATTGGAGAGTATGTACACGTAGTATGTAGTATATAAGAATGTTTAGGTAGTATATATACTACTTTTTGGTAGTATGTATCATATTTTGTGCATACTCTATTTCACAGTACAAATATGTAACGTATTTCACAAATACAATAAAACCATCAGCTCACTTGCAATTTTTTCATATAACTCACTTTGAAGTATCTTAGATATAGTATATAAACATACTAAAAATAATAAAGTAGAGTATATACTACCACATGGTAGTATATGGGAAATGGGTGTAGCTACACCCGGTAGTAGGATGCATTTTCCCTATATATATATATATATATATATATGTAATTCCGATCACGATGAACTAGATGCATAGGATATAATTTTTTGGTGGAACTCAAATTTCAATCGATTCCAATTCCAAGATCGAATATCATTGCATAGCCTATAACAGACCAACGCTTTTCCCTTCAAAGATAAAGGGAAAACCTTCTTCTTAACTTCATCTCCGGGTGAACCTGCAAGCTTAAACAATCCACAAATTTGTTCCACACATATCAAGTGCATATCAGGATGTTCGGTTCCATCTCTTGCATAAGGATTAGCTAGCAGTTGTTCTATCATACCCGAAGGAATTTCATATTCAATATTTTTAGTAGGTGCAGTAGATTGAGGGGTAGCTAATTGTGGTTCCGGTCGAGGTGAAGATACCCCGAATAAACCCCTCAAAGGATTGTTTTCCATAGTAAGAAGTGACAGTAAATTTCAGCATATTATATAAACGTTTCCTTACAAAATTCCATTTACCAAAGGCGTTTCACTCCCCGGCAACGGCGCCATAAAATAGCCTTGATGACCCACAAGTATACGGGATCAATTGTAGCTCTTTTGGATAAGTAAGAGTGTCAAACCCAATGAGGAGCAGAAGGAAATGACAAGTGGTTTCCAACAAGGTAATGTCTGCAAGTGCTGAAATTGTAATTAACAGAGTAGTTTGATAGTAAGATAATTTGTCACGAGAAAGTAACAATAATAGTAACAAAAGTGCAGCAAGGTAGCCCAATCCTTTTGAGGCAAAGGACAGGCCAAAACGGTCTCTTATAGTAAGCAATGCGTTCTTGATGGTACACGGGAATTTCATCTAGTCTCTTTCATCATGTTGGTTCGATTCGTTTTCGCTACTTTGATAATTTGATATGTGGTTGGACCGCTGCTTAGGTACTGTTCTTGATGAGATGGTGCTTTTTAGCACCAACCTATAGTTCCAGTATAAAGAGTGAACACACGAGATGAACTAGGGTTTGCAATGAGATGGTGCTGTTGAAGACGTTGATGGAGATTGACCTCCCCAAGATGGGAGAGTTGTTGGTGATGATGATGACGATGATTTCCCCCTCCGGGACTGAAGTTCCCCCGGCAGAATCGCTCCACCGAAGAGCAAAAGTGCTCCTGCCCAAGTTCCGCGTCGAGACGAAGGCGCTCCATCCCGAAAGTCCTCTCCTTATTTTTTCTAGGTCAAAATGACTTATATACCAGAAGATGGGCACCGGAGGTGGGTCTGGGTGAGAACAACCCACTAAGGCGCGCCTGGGCTCCCTGGCACGCCCAGGTGGGTTGTGCCCACATGGTGGGCCCCCTCTCGTACTTATTGGCTCCAATATCCTTCATATATTCCATAAAAAATCTCCGTAAAGTTTCAGCTTGTTTGGAGTTGTGTAGAATAGGTAGCCTGACGTTAGCTTTTCCAGGTCCAGATTTCCAGATGCCGGAATTCTCCCTCTTTGTGTGTACCTTGTATATATGAGAGAAAAGGCATTAGAATTACTCCAAAAAGCATTATTATGCATAAAACATCATAAATAACAGTAGGAAAACATGATGCAAAATGGACGTATCAGTAGGCTTAGAGAAAGTGTTGTCAACGTTGAAGAATATTTGAAGAAGCGGGATAAAAAGAGGAACGTGGAGAATGAGCTCAAACTTTTTAAATCAGACTTTGCTAAGATGGTGTTGGCGAAGGAGGAGGCACTTTCCCAGTTGGCCAGTGCAAAATAGGTTCTTACTGAACTGAAAGCAAAGGTGGATAAGACGATCCTGGATGATCTCGATTAGGGAAATGAATATATTGTTCTAATATTGTTCTTATGAAGTTGAACTAGCTATATGATGTATTGTGCTGTTTTCAGGTAGCTATCGTGCTGTGATGTTAAAACATATTTATGTGCCTAATATAAAATTGGCAAACAACTGTTCGATATGAAATGTGAATTTGCGAAATACTATAATTATTAATTGTAAACTAATAAACCTGCTAAATGTGTCATGGAACTTTGCAAATGGTTCTAGCAGTAAAAATGCTTGTGATGGATAGCCGAATGCCACACAATTTTTTTCAACAAATCACGTGTTATGTAGTTGATAAAAGCGAATGGTTAACAAAGGCAGAGCGTGTGTGATAGTTACACCTATCACACACGAGCCTATACATAACCTGTGTAGGATGTACATACGAACGGAAACGTTTTCCCTGGATTGACTGTGTGGGATCTACATACGAACGGAAACGTTTTCCCTGGATTGACTGTGCAATACTAGGAAAATGCTTATACATAGAAGTTTAGCAGTAGCGTTTGTTAGGGACCCCACTCTACTAGTAATTTGCAGTAGCGCTGGTCAAAACACGCGCTGCTAGTATGGCTTAGCACCAGCGTTGGTTAGCATGGCCCGCGATGCTGTTACATGTGCCGCAGGGCCAGAACGGAAGCCCACTTAGCTGTAGCATGCCCTGTCCACCAACACTACAGCTAGTGGGCTTAGCAGTAGCGCCAGCCCATACCCAGCGCTACTACTATACCAAAAGAAAACCTCGCCCCCCCCCCCCCCCCCACGCACTCCTCACTTCGATCGATTCCCTCCGCCCGCCGCCGCCGCGGTTAGGGTTCCGCCCGATGCCGCCACCGCGCGCTGAGGGAGTCCTGGATTAAGGGGTCCTCAGGTATCCGACCCGTGTATTACGGGCCGGACTGATGGTCCGTGAAGATAAAGAGTAGAAGGCTTTCCCCCATGTCCGGATGGGACTCTCCTTTGCGTGGATGGCAAGATTGGCATCCGGATGTATAGTTTCCTTCTTCTGTAAACCAACTCTGTACAACCCTGGGCCCCTCCTGTGTCTATATAAACTGGAGGGTTTAGTCCGTAGAGGCTATCAGAATTCATATAGGCTAGACGTCTAGGGTTTAGTCATGACGATGTCGAGGTAGATCAACTCTTATAACCCCAATACTCATCAAAGTCAATCAAGCAGGAAGTAGGGTTTTACCTCCATCAAGAGAGCCCGAACCTGGGTAAACATCGTTCCCTCTTTTTCTCATGTTACCTTCGATCCTCAAACGCACAGTTCGGGACCCCCTACCCGAGATCGGCCGGTTTTGGCACCGACATTGGTGCTTTCATTGAGAGATCCTCTATGTCGTCGATGGAAGGATCGATAGATCGCGTTGTCATTGATGACATCATCACCTCTGGAGGGGCCCTAGCTCCAGGACAGGTCCTCCAGCTTGGCGGCTTCACCATGGGCGCCCGCTTGGCTGTTAAGCCAAAGGCAGCCCCCGCGATCGCCAAACATCACCTCCGCATCAGCCTCGAATACTTCGAAAAGATGGATTCGGCAGATGTCTCGTCCTTGAACGAACTGCTAGATCGCATCGCTGCCCTAGGAGTTGCAATGGACTATGATCGGATCGGGCTTAAACCCGATCAGAGGGAAATCAAATCCAAGCCGATCACCCATCTGGTAGCGGTCGTGGAGGAGCAAGCCGAGAATACTTCTCTCCCTTAGTTAAGAACAAGCTATGTTCGGATTTCCGAGCCCCGCGTGCCGGATACCCGTCCACGGGAAGAGACCGTATGTCCTCCGAACATAGGATCATGCGTCGAGCCCGAAAGTCTCCAGGACCCTCCGGATCCTGGACTAGCGACCTCGGAGATTCTTCAAACTCTAGATGCAATGGCGGGCCAGGGTTCATATTTTAGCCCGCCCACCCACCACAAGCAATATTCCCCAAGCAATTCAGGTCCTCCAGACGTATGTGACCTAATGTATATACGACAGCAACCTCAGGAATCGGTCCATCACTTCTGGGCCAGGTTCCTCCTTGTTAAAAACAAGATTAAAGATTGTTGCGATGACAATGCGATTTCAGTTTTTGCCGCAACTGTACGAACGAGGGAATCCTCAATTCACTCAACCGCATACTGCACTTTGCAGATTTGGCACACATAGTACAGAAGTACTACGCAATGGAAAGCACATGGAAAGACCAGACAGCCCGATGGGATCCTCCTGCCTTCAAGCAGCCCGCCAGACGGGCAAAAAGGATGCACCCTTACGGGCCACCCAATCATCATCTCATTGACAAGAGAATCAAATCCTTCATAGGAAATAGAACAATCCTTGACGAATTGCTCGACAAGCCCTGTCAAATACACACTACGCTGAATACTGAACCAACACATAGACTTCGGGCATGTTGGGTGCTCCGGCAAGTGGCTATGAGCGGCAAGGCCATCCTCACCAACATCACCCTGGAGACGCACTCTTCAGAGGATGACGATCTCAATGTCTTTACGGTCTTTGAAACCTTTTCTTCAAATAATCAGCGCAAAAGGGCGCTCCACAACCTCGCCGAAGTCAATCAAGTATCCGCAATAAATCCTTGGAACAATATGGCAATAACTTTTACTATCGATGAAGAACCAAGGGCCAGATCAGTCCGAGCACCTCCCGCCTTGTTCTTAGACCCAATTGTGGATAGCTTCAGGCTCACTAAGATGCTCATGGACGGCGGCAGCGGACTGAACCTCATCTATGAGGACACGCTCAATAAAATGCAAATGGACAAAAGTCGCATCGAGCGAAGCAACACCACCTTTCGAGGCATTATCCCCAGTCGAGAAGCACGATGCTCGGGGAAAATTAAACTTGATGTAGTATTCGGCACATCGGAGAACTACAGGTCCGAAGAGTTACTCTTCCATGTGGCACCTTTCAATAGCGGATATCACGCCCTGTTAGGGCGAGACGCCTTCACACGCTTTCAAGCAATACCCCATTATGGGTACATGAAGCTCAAAATGCCAGGGCCTAACGGAGTTATCACCATCACCAGTGATCCGGATATAGCACTCTGCGCCGAAAACAAAACTTCCCCCTTGGCCCTCGAGGGACTATCCGAGGCCCTCACGGCCGAGGAGTTAACCACTCCGCGGACCACAATGGACAAGGACGATGTAATCCTCGGTAAGAGGCCCAAGTCCACTTCTTTCAAACCAGCAGACGAAATAGTTAAATTTCAAGTGCACCTGACAGATCCTAACAAGACAGCCTCCATCGAGCACAGCTGGAGCCGACGGTCGATGTCGCCTTGCGAGCGTTCCTACGTAAAAATTGGGACATCTTTGCTTGGCATCCTTTGGATATGCCAGGAGTCCCACACAGACTGGCCGAACACAACCTCAACATAATAAAGGGGTTCAAACCAGTCAAGCAAATGCTGCGACGATTTTCCGAACCCAAACGACAAGCTATGGGGGAGGAGCTAGCCAAGCTACTTGAAGCCGGGTTCATTAGAGAAATCAAACACCCAGACTGGCTGGCAAACCTGGTCATGGTGCCAAAGAAGGATAAATCCTGGCGCCTTTGTGTCGATTTCAAGTACCTCAATAAGGCTTGCCCTAAGGACCCCTTCCTACTGCCCCGCATTGACCAAATCATTGATGTAACTGTAGGACACGACTCACTGTGTTTCCTCGACGCATACTCCGGATACCATCAAATTAAGATGAGGAAGTCCGACCAGGCTGCAACAGCATTCATTACCCCCTATGGGCCTTTCTTCTTCTTCAACACTATGCCTTTTGGGCTAAAAAATGCTGGTGCCACTTACCAACGCATGATTCAAACATGTCCGGAAAAGAAAATTGGCAAGATAGTGGAGGCATGCGTAGACGATGTCGTCATTAAGACTAAACATGTCAAATCATTGGTGGACGATCTACACCTCACATTTGACAACCTCCGAACATACGACATACGGCTCAATCTAAAAAAAATGTGTCTTTGGCGTCCCAGTCGGCAAATTACTCAGGTTCATCGTTTCCAATAGAGGAATTGGAGCGTACCCAACAAAAATCCGAGCCTTGTAACAATTGGCAACACCAACAGACTTAAAGCAAGTCCAAAAACTAGCAGGGTGCGTGGAAGACTTGAGCCGCTTTATCTCCAGACTATGAGAAAAGGCACTACCGCTTTATCGACTGCTCCGATACACCGAACTTCGAGTGGACGGATGCGGCCACAGCCGGATTGGAAGAAATAAAAACTTTGTTAGCAAGGAATGCAATCCTTGCCGCACCAAGTGTTGGTGGACCTATGTTGCTCTACATATCCGCGACTCACCAGGTAATGAGTGCGGTACTCGTCGTCGAACGATAGGAGGAGGGACATAAATTCCCTCTCTAGAAACCACTGTACTATGTATTGGCGGTTCGAACACCATGCAAATCTCGATACTCGCACTACCAAAAGATAGCGTATGTGGTCTTCATGGCATCCCGGAAGCTATGGCATTACTTTCAAGAGTGTTCGATCACAGTCGCTTCCGAAGTACCACTCAATGACATCATAAACAATCGGGACGCCACCGACCGCATTGCCAAATGGGCCATCGAGCTCTTACCATTTGAAATAACATACAAGCCATGCCGAGCTATTAAATCTCAGGTGTTGGCCGACTTTGTAGCCGAATGGACAGAAACCGAGCTCCCTAGAGAGTACAACACATACTCCAACTGGGTAATGTACTTCGACAACTCTAAAGTGTTAGCCGGATTTGGGGCCGGTGTCATCCTAACATCCCCTACACGGGGCATAGTCCTTTACGTGTTACAAATCATGTATACAGACTCCAAGAATGCGGCCGAATATGAGGCACTATTGCATGGCCTTCGAATGGATGTTTCCATGGGTATACAACGCCTCGAGGTGCGTGGGGACTCGAACCTCGCAATATCCCAAATAAATTGTGATTTTGATGCAAAAGATCCAAACATGGAGGCATACCGCAATGCCGTACTCAAAATATCAGCTCTTTTCGAGGGGCTCGAGTTTCATCACATTGCTCGAGACAATAATCAGGCAGCAGACATCCTTGCTCGAATGGGTGCTAAACGCGACCCCGTCCCACCTAACGCCTTTTTGGAAAGGTTTTTCAAGACATCCATGGTATGGCAGGATGAGAGCGGCAATACCAGTCCAGAGCTGATCATACCCTCCGACGCCGAACACAATTCTGATATCATTGGGGGCTCGGACACCGAAATGACACCTTCCGCTCAAATAATCATGGCTGTCATTGTTCCATGGACCGAACCCTTCCTAGCCTACCTTAATAGGCGGGAGCTCCCTGATGACCAGAATGAGGCCCGTCGCATAGTCCGACGCTCGAAAGCCTACAAAATTCACGAAGGAGAACTCTACAAGAAAAGTAGTACTGGAGTTCTTCAAAGATGTATCTCCGAAGAGGATGGACGGCAACTCTTGACCAAAATACATGCTGGTCTTGGCGGCCACCACGCCGTAGCTCGGGCCCTTGTTAGTAAGGCCTTCCATATAGGTTTCTTTTGTCCCACGGTCCGAGCAGATGCACATGCCCTTGTACAGAGCTGTGTCGGGTGCCAGCTGTTCGCCAATCTAAGTCATATGCTACCCACTGCGCTAAAACCAATCCCCATTACTTGGCCTTTCGCGGTCAGGGGGCTAGATATGGTCGGACCCCTTAAAGGGGGTAGCCACAAGAAGAAATATTTGCTGGTTATGGTGGATAGAGGCAAAACCAGTAAAAACAGCGGAAGCTGGGACGGTGATCGACTTTATATCCGGCGTCGTACACCGTTATGGTGTCCAACATAGCATCATCACTGACAACAACTCTAACTTTAGAGCCGATGAGGTGAAAAACTGGTGTGCTAATCTAGGCATTAAGCTTGATTACGCCTCTGTATATCATCCTCAAACAAACGGTCAGGTCGAACGGGCTAATGGCCTGGTAATGAGCGGCATTGAACCCAGACTAGTGCGATTCCTATGGGAGTCAGATAAACAATGGGTCGAGGTACTTGATTCCGTACTCTAGGGACTGCGGACATTGCTCAATCACATGACCGGATACACACCCTTCTACATGGTGTACGGCACAGAGGCGGTCTTGCCCTGTGACATTATTCATGACTCACCTCGAGTGCGCATGTATGAAGAGAGAGAAGCTGAGCTTGATCGGCAGGACGACCTGGATGGCCTAGAGGAGGAGCGCGATGTTGCAAAATCCCGTTCTGCATTCTATCAACAACAGGCTCGGAGATACCAAAGCAGAGAAGTGCAGGCCAAGAATTATAATGTCGGCGAACTCGTCTTACGCCTCCCGGAGAAGAAGAAGGACAAACATAGACTAAAATGGGAGGGTCCCTTCATTATCGATGAAGTTCTCACAGGAGGAGCCTACCGCCTTCGTAATGCATCGGATAATCGCCTCGAGCCAAATCCATGGAATGTTGCTCGGCTCCAAAGATTCTACGCATAAGTTCGGCCATACCTCTTTTTCGTTCCGTTTTCTCTTTTTCATTTATTTTTTGTTTTCTCATTTTGGTATGATTTCCATGATCTGTTCGGATAAGCCGAACTCTTGAGGGATACACATCCTTAAATGTATATATCCCACCATGACTGGGGGCTTCTTCAACTGAAGCTTATTCTTATTTCGAGCTGGAGCTCACCATATAAGCGTCGGTCGCTGATATACACTACAAAAAAAAGACACTTTCGTGATGATACGTGTTTGTCACAGTAGGTCACGTTTTTTGTCATGCATGTACATCCATGACGATTTTATGACAGAATCAAGATAGTCATACCTGTGCTGTCCTAGAAGTGTTCCATGACATTACCAAAAATATCATCACGGAAGTGTCCACTTCCATGACGATAAATCGCGCGCCATAGAAGTGCTTTCGTCAAGGGTGACCGACACGTGGCATACACTGTAAAGGCTCGCCGTACGCTATCAGGTCCGATTTTGGATCTGATAACCCGTTAATAGCCCCGACCAATGGGGATTTTCCATGTGTAAAATCATCATTGGCTGGAGGAAACATGTGCCGGCTCACCATTGGGACAGATGTCATCCACTCATTGGTCCGAAGGCGCCTATGATACATCGACAAGTGGCATGGCCCAACAGAGGCCATTCCTGTGAAAAGGACGACCTATTTGACTTGGTCAAAAGGTGGCGGGCCGGCCCACGGAAAGCCAGCTAACGGCCTGTTTGCATATAGCCCATTTACAGCCCGCTAACCCAGGGCCCATTACGACCTATCTGAATTAGGCCCGTTTTAACTTCCAGCCCATGTATAGCCCATGAAGTCTTTCAGCCCATATGAGGCCCTTTGTAACTCTTGGCCCATTTATTCTTGGGCTGATTTCCAGCATTCGTTTACTTACGGTCTGTTACTGTCATTTTCTGCTTGTGGGCCAAATTCAGCCCGTGGTTACAGTCGGCCCGTTTGTGGCCCGTTAATAAGTTGGGCCATTTTCATAGCATCATCAAATACAGCCTATTAACGACCCTAGCCCGTTCATGGGCCGTTAATAAAGAAGACAATAAGGAAATAAGTAAGCTAGCAACGTACGCTAGGCTATCACGGCTATTACACATATTACATCCACTAGGCATCAAAGTTCGCCACCAGTGCAAATATAGGGAACCAACAAGGAAATAAATAAGCAAGCAGCTTACGCTAGGCTATCACAGCTATTACACATATTACATCCACTGGGCATCAAAGTTCGCCACCAGTGCAAATATAGGGAACAAAGCAGCATATCATATACACTGGTTGTCAAAGTTGGCGACTAGTGCAAATAAAGGCCGCAACAAAACAAGTCCAGAACTGAAACCACTTCAGAAGAGCTCAGGAAACAATATCCTGGGTACCCATAATGCTGGTAAGATGCTTAGCAAGATTATAAACTTTCTAATCCTCCAGCACTTGTTGTTGCACCAGAAAGTCTGCATCTGAATTCTGCAGGGACTTCCTCAGTTCTTCGGCTTCCTGTCGCATAACATCTGATTGATGTCTTTCAAATTGAAGTTGAGACTCAAGAAGCCAAACTGATTCAGGCAATGAGTTCGAAGAGCTGGTGCCAGCAGTAGTAGCCATTAACTTGAACACTACATCAAGACAGGTCTTTGGGGTTGTCTCAGTGTCTTCAATATAGTTTTTATCAGCTTTCTTGGTGACCAACAGGGATGTCTCACTATCTTGAACCTTATCTGCATTACTTCCTTTACCATTGCATAACGGGGTACTCTTCGGCAATATTTTATCCGTGTTCTAAAAGAGAAACAAACAATCACATCACAGGTTTACAATATAGTATATGAAACTCATTTTGGTAAACCAGTTCAGTAGTAAGGTGGATAGGATAACAACATGAAACAAACATATATCTATGTAGTATGGTCACTGTATGGTCTATATCATTCTAGTTTATGTTGCCAAATCAAGATATACAGTTCGAATCATATCTATTTAAGACAAAGCAGCATAGACAAAATATAAGTGTGGCATACTACACAGCAATAACAATACATGTAATGTGCATGGCATGAGAACATAATTGTTTATTCAACTGAAACTAAAATGGAAATAGAGCAAGTTACAACAGCAAACACGTTAAAGAAACAGGTTTAGAACATATCTGTTGCGCCATTGAAGTTTCAATTGCATCCTTCAAATTTGAAATTAGTTTGTATGAGTAAGTACAGTGATGCAAGAGCAAAGTAGTATGAACCATAGCTACGGAACCTGACCTGAGAACAATTCTTCTTCTGCTTTAAGCATTGACTTGGGGTTCGGAGTGGTGGTCCTCGTGCTTTGGGCACTGCAGTTGCCTTACTAACTGCTCGTGTTTGGGTGCTCTGTGGTGGAGACGGTGCTGTGTCAACTGGAACTGGGTTACTATCTGCTGGGGTTGGGGTTAGAAGGGGTGTAGCTGGTTCTCTGTCCAACTGGGTAGGGGTACAATCTGCGTGAGTCTGGGTTATGTGTGGTGGGGCTGGTTCTTGGGCAAGTACAACCATGGTTCTATCTGCATCGACAGGTAGCATGATCGTTTCTGAAGACCGTGTTTTTACTCCCACAGATACTGCCATCACCCCCTCCAATTGAAATGGCTGATAAACAAGAAAAGTAACTGAATGTACACACATTGTAAGACAGACAGGAGCAATGGATAGTAGGGAAGAAAACAGGGCATGGAATAATTCACATTTATGTTGTCTAACCAAAAAGAATAGCAGGACATAATTTCACATATATGACGGCAAATTAAACATGATAGCATGACACAATTTCACATGTATGATGGCTAACTAAACAGGATAGAATGAGATACTTCAAAATATGATGACTATGTAAACAGGATGACATGATATAACTATACGATGTGTCTATTAAAGTGGTTGGCATGCCATAAATCACAAACATGCCGTCGATGGAAACATGATGCCATGATATAATTCACGAATAGAATGACATAATTCAAAATATGATGACTATGTAAACAGGATGAGATGATATAAGTATATTATGTCTTTAGAAAATGGGTTATCATGCCATAATTCAGATACATGCTGTCTATGTAAACATCATGGCATGATATAATTCAAATATATGATTTATATACTAAGCAAGTGAGCAAAGGGCAATCACATATATGTTGTGTCAACTAAGGAGATGACATTCAATATTGTGTATATGATGTAAAAACTAATCATTGGAATACAACATATGCATGATATGAGTAATATAACCCTGCCAAGTTTGAGCATACACCTCAGGGGGATAATAGGACTGGTCATCTGCCTCTGAATCGTCCTCTGAAGAGCTATCTGTAACCAGCAAGATATCTGCTTCAGTAGGTAGCATTGTCTGCTTTGAAGACCTTGTTTTCACTCCAGATTTCTCCATCACCAATTCAAATGGCTGATGCATAGGAAGAGCAGTTGAATATACAAACATTGTCGACAAATGCAACGAGAAATACAAAAAAAGGATGACATGATATAATTCACATATATGACGCTTGGCTAAACAGCATGGCATTGCATAATTCACATATATAATTCCTTGCAACAATATAGCATTGCATAATTCACATATATAATGTCTTGCAACAAGATGGCATTGCATAATTTACATATATGGTAATTAGACACTAAACAGGTGGCATTCACACAAAACATGTCTAAACTAAGGAAATGACCTAGCAATGCAGGATACCATACGCACGATATGAGCAACATAACCCTGCCAAGTTAGAGCATGCACGTCGGGGAATAGGACTGGTCATCTGCTCTCGAATCCTCCTCCGAGGTGCTATCCAGAATCAAAGAAGACATGCGCTTCATCGAGATAGCATTGTCTCGCTCAAGACATGGCGATGGGTAGGGCCAGCAACAGCAGAGCGGCAGTGGGCAGCGGGAGGGGTCAGCGGTGAGCAGGCGGATGTGGTGTTGGCAGGAGGTGGTGGCGCGGCCGGGCCGGAGCGGGGCCGCACGGCGATGCGGCGGCGGAACAGCGCAGCCGCACGGCAAGCGGCGCCTGCAGCAGGGCAGCAATAGCAGGGCTGCACAGCAGAGCGGGACGCAGAGGGAGTCGAGCGCTGGGCGTGCACGAGACGACGCAAGGGGCCGACCGCGTTCGTGCGTGCGCGGTGGACGGCCAATGGGCGCGCGGCGCGGGCGCGAACGGTGCAAGGTTGACGCAGTGGTGGAGGCGCAGGGGGAAAAGGGGAGGCGTGGCGCCTCACCGGCAGTTGTAGGGAAATGGCAGTGGGCGCAGGGAGGAAGATGGGAATGACGGCGAGCGACGACGGGGACGAGGCAACGAGGTTGGGGGCGGTTCGGCGACGGAAAGGACGACGGCGATGGCGTCCTGCGAGGTGGTCCTCCGGGCGGCGGCGGTGGGGTTCGAGCCCAATCTCGATTGGATTGGGGGAAAGGGAGAGTGAGGGACGATTGGGGGGGAGTGGGGAGGAGTGCATCGGCTAGGGTTAGGTCTCGGGGAGTGGGGGGTTAAGCAGTGGGGTGAGGGGGCTGGCTTGGTGGCATAGCTGGGCCAAGGCCCAGCAAAAAGGGGGGTTCTCCTTTCTTTCTCTTTTGTTTTAGTTTTAGTTTTGTTTTTCCTTTTTCCCTTTTTTGTTTTTGTTTTATATTTTAAATACCTTATTTTTTATAAAATACATTAGTTGTACCAAAATTTGTATTAACAAATATGCCACCACCACAATTAACTTGGCACCTAAAATAAAATAGTATGTAATTGTTTAATATTTTCAAAGGTTTTAAATAATTGGTTTTGTTACTGTTTTGTTCATTTTGGAGTTTTAAACATTTTATAAAAGTGGGGTTTCTCCACCAACATTTAGCATGGACTATTTGCCACAAACCGAACATTTTAGTTTTTATGTTTGAAAACTTTTACCGTTTAACTTTAATTCAAATTTAATTTGAATTTGTTTTAAACTAACGCGAGTTTATCGACAGTAATCGAGGTGACATGGCATCATTAGCAGAGGTTCACTGTAGCTTAATTATCCGGGCGTCACAATTCTCCTCCACTACAAGAAATCTCGTCCCAAGATTTAAGAGGGGAAGTGAGGGGGAAGGGATTTGGTTACGAAACTCTAATGATTCTTCTCGGTCATAGTTTCTCTTCTCGAGGAGGTCGATCCATTACATTGATTTCTTAATTTCTCTGCTTTAGGTCATCATGATGAAGTTGTCGTCCTTACTTCAGGATCTTCACCGTACTTACGAAAGGGTAAGAAGGGAAAACTCTATAAGGACGGACTCTAACAAGATCGAGCATCAGACGGTTAATCTCAGGGGAATAAGCATAAGTATCTCTCAAATTGAAACTTAAGAAGATATCAAGAGCAAAGTAAGAAGGTACCATGAGAAGTTTAAAACGGATAGGCAATCGTTCGATGTCTAATCAGAAGGTGAAAGGGTTTCAGGGCAACAAGAATAAGTATTGCATCTGAGACCAGAATAGATTACTAGGAAGGTGACCCGTCAAGTACATACGTAGCCAGGCTCGAGAAATAACTTTGGGGACAGGGATATACAGAAGAGTCAGGTTTTGATCCTGTGGAACTGTGGGTTATTGATACGTCTCCAACGTATCTATAATTTTTGATTGTTCCATGCTATTATATTATCTGTTTTGGATGTTCAATGGGCTTTATTATACACTTTTATATTATTTTTGGGACTAACCTATTAACCGGAGGCCCAGCCCAAATTGTTGTTTTTTGCCTATTTCAGTGTTTCGAAGGAAAGGAATATCAAACAGAGTCCAAACGGAATGAAACCTTCGGGAACGTGATTTTCGTAACAAACGTGATCCAGAGGACTTGGAGTGGACGTCAAGCAATCAACGAGGAGGTGACGAGGCAGGGAGGCACGCCTGCCCCCCTGGGCGCGCCCACACCCTCGTGGGCCCCTCGTAGCTCTCCTGGCCGACCTCTTTCACCTATATATTGTCATATACCCTGGAAACATCAGAAGAGGAGCCGAAACCCTATTTCCACCGCCGCAACTCTCTGTACCCGTGAGATCCCATCTTGGGGCCTTTTCCAGCGCTCCGCCGGAGAGGGCATTGATCACGGAAGGCTTCTACATCAACACCATAGCCTCTCCAATGATGTGTGAGTAGTTTACCTCAGACCTTCGGTTCCATAGTTATTAGCTAGATGGCTTCTTCTCTCTTTTTGGATCTCAATACAAAGTTCTGATCGAATATCTTGGAGATCTATTCGATGTAATCTTCTTTTGCGGTGTGTTTTTCGAGATCCGATGAATTGTGTGTTTATGATCAAGAATATCTATGAACAATATTTGAATCTCCTCTAAATTCTTTTATGTATGATTGGTTATCTTTGCAAGTCCCTTCGAATTATCAGTTTGGTTTGGCCTACTAGATTGTTCTTTCTTGCAATGGGAGAAGTGCTTAGCTTTGGGTTCAATCTTGCGGTGCTCGATCCCGGTGTGATGGGGAAGCAAGCGTATTGTATTGTTGCCATCGAGGAAAGAAAGATGGGGTTTATATCATATTGCTTGAGTTTATACCTCTACATCATGTCATCTTGCTTAATGCGTTACTCTGTTCTTATGAACTTAATACTCTGGATGCATGCTGGATAGCGGTCAATGTGTGGAGTAATAGTAGTAGATGCAGGCAGGAGTCGGTCTACTTGTCACGGACGTGATGCCTATATACATGATCATACCTAGATATTCTCATAACTATGCTCAATTCTATCAATTGCTCGACAGTAATTCATTCAACCCCCGTAATACTTATGCTCTTGAGATAAGCCACTAGTGAAACCTATGGCCCCTGAGTCTATTCTCTATCATATTAATCTACCGTTATTTCTATTACCGTTTATTTTGCTTTCTTTACTTTTTAGTGTTTATCATAAAAATACCAAAACTATTATCTTATCATCTCTATCAGATCTCACTTTTGCAAGTGGTCGTGAAGGGATTGACAACCCCTTTATCGCGTTGGATGCAAGGTCCTTATTTGTTTGTGTAGGTACGTGGGACTTGAGCGTGGTCTCCTACTGGATTGATACCTTGGTTCTCAAAACTGAGGGAAATACTTCCACTACTTTACTACATCACACTTTCCTCTTCAAGGGAAAACCAACGCAGTGCTCAAGAGGTAGCAAGGAGGATTTCTGGCGCCGTTGCAGGGGAGTCTATGCACAAGTCAAGACATACCAAGTACCCATCACAAACTGTTATCCCTCACATTACATTATTTGCCATTTGCCTCTCGTTTTCCTCTCCCCCACTTCACCTTTGCCGTTTTATTCGCCCTTTTCTGTTCGCCTTCCTCCCGTATGTATCTTTGTTTGTGTTTCCATGTGCCTTCTATTTTCTTGCATCTTTGCTTGCTAAAAATCTATTGATATGGACCCACTTAAAGTGTCCTGTGAAAAGGACGGCCTATTTGACTTGGTCAAAAGGTGGCTGAGGGAGTCCTGGACTAGGGGGTGTCTGGATAGCCGAACTATCATCATCGGCTGGACTCCAAGACTATGAAGATACAAGATTGAAGACTTTGCCCCGTGTCCGGATGGGACTTTGCTTGGCGTGGAAGGAAAGCTTGGCGATATGGATATGTAGATCTCCTACCATTGTAACCGACTCTGTGTAACCCTAGCCCTGTCCGGTGTCTATATAAACCGGAGGGTTTTAGTCCATAGGACAACAAACATTACAACAATCATACCATAGGCTAGCTTCTAGGGTTTAGCCTCCTTGATCTCGTGGTAGATCCACTCTTGTACTACCCATATCATCAATATCAATCAAGCAGGAGTAGGGTTTTACCTCCATCAAGAGGGCCCGAACACAGGTAAAAACATCGTGTCCCTTGGCTCCTGTTACCATCCGCCTAGACGCACAGTTCGGGACCCCCTACCCGAGATCCGCCGGTTTTAACACCGACATTGGTGCTTTCATTGAGAGTTCCTCTGTGTCGTCACCAATAGGCTTGATGGCTCCTTCAACCATCATCTGCAACAACGCGGTCCAGGGTGAGATTTTTCTCCCCGGACAGATCTTTGTATTCGGCGGCTTTGCACTGCGGGCCAATTCGCTTGGCCATCTGGAGCAGATTGAAAGCTATGCCCCTGGCCGTCAGGTCAGGTTTGGAAGTTTGAACTTCACGGCGAACGTCCACGGAGACTTGATCTTTGATGGATTCGAACCACAGCCGAGCGCGCCGCACTGTCACGACGGGCAAGATGTAGCTCTGCAGCCGGACAGTGCCCTGGAGGCCGCACACGAGTCCGCTCCGACCCTTGATTCGGAGCCGACCCCGCAGACCGAGGATGAGTGGCTGGACACCGCCTCGGGGGCTGCTACATCTGCGGTGATGGAGCCAAATACTGACCTTCTCCCTTGTGAGGCTCGTGACTCTGAGGTGCCGGACTCCTTGCCGGACTCCGAACTGCCCGCGCCTCCTCCGGTCGAATCCGATTGGGCGCCTATCATGCAGTTCACCGCCGCGGACATCTTTCAACATTCACCTTTTGGCGACACCCTAAATTCGCTAAAGTACCTCTCGCTATCAGGAGAACCCTGGCCGGACTGCGGTCAGGACGGTTGGGATGCGGACGACGAAGAAATTCAAAGCCCACCCACCACCCACTTTGTAGCCACTGTCGACGATCTAACCGACATGCTAGACTACGACTTCGAAGACATCGACGGCATGCACGACCATGCCGGAGACGGCCAAGAACCAGCGCCTACGGGGCACTGGAAGGCCACCTCGTCATACGACGTATACATCGTGGACACACCTAAAGGAAGCGATAACGAGGAACAACGGGTCGCGGCGAAGGATAATTCCCCCGGAAAACAACCAAAACGGCGACGCAAGCGCCGCCCGAAGTCCCGCCACGATAACAACAGCACCCATACCGACCCAGCCATAGAGCAGGGTGAACCGGTGGACGAACATGCCACCAAGCAACCATCCGAACATGATGAATTTGACGAGCAACCCATTTCCGGTGAAAACAACAGTCCAGACGATTTAACTGCAAGAAGTTTGAGGAAACAGAAACAGAAGCTCAAAACAGCGGAAGATGTACTCAGAACGAGATGGAGCAAAGTACTCAAGACCGCAGATAAATACGGCAATAGCCACCAAGCAAAGAGCTACCCAAAGCGCAAACTGTTGCCCGAATTTGACGAAGAGGCCGTAGAGCCCCCACAGTCAAAAAACAAAGAGGCCGCCTGGCCGGATAGACGACCAGATGACAGGCTAAGAACGGCAAACGGCGCCGCACACAAGCCGACACACGATCCACATAAGGATCCTCGCAGAGAGGATGGAACGGTCAGGTCCATCTATGGGCCAAAAAAGGCTCCAGGAAGCAGCACAATACGCCGAACGTTCAAAGATAACGGCACACCTAAGTACAGGGGCGCCGCACACCCACTATGTTTCACCGATGAGGTGCTGGATCATGAATTTCCAGCGGGATTCAAGCCCGTAAACATAGAGGCATACGACGGAACAACCGACCCCGGAGTCTGGATCGAGGATTACATCCTGCATATACATATGGCTAGAGGAGATGATCTCCACGCCATAAAGTATCTACCCCTCAAGCTTAAAGGGCCAGCCCGGCATTGGCTCAAAAGCCTCCCAGAGAATACCATTGGAAGTTGGGAGGAGCTCGAGGATGCGTTTCGAGCAAATTTTCAAGGGACTTATGTCCGTCCTCCGGATGTAGACGATTTAAGTCACATAACTCAACAACTCGGAGAGTCAGCATGCAAATTCTGGAAGAGGTTCCTCACTAAAAAGAACCAAATAGTCGACTGTCCGGACGCTGAGGCCTTGGCAGCCTTTAAGCATAACGTCCGAGACGAATGGCTCGCCAGACACCTCGGCCAAGAAAAACCAAGAACAATGGCCGCGCTAACAAGCCTCATGACGTGCTTTTGCGTGGGGGAAGATAGCTGGCTCGCAAGATGTAGCACCAGCGACCCGAGTACATCCGAAGTCAGGGATGGAAATGGGAAATCACGACGCAGTAAAGATCAGCGCCGTAATAAGGAAAAAGGCCCAAAGAGCACGACAGTTAATGCCGGATTCAAAAGCTCTCGGCCGAACAACAAAGCACTGCCTCTTAAAGATAGCAGTGATGAGCTATCCAACCTAAACAAAATCTTGGATAGGATATGCCAAATTCACAGTACCCCCGGGAAACCTGCAAACCATACCCACAGAGATTGTTGGGTCTTCAAGCAGTCCGACCGACTTAACGCCGAACACAAGGGGCTCGACACACCAAGCGAGGACGATGACGAACCCCACAAGCAGAGCGCAGGAAAACAAAAGAAGTTCCCACAAGAAGTTAAAACAGTAAATTCACTTCAAGTGATCGCAAGGAAAAACACGGCGGTACCTACCAAAGCACACGCCGCACGGTCCACCCCAGCGGAATCAAAAGATTGGATGTCAAAACCAATTACTTTCGACCATCTGGATTACTCCAGAAGTACTCGAAACGCTGGATGGACTGCTTTGATATTGGATCCTGTAATCGGTGGACTGAAATTTACACAAGTCCTAATGGACGGCGGCAGTGATTTAAACCTGCTATATCCGGACACAATCCGCAGAATGGGGATAGACCCTATCAAAATTCGCCATAGCCGCACTTCCTTCAAAGGAGCGATGCCAGGCCCTTACGCCAAGCACGGGCTCCTTACTACTAGAGGTTCTGTTCGGGTCATCCGACAACTTCCGTCTCGAAAAGCTAATCTTCCATATCGCCCCATTTAGAAGTTGCCATCAAGCACTATTGGGACGTGAAGCTTTCACCCTCTTTAACGCAATACCGCATTACGCATCTCTTACGCTTAAAATGCCCGGTCCACGCGGCATCATCTCATTAAGAGGTAACTCCGAGTGTTTCTCGACCATGGAAGAATGCGAGGCTGCCTTGACAGTCGCATGCTAATCCGGCCTCGCTAGTAACAGCCCCTAAAAATAGGTCATTTAAAGACCCTGGACACGGTTAGGCGAGCCTGGCATGAATAAACTAGGGGCTTCCTAGCCGAATACCCCTTTACAAGGGGCTGCGCGTATGAACACTAAGAGCCAATAAAATCTCAAATTCATTCATTTCTTCATACTTTGTTATACATACATTTTTTGCACGATACCTTCTCAAACTAAGTTCTTCTCCTTTACAGACGAACAGCATGCTACACCCGTCTAGGATACAGCACAATGGAGACACAGGCGCATACGTGCAGCAGGGACCCGTTGCAAGGATTCTCTTCAGATTAAGACCCTGCGTAAACCTTTCTTACTGTCTCTTGTTGATACACATCCCCCGGTTTCTTACCATAACTGAGGAGGAGGCTGGCGTTTTGGCATCGGCCGCGTCAGAAGTTCTCGCCCGTACCTGGACACTAGGGGCTTAGGGCATTGTTATGCCCGTTATTATAAAGACCGAACACCTCAGGTAGTGTTCGGCATCTCGAGTTAGGCCTTATATGCATCAGCTCCGAATCATGTCTTTGGTCAAATGTTGGGTTTGCCCGGCTCCTGTGTTTTGCTGCCTTACTTTCCGTATCATCGGCTAACGCGGCACCAGGAGAACTACTGCGATTGTGCCCCGGTTCGGCCGGGCGAAAGCACCTCGAGAGAAAGCCAAAAACTGACTGTCATGATATAGCGAGAGACTGGTCAACCACTCGATCGACTACCGGAATGTATAGAATTCCTCCGCTTTGACGAAGGGCCGTTTCCCGGTCAGGCACATACGCGCCCCGAATTCGGAGGCGCGGTGCCCCTGGGGGCTATATCGTAGCCCCACCCTCGAACTCCTATGGCTAAGTGAAAGTGATAAAGCATTATAGTTGGGTTGCCTCGTTTGCTACGCTACCACCTCCTTCACAGGACCAAGACATTGGATTAAGTGTGAAAATGCGCCTTTTTTTTCGCAAACACCCCCGCACCATGTGCGTGGGGGCTGAAGCCGAAGACTGCCATCTTTCAGGTTATATATACATATACATTAATGACCGCACAGGAGATATTTCAATACTTGAACGCGCAAGTATAAAAAGCGGTTACATTATAAATATGGTTTCTGTCACAGCCCCAGATCAGCCCTTGTTTGTTTTTGCTTTAGCATCCATGCATCATGTTTAAATTTAAGAAATTTGAAATGGGGATTGCCTAAACCCTAGCATTAAAGGAATTCAAATAGGCTCAACCAAAAAAAATATTTTTCAGTGAACCCAAATGGCCTTCAAAAATGTTCACCATTTTTGGAAAAATGTCGAAACAAAGAACTGAGATGTTGCACATTTTTCCATGACATTTGGATCTTTGAATTAAATCATAAGTATTTGAATTTGGACATTTAAATTCTATAAAATATTTTAAATGTCCAAATATTCCTAAACTGAAATGTTCCATGTTGGATATATTCTATACAGTGGACATGTGCAGTTTAGTGAATTTTGAAAGGGTCTAGGTATTTTTAGAAAAGCCCTAAAGATTACAGAAAAATAGAAAAAGTGAAACAAATAAAAGAGAGAGAGAGAGAATGACTACCTGGCCACTTACCTGTAGCCGGCCCAGCTGGCCAGCCCAGCCCATCTGGGCCCCCTCCTCTGCCTTCCTCCCGACAGAGGGCAGGCAGCGTGCCGACGTCTTGCGCACCGCCCGCGCCAGCGCCACCTCCTCCTCCCCGCCTCTGTGTCCTCCCCCTCGTCGCGCTGGATGACCCGGGCGTCGCCACGCGCCGCCCCGACCGCTCTCCTCTCTCTCCCGTGCCTCTCCCCTCCTCCCCCTCGCTCCCTCTCTCACGGCCGAAATCGTCGTCGCCGCCGTCCACAGCCACCGTGGCCTCGCCATCGCCACCTCCCTGACACGCTCCCCAGCTCCGCCGCGACCCCCTCTACCTCCTCGTCGAGCCACGCACCCCCGGACGGCCTCCATCGTCGTCACCATCGTCTCTTCACCCCCGGCCGCCGTGGATCCCCATCAGCGCCCCGTCGACCACAGCGCGTCCCCGAGCTCGCCGTCGACGCCATCGAGTCCGCCGTGAGCCGCTGCATCCATTCCCCCTTCTCCCCTGCCTCCCCGCGCTCTATAGGCGCACGCCCGCTCGAGCCCGAGCTCCGGCCGCCGCCGCGAGCTCCGCTCCGGCGAGCCCCGGGCCCCCCAGCTCCTCCTACCGCCTCTACCGGATGCGCGAGCCGGCTACGCCCGGTGCTCTCAGACGCCGCCCCCGTGGCCTGTTAACTAACTGAGACACTAACTCCAGAGGTCACCGGCGACGAGCCCCGTCGCCTGAGCCCTGCCACGTGGGCCCGGCCGTCAGGTGATTACCTTAGTGCTAATCACCGCCTTTTAACCCCCCTGACACTGACAGTGGGCCCCCAGCGCCACTAATCTAATTAGATTAGAAATAAACCCCCTGTTAACTAACTGAGACACTGACGTGTGGCCCCCACACGTCAGGTTTGACCGGTCAACCACGGTTGACTCGCTGACGCCATGCCTCATAATGTCGACGCAATTATTTGATTTTCTCGATTTAATTTAATTCAGGAAATTTCAGAAAATACCCCAAACTTCAAATATTCATAACTTTTAATCACAACTCCAAATTAAATAATTTATATATGAAAATGATCAGAAAAATATGAAGAATCTGTTTATGGCATTTTCATGCATGATTAAACAAGTTAACCTCACTGAATAGGATGAATCATGATTAGGGCAATTTATGAAATAACATTTGGAGTTGGAGTTTAACCTTGTTTGAATTCTACTTCAATTAACTGGCTAGATATTGCATTAGGTGAATTCAGTACCTTAACATGACATGTCATTCATGTGAATGTGCATTGCATTGATTGTGTTCTCTCTTGTTTGCCGGTAATTGTTCCCTCTCAGTAGACGACGTTCCGACGATTGTTCGATGACACCGATGAAGAACTATATTATCTTCAGAAGTGCCAGGCAAGCAAAACCCCCTTGTTCATTCCGATATAATCCCACTCTATCGCTCCTGCTCTATTTTACTGCATTAGGACAACAACGACTCATGTGTTACTTGCTCATGTAGCTGAACCCCTTATCCTCTCGCATGACCTGTCATTCCACAAGAATTAGATGAAACCCACTAGCATGAGTAGGAGTTGTTTGAGCCATGTTGTTCCTACTCATTCATGCTTGTTGTCATGCCTGCTATCGCTTAGAGTTGAGTCAGGTCCGATTCATCGGGAATGAATTGGAATGGTTGTGTGAACATGTCCTCACTGTGTGAGCTAAGTGTGTGAACACGATTTGGTAAAGGTAGCGGTGAGAGGCCATGTAGGAGTACATGGTGGGTTGTCTCATTGTAGCCGTCCTCAGGAACTGAGATCTGTGTTTGTGATCGATGAAACAGTTACTACCATGCATTGGGCCCGAAACCAATGGACCCTCTCGGCTTCTTAACCACCCTTGTCCTGAGTCCGGGAGTTGCAAGTAGTTTCTGGTGTTTGTAGTATCTTTGGGGGCATGCACGCTGACCGTAGGGGTTGGTTGTGTTGCGGTAGGCACCGTGTCTGATGTACCGATTCGCCTGCTTGGTGTCTCGGGAACCCTGTACACATCGTTCGGGGCTGTATGGGAAACCTCGGCCGGACTCCCTGCGGATGAAACCCGAATAGGCGACAAACCTGGACTTGGGACTTGTGTGTTTAGGTAGGTCGTGGCCGACACCCACGTTGGGCTTCCGCTTGAAGGTTGCCGAGTACATGTCGTGTAAACGGCGGTAAGTGGTGAGAGCGTGTGTGAAGAAGTACACCCTGCAGGTCAATATGAACAATTCGAATATCCGAGTCCATGGAGAAGGACTTCAGGGTTGCCTATACCAGTTCATAGACAAGTGAAAGTGGATACTCTAAAATGCGCAAGATAAGCGTGAGTGCTATGGATGGCGTTCTCGTAGGGAGACGGGAGCGGGTCCATAGTGGTGTATTGATATGGTGAATATGTGGACTCGTGTGCCACCTCAAAAGAGTTACTTGCGATTGTAGTTCAGATAGCCATCGAAGTCAAAGCTGGCTTGCTGCAGTCAAACTCCACCACCCCCTTTTGATAATGATGCATATGTAGTTAATGCTGATGTAAGTCTTGTTGAGTATGTTTGTACTCACGTTTGCTTATTTTATGTTTTGCAGAGAGACGTCAGTCTCGCTAGTAGTTTCGCTTGGACTTCGACGTTTAGCTTGTTACCTCAGCTACGATCTTGTGCCCTCGGCAGGATCTGGTAGATAGTCAGGCTTCTCAGCCTTCTTCATTTTTAGTTGTCTCAGATTGCACATGTTTAGCTTCCGCTTGTGCTTTGACTTGTATGCTCTGAGTGTTGGGTCATGAGACCCATGTTTGTAATATCTCGCTCCTCGGAGCCTATTGAATAAATATTTGAGTCGTAGAGTTATGTTGTGATGCCATGTTGTATCTACGCATATTGAGCATATTGTGTGTATGTTTGAAATGCTTGGTATGTGTGGAATCCGACAAACTAGTTGTTTATCCTTGGCAGCCTCTCATATGGGGAAATGTAGTCTCGTGCTTCTGAGCGATAGTAGTCCGCTACAGCCCGGTTCACCGGAGTCCTGCTAGCCCAGCACTACTGCTTGGACACTTGACTGGCCGGCATGTGTTTCACTTCGTTCCTATGTCTGTCCCTTCGGGTAAAATGTCACGCGGTGTTATTTGGAGTCCTGCCTAGCCTGCTACAGCCCGGGATACCGGAGTCCTGTTAGCCCAGTGCTACTGCCCGAATTTATACGTTTATGACCGGCATGCTCGATGTGATTCATGTATGCCTGTCCCCATAGGTTAGCGCCGCTTTGGGTTCACGACTAGCCATGTCGGCCCGGGTTCTTTATCATGTGGATGCTAGCGACACTGTCATATACGTGAGCCGAAAGACGCAAACGGTCCCGGGCCATGGTAAGGCGACACCCGTGGGAATACCGTGCGTGAGGCCGCAAAGTGATATGAGGTGTTACCGGCTAGGTCAATGTGATTTGGAATCGGGGTCTTGACAGTTTCACAACTCATACATATCATTTAAACATAACATTTTTCGAGCACTGCGACTCTATTAAATGAGCGCCTTGCAGGACTTCCCCAAAATAGTGCTCGGCGGGTAACCGGTTCTCGACCGGACTCCGGGTTGCAACTTAGGTGGCATTCATCTCCGTCCAGTATGTCTTCACACGGGCGAGAGCCATCCGAGCACCCTCTATGCATGCCGACCGCTTCATCGCCTTAATATGAGGCACCGCCCCAAGGAATTGCTGCAACAAGCCAAAATAACTCTTGGCTCGGGCCTTTCGCCACGCAGATGTGCCGCGACATCCTTCATGGCAAATCCGACAACCTATTTAGCTCAGCCCACTCAGCCAACCGATCGGTTAACGGAAGTGAACGCCCGGACTATGGAATTGAGACCGAAAGAGCTCTTCCATTTCGTGATCCTTTTGGCTCACGGAAGTGCACGATCGTCCGCCCGCGCCGCCGCCAAATTCAGATAAGGATCCTTCGCCGCACCCCAGCTGGCCTAATCGAGCATACTGATCCGTGAACCTCCGACGCAGCGGGAAGGGCTTTCCATCCCCAATGTCTCCGGCGACGGCTCCTCCTTTATAGCCCTCGGTCTGAGCGGGCATCCTTGGCTTCGGCGGTGGCCTTTTTTAGTTCCTCTTGCTCCGCTCGGCGTTCCTTTACAAGAACATCATAGCGGTCGGTAACATCCTTCAGCTTCAAGGCCATTTCAGCCATCTCCCCCCTGCTTCGGCAGTGAGCAGCCTTTTCGGCTTTTAGCTCCTCGGCCGCCTTCGAGGCAGCCACATTACTCCTTTTGGCCTGCTCCTTGGCTTGAGCAAGCTCGGCCCGAAGGCTTTCCACGGCACTGGCACCATCTGCATCAAGCATACATGTTGTAAGAAATGGGCGTCAGCTCCCTTACCAGGTGACCGCGGTGAAACTACTCACCTTGCGACTCGTCAAGTCGCCTATTGACCAGCGCGATGTCCGAATCCGCAACATCCAATTGCCGCTTCAGTTCGGCAACTCTATCAGTCCGGCTGGCCACCGGACACCCCGCCTCCTGAACAGGAATGGCGATATATTATAACTGAGATTTTTTGATCCTCGGCACGCCGTCACTTCTGACAACGCACCGAGTCTCAGGGGCTACTATCTATACAGGGCGCACTTTATGTGCAAAACTACCACAAGGCATGTCATTTTTACATACCTCAAACCCCGCCAGTAAACTTCTGACGGCATCATGCAACCCGCTCTCAGCAGACGAAATTCTTCCAATCACCGTACTCATCAATGCACGGTGGTCTTCTGAGATAGACGCCCTTTCGAGCAGATCCGTCAGCTCCCCCGGCCGTACACCAGTTGGTGCCGAACTCTCCGGCCCTGCCGGACTCGAGGAGATCCTCCTTGACGACACCTCAGGGTCGTCGGCCCCACCTGATGGCGCGGCAGATGGAGGCGTCTCGCTTTCCATCATCTCCGGACGAAGGTCCCCCGAGGATGAGCTCAGCTTAGAAGGGCGGAGATCCGAACTACAAGGTAGAAACCTTGGTTATCCTCAGAAATAAAAATAGGGATGTCCCTCATTACAAAATTACCCTTTTCCTACTTACGGCTCGCTGGAGGGCTGATTCCTTTGGGGAGATAGTGCGGCCGGGGCTTCCCCCGGCGCAGGACCCTCCGGTGAAGATTTCTTCCCCCGCTTTGAGGCCTTGACCTCTGGGTCTTTGGAAGCGGTCCTCTTCTCCCCCTAGAAGGAGGGAATCTTGACTCCCCCCTTGTCGAGGGCCTCCTTAGCAGAGGCGGTAGTTTCCCTGTTCCCCCCTTCGCCCTCTTCCGGAGGCGCAACCTCCAACATCTTAATTAGCACGGGATCCGACATGGTCTCCGGGAGGGGGGCCGGACACCGTATCAGTTTTGCTTGCGCTATCCATTCCTGTCCAAAAGGATAGCTGGTTAAAAGGCAAATCCATGATAAATATATGAACGGGATGTCCGGGCACAGGGTTACTTACTCGAGTATCCGGGCGATTGCAGCTTAGGCCAGCGTCCTCGATCAAGTCCGGACACATCTCTTGTGATCAGAAGAATAGTTTGTACATCTCCACGGGTGTCGCACCCATGAAGTGTTGGAGAGCTCAGGTCCCTCCGGATTGAATTCCCACAGGCGGAGAGGGCGACGTTTGCAGGGCAGAAGACGCCGGACCAGCATAACCTGCGTCACCACGACCAGATTGATCTCTCTCTCTCTCTCTCTTGGAGGTCTCGAATCCGGCCCTGCAGCAGAGGTACGTCCTTGGACGGTCCCCAGTCTAGCCCTTTGTTGACCCATGATGTCAGCCGTTGTGGAGGGCCCGAGCGAAATACGGGCGGCGGTTTCTTCCTGCTGCCCCGGGGAGCGGTGATGTAGAACCACTCCTGTTGCCACAAGCCGAGCTCCTCCTGGAAAGAGCCCTCGGGGCATGGAGCTTCGGCACTCTTGCTTACCACCGCCCCGCTGCACTCTGCTTGACGCCCCTCGATCATCTTCGGTTGCACGTTGATGGTTTTGAGCCACAGACCGAAGTGGGGGGTAGTGCGGAGGAAGGCTTCGCAAACGACGATAAATGATGAGATATGGAGGATGGACTCCAGAGCCAGGTCATGGAATTCCAACCCATAGTAAAACATGAGCCCCCTCACGAAGGGATCCATCGGGAAGCCTAAACCCCGACGAAGGTGAGACACGGACACGACGCTCTCGCCTGGCTCAGGAGTAGGAATGACTTGCCCTTGGGCAGGCAACCTATGTGAAATCTCGTAGGTCAAGTACCTGGCTTCTCTCAGCTTCAACACGTCCTCTTCCGTGACGGAGGAGGGCATCCACCGGCCATGTAGGTCGGAGCCGGACATTGTCAAAGGCCCGAAGCGCTCGAATCTGAAGCCCTAAAGTGTTGGAACTTGGGGCGAGGGGCGGATTCGATTGAGGATTGAAGAAAAAAGAACGAGCCTTGGTCTCATTATAAAGAGGGAGAATACCGAGAGCCGTCCCCGTGACCGTTTGGGACTCGCCTCAGATGGAGGGGGCGTGGCAACGGGCGCGGTTGGGTTACCCACGTCCGTATTGATGGGAATCCCGGAATAAGGGGAACACGATCTCTGCTTTGACAAGACGTGCCAAGGAAACCGCTTCTCTAAACGCGCTGAGGTGGTATGTAAAGGCTTGGTTCTGGTGTGACGTCATGCCGCATAATACGTCAGCAGACTGAACTTGTGTAAATATTATTCTCTGTACGGTGGTATGTGGAATTTATTTTGCAGAGCCAGACACTATCCTGGTGTTCATAATCTTCTATGAATTATTTGGAGGAGGAACCCGCCTTGCAATGCCGAAGACAATATGCGCGCCGGACTCGTCGTCATTGAAGCCTGGTTCAGGGGCTACTGAGGGAGTCCTGGACTAGGGGGTGTCCGGATAGCCGAACTATCATCATCGGCCAGACTCCAAGACTATGAAGATACAAGATTGAAGACTTTGCCCCGTGTCTGGATGGGACTTTTCTTGGTGTGGAAGGCAAGCTTGGCGATACGGATATGTAGATCTCCTACCATTGTAACCGACTCTGTGTAACCCTAGCCCTCTCCGGTGTCTATATAAACCGGAGGGTTTTAGTCCATAGGACAACAAACATTACAACAATCATACCATAGGCTAGCTTCTAGGGTTTAGCCTCCTTGATCTCGTGGTAGATCCACTCTTGTACTACCCATATCATCAATATCAATCAAGCAGGAGTATGGTTTTACCTCCATCAAGAGGGCCCGAACCTGGGTAAAAACATCGTGTCCCTTGGCTCCTGTTACCATCCGCCTAGACGCACAGTTCGGGACCCCCTACCCGAGATCCGCCGGTTTTGACACCGACAGGGCGGGCCGGCCCACGGAAAGCCTATTAACGGCCTGTTTGCATATAGCCCATTTACAGCCCGCTAACCCAGGGCCCGTTACGACCTATCTGAATTAGGCCCAGTAGTGTCATATGGGCCGTCTAATACGATTCCAGCCCGTTTTAACTTCCAGCCCATGTATAGCCCATGAAGTTTTTCAGCCCATATGAGGCCCTTTGTAACTCTTTGCCCATTAACGGCCTGTGGTCAAACTGGCCCGTAATGAACAGTGTATCACTTTATACCCATTACCATTGGGCAGTTTCCAGCACATGTTACCTTTCGGCCTTCTCAGGGCCAATTTATTCTTGGGCTCATTTCCAGCATTCGTTTACTTACGGCCTGCTACTGTCATTTTCTGCTTGTGGGCCAAATTCAGCCCGTGGTTACAGTCGGCCCGTTTGTGGCCCGTTAATAAGTTGGGCCGTTTTCATAGCATCATCAAATACGGCCGATTAACGACGGCCCATTATGGTCGGCCCATGAATGGACGATTCCAACTCTAGCCCGTTTACACCCATAATGCGGTCTATTATTGGCCCATGTTTGGCCAATCGATCATACGGCCCGTAGAAGGCCCATTGATGATACGGCCCATAGAAGGCCCAGTCTACGACCCGTAGAAGGCCCATTGTTTCTACGCCCCGTAGAAGGCCCATTGTTTCTACAGCCCGTAGGAGGCCCATGGTAACTACAGTAAATATAGCCCATGGTTATTGTGGCCTAGTTTTAGAAAATAGGTTATTGCAGCCACTGGCAAACCATGGAAAAAGAACTGCAGTGACTACAAGCAAACAAATAAACAAGACAACAAGGAAATAAGTAAGCAAGCAACTTACGCTAGGCTATCACGGCTATTACACATATTACATCCACTGGGCATCAAAGTTCGCCACCAGTGCAAATATAGGGAACCAACAAGGAAATAAATAAGCAAGCAACTTATGCTAGGCTATCACAGCTATTACACATATTACATCCACTGGACATCAAAGTTCGCCACCAGTGCAAATATAGGGAACAAAGCAGCATATTATATACACTGGTTGTCAAAGTTGGCGACTAGTGCAAATAAACGCCGCAACAAAACAAGTCCAGAACTGAAACCACTTCAGAAGTGCTCAGGAAACAATATCCTGGGTACCCATAATGCTGGTAAGATGCTTAGCAAGATTATTAACTTTCTCTTGTTTGGCGCTTAAATCCTCCAGCACTTGCTGTTGCACCAGAAAGTATGCATCTGAATTCTGCAGGGACTTCCTCAGTCCTTTGGCTTCCTGTCGCATAACATCTGATCGATGTCTTTCAACTTGAAGTTGAGACTCAAGAAGCCGAACTGATTCAGGCAGTGAGTTCGAAGAGCTGGTGCCAGCAGTAGTAGCCAGTAACTTGAACACTACATCAAGACAGGTCTTTGGGGTTGTCTCGGTGTCTTCAATATAGTTTTTATCAGCTTTCTTGGTGACCAACAGGGATGTCTCACTATCTTGAACCTTATCTGCATTACTTCCTTTACCATTGCATAACGGGGTACTCTTCTCCAATATTTTATCCGTGTTGTAAAAGAGAAACAAACAAACACATTACAGGTTTACACTGTAGTATATGAAACTCATTTTGGTAAACCAGTTCAGTAGTAAGGTGGACAGGATAACAGCATGAAACAAACATATATCTATGTAGTATGGTCACTGTATGGTCTATATCATTCTAGTTTATGTTGCCAAATCAAGATATACAGTTCGAATCATATCTATTTAAGACAAAGCAGCATAGACAAAATATATGTGTGGGAAACTACACAGCAATAACAATACTTGTAATGTGCATGGCATGAGAACATAACTGTTTATTCAATTGAAACTGAAATGAAAATAGAGCAAGTTACAACAGCAAACATGTTAAAGAAACACGTTTAGAAAATATCTGTTGCGCCATTGAAGTTTCAATTGCATCCTTCAAATTTGAAATTAGTTTGTATGAGTAAGTACAGTGATGCAAGAGCAAAGTAGTATGAACCATAGCTACGGAACCTGACCTGAGAACAATTCTTCTTCTGCTTTAAGCATTGACTTGGGGTTCGGAGTGGTGGTCCTCGTGCTTTGGGCACTGCAGTTGCCTTACTAACTTCTCGTGTTTGGGTGCTCTGTGGTGGAGAGGGTGCTGTGTCAACTGGAACTGGGTTACTATCTACTGGGGTTGGGGTTAGAACGGGTGTAGTTGGTTCTCTGTCCAACTGGGTAGGGGTACAATCTGCGTGAGTCTGAGTTATGTGTGGTGGGGCTGGTTCTTGGGCAAGTACAACCATGGTTCTATCTGCATCGACAGGTAGCATGATCTTTTCTGAAGACCGTGTTTTTACTCCCACAGATACTGCCATCACCCCCTCCAATTGAAATGGCTGATAAACAAGAAAAGTAACTGAATGTACAGACATTGTAAGACAGACAGGTGCAATGGATAGTAGGGAAGAAAACAGGGCATATAATAATTCACATTTATGTTGTCTAACCAAAAAGAATAGCAGGACATAATTTCACATATATGACGGCAAATTAAACATGATAGCATGACACAATTTCACATGTATGATGGCTAACTAAACAGGATAGAATGAGATACTTCAAAATATGATGACTATGTAAACAGGATGACATGATATAACTATATGATGTGTCTATTAAAGTGGTTGGCATGCCATAAATCACAAACATGCCGTCGATGGAAACATGATGGCATGATATAATTCACGGATAGAATGACATAATTCAAAATATGATGACTATGTAAACAGGATGAGATGATATAAGTATATTATGTCTTTAGAAAATGGGTTATCATGCCATAATTCAGATACATGCTGTCTATGTAAACATCATGGCATGATATAATTCAGATATATGATTTATATACTAAGCAAGTGAGCAGAGGGCAATCACATATATGTTGTGTCAACTAAGGAGATGACATTCAATATTGTGTATATGATGTAAAAACAAATAAATGGAATAAAACGTATGAATGATATGAGTAATATAACCCTGCCAAGTTTGAGCATACACCTCAGGGGGATAATAGGACTGGTCATCTGCCTCTGAATCCTCCTCTGAAGAGCTATCTGTAACCAGCAAGATATCTGCTTCAGCAGGTAGCATTGTCTGCTCTAAAGACCTTGTTTTCACTCCAGATTTCTCCATCACCAATTCAAATGGCTGATGCACAGGAAGAGCAGTTGAATATACAAACATTGTCGACAAATGCAACGAGAAATACAAAAATAAGGATGACATGATATAATTCACATATATGACGCTTGGCTAAACAGCATGGCATTGCATAATTCACATATATAATTCCTTGCAACAATATAGCATTGCATAATTCACATATATAATGTCTTGCAACAAGATGGCATTACATAATTTACATATATGGTAATTAGACACTAAACATGTGGCATTCACACAAAACATATCTAAACTAAGCAAATGACATAGCAATGCAGGATACCATACCCACGACATGAGCAACATAACCCTGCCAAGTTAGAGCATGCACGTCGGGGGGGGGATAGGAATGGTCATCTGTCTCTGAATCCTCCTCTGAGGTGCTATCCGTAACCGGCAAGACATGCACTTTGTCAGATAGCATTGTCTGCTCTGAAGACATGGCGATGGGTAGGGCCAGCAACAGCAGAGCGGCAGTGGGCAGCGGGAGGGGTCAGCGGTGAGCGGGCGGATGTGGTGTCGGCAGGAGGTGGTGGCGCGGCCGGGCCGGAGCGGGGCCGCACGGCGAAGCGGCGGTGGAACAGCACAGCCGCACGGCGAGCGGCACCCGTAACGGGGCAGCAACAGCAGGGCTGCACAACAGAGCGGGATACAGAGGGAGCCGAGCGCTGGGCGTGCACGGGACGAAGCCAGGGGCCGAGCGGGCGTGTCTGAGCGCGGTGGGGTGGTGCGCGTGCGTGCGTGCGCGATGGACGGCCAACGGGCGCGCGGCGTGGGCATAAACGGTGCAAGGTCAACGCGGTGGTGGAGGCGTAGGGGAAAAGGGGAGGTGTGGCGCCTCACCGGCGGTTGTAGGGAAATGGCAGTGGGCGCGGGGTGGAAGACGGGGACGACGGCGAGCGACGACGGGGACGAGGCGACGAGGTCGGGGGCGGTCCGGCGACGGAGAGGACGACGACGATGGCATCCGGCGAGGTGGTCCCCCGGGCGGCGGCGATGGGGTTCGAGCCCGATCTCGATTGGATTGGGGGAAAGGGAGAGTGAGGGACGAGTGGGGGGAGTGGGGAGGAGTGGATCGGCTAGTGTTAGGTCTCGGGGAGTGGGGGGTTAAGCAGTGGGGTGAGGGGGCTGGCTTGGTGGCATAGCTGGGCCAAGGCCCAGCAAAAAGGGGGGGGGGGTTCTCCTTTCTTTCTCTTTTGTTTTAGTTTTAGTTTTAGTTTTTCCTTTTTCCCTTTTTTGTTTTTGTTTTATATTTTAAATACCTTAGTTTTATAAAATACATTAGTTGTACATAAATTAGTATTAACAAATATGCCACCACCACAATTAACTTGGCACCTAAAATAAAATAGTTTGTAATTGTTTAATATTTTCAAAGCTTTTAAATAATTGGTTTTGTTACTGTTTTGTTCATTTTGGAGTTTTAAACACTTTATAAAAGTGGGGTTTCTCCACCAACATTTAGCATGGACTATTTGCCACAAACCGAACATTTTAGTTTTTATGTTCGAAAACTTTTACCGTTTAACTTTAATTCAAATTTAATTTGAATCTATTTTAAACTAACGCGAGTTTATCGACAGTAATCGAGGTGATGTGGCATCATTAGCAGAGGTTCACTGTAGCTTAATTATCCGGGCGTCACAATTCTCCTCCACTACAAGAAATCTCGTCCCAAGATTTAAGAGGGGAAGTGAGGGGGAAGGGATTTGGTTACGAAACTCTAATGTGTGACGCCCGGGTACATAAGCTACAGTGAACCTCTACTAACGATGCCACGTCACCTTGATTACCATTGATTTGAAACCGAAGCAAATTCAAATCAATAATCAGGTCAAACAATAAAAATTTGCCAATATCAAAACTAAAATGTTCTGGATATGACAAGTAATTCATAGTTAATAATGGTGGAGAAACCACATTTTTATAAAATGCCTAAATGCTCTAAAATAAATAAAACAGCAGCAAAAACAATTAATTAAATGCCTTTTATAAATTATAAAAATATAAACTAATATTTGGAGTGTCAACCCCTTTGTGACAACACCTATTATTGCAATACTAATTAGGTGTCCATATCCACATTTTACAAAACTAATTTGCTAATTGGATTAAGTGCGAAACATAGACTAGAAAAAGTTAAAAGAAGAAAAAGGAAATGCCAAAAAATAAAATAAATAAATAAAAGAAAACCCCCCTTTCCCTGTTCCGGGGCCTCGGCCCACCCGAGCCAACCACGCAATCGAGGGATAAGGCCATCCCCGTCTCTCGGCCTCGTCGGCATCCCAGATATTTTCCCTCCCCTCGCTTCGTTCCCCTCTCGCTCGCGCTCGCTCCTCCCGAACGCTTCTGATCGCCGTGCACCCCGAGATCCTGTGGCCACCGTCTCCCTCGTGTCGTGAGGGGTTGACCCCGAGAAGCGTCGTCGTCTACCGCATCGTCTACAAGGACTAGCTCGAGCTCCTCGCCCCTGCATCGAGCTGTTCGCCGTCGTGTTCAACCTTGCACCCGCCGGCGACCTCCGTCGGATTAAATCGTCACCGAGCCCTCCCGAGCACTCCGGCTTCTCTCGAGTCCGATGTGAGCCCGTCGTCCTTCCCTCCCTTTCCGCTATCGTATTCCTCGCCGTAGAACCGTCCCGCCCGAGGCCGCCATGGGCCGGAGGCGAAGCTCTGTGTCGCCCAGCAGCGATGTTCTTCTTCTTGGCCAGGCCATGCCTCGCCTTTGGCCGCGACCCTCGCGGATGCCCGACCGCGCCCCCTCGCTGACCATCGATTCCCCGCGCACCGGCAGGCCCTCTAGCCGCCTGCTACCTTCACCTCTGCAGTCGCCGCTACTTCTTCTCCGCGTGCTGCCGTCTCTGCTATGGCCCCACTGCCGCGCGTCGTCCGCCCCGGCTCCGTCCGTGGCGCCCATACGAACCTCCATGCCGCTTGCTGCTTTCGCCCGGTGGCGGCTAGCCAAGTCGACCAGCGGTGGCAAGAGCCACCACCGAAGTCGGGCCAACCCTCGATTAGTTTAGGGCTTAATCCCCTTCCCCACTAATCTGTTGCTAACTACCGAGACCCACCACTAATAAAAACTAATTAAATCCATCATTAAAATAATGTGACCCAATGACAGTAGCCCCCACCTCTAAATATCTTTTTTAAGAATGTGTTAAACTGTAAGTATGACACAGGCCCCATCGCCCGCTTTGACCGATCAAGCTGGGATCGTTGACTGTTGACTCAGCAGTCAACAGGTCCCACCTATCATAGACACCCACACACTGCTGGGTACACTTACGTGTACCCATAGCAGTTATGTATTTTATATTTTCAAATTAAAAAGAATTCCAGGGATTGCAGAATATTAATAAAACTTCAAAAATTAATATAAAATAAACCATGTCTCGAATGAAAAAGTTTTATATATGAAAGTTGCTCAGAACAACGAGACGAACCCTGATACGCTGCCTGTTTGTCCGCCACACACCCCTAACATATCAAACTCGCAACTTTCCCCCTCCGGCTCCTCTGCCCGAAAACGCGAAACACCGGGGATACTTTCTCGGATGTTTTCCCCCTTCGCCGGTATCACCTCATACCGTATTAGGGCACCCCTAGCACCTATACTTGTCATGTCATGCATCGCTATGCATCTGTTTGCTTAAATATTTATTGTTTCTTCCCCCTCTTCTCTCGCTAGACCTCGAGACCGACGTTGATGCCTCTGAGTACGACTACGTCAACGACGACCCCTCCTTGCCAGAGAAACCAAGCAAGCCCCCCCTTGATCACCAGATATCGCCTATTTTACTCTATACTGCTTGCATTAGAGTAGTGTAGCATCTTACTGCTTTCCGTTATACCTATCCTGATGCATAGCCTGTCCTTGCTACTACTGTTGTTAACTTTACCTGCAATCCTACATGCTTAGTATAGGATGCTAGTATTCCATCAGTGGCCCTACATTCTTGTCCGTCTGCTATGCTATACTATCGGGTCGTGATCACTCGGGAGGTGATCACGGGTAATATACTATATACTTTATACATGATACATGTGGTGACTAAAGTCGGTCGACTTGTGGAGCACCATGAGTGATTCACGGATTGGGGGCTGAAAGGACCTTTGTCCCAACGGCCCTTTGTGTGGATCTTTGTGGCGGAGCGGCAGGGCAGGTTGAGACCGCCTGGTGAGAGGTGGGCCTCGCCCTGTTCGGCGTTCGTGGATACTTAACACGCTTAACGAGATCTAGGTATTTGATCTGAGTCTGGCTACTGGCCTATACGCACTAACCAACTACGCAGGAACAGTTATGGTCGTGGTATCAGCCGAAGCATTTCGTGACGTCAGCGACTGAGCGGCGCGCACCGGATTGGACTGGAACGCCACTATGCTAGGTCTGCTTTCGGCCGCCCTACTTAGCGTGCGGGTATGCTAAGGCGATGGGCCCTGCACCCCTGGCGCTTAGGTTTAGACCGGCGTGCTGACCTCTCTGTTATGCCTAGGTGGGGCTGCGACGTGTTGATTTCCCGCGGCCGGGCATGACCCAGAAAAGTGTGTCCGGCCAAATGGGATCAAGCGTGTTGGGCTATGCGGTGCACCCCTGCAGGGAAGTTAATCTATTCGAATAGCCGTGATCTTCGGTAACAGGACGACTTGGAGTTGTACCTTGACCTTATGACAACTAGAACCGGATACTTAATAAAACACACCCTTCCAAGTGCCATATACAACCCGGTGATCGCTCTCTAACAGGGAATCGAGGAGGGGATCGTCGGGTAGGATTATGCTATGCGATGCTACCTGGAGGACTTCAGTCTACTCTCTTCTACATGCTTTGCAAGAGGCGGAGGTGGCGAAGCGTAGTCTTCGGCGAGATTAGCTATCCCCTCTTATTCTCGCATTCTGCAGTTCAGTCCACTGATATGGCCATTTACACATATATCCATGCATATGTAGTGTAGCTCCTTGCTTGCGAGTACTTTGGATGAGTACTCACGGTTGCCTTGTTCCCCCTTTTCCCCCCTTTCTTTACCCGGTTGCTGCGACCAGACGATGGAGCCCAGGAGCCAGACTGTGACACCCAAATTTTTTTAGCCTTGTTTTGTTAATTAAAATCTTGCCAGGAGATTTAACCTTCCTTTTTTTGGGTTTTCTTGATTTCAGATCATTTTTTTCTTCTTCTTGGTTATTGTGGAGTTTTTACACCAAGTGAGAACTTCCCAATTTTTATTGGACTCATTTACTCTCTCTATTAAAATAATTCCTTTATCAGTAGGATTATTTAAATAATTATTTGTCCCCCTGAGCTTTGTTTCCCTAAAAATTGGTTTTTATAAGTTTAGGGTCCCTTTTGTACTGCATCCCCTTTGTAAATTCTTTTAAAAATCTCACTAAAATTTGGAGAGGTCATGTAATGTATTTAAACCACTTTTATGCAAAAATATCTCCTGTCCTTTGGATATTTTGAGCACTACACCTTTCTTTCAAATCTGGTCCAGTGAGCAGTTTTGCACTACAACCTATTTAAATAATTCTTCCTAGCTTCCACCAAAATTCTGGTATATCAGTGGTAGCTTACAATTCAACTTTATGCAAAAACCTAGTGATGTTCTTTGGAAAAATTGAGTGAACCAACCTCTTTTCTATTCTGGTCCAACTTGAGGATTTGTACAGCAACCACATTTTTAGTTGCTCCTTTATCCTTGATTCTTTTCCCTACTTGTAGTCCTTCCTGTTAAACCTCTAAGTCCAGGAGCATACACCCATTGGATCATTTTTGGTTCATGAGGTAATGCCATTTACTTTTTGTCCAAATCTGAAGTTTTGCAAAACTTGCACTAACAAGTTTCTCCTTTTAGCAAACTAACTACACCAACCTCTCATGCATCCAAGGAGACACTAGCCTGGAGAATTTGGCCACTCCAAGAAATGCTTAAGTACCCTTGGCATTTTGTCAAACACCTTATGGGCATGATCTGTTTTGACATGATTTTTGTTTTGCACTGTGACCTTGCACCTCTGGACAATCTAGCATGTCCACTAAGCACCTAGACGAACCTAAGCTAGATCTGCTAAGTGCCAGCCTCACCCAAGCCACAGCATGCATGCGGCTTTTAAATCGAGCACACAGTGGGCGTGCTGCAGGCGCGCCAGGCCAGCGTTTGGCGCGTGCAGACGAAGTCGCCGCGCCCCTGGCATGTTTCCCCCGAGCTTATCCAAGCCCTCTGCCGCTTGTAGCATAGGGCCAAGCCTCGACACGTACACCCCACGAGCACCACAGCCCCTCGCCACGTCTCCGGCAGGCCAGAAGCTAGCCGCCACTCCCGCCCGACAGCCTCACCACAGGTCGGCGCCACCCGAGCCACTCCCGCTCGCCAACTCGCCCTGGAGCAGTGCCCCGCTCGTGCGCTAGCTCCTGCCGCCATCCCCAGCTTCGACACGGTGCCCTGCAAGCTACAGAACGTCGGTTCGTCGGTTCGCCGGCATCCTCATCCACCGCCGCAAACCGACCTCGCCGCGCTACAAAAGGAGGCCCCCGAACCCACCCGAACACACAGGCGACCTCAGGCCACCCCCATGGCACCCCCACAGCCCGCAATCGTCGGGGAAAAGCTGTCTTCCCCAACTCCAGCCGGTTCGGCCGCCGCCATGTCCCAGCTCCGTTCCCTGCAACCAGAGCCCCTCCCGTTCATCCAACGCCACCACCAGACTCCACATGAGCTTGCGGAGCCGCCCCGCTACTCAAACCCAACCGGGAGCCACCGTAGTTCAAACGCCCAAAACTCCCGAAGCCACCGGCCGCCGCGAAGCTCGCCGTCGGCGACTCACTCCGTCCCCGCCTGCAAAACGACTACCGGGAGGATCGCCCTGATCTTGCGGATCTTACCTTGCCCTTGAATCCCCGTGGAGAGCCGCCGTTCGACGGGGGTGGTCGCCGGAGCCCCGCCCCGCTCGGGCAGAGGAGGGAGAAGACGCGGGCGACTGGTCAAACCTGACGAGTAGGCCAGGCGGGCCCACCATCAGTGACCCAGCACCGGTCCACGTGGGTTAAGTGAAAGCGTAAAAAAACCCGAGTACGTAACCCTACTTAGAAAGCGTATCCGTGTCTGAAACGTTTTCTTTTTGTTTTATTTTAAAAAACAGAATATTGACTGATCTTTGACTGGCTATACCTTTTTAAATAAAACTCCAAATGAGTTGATTCTTTTTCCTACCTCTCTCAAATATTGTCTAGTTTATTTTAAGATTTATTTCAAAAAAAATTCAAACAACTTTTTCTGCTGTTTTGGAAATGTGTGTTAATTCAAATTATTTTAAATAGGATTTTGGAGAGAGAGAAGGAAGCTTTTCTAAAATTTTGGAGAGCACCCCCACTTCTCCACACCTTGAAGGCAAGCATTCTGAGCCCTGGCATAACATTTTGCATGCATTGTTTGACACTATTATGACATCACCTCAATACATGGAACTCGTTATTTCATGTGATAATGTGATCGTTTGCATAAAGGCTTATTTGAAACTTCCTTGCTGTCGGATATGGACATGTTTGTGATAATGATCATCCTCGTATGCCGTTCGTGCCTACCAGAAGGAAAACAGGAAAGTCTGTGTCTTGGGTAGACCCGAGCTTGTCCCTAGTTCCTCGTCGAGACGAGTGTGTCCGGCATGGCATGAGGGGTATGATGAGTGGTGATTCTGTCTATTGGATGAAGTATATTTGTTATGCTAATCATGCACGGAACACTTGAAACCTCCTGAGTCGACCATAGATCGAGTCTTGTTCCGGTAACCCCCATACCTGTTTCGTACTACCACTTGTCCCTGCCATGCGTAGGGTACGGTTCAGTAAGTTGTCAACCCCTTTCCTAGCACACACCGTACAGAGAGGCCATGGTGGAAGATACCGGAGGCATCCGGTAGGCATGCCACCTGACCCGGGGGCATGGGTGTTTCGGTTGTAGCCGAAGGGGTAGCTCCCCTAGTTTGTGCGCGGTATAAATTTTGTGATCCCATGCTACGTCGAGGTTGTAGCCTCCCCACTTAGAGTTTTGCTTAACGGGTGTCGTGAGTGATTTCAGGACAACCTTTGGTAAGTTAGGCTGGTGTGTCTTGGATTGGTGTGTTTTCAATCAAAAGACCGTAGACTGAATTAGTCCTGATGGACTAAAGGAATCCGTTATTAGTGGGTAAAGAGTACACCCTCTGCAGAGATTAAATCTATTCGAATAGCCGTGTCCATGGTTAAGGATTACAGTCTGGGATGGATCAAGTGTCGGTCTTAGTGTCGGTCTTCGGAGGAGAAAACTTTTAACCAAGACATGACTCATGGTTGTGATTTATGCTTCTATGATGATTATGATTATTGTTATTATTATGGACTAACCCAATATATTATTGAGTATCCCTGGGACGGTTCTACCTCCTGGATATTCACTGTGATTATATGCCCTTTATGTGGCGTCGCTTAGACGCCCGACTGTGGCATTTCTTGTTATTTATTTCCCTTATAAGCCCTTTATGTGGTGTCGCTCAGACCCCCGACTGTGGCATGCTTGTTATTTTCTTTATAAGCCCTTTATGTGGTGTCGCTCAGACGACCGACTGTGGCCTGCTTGTTATTTTCTTTATAAGCTCTTTATGTGGTGTCGCTCAGACGCCTCGATCGTGGCATGCTTGTTATTTTCTTTATAAGCCCTTTATGTGGTGTCGCTCGACGCCTCCATCGTGGCATGATTGTTATTTTCTTTATAAGTCCTTTATGTGGTGTCGCTAGACGCCCGACTGTGGCATGCTTGTCATTTTCTTTATAAGCCCTTTATGTGGTGTCGCTTAGACGCCCGATTGCGGCATTTTTATTTTTACCTCATTATTTCAGGCTCATATAAATAACTTGCTTGCATGCATAAAACATGTTATTTATGATTGACGATGTGATCATGGGATATTTCAGTGCATGGCTATTATTTATATTATACCCAAGCGTTCATAATGTTTGCGAGTACATTCAAAGTACTCCTCACTGGCTTGTCCCTGGCTATTGTCTTGGCCAGATTTCCGGCATGGAGAGGAACGTTGCGATGACAGCCCCGGAACGTAAGCAACGGTGATAACAGACTCGCGAAGATAGGAGTTAACCTGGTCAGCTGTTCTTGTGGGAAATGGAGTCCCATAAACATTGATGTTCCACAAACCGCTTCCGCCATCAACCACTAGAAACCATTTGTTGTACTCACAGGCCAGAATGGTCTTGTACTACATAATCTGTATTTTGCTTGGCATTTCTGTACCAAATTGACGCCTCATCAGTTAACAGTAATCCTAGGGCTGATGAGCACGACGGCCATTTTCTGGAAATAAATATCCAGAAAACCGGTCGCGACAGACTTGGTATCAGAGCCAGGCTGACCATTGGCTAATCCTATCTTAGCCAGGTCAATCATCTTAGGCAAATAACCCACCAAGCCATAACCAAACCCTAGCCAAGCTTCTCATGCAAGATAGCCACACGGTGACCCGACACCTTTTGGCAGTCGGTGCCAAACCTATCAACTTAGCCTGTCAATCACGCACTAGTGGCCAGCACCCAAGGTGTCTCATTCGCAAGCGTGCGAGGGAAGACTCCGTCCCCTTTTTCTATAAAAAGGGCACGCTAGCCCCAACCCAGCACACCACAGCCTCTACCCCAAACCCAGCAACAATGCCCAGCCCCGTCGTGCACAATGAGACCACATCAACCAACCTTGGAGGCTTTGTGACTATACTCGCAAATCTCACCCGTCGTGCCTATGCGTTAGAAGAGCCACCAGAATATGTTGTGTACCAAGGACCCATGAGCGATGAGGACCATCAATTCTAGGCCATTGTGCACATCTACGGTAGGGGTCTAGCACCCGAGCGCCCCTACAGGTTCACCGGGAGGACAACTTCCTTTGAGCCACAAGCCATCCAACTAGCCGCTCGAGAGGCTGTAGTTCATCTCCGGCACTTGTCGCCCAGAGTTAACTGTCGCTCGTTCCACTACTACCCCAGACGTGAAGGGTATGGTAGACCACCCCAAGTTGCCAACAGAGATCACGAGACAGATCCTGCACTGCTGCACCTAGTGCGCTATGTAGGTGCACTAGAGGAACTGTTCGATTAAATCACCATTGATCTGATTGCAGCTCGTAGAGAGCTAGTTCGCCGAGCCCCGGCGAGAGAAGGAAACGAGCCAGACGCCGACAACCCATTCGTGCTGTTCGGACATCCGATCGAGACCCTGAGGTCAGCCCCATCCATCAACCAAGGTACTTTGATGACCCCAGAAGTGCTTCGCCGCCTCTTGGGAGCACACTCCAATGGGGTTGCGGCCAACAATCCCTGAGATGGTCATCCTCGCTACCCCGAGCCGGCAGCCCCTCGACCCTCTCCAGCTACTTCCGACGGTGAGACCCGTGGAGAAGCCTCGACATCCACAAGGCACGCCCGCTTGGATGTAAACGAGGTAGACTAAGTCACCCAAGTGGTGTCGAGCCCCAGTGTATCCTCTCCTTGTAATCGTGTGACCTTGTAAATAAACGCAACCTGTCGTCGTGCCTCTGTTTTAAATAGTAGCCTTGCACAGATATATCAGCATGCGATATAAATTTCTGTTCCAGGCGTAGTTACCCAAAACCACCCCGACAAACCCCACAGTGATGCATCACGTTGGTGAGATATGTATCTGTGGCTTTGACCCCGACCTTTGGAGCTGAGCTAGCAAATTCATTACCTTTAACCACAGTAAAATGACCCAGCTCCGGTGCTATAAAGGGCCACCGCGTGACCCTGCCAAGCACTCCTCACCTTGTGCACCATCCTCACAACCATTTCTTGCCATGCCGAGCCCTAGTATTTATCTAAGAACTCCAGATGCAACCCCAGGTAGTTTTGTCAAGATATTGTGGGATTTTACCTGCATTACCATTGTCGCTACCCAGCCACCCCAGTACGAGCTGTTCAAATCAAGGATCAACCCTTCCACCTCAAGATACTGGGCAGCAGTACACATCCCTCCAGTAAACACAAACCAAGACCCAACGGAGGTCTCCTTCGTGGGGAAATCTATGCCAACCCCGCATATGGCCGTAGAAGCTGCTGCATCTGGCGCTTGCTGCGCCTTCGATTAGCGGTGCCCTTTGCCAGTGACGAGGGTATTATTACTTTTCGAGCCGTGCAGCACCCGGAGGAGTAACATCTTTTCCCGATGGACGAATTGAGAGAGACCCAGTACTGGCCAACCTTGTCCATTACGTCATCGCTCAAGAACGTTTAACCCAACGTGTGATGGGTTATCTCCAGAGCCTTGCGGATTTAAATCCTCAGATCGCAATCGGCAAATCACTGAGGCCCGTCCAGGAGAGACACATTCATCGACTGGTCAATCCACTTTCTCCGATAGAAGAAGAGTGTATCCCAGTAACGGAAACGTTTTCTCGGGACCCCGTCCAGTTACCGTTTTCAATTTAGATGCACCGCTATTTTTATTATCGCAACTTTTATTTATGTGTTGTAACTTATGCGTGGTACCCCGAGTTCGCGCAGCGAGTAAACCTTTTAGATTCTATTAATGTGAGTAGCTCTATTGCGGTTTGAATCTAATGTATTACTGTTTTCTCTCGCGAAAAATACTGGAGTGAGATTTCTTTTCCCTAAATTGCTGCATCATATATCTCTTCTCGACGTAAATTATTTATTTTCACGCAGCACCCCGACAGCAGACTCACAACCACAATTACACGAACACATACACCGCTTGCAAATTTTTTGCAACTGTGTCGCATCTAACTAAGCACCTCCGAACAACAGTTAGCACCCGACACACCCCACCTACTCCTCGTGGTCACCACCACCGCGGAGAGCCAGCAACCGAGCAGCGGCATCGTGACGATCATCGAGGATCATCGCGCACAGGAGCACAGAGAGCCCGGCACGCTGCCCGGCCCTCCGCATAGCAGGATCACGTACCAGTCCGGCACCACCTCTGCCATTAAAGCCTCGTCTCGAGCTCCGGCATACGGAAACAGAGGAGAAGGAGGGAGAAGGAGGAGCAAGGCCAGGTGTGAGGAAGAGAGAAGAACACCTCGGCCGTTTTATAGCTCGAGCTCGGTGTACGGTGGGCGAGGTCCACCAGCGCCGCTCGTCGCCCGATCGCCGGTGTTCGGAGGCGAATCCTCGGCGATGCCGGCCGGCGCCAGCCCTTGAAGTGAGTGCACGCTGCACCGGCAGCTAGCACGCCGCGCACTACCGCAGTACGGCCTAGATGCCCTACGCGCTAGACGTCGCCGGTGGAGAAAGCGCGGGAAAGCGCATGGGAGGGAGGAAGAAGAAAGGGCCGGAGGAAGAAGAAGAAGCTGACCGTGGGCCCGGGTCCACCTGTCAGCCAGAGAGAGCACTGTGCTCTCGAGTACGACCAGCGTATTATTAAATTTAGAAATTTATTCCAAATTTATGTCCAGTGTAGAAATCGCTAGTTTTTCCCCAAACCGTGGATTTTTCCCACGCCGCGCCAGTGTCCCACGCTGTAGCTTTGCACCACTTATTGCTCTCTCACTGTAGCCACTTTCGTTTTAATGCATATTTTGTTTTTATTTCAGCTCTTAGCAAATCTCGAGGACGAGATTTTTCTTAAGGGGGGTAGTGTTGTGACACCCAAAAATTTTTAGCCTTGTTTTGTTAACTAAACTCTTGCCAGGAGATTTAACCTTCCTTTTTCTGGGTTTTCTTGATTTCAGATCATTTTTTTCTTCTTGGTTATTGTGGAGTTTTTACCCCAAGTGAGAACTTCCCAATTTTTATTGGACTCATTTACTCTCTCTATTAAAACAATTCCTTTATCAGTAGGATTATTTAAATAATTATTTGTCCCCCTGAGCTTTGTTTCCCTAAAAATTGGTTTTTATAAGTTTAGGGTCCCTTTTGTACTGCAACCCCTTTGTAAATTATTTTAAAAATCTCACTAAAATTTGGAGAGGTCATGTAATGTATTTAAACCACTTGCAAAAATATCTCCTGTCCTTTGGATATTTTGAGCCCTACACCTTCTTTCAAATCTGGTCCAGTGAGCAGTTTTGCACTACAACCTATTTAAATAATTCTTCCTAGCTTCCACCAAAATTCTGGTATATCAGTGGTAGCTTACAATTCAACTTTATGCAAAAACCTAGTGATGTTCTTTGGAAAAATTGAGTGAACCAACCTCTTTTCTATTCTGGTCCAACTTGAGGATTTGTACAACAACCACATTTTTAGTTGCTCCTTTATCCTTGATTCTTTTCCCTACTTGTAGTCCTTCCTGTTAAACCTCTAAGTCCAGGAGCATACACCCATTGGATCATTTTTGGTTCATGAGGTAATGCCATTTACTTTTTGTCCAAATCTGAAGTTTTGCAAAACTTGCACTAACAAGTTTCTCCTTTTAGCAAACTAACTACACCAACCTCTCATGCATCAGAGGAGACACTAGCCTGGAGAATTTGGCCACTCCAAGAAATGCCTAAGTACCCTTGGCATTTTGTCAAACACCTTATGGGCATGATCTGTTTTGACATGATTTTTGTTTTGCACTGTGACCTTGCACCTCTAGACAATCTAGCATGTCCACTAAGCACCTAGACGATCCTAACCTAGATCTGCTAAGTGCCAGCCTCACCCAAGCTCTGTAGCATGCACTGGCTTTTCGTCGAGCACCTGGTGGGCGTGCTCTAGGCGCGCCCAGAGCGCGCGTTTGGCACGTGCCGCGCACGAGTCGCCGCGCCCCTGGCTTGTTTCCCCCGAGCTTATCCAATCCCTCTACCGCTCGCAGCGTAGGGCCAAGCTTCGACACGTACACCCCACGAGCACCACAGCCCCTCGCCACGTCTCCGGCAGGCCAGAAGCTAGCCGCCACTGCCGCCCGACAGCCTCAGCACTGGTCGGCGCCGCCCGAGCCACTCCCGCTCGCCAGCTCGCCCTGGAGCAGTGCCCCGCTTGTCCGCTAGCTCCTGCCACCATCCCCAGCTTCGACACGGTGCCCTGCAAGCTACAGAACGTCGGTTCGCCGGCATCCTCATCCACCGCCGCAAACCGACCTCGTCGCGCTACAAAAGGAGGCTCCCGAACCCACCCGAGCACACAGGCGACCTCAGGCCACCCCCATGGCACCCCCACAACCCGCAATCGTCGGGGAAAAGCTGTCTTCCCCAACTCCGGCCAGTTCGGCCGCCGCCACGTCCCAGCTCCGTTCCCCGCAACCAGAGCGCCTCCCGTTCATCCAACGTCACCACCAGACTCCACATGAGCTTGCGGAGCCGCCCCGCTACTCAAACCCAACCGGGAGCCACTGTAGTTCAAATGCCCAAAACTCCCGAAGCCACCGGCCGCCGCGAAGCTCGCCGCCGGCAACTCACTCCGTCCCCGCCTGCAAAACGAGTACCGGGAGGATCGTCCTGATCTTGCGGATCTAATCTTGCCCTTGGATCCCCGTGGAGAGCTGCCGTTCGATGGCGGTGGTCGCCGGAGCCCCGCCCCGCTCGGGCAGAGGAGGGAGAAGACGCGGGCGACTGGTCAAACCTCACCAGTGGGCCAGGCGGGCCCACCGTCAGTGACCCAGCGCCGGTCCACCTGGGTTAAGTGAAAGCGTAAAAAAACCCGAGTACGTAACCCTACTTAGAAAGCGTATTCGTGACTGAAATGTTTTCTTTTTGTTTTATTTTAAAAAACAGAATATTGACTGATCTTTGATTGGCTATATCTTTTTAAATAAAACTCAAAATGAGTTGATTCTTTTTCCTACCTCTCTCAAATATTGTCTAGTTTATTTTAAGATTTATTTCAAAAAAAAATTCAAACAACTTTTTCTGCTGTTTTGGAAATGTTTGTTAATTCAAATTATTTTAAATAGGATTTTGGAGAGAGAGAAGGAAGCTTTTCTAAAATTTTGGAGGGCACCCCCACTTCTCCACACCTTGAAGGCAAGCATTCTGAGCCCTGGCATAACATTTTGCATGCATTGTTTGACACGATTATGACATCACCTCAATACATGGAACTTGTTATTTCATGTGATAATGTGATCGTTTGCATAAAGGCTTATTTGAAACTTCCTTGCTGTCGGATATGGACATGTTTGTGATAATGATCATCCTCGTATGTCGTTCGTGCCTACCAGAAGGAAAACGGGAAAGTCTATGTCTTGGGTAGACCCGAGCTTGTCCCTAGGTCCTCGTCGAGACGAGTGTGTCCGGCATGGCATGAGGGGTATGATGAGTGGTGATTCTGTCTGTTGGATGAAGTATATTTGTTATGCTAATCATGCAGGGAACACTTGAAACCTCCTGAGTCGACCATAGATCGAGTCTTGTTCCGATAACACCCATACTTGTTTCGTACTACCACTTGTCCCTGCTATGCATAGGGTACGGTTCAGTAAGTTGTCAACCCCTTTCATAGCACACACCGTACAGAGAGGCCATGGTGGAAGATACCGGAGGCATCCGGTAGGCATGCCACCTGACCCGGGGGCATGGGTGTTTCGGTTGTAGCCGAAGGGTAGCTCCCCTAGTTTCTTGCGGTATAAATTTTGTGATCCCATGCTACGTCGAGGTTGTGGCCTCCCCACTTGGAGTTTTGCTTAACGGGAGTCGTGGGTGATTTCCAGACACCGGTAAGTTAGGCTGGTGTGTGCGGATTGGTGTGTTTTCAATCGAAAGACCGTAGACGGAATTAGTGCTGATGGACTAAAGGAATCCATTATTCGTGGGTAAAGATTACACCATCTGCAGAGATTAAATCTATTCTAATAGCCGTGTCCATGGTTAAGGACTACAGTCTGGGATGGGTCAAGTGTCAGTCTTAGTGTCGGTCTTCGGAGGAGAATTTTTTTAACCAGGACATGACTCATGGTTGTGATTTATGCTGCTATGATGATTATCATTATTGTTATCATTATGGACTAACCCAATATATTATTGAGTATCCCTGGGACGGTTCTACCTCCTGGATATTCATTGTGATTATAATCCCTTTATGTGGCGTCGCTCGGGCCTTCCATTGTCAACATTTCTTGTTATTTATTTCCCTTATAAGCCCTTTATGTGGTGTCGCTCAGACGCCGATCGTAACATGCTTGTTATTTTCTTTATAAGCCCTTTATGTGGTGTCGCTCAGACGCCTTAGGTAATAACATGCCTGTTATTTTCTTTATAAGCCCTTTATGTGGTGTCGCTTAGACGCCCGAATGTGGCATGCTTGTTATTTTCTTTATAAGCCCTTTATGTGGTGTCGCTTAGACGCCCGACTGTGGCATGATTGTTATTTTCTTTATAAGTCCTTTATGTGGTGTCGCTAGACGCCCGACTGTGGCATGCTTGTCATTTTCTTTATAAGCCCTTTATGTGGTGTCGCTTAGACGCCCGATTGCGGCATTTTTATTTTTACCTCATTATTTCAGGCTCATATAAATAACTTGCTTGCATGCATAAAACATGTTATTTATGATTGACGATGTGATCATGGGATATTTCAGTGCATGGCTATTATTTATATTATACCCGCGTTCATAATGTTTGCGAGTACATTCAAAGTACTCACTGGCTTGTCCCTGGCTATTGTCTTGGCCAGATTTCCGGCATGGAGAGGAACGTTGGGATGACAGCCCCGGAACCTAAGCAACGGTGATAACAGACTCGCGAAGATAGGAGTTAACCTGGTCAGCTGTTCTTGTGGGAAATGGAGTCCCATAAACATTGATGTTCCACAAACCGCTTCCGCCATCAACCACTAGAAACCATTTGTTGTACTCACATGCCAGAATGGTCTTGTACTACATAATCTGTATTTTGCTTGGAATTTCTGTACCAAATTGACGCCTCATCAGTTAACAGTAATCCCGGGGCTGATGAGCACGACGGCCATTTTCTGGAAATAAATATCCGGAAAACCGGTCGCGACACAGATGCCACCGTCGATGACGACTACTACACCGGAGGTGCCTACTGCTACGTGCAGCCCGCGGACGACGACCAGGAGTAGTTAGGCGGATCCCAGGCAGGAGGCCTGCGCCTCTCTCGATCTGTATCCCACTTTGTGCTAGCCTTCTTAAGGCAAACTTGTTTAACTTATGTCTGTACTCAGATATTGTTGCTTCCGCTGACTCGTCTATGATCGAGAACTTGTATTCGAGCCCTCGAGGCCCCTGGCTTGTATTATGATGCTTGTATGACTTATTTATGTTTTAGAGTTGTGTTGTGATATCTTCCCATGAGTCCCTGATCTTTATCGTACACATTTGCGTGCATGATTAGTGTCTTATTGAATCGAGGCGTCTGAGATTGGTATCGAGCCGGCGCCTATAGGAATCCCCCTTCCACACTCCTTGGCCGAAGTCGACTCTAGACATTGCAAAAAAACTTATACTGACTTGTCTGTGTGCCTTACGGGCCCACGTCACCATTGGGTGGTATTAGGATCGTTTACTCCTCGATCCTTACTCTGGGGCTCTGACATCTCTTCTATTCGGGTTAAACGATTTTATTAACTTTGAGTCTATGTTCTCGATAATACTTTCTCCCGGAGAGCCCCTTATTACAGATGATCGTCTGCTGCACCAGAAGAATCCGAAGATACTCTCTGATGTTCTCTTGAGACTTTATGGCGTCACTTTTGCAATTCCCCTCCATTGATAACCCCTATGGATAACCACGTATACTCGTCATTCATACAATGCTTCCCAGTTGATCTTGTTATTACAAGATACATCGAAATTCTCTCTATTGTTTCAAGAATACTTTGTGCCTACTGCCTTGCAGTTCTTTGCCACATGAATACCCCTACGGATAATTCCGCGCTCTTACCGAGTATTCGTTCGTCCAAAGTTGTTCATGTGTTTCACAAAAATACATTCAAATACTACCCGATCTTCCGAAAATCCTGAGCAGCCTATTGCTCTTGAAATTCTTGCTTGCTTGCATTATGGTTAATCCCATAACTATGGTAATATTATTGGCATCCTTTGTCAATATCATTTTGAGTCTGTTGATTCGATATGTTGCGAATGCTCGCAATCCTCAATCATATCCTAGAATTCATCCTTCCGGCTCAGACTTCATTTTTAACATGAGCTGGATCTCGACCTATCAAATTGTCGTTGTTTGTACCCCTAAGTTTACTCAAGTTATCCATCCTTAATCAGAGCGTTTGCTTCTGATCCCTTGATGTGGAAATCATTAACTCTTTTGCATTTGAGTTTTGAATTAGTCGGTTGTTTCTATAGTCTGATTTCCTTGCATTGTATCTTCCTCTGGTTGAGTACCGATGCTCACATCAGATCCCTTGAGGACCACCGGATCCCTTGTTGGATTTTATCCGATAGCGTCCTTCATATCCAATCACTTTGGAAGTTCTTTCTCCATTGGTAAATCATATCCTCTGATTGACCAACCATGCTCTGCCTTCGAGCTTGTATTATTTATTCCTGAAGTTTGTGGTATATGTTCCTAAGAGACCCTGATGGGTTGAACCTATGCCTTTTCTAATCTGGGTGAACCCGAAAACTACTACGGGTCATACTCTACTGTTGTTTTGCCAGATAATATTTCAACACTATAACTTCATCGAAAGCGAGAAGTGAATGAAAGGGTATGCATTGGAGAAGTGGGAGTCGACCTTGAACTTTGTGTTCATGCCCATGGATACGATGTAGATCTTAGCATTAAAGCTTCTCTTAAATTAATTATTCCTTTGGTATAAGTTCATCTTATATCTGGGATCTGGCCTTTTGCAATCGTGGTTCCGACCATGTTCTCCTTTAAATACCATTTCTCGTGCAAGTTTAAGCAATTGTCTTTTGCAGAGCAATACTCCAGTCCAACCTCTACTTTGATTCGTCGTCGAGTATTACCCCCCTGGTATCTCGAGATTATCTTGGAATTGCATAACTTTTTAGGAGTTCATCAAGTACTACATTCTCACGGATTACAGTTTTTCACGGGCTTCTAGTTATTAACCACTCAAGCATCGATAACTGAATCGAGTCCGTGTCGCGATTAAACAACTCTTAGTAATCTTCTTTACTTGCGAGTTTGTACTCGATCACGTCATTCCTAGCCTGATTGGCTATATCATTATCGAGCTAAATTTTAACTGTGCTACCGGTTCCTTCTTCCTGGAGCACAAATTTCGACGATGAGCTAATCTTAAAATCGATCTTCCTCGTCATATCGTTTGTCCTTGAACAGCAAGCTTGATTTCGAGTTTGTGTCGTACCCATGGTTCCAATAACTTCTTGCTTCATCATTTCCGTTGACTTGATGTCATCGCCGATCAGTTACGTCTTCTCGAAACCTCTCGACAAATGTGTCATGATCATCATCAACATTCTGAGGTTTTCCAAGATATCTATCAAATTCTTGATGAGAAATAGCATCCTTTGCCCTCGATTATTTGGGTTATCATCGACAACATTATTGCATTCCCTCCAACACAAAACTTGTTCCTGTTTTGTGTTGTACCTTGAGATCCTTATTATCCAACTTATGTTATGTTCTACCATGGAGTATTACCATCTTTGATGTCAAGAATGTTGTGAGGATTGCTCCACCTCTTAAGAATTCTTGCTATAATGATACTTCTCACAATCACCATTCTTTCTTGGTCCCCGTGTTGTTGCTAACCGGAATACCAAGAAATGAAATGTGCGGTGTAATTCCAAACTTCTAGCAACCTTATTGCTTTGAAGTTAACGATCGACAGTTCGTTCTTAGACTAGTGGTTATTGGATCGTCACTCTAACATTGATCTTGCTGCCTAAGGTCATACTTAGGGTGCACCCTTCAACCAGTGATTAATTGTGTATGTTTCCCTCGAGTATACATCACTATATCATTTGATCTGTTAAACGTTATCTCCTTGCTCACATAATTGTGGAGATCCATGTTTTGGAAATCTCGATGAATTATCGCTGAGACCAAGCCACCTCCTCATACTCTCTTTGATTTAATGATGAACTCTTGTTTCGGAACTCGCTTACATAGTTCATTTCCCGAGAATCTTACGATGTCCTCTCGTCGAATTGCGTTGCACCTTTTTCTTCTCAGGCATCCTGAGTCTGAGGTATCCTGACCCCAAGCAGATCTGAATCTAGCTCGGATATGATGGTTGGGACATAATTCCAAGATTTATAACACTGGTCTTTTATGACCCGGTAAGGTGATGTCATGCCCAGCACCCTCGGCCGGAGGACCTAGTGTTATCGTTTCCTTTTTAACAAGGTTAAACCATTCTTCCATGAGGAAATTGTAAGACTTATTTTATAAGTTCCTCCTGATGGATCCTTTTTGTTTCTTAAGTCTGATATTCACCTGTTGACCATGTCAATGCTATCTCGAAGCATGTCTATGGTGCTCCGATTTTCAACCGGAACATTTGAAGCCCAATGCTAAATGTTTCCTGCTCAATTATCCAAACACCGCTGTATTGGTAATATCATGAAAATTCCCTCCCCTACCTAAAGAGTTTTCTACATTATATCCTGTCATGGATATCATACTCCGCTTGTCCTTGGGCAGGATATATCCCTGAAATATGTGTTTAAACACATTTTCCTTTCCATTGTTCTGTTTAATATGATAATCATATTTTACTTTCCATTGGTTGTTTGAACCTTTCTTGTGATCTATATGATCTAAGCAGCAATATTCTCCTGCTTATGTAAACTCCTCGGTGTACAATTCTGTCAGCAAGAACCTGTTACTATTGTTGATGACATTCCGGTAGCCACCGATGGACGAGAACTTTGCCTATTGGTCCGCCTCGTTCAACGAGCAGGAAAATGGTTCTCTTTGTACCTCGCCCTTGGTGCCGATGTTGTTGCCAACATAACTGATAGGCTATCCTTTGACATGCCTTGTTATCATGGCTGTGCAAGATATCACCGCCCTTTCTACTTTTAACCTACATGGTGGGCCCATAACCCACAGTTACACAGGATCGAAACCTGACTCTGCTGTACACCTGGTTGCCAAGGTTATTCCTCGCGCTTGACTTCATATGTAATTCACGAGCCACCTGCTGTGATGCCCGGATAATTAAGCTACAGTAACCCTCTACTAATGATGCCACGTCACCTTGGTTACTGTTGTTAAAACTCGCGTTAGTTCTAAACCGATTCGAAATTCAAATTCAAAATAAAGGCAAACGACAAAAGTTTTGAAATATTAAAACTAAATTGTTTGGGTTGTGTCAAATAATGCATAGGTAATTATGATGGAGAAACCACATTTTTATAAAAGATTTAAATGCACTTAAGTAATTAAAGTAGTAGGTAAAACAATTAAATAAATGCATTTTGGATTTTATAAAATACTATACTATTTTGTTCAGGGTTAAAACCTTTTGTGGCAATAGTTATAATTGTAACTCTATTTCAGGTGTGGGTTTCACTTTTTGTAAAACTATAAAATATTACATAAGTAAAAGAAAACATAAACAAGAGAATAAATAAATAAAAGAAAATACGAAAATAGAAAACTGTAACTAAACTAAAACAACGGAGACCCCCCCCCCCCCCCGACTGGGCTTCGGCCCACCAAGCCGCCTTGCCGGCCAAACCGGCCGCGCCCCCACTCCCTTATCCTATCACCGCTCCCCCGAACCCTAGCCACTAACCCCCGCCGCTCCCCACTATCCCCCACGATCTCTTCCCCCTCCCATCCCGATTCTGGATCGGGGGCGCACGCCTGCGCCCCGTCACCTCACCCGCCGGCGTCGCTCGGACCCGCCCTCGCCGAACCGCCTCCCTGCCGGATCGATCCGTCCTCGACTCCTCCTCGTCGTGCTCTGCACCAACCAATGCCGCCGTCAACCACGCCGGCGCCGCCCCGTCCCCGGCCTCCTCACCGGCCGACCCTGAGCCTCGCCGATCCCCTTCACGCCATCGGGGGTGAGCTCCCGCGACCCGCTTCCCCATTTCCCCTTTGTCATCGACGTCACCAGCACCTACTGCCCCTCCCCTGTGCCGGTCGCGCGACACGGCTGCCCGGCCGCGCCAACGACCACTGCCCGTCATTCACAGCGCCCCTCGTCTACCTTCGTCCTTGCTGCCTACCTCCCGCGCCCGCCCTTGGAGCGCTGCCACATGTTGCTGTCGCCGTGCTGCTCCTCCTGCTGCCCGCGCCCCCGCGTCGTGGCCGACCCTCTATTGCTGCTCTACATCACCGGCGCCAGCCTTCGCTGGCGACGCTCACCGTCGACTGCCCGCAGCGTCCTCGCCGCGGCCTTGTCTCTGGCCGTCGCCCCCTGTCGTCCTGGGCAAGCGCCCAAACGGGCTGGGCATCATCGCCCGCTAGCACCCGCCCCGCGGTGGCCCTCTGGGCCACTGACTAGGGGGCCCCATGCCCCTGTTAAGTAAAAAAAGGATAAAAAAAGAATAATAAATTGATTAATTAATTTAATAATTAATTAACTTAACTAATGTCGCTTAATTAACCAATTAACTATCTAATTATCCTAACTAAACTTGTTAGTTAACTAGACAATCAATGATAGGGGGCCCCAACCCCTGTTGACCAGTCAAAGTTTGACTGGTCAACTGGGTCCCCCTGGTCCCACATGTCAGCCAGCGTACAATATTTGTGTACATTGTGCTGGGTACATCTAGCAATCTAATATTATTTATGAATTAAAATAAATTAGAAAATGAATGTAAATCTTTTAAAATTAATATAAAATAAACCGTAGCTCGGATGAAAAAACGTTGTACATGAATGTTGCTCAGAATGACGAGACGAATCCGGATACGCAGCCCGTTCGTCCGCGACTCATCCCTAGCATAGTGAACCTGCAACATTTCACCTCCGGTTCATCTGCCCGAAAACGCGAAACACCGGGGATACTTTACCGGATGTTTCCCCCCTTCACCGGTTGTAACACCCCAAAAATTTAACCAGGTTTTAGTTATTAAAATTTTGACAAGAGTTTAAAATTTTTGCCTGCAAGAATATCTCTGTTGATTTCAAAACTTTTCTTTGAATATTAAGGAATTTATCCCAAGTGGATCCCTCCAAAACATATTGGACTTCTATGCCATCTCACTAAAACAATTTCCTAATCAGTAGGTTTATTTATTAAATTATTCCACCCTGAGCTATATTCATTAAAATGACTTGTTTTTAGTTTTGGAGCTCTTTTTGTACTACAACCATTTGATAAAAATAACTAATAATGCAACCAATATTTGGAGATGTCATGTGATGCCTCTAAATCACTTTTATGCTATAATATAGTTCATTCCTTGCATATTTCGAGTGCTACACATGTTTTTCTTCTCTGGTCCAGTAGGCATTTTTGCACTACAACCCTTTTAAACATTTGTTTCTAGCTTCCACCAAAATTATGTGATGTCAGTAGCAGCATATGATTCCATTATATGCAATAATCCAAGGATGTTCTTTGAAAAATTTGAGTAAATCAACCTAATCTTCATTCTGGTCCATCAAGATGGTTTGTACAGCATCCCTATTATTGCTTGCTCTTTGGCCCTTGATTCCTTCTCCTACTTGTAGTCCTCCATGCTAAACCCCTAAGTCCAGGAGCATGCAACCATTGGCATATTTTTGGTTCATGAAATAATGCCATTCACATCCTGTCCAGATTTGAAGTTCTGCAAAACTTGCACTAGCAAGTTCGTGCTTTTCACCAACTAACCTCACCACCCTCTTGTGCTTCCAAGGAGACACTGATCTGGGAGATTTGGCCCTCCAAGAAAAGCCTAAGTGCTGTGGCATTTTGTCAAACACACAGGTGCATGATCAGATTTGACATGAGTTGTTGTTGGCATTGTGAACTTGGCCACCGACCAAACCACCTTGTCCACAGGAGTTTCCCTCTATCAACAACCTAGCTCGTTGCTTGCCAACCTCACCGGTGACCTGTAGCGTGCCACGGCATTGTGTCGAACACCTTCCGTGCGTGCACTGGACGCGCCCAGAGCACGCGTATTGCACGCGCGTGCGCCCGAGCCGCCGCGTCACGCCCCGCACTCACCCCAGCCCGTGACCGACCGCAGCCAGCACGCCGTGTCCCCTTGCGCGCTGCATGCCCCCCCCCCCCCTCACCGCAACGCGCCAAGCAGAGCCTCGCCGCATCCCCGGCAAGCCAAGGACTAGCCGCCACGGCCGCCCGACAACGCTGCTCAAGCCAGCGCCGCCCAAGCCACCCCGGCTCGCCACCTGCCCCTATGAACAGCGCAAACTTATCACCTCGCCCGTCGGCTAGCTACCGTCATCGCCATGACGCCCTGACGCTACAGGGAGGCGGTTCGCCGTCGTCCTTATCGCCGGCCGCATCGAACCGACCTCCACCGCCTATATAAGGGCCCCTGAGCTCCATCTAGCCCTCGATCAACCTCCAGTGATCCTCCTAGAGCTACCCTGGCCAGCATTCGAGGAGGGGAAGGCCTTCTTCCCCGAGTCCGGCCGGTTCGGTCGCCGCCAAGCCCCGGCCGATTCCATCGCCACCAGGGCCTCTCCTTCTCCAATCTCTCCACCAAGAACTCCCCCTCCCTCTCGCGAGTGCAACCCCTCGATCAATTTTGGTCGGAGACCACCGCAGCCCAAAAATCACTTTGTCACCGAAGCCCCCCTCCGCCGCGGAGCTCGCCGCCGGCGACTCCCTCCACCTCCGGCGACCCTGCGACCACCGGAAGGACCGCCTAGGAGTGGCGGATCCATCCCTGCTCTCGGATGCCCGCGAGAAGACGCCGTTCGCCGGCGACGATCGCCGGACGCCACGCCTCTGCTGCTCGGGCAGAGAAGAGGAGGGAGAGGGGACTGGTCAAACCTGACCAGTGGGGCCCCTAGACCCACTGTCAGTGACCCCCGTCCCAGTCCACGTGGGTTAAGTGGAAGCGCACTTCCGAAGTACGTTTTCGACGTGTACGTGTTTATTTGAAACGTTTTTCTTTTCTGTTTTATTTTATATAACAGATTTTGACCAAACTTTGACCTGCTGTATCTTTTTAAATATAACTCCAAATGGATTAATTCTTTTTCCTACCTCTCTCAAATATTATCTAGTTTATTTTAAGATTTATTTGAAAAAATTTAAAAACAACTTTTTTGCTGTTTTTATTTTTGTGTTAATTCATTTATATTTCTAAAATAGGATTTTTGAAGAGAGGAGAAGTATTTCAAGAGTTTGAAATGCACCCTGCCTTCCCATGACCTGAAGGCAAGCATTCTGAACCCCGGCATAATACTTTTGTGTGTTCATCGACACGCTTATAACACTACCTCATTTTTGGAGGACTTGTTATTTCATGTGAGATGATTATGTGCATGGATGCATATTTGTGATTTCCATGCTGTTGGGAATGATCACACTGGTGATAATAATCATCCTCATGTGCCTTGCTTGCATGCCGGAAGGAATCCGGGAAAGCCTCTGCCTTGGGTAGGCATGAGTTTGTCACCGGTCCCCGTTGGGACGGTCATGTCCGGTATGGCATAGTGAGGTATGGTGAGCGGTGATCGTGTTGGTTGAGATATATTTGTTATACATGTCTTGTTCCAGTAACCTCCTGAGTCGTCCGTCGATCGAGTCTTGTTCCAGTAACCCCCAATCTTGCTTCGTACTACCACTCGTCTCTACATCAAGTAGAGTATGGTTCAGTAAGTTGTCAACCTCTTTCTAGCACACACCGTACAGAGAGGCCAGGGTGGAAGATACCGGTTGTAGCTGGTAGGCAGGCCACCTGGTCCGTGGGCATGGATGTTTCCGGTTGAGACCGAGAGGGAGGCCACCCCTTAGAGCGCGCAATATAAATTTGATCCCATGCTACACGAGGTTGTAGCCTCCCCACTTAGAGTTTGCTTGACAGGTGTCGTGGGTGATTCTGCATACGTGTGATTTAAGCTGGTGTGTGCAAGTTAGGTGTGTTTTCAACAAAAAGACCGTAGACGGAATTAGTCCCGATGGACTAAGGAAATCCGTTACTCGTGGGTAAAGAGTACATCCTCTGCAGAGATTAAACCTATTCGAATAGCCGTGCCCTTGGTTAAGGATTACAGTCTGGGATGGGTCAAGTGTTGGTCTTAGTGTCGGTCTTCGGAGGTGAAACTGTTAAACCAGAATTTGAATTACTACTTGTGACTTGTGATAATTATGATTATTATTATTGTTGACTAACCCATGAATATTATTGTTATCATCGAGTATTTCTGGGATGGTTCTACCTCCGGGATATTCACTATGATTGTTTCTTTTAAAGCCCTTTATGTGGTGTCGCTCAGACGCCCGACTGTGGCATTTCTTTAAAAGCCCTTGATGTGGTGTCGCTCAGACGCCCGACTGTGGCATTTCTATTAAAGCCCTTTATGTGGTGTCGCTCAGACGCCCGACTGTGGCATTTCTTTTAAAGCCCTTTATGTGGTGTCGCTCAGACGCCCGACTGTGGCATTTCTTTTAAAGCCCTTTAGGTGGTGTCGCTCAGACGCCCGATTGTGGCATTTCTTTTGAAGTCCTTTATGATATTTATTTCATAATCCTAATACTATCATTTTATTGCATATTTAAAATTATCATGCTTGCACGCATCAGAGTTATATTTATATTGTTGTGACTGACGTCATGAGTATAAAATATTTTTAGCACATTATTGCAATATTATCCCTGTGTTCATAATGTTTGCGAGTACATTCAAAGTACTCACTGGGTTGTCCCTGGCTATTGTCTTGGCCATATTTCTTGCGCGGAGAGGAGCGACGTGATGACAGCCCCGGAACCTAAGCAACGGTGATAGGAGCCTCGCGAAGATAGGAGTTAACCTGGTCAGTTGTTCCCGTGGGAAATGGAGTCCCATAGACACTGATGATTTTCAACCCGCTTCCGCCATCAACCACTAGAAACCATTTGTTGTACTCACAGACCAGAATGGTCTTGTACTACATATTTTGTATTTGCTTGGAATTTCTGTATCAAGTTGGTGCCTCATCAGCTAACAGTTATCCTGGGGCTGATGAGCACAAGGGCCATTTTCAGGGAATTAGTACCCGAAGAATCGGTCCCCACTGACTTGGTATCAGAGACAGGCTGACCATTGGCTAATCCTATCTTAGCCAGGTCGGAAAACTTAGGCAAACCAACCTAGCAGACCCTAACCAAAACCCAGCCAAGTTTCTCGTGCAAGATAGCCACATAGTAAGTCCGACACTTTTTGGCAATCGGTACCCAACCTATCAACCTAGCCTGTCGATCACGCGCCAGTGACAGGTGGCCATAATGTCTCATTCGCAAGAGTGCGAAGGAAGACTCCGTCCCCTTTTCTATAAAAGGGCACGCTAGCCTCAACTCAGCACGACACAGCCTCTACCCCAAACCAAGCCATAATGCCAGGCCCCGTAGTGCACAATGAGACCACAGCAACCAATCTTGGAGGTTTTGTGACCATACTCGCAAACATCACCCGTCGTGCCTACGCGTTAGAAGAACCCCCAGAATATGTTGTGTACCAAGGACCCATGGGCGGTGAAAGCTGTCAATTTTGGGCCACTGTGCACATCTACGGTAGGGGTCTGTCGCCAGAACGCCCCTACAAGTTCACCGGAAGAACAACTTCCTTTGAACCACAAGCCATCCAACTAGCTGCTCGAGAGGCTATAGTTCATCTCAGGCACTTGTCGCCCAGAGTTAACTGTCGCTCATTCTACTACTACCCCAGGCGTGAAGGGTATGGTAGACCACCCCAAGTTGCCAACGGAAATCACGAGACGGATCCCGCATTGTTGCACCTAGCGCGCTATGTAAGTGCACTAGAGGCCATGATCGATCAAATCAATATTCATCTGATCACAGCTCGAGGAGAGCTGGCTCGCTGAGCCCCGGTAAGTAGAGAAACCGAGGCCGACACCGACAACCCAGTCGTGCTGTTCGGACACCCGATTGATACCCTGAGGTCAGCCCCAGCCATCATCCAAGATACTGTGATGACCCCAGAAGTGCTTCGTCGCCTTTTGGGAACACACTCCAACGGGATTGTGGCCAACAATCCCCGCGATGGTCATCATAGCTACCCCAACCCTGCAGTTCCTCCACCATCTCCGGCAAATCCCGACGGTGAGACCCATGGAGAAGCCTCGACATCCACCAGGCACGCCCGTTTAGACGTAAACGAGGTAGACTAAGCTGTACGAGTAGTGCCGAGTCTCAGTGTATCCTCGCTTTGTAATCATGTAACCTTGTGAGTAAGCGCCGCCTGTCGTTGTGCCTCTGTTTTAATAGTAGCTTTGCGTAGTTTGTCAGCACATAGTTGCACATTTTACGGGCACAACTACCAAGACCAACCCCGACGACAACCACAGTAACATGTCTCTTTATGAGATATGTGTATCTCTGACACTGACCCGACATTTGGAGCTAAGCTGGTAAATTTATTACCTTTCACTACGGTAAAATGACCCAGCTCCATTGCTATATAAAGGCCACTTCGTGACCTTACCAAGCACCCCACACCTTGTGCACCACCCTCACAACCTTTTCCTGTCATGCCGAGCCCCAGTATTCATCTGAGAACCCCAGATGCAACCCCAGGTAGCTTTGTCAAAACATTGTGGGGCTTTACCCGCAGTACTATGGTTCTACATATCCAACCCAGTACGAGCTGTTCAAATCAAGGATCACCCCTTCCACTTCGGAATATTGGGCAGCAGGACACATCCCTCCCGTAGACCCCAACCAAGATCCAACGGAAGTTTCCTTCGTGGGGAAATCTATGCCAACCCCACACCTGGCCGTAGAAGCTGCTGCGAAGGAAGCAATTGCTCGCCTTCGGTCCGCAGTACCCTATGCCCGCAGACGAGGATATTATTACTTTCCGAGCCGTGCAACGCCCGGGGGAGTAACATCTTTCCCCGGTGGGCGGATTGAGAGAGACCCAGTGCTAGCCAACCTTATCCAGTACATCACCGCTCAAGAACATTTGAACCAGCGAGTGATGGATTATCTCCAGAGCCTCGCTGATTTAAGTCCTCAGATTGCCATCGGCAGACCACTGAGGCCCGACCCGGAGAGACGCATACATCGACTGGTCAATCCACTTCCTCCGATAGAAGAAGAGTGTATCCCTTTACCAGAGACTTTTTATCGGGACCCCGTCCAGTTACCGTTTTCATTTTAGACGTTACTGTTGTGTATGTTATTACATCATTTATTGTTACGTTGTAACTTATGCTTAGTACCTTAAATTTGCGCGACGAGCCGAGTATTTCAGTTCCTGCTAGTATGAGTAGTTTTCTTCGTGATTAACTTGTGTAATCGCGAAAAAAATCCTAGAATGAGATCTCTTCTCCCTGAGTTGCTGCATCGTTTATCCCCTCACTACATAGTTTATTTTTATTCACGCAGCACCACGGCAGCAGACTCACAACCGCTCGGACACATATGGAGCATTTGTTTTTCACAACGGCTCTTAGCAAATCTCGAGGACGAGATTTTTCTCAAGGGGGTAGTAATTGTAACACCCCAAAAATTTAACCAGGTTTTATTTATTAAAATTTTCCCAAGAGTTTAAAATTTTTGCCTGCAAGAATATCTCTGTTGATTTCAAAACTTTTCCATGAATATTAAGGAATTTATCCCAAGTGGATCCCTCCAAAACATATTGGACTTCTATGCCATCTCATTAAAACAATTTCCTAATCAGTAGGTTTATTTATTAAATTATTCCACCCTGAGCTATATTCATTAAAATGACTTGTTTTTAGTTTTGGAGCTCTTTTTGTACTACAACCATTTGATAAAATTAACTAATAATGCAACCAATATTTGGAGATGTCATGTGATGCCTCTAAATCACTTTTATGCAATAATATAGTTCATTCCTTGCATATTTAGAGTGCTACACATGTTTTTCTTCTCTGGTCCAGTAGGCATTTTTGCACTACAACCCTTTTAAATATTTGTTTCTAGCTTCCACCAAAATTATGTGATGTCAGTAGCAGCATATGATTCCATTATATGCAATAATCCAAGGATGTTCTTTGAAAATTTTGAGTAAATCAACCTAATCTTCATTCTGGTCCATCAAGATGGTTTGTACAGCATCCCTATTATTGCTTGCTCTTTGGGCCTTGATTCCTTCTCCTACTTGTAGTCCTCCATGCTAAACCCCTAAGTCCAGGAGCATGCAACCATTGGCATATTTTTGGTTCATGAAATAATGCCATTCACATCCTGTCCAGATTTGAAGTTCTGCAAAACTTGCACTAGCAAGTTTGTGCTTTTCACCAACTAACCTCACCACCCTCTTGTGCTTCCAAGGAGACACTGATCTGGGAGATTTGGCCCCTCCAAGAAAAGCCTAAGTGCCTGTGGCATTTTGTCAAACACCTTGAGTGCATGATCAGATTTGACATGAGTTGTTGTTGCCATTATGAACTTGGCCACCTGACCAAACCACCTTGTCCCTGGAGTTTCCCTCTATCAACAACCCAGCTCTGTTGCTTGCCAACCTCACCTGTGACCTGTAGCGTGCCACGACATTGTGTCGAACACCTTCCGTGCGTGCCTTTGGACGCCAGGCCGCAGCGTATTGCAGCGTCGCGCCGAGCCGCCAGCGTCACGCCCGCGACTCACCCCAGCCCGTGACCGACCGCAGCCAGCACGCCGTGTCCCCTTGCGCTGCATGCTCCCCCTCACCGCAACGCGCCAAGCAGAGCCTCGCCGCGTCCCCGGCAAGCCAAGGACTAGCCGCCACGGCCGCCCGACAACCCTTCTCAAGCCAGCGCCGCCCAAGCCACCCCGGCTCGCCACCTGCCCCTGTGAACAGCACAAACTTATCACCTCGCCCGTCGGCTAGGTACCGTCGTCGCCACGATGCCTTGACGCTACAGGGAGGCGGTTCGCCGTCGTCCTTATCGCCGGCCGCATCGAACCAACCTCCACCGCCTATATAAGGGCCCCTGAGCTCCATCTAGCCCTTGATCAACCTCCAGTGACCCTCCTAGAGCTACCCTGGCCAGCATTCGAGCAGGGGAAGGCCTTCTTCCCCGAGTCCGGCCGGTTCGGTCGCCGCCAAGCCCCGGCCGATTCCATCGCCACCAGGGCCTCTCCTTCTCCAATCTCTCCACCAAGAACTCCCCCTCCCTCTCGCGAGTGCAACCCCTCGATCAATTTTGGTCGGAGACCACCGCAGCCCAAAAATCACTTTGTCACCGAAGCCCCCCTCCGCCGCGGAGCTCGCCGCCGGCGACTCCCTCCACCTCCGGCGACCCTGCGACCACCGGAAGGACCGCCTAGGAGTGGAGGATCCATCCCTGCTCTCGGATGCCTGCGAGAAGATGCCGTTCGCCGGCGACGATCGCCGGACGCCACGCCTCTGCTCGGGCAGAGAAGAGGAGGGAGTGGGGACTGGTCAAACCTGACCAGTGGGGCCCCTAGACCCACTGTCAGGGACCCCCGTCCCAGTCCACGTGGGTTAAGTGGAAGCGCACTTCGGAAATGCGTTTTCGGCGTGTACGTGTTTATTTGAAACGTTTTCTTTTTACATTTTATTTTATATATGATTTTGACCAAACTTTGACCTGCTGTATCTTTTTAAATATAACTCCAAATGGATTAATTCTTTTTCCTACCTCTCTCAAATATTATCTAGTTTATTTTAAGATTTATGTGAAAAAATTTCAAAACAACTTTTTGTGCTGTTTTTATTTTTTTGTTAATTCATTTATATTTCTAAAATAGGATTTTTGAAGAGAGGAGAAGTATTTCAAGAGTTTGAAATGCACCCTGCCTTCCCATGACACGAAGGCAAGCATTACGAACCCGGCATAATACTTTTGTGTGTTAACGACACGCTTATAACACAACCTCATTTTTGGAGGACTTGTTATTTCATGTGAGATGATCATGTGCATGGATGCATATTTGTGATTTCCATGCTGTTGGGAATGATCACTGCGGTGATAATAATCATCCTCATGTGCCTTGCTTGCATGCCGGAAGGAATCCGGAAAGCCTCTACCTTGGGTAGGCATGAGTTTGTCACGGTCCCGTTGGGACGGTCATGTCCGTATGGCATAGTGAGGTATGGTGAGCGGTGATCGTGTTGGTTGAGATATATTTGTTATACATGTCATGCAGGGAAATACTTAAACCTCCTGAGTCGACCGTAGATCGAGTCTTGTTCCAGTAACCCCCATACTTGCTTCGTACTACCACTCGTCTCTACATCAAGTAGTGTACGGTTCAGTCAGTTGTCAACCTCTTTCTAGCACACACCGTACAGAGAGGCCAGGGAGGAAGATACCGGTTGTAGCTGGTAGGCAGGCCACCTGGTCCGGGGGCATCGGTGTTTCCGGTTGAGACCGAGAGGGGAGGCCACCCCTTAGAGCGCGCAATATAAATTTGATCCCATGCTACACGAGGTTGTAGCCTCCCCACTTAGAGTTTGCTTGACATGTGTCGTGGGTGATTCCAGACACGTGTGATTTAAGCTGGTGTGTGCAAGTTAGGTGTGTTTTCAACAAAAAGACCGTGAAGCGGAATTAGTCCCGATGGACTAAGGAAATCCGTTACTACGTGGGTAAAGAGTACATCCTCTGCAGAGATTAAACCTATTCAATAGCCGTGCCCTTGGTTAAGGATTACAGTGCAGGATGGGTCAAGTGTTGGTCTTAGTGTCGGTCTTCGGAGGTGAAACTGTTAAACCAGAATTTGAATTACTACTTGTGACTTGTGATAATTATGATTATTATTATTGTTGACTAACCCATGAATATTATGGTTATCATCGAGTATCTTTGGGATGGTTCTACCTCCGAGATATTCACTATGATTGTTTCTTTTAAAGCCCTTTATGTGGTGTCGCTCAGACGCCCGACTGTGGCATTTCTTTAAAAGCCCTTTATGTGGTGTCGCTCGGACCCGACTATAACATTTCTATTAAAGCCCTTTATGTGGTGTCGCCCAGACGCCCATTGTGGCATTTCTTTTAAAGCCCTTTATGTGGTGTCGCTCGACGCCTTGATCGTGGCATTTCTTTTAAAGCCCTTTAGGTGGTGTCGCTCGGACGCCTTGATTGTGGCATTTCTTTTGAAGTCCTTTATGATATTTATTTCATAATCCTAATACTATCATTTTATTGCATATTTATAATTATCATGCTTGCACGCACCAGAGTTATATTTATATTGTTGTGACTGACGTCATGAGTATAAAATTTTTTTAGCACATCATTGCAATATTATCCCTGTGTTCATAGTGTTTGCGAGTACATTCAAAGTACTCACTGGCTTGTCCCTGGCTATTGTCTTGGCCAGATTTCTTGCGCGGAGAGGAGCGACGTGATGACAGCCCCGGAACCTAAGCAACGGTGATAGCAGCCTCGCGAAGATAGGAGTTAACCTGGTCAGCTGTTCCCGTAGGAAATGGAGTCCCATAGACACTGATGATTTTCAACCCGCTTCCGCCATCAACCACTAGAAACCACTTGTTGTACTCACAGACCAGAATGGTCTTGTACTACATATTTTGTATTTGCTTGGAATTTCTGTATCAAGTTGGTGCCTCATCAGCTAACAGTTATCCTGGGCTGTTGAGCACAAGGGCCATTTTCTGGGAATTAGTACCCGGAGAATCGGTCCCCACACCGGTATCACCTCCTACTGCGTTAGGTCACCTTTAGCACCGCGTATTGCCATGCTACACTTTGTGATACTTTGATTGCTCTGTTATTTATTGTGTTCCCCCTCCGTTACATCTTTCCGGTAGACCCCGAGGCTGCCGGTGACCCCCAGTTTGACTACGGTGTTGACGACCCGTCCTTCTTGCCAGAGCAACCAGGCAAGCCCCCCCCCCCCATTGATCACCAGATATCGCCTACTCTCCTCTATACTGCTTGCATTAGAGTAGTGTAGCATGTTACTGCTTTCCGTTATTCCTATCCTGATGCATAGCATGTCTTTGCTACTTCTGTTGATACCTTTACCTGCAATCCTACTTGCCTAGTATAGGATGCTAGATTTTCCATCTATGGCCCTACATTCTTGTCCGTCTGCTGTGCTATACTATCGGGCCGTGATCACTCGGGAGGTGATCACGGGTATATACTATATACTTTATATATGATACATGTGGTGACAAAAGTCGGGTCGGCTTGTGGAGCACCCGCGAGTGGATCTTTGTGGCGGAGCGTCAGGGAAGGTTGAGACCGCCTAGGAGAGAGGTGGGCCTGGCCCTGTTCGGCGTTCGCGGATACTTAACACACTAAACGAGTTCTTGGTATTTGATCTAAGTTGGGTCGTTGACCCTATACGCACTAACCGCCATGTGGGACAAGATATGGGCAACCGGCGTCGTGGTATCAGCCGAAGAACTTCGTGACGCCAGCGACTGAGTGGCCCGCGCCGGATTGGAACGTAAGCCTGCTCTTGTATTAAGGGGGCTAGTTCTGCTTTCGGCACAGACGTCATAGCGTGCAGGTGTGCTATGGGCGATGGGCCGAGACCCCTGTGCGCTTAGGTTTAGACCGGCGTGCTGGCCTCTCTGTTGTGCCTAGGTGGGGCTGCCACGTGTTGATCTTCCGCGGCCGGGCATGACCCAGAAAAGTCTATCCGGCCAAATGGGATCGAGCGTGTCGGGTAATGTGGTCCACCCCTGCAGGGAAGTTAATCTATTCGAATAGCCGTGATCTTCGGTAACAAGACGACTTGGAGCTGTACCTTGACCTTATGACAACTAGAACCGGATACTTAATAAAACACACCCTTCCAAGTGCCAGATACAACCCGGTGGTCGCTCTCCATCAGGGTTACAAGGAGGGGATCGCCGGGTTGGATTATGCTATGCGATGCTACTTGGAGGACTTCAGTCTACTCTCTTCTACATGCTGCAAGACGAAGGCTGCCAGAAGCGTAGTCTTCAACAGGATTAGCTATCCCCCTCTTATTCTGGCTTTCTGCAGTTCAATCCACTGATATGGCCCTTTACACATATATCCATGCATATGTAGTGTAGCTCCTTGCTTGCGAGTACTTTGGATGAGTACTCACGGTTGCCTTGTTCCCCCTTTTCCCCCTTTCTTTACCCGGTTGCTGCGACTAGAGGATGGAGCCCAGGAGCCAGACGCCACCGTCGATGACGACTACTACCCCGGAGGTGCCTACTACTACGTGGTGCCTGCTGACGACCACCAGGAGTAGTTAGGAGGATCCTAGGCAGGAGGCATGCGCCTCTTTCGATCTGTATCCCAGTTTGTGCTAGCCTTCTTAAGGCAAACTTGTTTAACTTATGTCTGTACTCAGATATTGTTGCTTCCACTGGCTCGTCTATGATCGAGCACTTGTAATCGAGCCCTCGAGGCCCCTGGCTTGTATTATGATGCTTGTATGACTTATTTATGTTTTAGAGTTGTGTTGTGATATCTTCCCGTGAGTCCTCGATCTTGATCGTACTGCGTTTGCGTGTATGATTAGTGTACAATTGGATCAGGCGTCACAAGTTGGTATCGTGAGCCGCTGTAGGAATCCCCTTCCAACTCCTTGGCCGAAGTCGAGTCTAGACATTGCAAAACTTTTACTAACATGGCTGTGTGTCTTACGGGCCCACGTCGCCATTGGGTGGTACTAGGATCTTTTACTCCTCGACCTTTACTCTGGGATTCTGAACTCTCTTCTATTTGGTTTAAACTATTTTTACTAAAATCTAACTTTAGGTTCTCGAAAATACTTTCTCCCGGAGAGGCCCTTCAGTCCAGATGATCACCGACTGCACCAGAAGATTTCGGAGATACTCTTTGATATTCTCTCGAGACTTTGTGCCCATCACTTTTGCTATTCCCGACCACTGATAAATCCTTATGGATAACTGCTTACACTTGCCATTCATACGATCATCCCCCATTGATCTTGTTATTACAAGATACCCCGAAGTTTTCTCTATTGTTCCGAGAATACTTGTGCCTACTGCCTAGCAGTTCTTTGCCACATGAATACCACTTCAAATAAATCCTCGCACTTGTCGAGTATCCGTTCATCCCCAGTTGATCGTATGCTTCATAAGATACTCTAAAATACTATTCGAATTTCCGAAAATCCTCTGGAGCCTTTTGCTCTTGAAATTCTTGCTTGCTTGCATTATGGTTAATCCCATAAGTCTCGTAGTCTTATTGGCATCCCTTGTCATTATCATTTGGGTCCGTTGATTCAATATGTTGTGAATGCTTGCAATCCTTAATAAGATCCTAGAATTCATCCTTCCGGCTCAGTCGTCATAATAAACATGAGCTGGATCTCGACCAATGAAATTGCCATCGATTGTACCCTTAATCCTACTCAACTTATCCATCCTTGATTAGAGCGTCTGCTTCTGATCCTTTGTTTTGGAAATCATAATTCCTTTCTTATCTAAGCATCGAATTATTCAGGTGTTCTATAATCTGATGCCCGTGCATTCTTTCTTCCAGTGCTTGAGTACCGATACTCACGTCAGCTCCGTTGTGGATCGCCCGATCCATTGTTGGATTTCATCCGACATCGTCCTTCATATTCAATAACCTTGTGAGCCTTTCCACGGGTATAGAATGCCTTTGGTAAATTGTATCATCTGCTTTGTCAACCATGCTCTACTTTTGAGCTTGTGTTATTTACTCATGAAGTTCATGGTATATGTCATAAGATGCCCCGATGGGTTGAACCTATACCTTCCCTAAAACCGTATGAACCCGAAAGTTTTCACAAGATATACCCTTCTGGTGTTTTACCAGATAATTTTCTACCCTACAACTTCTTTGAAGACGAGAAGTGAATGAAAGGCTATGCATTGGAGAAGTGGGAGTCGACCTTGAACTTTGCGTTCATGCCCATGGGCACGATGTAGAACTTATCATGGAAGCTGCTCGTGAAAATAATTATCCCCTTGTTATGAGTTCATCTTGTATCCGTGGTTTAATCATTTATGATTGTGGTTCCGACCATAATTTCTTCCTTTGATTCCATTTCTCAGGCAAGTTAAAGCGCTTGTCTTCTATAGATCAATACACCCCACTTCAACCTTTCATTTGATATGCCTTCGAGTATTATCCACCTGGTATCTCGAGGATATCATGCCATTGCACTACATCTTATGAAATTGTAATGGAGTAATACCTTTCCCTGTAATAGTCACTCCACGAGTTCTGGGTTGTCGTCAACCGAGAAGACAATAGTGGACCAAGTCCGCACTGCGATTCGACAACTTTTATTAATCTTCATTGCTTATGAGTTTGCACTTGATCATGTCGTTCCCAACGGATTGAGTACATCATGATCGTCAGGCTGACTGCTTGACCATTCTACCTATGTCCTTCATTCCCGGGACACAATCCCGACAGTGCTCTAAGCTTACATCAAACTTTCCGCATCATATTGTTTGTCTTGAGAGACAACTTCGATTTCTGAGATGGCATATTATCTATGGTTATAGTAACCTTTTACTTCACCATTCCCTTGATGTGATGTCTTCACCGATCGATTACATCTTCTTGAAACCTCTCGATAAATGTGTCATGATCATCGTCAACATTTTAACTTCTTCCGAGACGTACATTGAGTTCCTCATGAGAAATTCCATGCTTGCCCCCTCGATGAATTGGGTCAACATCGACAACATTATTGCATTCCCTCCAACACAAAACTTGTTCCTGTTTTGTGTTGTACCTTGAGTTCCTTGCTATCCAACTTATGTTATGTTCTACCTTGGAGTATTACCATATTTTATGTCAAAAAATTGGTGAGAATTTCACCACCTCTTAAGAATTCTTGATATAGTAATACTTCTCACCATCACCATTCCTTCTTGGCCCCCGTGTTGTTTCCAACCGAAAAACCGACAATTGAACTTGGATGTGCGAATTCTAAACTTCTAGCGACCCTATTGCTTTGAAGTTAATGGTCTACATTTCATTCTTAGACCATTGGTTATCGGATCACCATTCTAAGCATTGATCATGCTACATAGGCCCATGTTTTGGGTGCACCTTTTCAACCAATGTTTAATTGTGTATGTTTTCCTCGAGCATACCTCATTATATCACTTGATCTGACAAATCTTATCTCCTTGTTCTCATAATTGTGGAAATCCATCTTTTTGGAAAATCTCAATGAATGGTCGCTGAGTCCATCAGCCACCTCCTCATCCTCTCCTTGGTTTAATGACGAACTCTTGTTTCGGAACTTGCTTCCATGGTTCATTTCCCGAGAATCTTACGATGTCTTCTCATCAATTTGTGTCGCACCTTTTTATTCTCAGGCATCCTGAGTCTGAGGTATCCTGACCCCAATCAGATCTGAATCTTGGTCAGATATGATGGTTGGAACATTTTCCAAGAGTCATAATGTTGGTCCTTATTTGACTCGATAAATTGATGTCATGCCTAACACACCTGGCCGGAGGACCTATTGTTATAGTTTCCTTGTTAGCAAGGCTATCAATTCTTCCGTGAGGGAATTGTAAGCTTATTCTACAAGTTATTCCTAATGGATCCTTTGTGATTCCAAAGTCTGTTCTTCCCCTGATGACCATGTCAATACTATCTCGAAGCATGTCTGTGGTACTCCGATTTTCAACAAAAACATTTGAAGCCCAATGCTAGATGTTTCCTGCTCGATTATCCAAACACCGCTGTATGGGTAATGTCATGAAAATTTCTCTCCCCTTACCTAAAGGGTTTTCTACATTACATCTTGTCATGGATATCATGCTCTGCTTGTCCTTGGGAAGGATATACTCCTGAAATATGTGTTTAAACACATTTTCCTTTCCATTATTCTGTTTAATCTGATAATCATAATATCGCTTCCATTGTTTTGTTTAACCTTTCTAGTAATCAGACTTAACCGAGCAGTGATAATTCCCTGCTTAGGTAAGCACCTCGTTATACCACTCTGTCAGTAAGAACCTGTTACTATTGTTGATGACATTCCGGTAACCATCGATGGATGCCTATTGGTCCGCCTCGTTCAACGAGCAGGAAAATGGTTCTCTTCATCCCTCGCCCTTGGTATCGATGTTGTTGCCGACATAAATGACAGGCTACCCTCTGACATGCCTTGCTATCGTGACCGTGCCAGATGTCAACCCCTTTCTACTTTAACCCACATGGTGGGCCCATAACCCACAGTTCCACATGATCGAAACCTGACTCTCCTGCACCCCCCTGTTCCCAAGGTTGTTCCTCACGCTTGGCTTCGTATGTAATTCACGAGCCACCTTCAGGTCTGATATCGGACCCAATACTTATTCCCGTTGCTTTGACCCTTTCACGCCCTATAACAGGCATCGAACGATTGCCTGCCCGCTCGAAACTTCCCAGGATACCTCCTTACTTTGCTCTTGATATTTTCTTAAGTTTCGATTCGAGAGTTACTTTTCGCCACCTTCCTCGATGTTGTTGACTCGATAGTCAACCTTGCCGAGGTCCGTTCTCCCAGAATGCCCACCCTTTATTCTTTCGTAAGTACGATGGAGTTCCTGAAGAAAGGACGCCGACTTCATCATGATGACCTGAAGCAGAGAAATGAAGACATCAATGTATTGGACCGGCCTCTTCGAGAAGAGCATGCCAGCATGGCAAGACCCACTAGATTCGTTACCAAACCTTCCCCCTTTCACTACCTTTTAAATCTTGGGACGAGATTTCTTGTAGTGGAGGAGAATTGTGACGCCCGGATAATTAAGCTACAGTAACCCTCTACTAATGATGCCACGTCACCTCGGTTACTGTTGTCAAAACTCGCGTTAGTTCAAAACCGATTCGAAATTCAAATTCAAAATAAAGGCAAACGACAAAAGTTTTGAAATATTAAAACTAAATTGTTTGGGTTGTGTCAAATAATGCATAGGTAATTATGATGGAGAAACCACATTTTTATAAAAGGTTTAAATGCACTTAAGTAATTAAAGTAGTAGGTAAAACAATTAAATAAATGCATTTTGGATTTTATAAAATACTATACTATTTTGTTCAGGTTAAAACCTTTTGTGGCAGTAGTTATAATTGTAACTCTATTTTAGGTGTGGGTTTCACTTTTTGTAAAACTATAAAATATTACATAAGTAAAAGAAAACAGAAACAAGAGAATAAATAAATAAAAGATAATACGAAAATAGAAAACTGTAACTAAACTAAAACAAAGTAGAACCCCCCAACCCCACTGGGCTTCGGCCCACCAGGCCGCCTTGCCGGCCTAACCGGCCGCGCCCCCACTCCCTTATCCTATCACCGCTCCCCCGAACCCTAGCCACTAACCCCCCACGCTCCCCACTATCCCGCATGATCTCTTACCCCTCCCATCCCGATTCTGGATCGGGGGCGCACGCTTGCGCCCCGTCACCTCACCCGCCGGCGTCGCTCGGACCCGCCCTCGCCGAACCGCCTCCCCGCCGGATCGATCCGTCCTCGACTCCTCCTCGTCGTGCTCTGCACCACCTCGCCGCCTGGGTCCGCCCATGCCGCCGTCAACCACGCCGGCGCCGCCCCGTCCCCGGCCTCCTCACCGGCCGACCCTGAGCCTCGCCGATCCCCTTCACGCCATCGGGGGTGAGCTCCCGCGACCCGCTTCCCCGTTTCCCCTTTGTCTTCGACGTCACCAGCACCTACTGCCCCTCCCCTGTGCCGGTCGCGCGACACGGCTGCCCGGCCGCGCCAACGGCCACTGCCCGTCATTCACTGCGCCCCTCGTCTACCTTCGTCCTTGCTGCCTACCACCCGCGCCCGCCCTTGGAGCGCTGCCACATGCTGCTGCCGCCGTGCTGCTCCTCCTGCTGCCCGCACCCCCGCGTCGTGGCCGACCCTCTATTGCTGCTATACATCACCGGCGCCACCCTTCACTGGCGCCGCTCGCCGTCGACTGCCCGCAGCGCCCTCGCGCCATGATCTTGTCTCTGCCGCCGTCGCCCCCGTCTGAGCAGCGCCCAAGCAGGCTGGGCATCATCGCCGCTAGCCCCCGCCCCGCGGTGGCCCTCTGGGCCCCTGACTAGGGGGCCCCATGCCCCTGTTAAGTAAAAAAAGGATAAAAAAAGAATAATAAATTGATTAATTAATTTAATAATTAATTAACTTAACTAATGTCGTTTAATTAACCAATTAACTATCTAATTAGCCTAACTAAACTTGTTAGTTAACTAGACAGTCAATCACAAGGGGCCCCACCCCCTGTTGACCAGTCAAAGTTTGACTGGTCAACTGGGTCCCCCTGGTCCCACATGTCAGTCAGCGTACAATTTTTGTGTACACTGCGCTGGGTACATCTAGCAATCTAACATTAGTTTCGAATTAAAATAAATTAGGAAATGAATTTAAATATTTTAAAATTAATAAAAATAAACCGTAGCTCGAATGGAAAAACGTTGTACATGAAAGTTGCTCAGAATGACGAGACGAATCCGGATACGCAGCCCGTTCGTCCGCCGCGCGTCCCTAGCATAGTGAACCTGCAACATTTCACTTCCGGTTCATCTGCCCGAAAACGCGAAACACCGGGGATACTTTACCGGATGTTTCCCCCCTTCACCGGTATCACCTCCTACTGCGTTAGGTCAACCTTAGCACAGCGTATTGCCATGCTACGCTTTGTGATACTTTGATTGCTCTGTTATTTATTGTGTTCCCCCTCCGTTACTTCTTTCCGGTAGACCCCGAGGCTGCCGGTGACCCCCAGTTCGACTACGGTGTTGACGACCCGTCCTTCTTGCAAGAGCAACCAGGCAAGCCCCCCCTTGATCACCAGATATCGCCTACTCTCCTCTATACTACTTGCATTAGAGTAGTGTAGCATGTTACTGCTTTCCGTTATTCCTATCCTGATGCATAGCCTGTCTTTGCTACTTCTGTTGATACCTTTACCTGCAATCCTACTTGCCTAGTATAGGATGCTGGATTTTCAATTTGTGGCCCTACATTCTTGTCCGTCTGCTGTGCTATACTATCGGGCCATGATCACTCGGGAGGTGATCACGGGTATATACTATATACTTTATATATGATACATGTGATGACTAAAGTCGGGTCGGCTTGTGGAGCACCCGCGAGTGGATCTTTGTGGCGGAGCGTCAGGGCAGGTTGAGACCGCCTAAGAGAGAGGTGGGCCTGGCCCTGTTCGGCGTTCGCGGATACTTAACAGGCTAAACGAGTTCTTGGTATTTGATCTGAGTTGGGTCGTTGACCCTATATGCACTAACCGCCACGTGGGACAAGATATGGGCAACCGGCGTCGTGGTATCAGCCGAAGCACTTCGTGACGCCAGCGACTGAGTGGCGCGCGCCGGATTGGAACGTAAGCCTGCTCTTGTATTAAGGGGGCTAGTTCTGCTTTCGGCCGCGTACGCAACGTGCAGGTGTGCTATGGGCGATGGGCCCAGACCCCTGTGCGCTTAGGTTTAGACCGGCGTGCTGGCCTCTCTGTTGTGCCTAGGTGGGGCTGCGACGTGTTGATCTTCCACGGCCGGGCATGACCCAGAAAAGTGTGTCCGGCCAAATGGGATCGAGCGTGTCGGGTAATGTGGTGCACCCCTGCAGGGAAGTTAATCTATTCGAATAGCCGTGATCTTAGGTAACAGGACGACTTGGAGTTGTACCTTGACCTTATGACAACTAGAACCGGATACTTAATAAAACACACCCTTCCAAGTGCCAGATACAACCCGGTGGTCGCTCTCCATCAGGGTTACGAGGAGGGGATCGCCGGGTAGAATTATGCTATGCGATGCTACTTGGAGGACTTTAGTCTACTCTCTTCTACATGCTGCAAGACGAAGATTAGCTATCCCCCTCTTATTCTGGCATTCTGCAGTTCAGTCCACTGATATGGCCCTTTACACATATATCCATGCATATGTAGTGTAGCTCCTTGCTTGCGAGTACTTTGGATGAGTACTCACGGTTTCCTTGTTCCCCCTTTTCCCGCTTTTCTTTACCCGGTTGTCACGACTGCACGATGGAGCCTGTGGAGCTGACGCCACCGTCGACGCATTTAATTACTACCCCGGAGGTGCCTACTACTACGCTCGCACTGCGATGACGACCGGGAGTAGTTAGGAGGATCCCGAGCAGGAGGCCTGCGCCTCTTCGATCTGTATCCCGGTTGTGCTAGCCTTCTTAAGGCAAACTTGTTTAACTTATGTCTGTACTCAGATACTGTTGCTTCCGCTGACTCGTCTATGATCGAGCACTTGTAATCGAGCCCTCGAGGCCCCTGGCTTGTATTATGATGCTTGTATGACTTATTTATGTTTTAGAGTTGTGTTGTGATATCTTCCCGTGAGTCCCTGATCTTGATCGTACACGTTTGCGTGTATGATTAGTGTACGATTGGATTGGGGGCGTCACACCTGCCTAGTGATCTATTCTGGTATCAGACACAATACTATTTCCCGTTGTTCTGAACCCCTTTCACACTTTGTTCTAGGCATCGAACAATTGCCTTCCCGCTTGAAACTTCTCATGGTACCTTCTTACTTGGCTCTCGATATGTTCCATCCGTTCAACTCGAGAGATACTCTTGTGTTCATCCCTGGGATAACCCCAAATGATTTCCCCTTATACCATTCTATCGTTGTAGAGTAGCCCCTTACCTATTCATGAGTACGACATAATTTTCGAAGAAAGTAGGACGACGTCATCATGATGACCTGAAAAGAAGAGAAATAAAGACACCAACTAGGAGGATCAAGTACTTCAGGAAGAGCAACCAAGATCGAGAAGACCCATTAGAATTTCGCAACCTAGTCTTTCCCCCTTACTCCCCTCCTAAATCTCGGGACGAGATTTCTTGTAGTGGAGGAGAATTGTGACGCCCGGGTACTTAAGCTACAGTGAACCTCTACTAATGATGCCACGTCACCTCGGTTACCGTTGATAAACTCACGTTGATTCGAAACCGAAGCAAATTCAAATCAATAATCAGGTCAAACAATAAAAATTTGCCAATATCAAAACTAAAATGTTCTGGATATGACAAGTAATTCATAGGTCATAATGGTGGAGAAACCACATTTTGATAAAATGCCTAAATGCTCTAAAATAAATAAAACAGCAGCAAAACAATTAATTAAATGCCTTTTATAAAGTTATAAAAATATAAACTAATATTTGGAGTGTCAACCTTTTTGTGACAACACCTATTATTGCAATACTAATTAGGTGTCCATCTCCACATTTTACAAAACTAATTTGCTAATTGGATTAAGTGCAAAACATAGACTAGAAAAAGTTAAAAGAAGAAAAAGGAAATGCCAAAAAATAAAATAAATAAATAAAAGAAAACCCCCCTTTCCCTGTTCCCGTGGGCCTCGGCCCACCCGAGCCAACCCACGCAACTGAGGGGATAAGGCCAACCCCCCCGTCTCTCAGCCTCGTCAGCATCCCAGATATTTTCCCTCCCCCTCGCTCGTTCCCCTCTCGCTCGCCCACTTGCTCCTCCCCGAACGCTGCAGTCGCCGTGCACCCCGAGATCCTGTGGCCACTGTCGCCCTCGTGCCGTGAGGGGTTGACCCCGAGAAGCGCCGTCGTCTACCGCATCGTCTACAAGGACTAGCTCGAGCTCCTCGCCCCTGCATCGAGCTGTTCGCCGTCGTCTTCAACCTTGCACCCGGCGACCTCCGCCGGATTCGTCGTCACCGAGCCCTCCCGAGCACACCGGCTTCTCTCCGAGTCCGATGTGAGCCCGCCGTCCTTCCCTCCCTTTCCGCTATCGTATTCCTCGCCAGAGAACCGTCCTGCCCGAGGCCGCCATGGGCGGAGCGAAACTTTGTGTCGCCCGAGCGATGTTCTTGCTTCTTGTCGCCAGCCATGCCTCGCCTCGGCCGCGACCTCGCGCGCATGCCCGACCGCGCCCCTCGCTGACCATCGATTCCCAGCGTCTTGCAAGCCCTCTAGCCGCTGCTACCTTCACTGTCTTTGCCGCCGCTTACGCTCCAGCGTCTTGCCGTCTGCTATATTGGCCCTTGGCGTCGTCCGCCCGGCTCCGTCCGTAGCGCCCGCCCAGCTCCGTCCTGACGCGCCCGCCAGCCTCCATGCCGCCTGCCCTGTTCGCCGGGTGGCGGCCTGGCTAAGTCCAGCGGTGGCAAGAGCTACCACCGAAGTCGGGCCAGCCCTAATTAGTTTAGGGCTTAATCCCCCTTCCCCACTAATCTGTTGCTAACTACCGAGACCCACCACTAATAAAAACTAATTAAATCCATCTGTTAAAATAATGTGACCCAATGACAGGTAGCCCCCACCTCTAAATATCTTTTTTTAAAAATGTGTTAAAGCGTAAGTATGACACACAGGCCCCATCCCGCTTTGACCGATCAAGCTGGGACTGTTATTTGATGACTCAAGCGATCAACAGGTCCCACCTATAATAGACACCCACACACTGCTGGGTACACTTACGTGTACCCATAGCAGTTATGTATTTTATATTTTCAAATTAAAAAGAATTCCAGGGATTGCAGAATATTAATAAAACTTCAAAAATTAATATAAAATAAACCGTATCTCGGATGAAAAAGTTTTATATATGAAAGTTTCTCAGAAGAACGAGACGAACCCGGATACGCTGCTTGTTTGTCCGCCACACACCCCTAACGTATCAAACTCTCAACTTTCCCCCTCCGGCTCCTCTGCCCGAAAACGCGGAACACCGGGGATACTTTCCCGGATGTTTTCCCCCTTCGCCGGTATCACCTCATACCGCATTAGGGCACCCCTAGCACCGATACTTGTCATGTCATGCATCGCTATGCATATGTTTGCTTAAATATTTATTGTTTCTTCCCCCTCTTCTCTAACTAGACCTCGAGACCGACGTTGATGCCTCTGAGTACGACTACGTCAACGACGACTCCTCCTTGCCAGAGCAACCAGGCAAGCCCCCCCCCCCCTTGATCACCAGATATCTGCTTCCCGTTATACCTATCCTGATGCATAGCATGTCCTTGCTACTACTGTTGTTACCTTTACCTGCAATCCTACATGCTTAGTATAGGATGCTAGTATTCCATCAGTGGCCCTACATTCTTGTCCGTCTGCTGTGCTATACTATCGGGCCGTGATCACTCGGGAGGTGATCACGGGTATATACTATATACTTTATACGTGACACATGTGGTGACTAAAGTCGGGTCGGCTTGTGGAGCACCCGCGAGTGATTCGCGGATTGGGGGCTGAAAGGACCTTTGTCCCAGCGGCCCTCTGTGTGGATCTTTGTGGCGGAGCGGCAGGGTTGGTTGAGACCGCCTGGGTGAGAGGTGGGCCTGGCCCTGCTCGGCGTTCGTGGATACTTAACACACTTAACGAGATCTTGGTATTTGATCTGAGTCTGGCTACTTGCCTATACGCACTAACCAACTACGCGGGAACAGTTATGGGCACTCGACGTCGTGGTATCAGCCGAAGCATTTCGTGACGTCAGTGACTGAGCGGCGCGCGCCGGATTGGACTGGAACGCCACTAGGCTAGGTCTACTTTCGGCCGCCCTCGCAACGTGTTGGTGTGCTAAGGGCGATGGGCCCAGACCCCTGTGCGCTTAGGTTTAGACCAGCGTGCTGACCTCTCTGTTATGCCTAGGTGGGGCTGCGACGTGTTGATCTCCCGCGGCCGGGCATGACCGAGTAAAGTGTGTCCGGCCAAATGGGATCAATCATGTTGGGCTATGTGGTGCACCCCTGCAGGGAAGTTAATCTATTCGAATAGCTGTGATCTTGATGTAGGGGCGACTTGGAGTTGTACCTTGACCTTATGACAACTAGAACCGGATACTTAATAAAACACACCCTTCCAAGTGCCAGATACAACCCGATGATCGCTCTCTAACAGGGCATCGAGGAGGGGATCGCCGGGTAGGATTATGCTATGCGATGCTACCTGGAGGACTTCAGTCTACTCTCTTCTACATGCTGCAAGACGGAGGCTGCGAGCGTAGTCTACGGCGAGATTAGCTATCCCCTCTTATTACGGCATTCTGCAGTTCAGTCCACTGATATGGCCCTTTACACATATATCCATGCATATGTAGTGTAGCTCCTTGCTTGAGAGTACTTTGGATGAGTACTCACGGTTGCCTTGTTCCCCCTTTCTTTACCCGGTTCTTTGCGACTGCACGATGGAGCCCAGAGGCGACGCCACCGTCGATGGCGGCTACTACACCGGAGGTGCCCTCTTCATCGTGCAGCCGCAGACGGCGACCGGGGAGTAGTTAGGCGGATCGAGCAGGAGGCCTGCGCCTTTTCGATCTGTATCCCGGTTTGTGCTAGCCTTCTTAAGGCAAACTTGTTTAACTTATGTCCGTACTCAGATATTGTTGCTTCCGCTGACTCGTCTATGATCGAGCACTTGTATTCGAGCCCTCGAGGCCCCTGGCTTGTATTATGATGCTTGTATGACTTATTTATGTTTTAGAGTTGTGTTGTGATATCTTCCCGTGAGTCCCTGATCTTGATCGTACACATTTGCGTGCATGATTAGTCTATGATTGAATCGGGGGCGTCACATAATGATTCTTCTCGGTCATTGTTTCTCTTCTCGAAGAGGTCGATCCATTACATTGATGTCTTCATTTCTCTGCTTTAGGTCATCATGATGAAGTTGTCGTCCTTACTTCAAGATCTTCACCGTACTTACGAAAGGGTAAGAAGGGAAAACTCTATAAGGACGGACTCTAACAAGATCGAGCATCAGACGGTTAATCTCAGGGGAATAAGCATAAGTATCTCTCGAATTGAAACTTAACAAGATATCAAGAGCAAAGTAAGAAGGTACCATGAGAAGTTTCAAACGGATAGGCAATCGTTCGATGCCTAATCAGAAGGTGAAAGGGTTTCAGGGCAACAAGAATAAGTATTGCATCTGAGACCAGAATAGATTACTAGGAAGGTGACCCGTCAAGTACATACGTAGCTGTGCTCGAGAAATAACTTTGGGGACAGGGATATACAGAAGAGTCAGGTTTTGATCCTGTGGAACTGTGGGTTATTGATACGTCTCCAACGTATCTATAATTTTTTATTGTTCCATGCTATTATATTATCTGTTTTGGATGTTCAATGGGCTTTATTATACACTTTTATATTATTTTTGGGACTAACCTATTAACTGGAGGCCCAGCCCAAATTGTTGTTTTTTTGCCTATTTCAGTGTTTCGAAGGAAAGGAATATCAAACAGAGTCCAAACGGAATGAAACCTTCGGGAACGTGATTTTCGGAACAAACGTCTGAGAGGACTTGGAGTGGGACGTCAAGCAATCAACGAGGAGGCCACGAGGCGGCACGCCCGCCTTTGCCCCACAGCGCCCCACCCCGTTGGCCCCTCGTAGCTCTCCTGGCCGACCTCTTGCGCCTATATATACTCATATACCCTGGAAACATTTGAAGAGGAGCCGAAACCCTATTTCCACCGCCGCAACTCTCTGTACCCGTGAGATCCCATCTTGGGGCCTTTTCCAGCGCTCCGCCGGAGGGGGCATTGATCACGGAAGGCTTCTACATCAACACCATAGCCTCTCCGATGATGTGTGAGTAGTTTACCTCAGACCTTCGGTTCCATAGTTATTAGCTAGATGACTTCTTCTCTCTCTTTGGATCTCAATACAAAGTTCTCCTCGATTATCTTGGAGATCTATTCGATGTAATCTTTTTTTGCGGTGTGTTTGTTGAGATCCGATGAATCGTGTGTTTATGATCAAGATTATCTATGAACAATATTTGAATCTCCTCTAAATTCTTTTATGTATGATTGGTTATCTTTGCAAGTATCTTCGAATTATCAGTTTGGTTTGGCCTACTAGATTGATCTTTCTTGCAACGGGAGAAGTGCTTAGCTTTGTGTTCAATCTTGCGGTGCTCGATCCCGATGTGATGGGGAAAGCAAACGTATTGTATTGTTGCCATCGAGGATAAAAGATGGGGTTTATATCATATTGCTTGAGTTTATCCCTCTACATCATGTCATCTTGCTTAATGCGTTACTCTGTTCTTATGAACTTAATACTCTGGATGCATGCTGGATAGCGGTCGATGTGTGGAGTAATAGTAGTAGATGCAGGCAGGAGTCGGTCTACTTGTCACGGACGTGATGCCTATATACATGATCATACCTAGATATTCTCATAACTATGCTCAATTATATCAATTGCTTGACAGTAATTCGTTCACCCCCCGTAATACTTATGCTCTTGAGAGAAGCCACTAGTGAAACCTATGGCCCCTGAGTCTATTCTCTATCATATTAATCTACCGTTATTTCTATTACCGTTTATTTTGCTTTCTTTACTTTTTAGTGTTTATCATAAAAATACCAAAAATATTATCTTATCATCTCTATCAGATCTCACTTTTGCAAGTGGTCGTCAAGGGATTGACAACCCCTTCATCGCGTTGGATGCAAGGTCCTTATTAGTTTGTGTAGGTACGTGGGACTTGAGCGTGGTCTCCTACTGGATTGATAACTTGGTTCTCAAAACTGAGGGAAATACTTCCGCTACTTTACTGCATCACCCTTTCCTCTTCAAGGGAAAACCAACGCAGTGCTCAAGAGGTAGCAAGGAGGATTTCTGGCGCCGTTGCCGGGGAGTCTATGCACAAGTCAAGACACACCAAGTACCCATCACAAACTGTTATCCCTCGCATTACATTATTTGCCATTTGCCTCTCGTTTTCCTCTCCCCCACTTCACCTTTGCCATTTTATTCGCCCTTTTCTGTTCGCCTTCCTCCCGTATGTATCTTTGTTTGTGTTTCCATGTGCCTTCTATTTTCTTGCATCTTTGCTTGCTAAAAATCTATTGATATGGACCCACTTAAAGTGTTCTACTTGGATCATCTTCGATCCTTATGCGCTCGTGCTGATACCCCAACTAGCCTAATTGATGGGAAATCTTTAGACGAGCATGCTCATTTTGTGCGTCACCGTTTGTCTGAAAAAGGGAGACTCTTATGGGATAAAATAAACAGATTGTTGTGTTATGCTTGCAATCTTTGTGAAATTTGTGATTTTACTTGTTGCATATCGATGCATGACATGACAAGTAACGGTGTCAGGTGTGCCCTAACGCGGTAGTAGGTGATACCGGCGAAGGGGGAAAACATCCGGGAAAGTATTCCAGGTGTTTCGCGTTTTCGGACTGACGGAACGGAGGGGGAAAGTTGCATGTTTGCTATGCTAGGGACATGTGGCGGACTGACAGGCTGCGTATCCGGATTCGGCTCGTCATTCCGAGCAACTTCATGTACAATGTATTTTCATCCGAGCTACGGATTATTTTATATTAATTTTTAAAGATTTAATTCATTTTTAGAATTAATAGAATTAATTTAATTAGAAAATGTAATTATGACATCAGCATGATGTCAATAATCGAACTGATAGTTGACTTGGTCAAACTGACGTGTGGGTCCCACTATCATTGACTAAGACTAACTAGACATGTTTAATTAATTTAGTTAATTGATTAGTTTAATTAAACAAAATTAATTAAGTTAATTGATTCTTTAATTAATTAATTAATTAACTAATATTGTTATTACTATATATTTTTTAATTCCTCCTTTTCTTTTTGTTCTAATAGTACAGGGGCGTGGGCCCCATTCGTCATAGACAGGGATCTTGGCGGTGGCGACACTAGCGCACGGGCTCGCGATCGCACCGGCGCGGCCAGTAACCAGCGGCGGCCGTCGAGACGGCACAAGGCGGTCGCCCGGCGAGAGGCAACGGCGGGTGAATGGCGGCGGCGGGCACATTCCACGGGATGGAGGCAGCGGCGGAGCAGCGCGGATGACGGCAGGTCGGCCGCACAGCGGCCAGAAGTGCTGCGCGGCGATGGGTAGTGCCAGCAACAACAGAGCGGCAGTGGGCAGTGGGAGGGGTCGACGGTGAGCGGGCGGATGTGGTGTCGGCAGGAGGTGGTGGCGCGGCCAGGCCGTGCGGGGCCGCACGAGATGCGGTGGCGGAACGGGGCGGACGCACGGCGAGAGACGCCCGCAGCGGGGCAGCAGCAGCAGGGCTACACAGCAGAGCAGGACGCAGAGGGAGCCGAGCACTGGGCGTGCACATGAAGACTCGAGGGGCCGAGCGGGCGCGTCTGAGCGCGGTGGGGTGGTGCGTGTGTGTGCGTGAGCGGTGGACGGCCAATGGGCGGACGGCGCGGGCGCGAACGATGCAAGGTCGACGCGGCGGTGGAGGCGCAGGGGGGAAAGGGGAGGCGTGGCGCCTCACCGGTAGTTGTAAGGAAATGGCAGTGGGCGCGCGGAGGAAGATGGGGACGACGGCGAGCGATGACGGGGACGAGGCAACGAGGTCGGGGGTGGTTCGGCGACGGAAAGGACGAGGCGATGGCGTCCTGCGAGGTTGTCCCCCGGGCGGCGGGGTTCGAGCCCGATCCCGATTGGATCGGGGGAGAGGGAGAGTGGGGGACGAGTGGGGAGGAGTGGATCGGCTAAGGTTAGGTCTTGGGGAGTGGGGGGCTAAGCAGTGGGGTGAGGGGGCCGGCCTGGTGGCAGAGCTGGGACAAGGCCCAGCAAAAAGGGGGGGTTCTCCTTTCTTTCGCTTTTGTTTTAGTTTGGTTTTTCCATTTGCCCTTTTTTGTTTTAATTTTATATTTTAAATACCTTAGTTTTATAAAATACATTAGTTGTACATAAATTAGTATTAACAAATATGCCACCACCACAATTAACTTGGCACCTAAAATAAAATAGTTTGTAATTGTTTAATATTTTAAAAGCTTTTAAATAATTGGTTTTGCTACTGTTTTGTTCATTTTAGAGTTTTAAACACTTTATAAAAGTGGGGTTTCTCCACCAACATTTAGCATGGACTATTTGCCACAAACCCAACATTTTAGTTTTTATGTTTGAAAACTTTTACCGTTTGACTTTAATTCAAATTTAATTTGAATCTGTTTTAAACTAAAGCGAGTTTATCGACAGTAACCGATGTGACGTGGCATCATTAGCAGAGGTTCACTGTAGCTTAATTATCCAGGCGTCACAAGTGGCCGCCGTGTTGGCCAAGGGTTTCCCCCGGAAACACGCCCAACCAGCAGATCCTCCCGGTAGAGCCCCGGGGATGACGGCTGCAGCAGCCAGAGGGTAGGGTCGGCACGGATCTTAGCAGATCAGGGTCGGGGAAGGGTCTTCTCAAAGATTTGCCAGCAAACCACCGCGGGGACGCAAGAATGCCGATGACCGCCACCCCCCCCCCCCCCCCCCCCGCACGACCAGGGAGGCAGCCCACACAACACTCGCCGGCGATGCCCGCCACAAAGGCCACGTCGCGCGCCACCCGCTGGAGCCGCCGTCTCGGGCCTTGAGGCTCACCAGCAAGCTGGATCTGCCAGATCCCCGCTGCCACCTTCCAAGGTGTCGCACACCCGCGCCAGCGAGCACCTCCGACGGCGGCGGAGGGAGAGGAGGGGGGAGGGTAGGAATACGGCGGCAGTCTAGGGTTGGCCCTTGGGTCGCCTCAGAGGAGGCAACGCGAGGGAGGGGGGGGGGGACGACATTGACCTTGGGATACTTGATGGCACATGTCTACATAGAGAGCCATGAGGTCGAGGGAGGTCGGGGTTTCGGGAACGTGACGATGGTTACCAGAGCAGGGCGACGCTAGGAGGCAGCGGGAGGTTGCGGCGGGAGCTGCGGGACGGACGGGAATTGGATTGCATTTGTTTATTTATTTCAGGGGTGTACATGTTAACTTTTTGCCATGTCAGCTCCTTACAATCAGGCCCCATTTGTTAGAATGCGATGAAACGGGCCAAATCACCCAACCAGTGCTTTTCGCAAAAAGATTACTAGAAACATGGTGATTTTTTCAATAGATTAGCAACTTGGTGATTTTCTACAAACTTAGCAGCAATTGTGTTAGTTTTATGCAATTAACTCCGCGTAGTTTATAGGAATTAACCGAGACCCATAAGACATAAGCTTGTCCTTCCAGCAGCTTAATTTCTTTTCAAAACAATCTTTAATGCATTCTTTGTTGGTTAATTTACATTGCGTATGATGATTTACAGTCCAATCTGCTTGAGATTGCTTTGTGTACCATGATTTACGGTCCGATCTGCCTACGACCTGTGGGCCATGTCCCTGGTTGAAGTAACGTTTTGATCCTAGGGTGATAGACTAGGGTCGTACATGTATTGTATCGTATCAAAAACATCAGAAGAGTTGGTGTGGCCAACTGGACTTTTTTTCCGACTGGGTTGGATGGTGCATGTTGTGCGTCGGAAAGACATCGCACCAAAATCATGCATAGCGCAGCTCTTTTTGTGGAGGCGAATGCTACCACGATCTGAGCCCAAAAAGGCGCGAGCTGGATGACCAGCCATCCAGTTGTCTGTAGCGTGCCCATAGCTTTTTGCTTTTGTTTTTGAAAAGAGTGTGGCGTGTGCATAGATACCACCAACAAACAACCCACTACCTTTTCTTGGGCAGGGTGGACGAGCATGAGCAACCCTTGCGGTTGCTTCGTCTCAAGAATTATTAGACTATCTATAGTGAAGGTAACATAGATGAAAACTTAAAATAAATAGATGATGTGACAATTAATTAATGAGAAAAAAAGACAAATTAAGTAGTAATATAGCTAGTTACTCACACTATAAGTAATATCACATATACCAAGAGAAGATAAGTCTATATTTAATAAATGAAGTGTTGTATGACACCACACATATGTTACTCCCCACTATAAAGGTAGTAATATAAATCAGTAATATATGCACGTTACTAGTCTAAATTACTCCTCACTTTGATCCATGGTAGAGACACTCGTGTTTCTGTTGATTCATTTTAGATTATTATTATTATCATTCTTATGCAATCAATCATGCATGTGTACAAATTAAGCAGTGATTGTTTCCTCTCTTTCCTCGACACCTCAGGTTCATACATACCATCATTTACTCACTCAATAAATATGACCGGCCCTCGGCGGCGGCCCGGGCACTGGCACTGCGGGCGGCTCTGGCACATCAGGTTCCGACGGTGGTGGTGGGGTTTGACCGCATGGGAATGTACACATGCACGATTTTTTTTATTTTTTCTTAGGCCGTTTGCCAAAGCTGTTGTCGCCGTTGTCTTCGTTGAGCTCGTCATCAACGATCGACTTTTTACTGGAGCAAAACCCACCCTTGAAGTGCTCTTTGTGACAAGCCTTGGTGCAGCGCACGTTCTTGCAAGGGTTCACTTTGTACAACTTGCTAGGGGACATGCATACCCGAGGCTCCGCACCTGCATATGACATACAATTAGCGTGTGCACCAGAAAATTATATTAGCAATTGTTTCATAGATTTGATCTTAAATTGCATGGGATTGCGATGCGGTAAAATCTGCTATATGAACTTACAGAAGGCCATGAGGAGAATGCCCAGGGTGAAGGCAACGAGCATCTGGGTGCCGCTGAATGCCATGGCCAAGTGCTCAAAAGAAATTATTGGAATGGTGGCGTGAGGAAAAGAACGGGATTGAGTGCTAGTTATAACACCTCTCTTGGCTATGCATTCAATGCCTTAGAGGATATGGAAATCTAAATATTAGATACATGCATTTGTGTAATGTCTTAGGCCTCCTTTGGTTTATAAGAATTTCATAGGAATCCTATTGCTACATAGGATTGGTACATATATCCTTCACATTTCAAAGGAAAATAAATATTACTCTAGACTCAATGAAAAATTCCTTTGGTGTGAACCAAATGGCATCTCTTTTTCTATCCCTACTCATAGGATTTAAGAGACATGTCATCTCATTTCCTAAAACTTTCTTATTCCTATGATATTCTTATCCTATGAAGCAAAAGAGGCCTAGAGAATATGGAAATCCAAATATTGCATACAATAATTTGTGTAATGTCTTAGAAGATATGCAAATCCTAATATTGGATACAAGCATTTGTGTAATGCTTTAGAGGATTTGGAAATCCAAATATTGTATACAAGCATTTGTGTATAGTATCTATCTCCAATAATTAAGCATGTGTATTGAATTCATGTTCCAGCTAGTTGCTTCAAAATTCCGAACTATGGGAGATGCGATAAAATCTGTTATATGAACTTACAGAAGGCCATAAGGAGAATGCCCAGGGTGAAAGCACCGAGCATCTGGGTGCCACTGAACGCCATGGCCAAGTGCTCAAAAGAAGTTGTTGGAATGGTGGTGTGAGGAGAAGAATGGGATTGCGTGATATTTATTGCACCCCTCTTGGCTATGCATTCAATGCCTTAGAGGATATGGAAATCAAAATATTGGATACAAGCATTTGTATAATGTCTTGGAGGATATGAAATTCCAAATATTGGATACAAGCATTTGTGTAATGTCTTAGCATAATGGGAAAGATGTCAGTTGTTCATCAGTGGTTCGATCTCCTACGGGAAAGCACAGATGCAGAGTTCGAAACTCCACGGCTGAAAGGGTTTATAGAAAAGAAAAAAAACGTCAGATGGGCCGGCCCAGCGCGGAGGGAGCAGTGTGCGCCTGTTTGCTAGAATCGAATAAACGTCGTTTAGGAAGTGCCAGGTATCTGCGTATCTTTGAGAGCAACTAGGTGGGTCCGGCCAAGTTACCCGTGGGGTGAAATCCGGACTGCGTATGGGAGGGGCGCCCCTATGTCTCGCTTTAAGCAAGACAGGGGGATGCGCTCGCGTTGGGGCGAGCCCCAGACGGGCCGGCCCAGCCGCTCGGGAGCAACAACCTATTTTTTGTGTGTTTTTCGTTCTCATTTTTTATTATTTTTGTACCTTTCCTTACACTTTAAGATGTCCTCTCTCTCTCTATATATATGTATGTATTACAAAACACTCTTCAAAAACACAATTGAAAACAAATGTTGAATAAGTAATAAAAAATATTGAACAGGTATTTGAAAAAAAATGTTGAATAAGTATTAAAAATATTGAACAAGTATTTGAAAAATGTTGAATAGGTATTCAAAAAATGTTGAACATGTATATGAAAAATGCTGAACATGAATTTGAAATTGTTGAACAAGTATTTCAAAAATGTAGAATAGGTAATAAAACTGGTGAAGGAGTATATAAAAAATGTTAAACAAGTATTTCAAAATATTGAATAAGTATTATAAATAATGAACAAGTATTTGAAAAATGTTGAATAACTATTAAAATGCTGAACAAGTTCTCAAAAAATGTTGAAATAGCGTTCGGGCAATGTTGAACACGTAAACAAAAAATGTTGATCACTTGTTACAAATTTTTTTTGACATGTACAAAAATGTAGAGTGAAAACGAAAAGAAACATAAGGAAACAAAAAAATGCAGAAGAAAAAAGAAAACCAAACAAAACCTAAAAAACGAAGAAACAAATGTGGAAATAATTAAAAAAATGAAAACTAAACTAAGCCGGAGAAGAAATAAAAGTCCCAAAAAGAGAGAAAAACAATTACAACCTAAGAAACAAATAAAAACATGAAAAATGGAGAAGAAGAAAAAACAAAAAAGCGAAAAAACGAAGAAAAACCAAAAAAGTAGAAGAAAATGGAGAAAGAAAGAAAACATAGGGCGCACCCAGCTACTTTATGCCTCAAGTATGACCCGCGAACTACTTTATAGCACGCACAGCCGGGCACTCCAAACCCGCCTCAAACACGTGGGCGGGCCGCCCGGTCATTGGCCGGTTGCAAAATTTTGACCCAGCCAGGCGCCTCAAACGGATCTCAAATTCCCGGGCTGACCGACACCCCTCATATCCAGCCCTGAGGCGGATATGTGGGCGCCTAGGTGCGTCCTCTGACCCCGCTGCAGGCCGTAGCGGTCCTACCTGTAGCAAATGAAGTTCCGTCCTCTCTCGTAGGTGCAGCAAAATTTTAGTCCCACATTGCTGGGCAAGACGGACGCCGATCGGCTTAAATAGCCGCGCTGGCGCATGACGGCAAGCTTCTCTATTGTTGTGTAAGTCTATCAATTATTGTTGTGTGAGCGAGATAACTTGACACTAGACTGCATTTCATTAACTGATGATTGTTCGTCGAGTATCAAGTTCATCTCGTTCATGTACGCTGATACCCCTACTATAGTGATAGTAGATTTTTAATTTTATTCATCAATTTTTTTAACAAATTGTGATTCATAAAAAACAGTACGGATATGATGTTTCCCTAGTAAAGGAGATAGATCGTGACTATGAATCTTATATGTTTATCACATAGAAGATTTATAGTAACGGTCTATTCTTTACAAAGGATCCAATGAAGTCAGAAGCTTATTGCTTCCGCACGACCTGGCTATTAAGCCGGTCGACTAGCTCGTCACACGGCGAGATGGGACTAATACGGGTGTGAAAATCTTAACTATGAGCAATTTTGTGTTTTGACAACCCAACTGTTCCAAGACGGACGGGATGATTGTCGTGCATAAGCCTGCGTGTAATAGGTATTTCGGCAAATAGCTCCTATGCGTCGTCGTTGGTGTGAATTGTCTCTCATGCGACGGCGTTGGTTGTAATAGCTCTCATGCGACATCTGTGTTGGAAAAAATAGCTCACATGCGACACTGCTGCCTAATCCAAAGACACATGTTTAAAACTCGAATCAGGTGAGCAGGACCCACAGCATGGGACCCACTAACTTATCCAACTCAGCATTAGTCAGGTGAGCGGGACCCACAGCGTGGGACCCACTAACTTATCCAGGTCAGCATTGGTACAAGAGGACACCGAGCCGTGCAGCACCCGAGCCCATCCTCCCCCCCCCCCCCTCCCCGACCGTTCCGGCGACGACGACGACGCGCAGCAACGCCGTTCCGGGACGCGACCTAGCAATGTCGAGCTCCGCTTCAGCGTCCCTCCGCTCATGGTCGTGCAAGGTGCCCTGCATGCCCACGTATCGCACCTCTGAAGCGTCTAGTCACAACGACCGACAAGAATGGCAACCTTGGGCGGGAATTCGTGAAATGTGAGAGCAAACCAGAGCAGGGAAAGGTGATATTTTACTTCTCAATATGCCAATTTTGGTTTTTGTCTCCCAATTTCATATTTGCCCATTTTTCATCAGACTTGGGATTTAGGGTTCATCTTTCCGATTTCAGAAATTGAAGCAATGCACCCATTTTGAGTGGCTAGATGAGTACATAGAGCGGATTCAACTGGAGGGTGCATCAGGGGAGCTCGATTTGCCGTTGGAGGCGGAGAAGTTGGGCAAGTTTGGATCGGGCGCGTCTGGATTTGGGGCCCCTGGATCTAGCAATTCCATTGGGGGTGCCCATTCCATTGGTGCTACTGTGGGGGATGCAGAAGTGACTGTAGAGCTGAAGAAGCTGAACAAGCAGATGAAGAAACTCATCGAATTGCAGAAGTAGGGCAATTTGATGGGGCTGATGGCCGGACTTTTTTATGTTTGTGTAATTTTTCTCGCATTTGTTTATGTGATGATAATTAGTCCTAAGTGAATAGATTGGGCATCATTTGTGATCGTAATGATATGTACATTTGAATAAAAGTGTGTTGCGTTGTACGAATTCGGTATGTCTTCTCCACTCTGTTTTATTTTTTCAGTTCTTCAGTTTGTCATCAGTTTTAGTTTCAGTGGTAGAGGGAGAAAAGGAAAAAAAAAAGGTTCGTCCACAGTTGCCCGAAAAGGCCAGGCCCATATAGAAGTTAGGCAGGGCCGAATAGAACATATCCAGGCCCATTGATAAAAGAAGTGTAGCTAGTGGAAAAAATAGTGCACACGGTCATTGACATCGATATATCTTTTCGGCTTTAGGTTATTTCACAAATTTTAAGTTTCCTTCCTTCACCTTTTTTTAGATAACTCATCTGATAATTATTTGAGCTATTTTTATGCATAAGCTATCGTGTCCGATGGTAGGGTCCCGTGTTGTTTCGGCTAAAACAAAAGGTTGGTTCTAGTTAGCAGTCTAACTTGCAGTCTTTGTGAACCAAAAAAGTTGCAATTGTTTGGTTCTAGCTTATTTCAATCAAGCAACAATTTTTTTGATTTGTGCTATGGTGTTTTCAAAGTTTTTACTCGTGTGTTTCAACCGAAAGAGGTTGTGCCCCTCTCAACATAGAGGGCATGCCCTTACAACATATAGTGCATAAAACATAAAAGGAAGATAATTAACTAGACACGTGCTAACAACAACTTATATGATTGGATCATGTTTTAGTGCATTTTTTAGTTCACATGGCCACATAAATAAAATTCAATGGAGAAACTTTGAAAACACCATAGCACAAATCAAAAAAAATTAATAGATAGCACGATAGCCCGAAAAAACATTAATAGATTGCACGATAGAGGGGCATCGGGTACCCTAGTAGCATAGATAGATAGAACATATAGAGGGGCATCCCCTTACAACATATAGTTCATAAAACATGAAAGGAAAATAATTAAAACTAGATAGATAAAAGACATGGGCACACACGCCTGAACCAACACAAACACAAAGCTAGATAGATAGAAAGACTCGCACTCGAACAACTCCTTGGCCCCTCCTCCTTAGCCGGCGCCCCTCACTCATCATTTTCCGGCATCTGGTAGGGGAGGGTGTGCATGCCGTTGGGGTGAGGGAAGGTGTGGTGGAAGTTGGTGAAGATGTTGTAGGTCGTGAACGCGATAAACTCGCATCCACACCAGAACACCTCGCCGAGGCGGTGGTGAGCGTCGTAGGGGTTGGTGAAGGTGACGTAGAGGCCGATGATTTAGGCCGTTGGCGTTGCCATCGTCTTTGCTCGTGGAGGTGGAACATGGGCGGAGTGCCGGAGGGAGGTGGCGGTAGCCGGCTTGGAGGAAGAAGCGAGCCAACTCTCTAGGGCCCCTCCACCTTGAGATGGCCCACACCCTCAGGCTATTCTCGAAGATGACTCCGGCCGGTAGGCACGGTGCAAGGGCGACGGTAGGTAGGGCCGTTGAACTGCATGGTGGCTCGAGTGGTGGATTTGGCTCGAAAAGAAGAAGCAGAGGAGGATTGAGAGATGAGTGTGAGAGGGATGAGGAAATGGTGCCCTTTTATAGCCGCGTTGCAGCCGTGGTCAATGTGTACACGGTGCCTTCTCTATCGTTTTCTATTATCCGTTCGTACTGGCATAAGTAATTGCGGGCATTAATTCAAAAACGGCGGGCAGAGCATCCAAAGAGGCACGGGCGGCACAGGCGAGATGCATCGTTTTGTGCACTTGCATCGGTGGTGACGCCGCGTGGGAAACAGGCCCGTTCATCCGTGCGTGACACTGAAAAAGGAGCTGCACCACCGACGCGTCCGTCCCGTGTCTCAGGTTCAAACATGCATTTGTTAAAATAGCTTGGATGCGACGTACCTATACGCTACGCCCCTGTCGTGCTTTACTGCGCCGATGCATGCATGCAAGCCCGCATGCAAATGGCTAGGCTGTGTCACAGCATTCACGAGCATAGAATAGCTAGGCTACGACGTTGCATGGCATGCATGGGACAGGGATGGCCCACATGTCATTGAACCTCTTGCCTGCAGCCCATCCCCCCCTCTGGACGGTCGTGTGCACGCACGCCAGGCTCTCCCGGTCCCGATCCGCTCGGCCCAACGGTCACTGAGATGCTCCCCCGCTCAACGTTATCTGTTCGTCAGAGAGAAAAAACGGTGGCCAATCAGATTGGAGAATCAGGGCTCCCACGGATCGCCCCCGCGGAATCCTTCTAGAAGGCCTATCCGACGGCCGCAGTTTGGCGTTAGGGTTAGATCGACGGTGGACGTTTGGCGCTAGGGTTACATGGGTTTTGGAGGCAGTCAACGGGGTTTTGAAAGGTTTGACCGAACATTCAAATGTGTATAACTAATTCAAAAAAATCTAAAAAATGAAAAACATGCGCATATAGTCTTTTTATGTTACATAGTTACGATATAAAATGATAAACTTGATCTAATGATCTTCGCATGAAAAAACCTTCACAAATTGGACTATCTCGACTGAGGTTGCATAGAGTTCAAAGGAGTGAGAAGAGGGTTTGAGGTTTCGAAAATGCAAAAAAATAAAAAAAACCTCACCTTAGCTTCATTTTGGAGTGACTAAGGAGGATCTGAAGTTATTTTTGCATTTAAAATTTTTAAACTTGTTTTATTGCTGACTTTGTATTAAAGGGTGTTTTTTCAAAAATAAATTAAATAATATGAATACTTATTCAAAAAAGGTGATACTTCGTATTGATCTTATATAGGTATAATATAAGCTAAGAAAATCTTTTTGGGTGATTTTGAGAAGGTCGAAAAACACTTGCTTAGAAATGGGGCCGTTTTCCCTTACTTTGGAGCCTGTTTGGACAACTTTTTGAGTGACTATGAGTTGGACTTCACAAAAAGGGTTTGATTTATGAACTAAAGTGCATAGTAGTACATAAAACAGTGCAACATCACAGAACAAACAAATGAACTCCAAAAATATTGGAGATAGGTTCAAATTTGAATGTCGGTTCAAATTTGAATTTTATTTCAAGTCAAATCAACATCATAGCACATAAGTTTTCACATGAAAGAACATAAGTTTTCACATCAAATGACAACAAACTTAAGTTTTCACATCAAATTTGAATGATTTCGACTCTATTTTTTTGCTTCTTTCTACCACTCTATTTCTTCTCATGTTTTCCACCGTTTGGTTCCACAACGCATAGTTTGTTGACGCTGATGCTCTTGCTTTTTGGACCCTCGGTTTTCTTGCCAACTCCACTAGGCCCCCTCAACTTTTGCACCTGACCATGTCCCACTTCTTCAGTTTGCACTTTTGCAGATTGAGTAGATGGCACACATTGTTCAACTACTTCAGTTTGCAACTCAACACTTGGCAACACAACCTCCAAACATGGCAACACAATGTCAAAGCAGATTCGCATGGCAGCACAACAGCTTGCTTCATCGAACAGCTTTTGATTGCCCTAAGCGCGCAAAACAGATTCAAGATGCATCACATCGTCCAAAACAGAAACACTTAGCTCATGTTCAGCGAATAGTTTCAGTTTGCTCCATATGTTTGTCACCAAACATTATCTTCTTAGTGCTCTTCCTTCTAAAGCAATTGAGTCTTGCTTTTTTCACTGGCCAGCATTGTTCAACAACAAGAGGTGGGGCTTTTTCTGCACGCTTCCTCCTAAAAAATAAAGCATTTGACTTGGTTAGATACTAGAACAAGTAGCAAAATCAAAAACTTGCAAAAACAGTAACATAAACATACTTTGGCCTCTGAGGAGTGTAGATGCATTTGGATGAACCAATTCTGTGCACAAGTACCTCACACAACTTGCACCTATTTTTGTTACCTTTTTTAGACCTTTTGGGCTTATCATTCTTTTCCTTTTCCTTTTTCCCCTTCTTACTACAACCACCTTTCTCAAACCAAGCTTTGAATCTGCTCTTTTTTGGCCTCCCAGCCTTTCTTATAGTGACAGGGGGACACAAGGTAAATTCTATTTCCACCTCAGGCCAATGAGATTGGTCACCGGTGCAGGAATTGGACTTGCATATGCAGCTTTGAATTTTTGTACTGAATAATACTCATGCAAGTATGGGTGCATATTTAACCTGGGTTTAGATGCCAAAAAGAGTATGGAATGCTCACATGGTTTTCCAGTGTGTTGCCACTCTTGGCAAGTGCACTCATGCAACTCAGTATTTAACACATGCCTCTTGCCACTCTTTGTATCTCTAACTTCAGCACCCCACAAGGAAGATTTCTCAACCGATGGATGTGAAAGATTTCTACTCCTGTTGACCACCTGTTGTACCACTGCTGGAAGCTTGTCCCCTTCCAAAATATTAGCAATTTTTCCTCTCAACGCCCACAAACGCATGATCATGATCCTTATTTGGTCCACCATGTCATGCACAGGCAAGTCTTTCAAATCCTTCACTTTGTTGTTAAAACTTTCTGCCAAATTGTTATTGATATGATCACATTTTATGGCAGTATTAAAACCTGATCTATACCACAACAGAGAATGGTGGGTGTTCAACCATGAAGCAAATTCATTATCACTACATGATGCCAATATCTTACCAAGGTGATAGGAATGTGTTTGTTCAGTGTAGGATCTTCTTCTTTGGCCACATGCGCCCAAATTCATCTCCTCTGAATTTTTTTATCAGATTCATCCACATATGTCCAAAGCACTCCCTGTGCTCAGCATGGGGGAAAACATTTTTTACTGCATTTTCCAACCCTTTACATGCATCTGTGTGGATGGTCAAAGGAGTAACTAGCCCTATGCATCTTTTCAGTTGCATCATGAACCATACCATGATGCCTCTGTGTCTGATTGAAACATTCCTATTGCAATTGGGAACATCCAGTTGTGTCCATCTAGAGCATTGCATGCAGCCAACTGACCATTCCACTTTCCAGTGAAAAAAGATGAGTCTATGCTCAAATATGGACGACAACCTGCTTTGAATCCATCTATGCAAGGCTTCAAACACATAAAAAACTTGCTGAATAAAACCTTGCCATCCTCTTTTACCTCTGTATCTATCTCCACCACACTCCCAGGTGACCTCTTCTCCACCTCTGCTTTAAAACTATACAACATCCTAAATGTATTTGCCTAGTCACCATACAACGATTTCATGGCCCTTTGTTTTGCTTTCCACACTGTGGTATATTGCAGCTGGATGGGGTACAGCTTCTCCAAGTAAACTTTAAGCCTGTTTGCAGTAGTGTTTGGAGTCTTGGCTAAAATAGGAGTAATCTTCTATGTAACCCAAAGCTGTGATGTCATCTTTGAAACTCTCTGTGAAGTGGTCATACATGTATGCTGGTGTGGTATTTGATTTACCCTTACTGTATTTCCATCAGGCTGTAGTCCGCGCATAAGTACCATTTGCAAGGATTGCCACCACCATCATAACCTTTGCACCGAGCATAAAATTTCTTTCGATCAGTCCACATAGTCTTGGCATCAAACTCTTTTTTCACTGCATAGGTCCTGGAAGACATCCTAAACTCCTTCATGCTTGGCCACAACTTTCCCACCTCAATAACTGGGTTCTCTTTGTCATACAAACAAACCAGCTCATTATCATCTGCATCATCCACATCATCTGCAGCCCTCTCATCAGCTGTTCTTCATCCTCATTTGCATTTCTAGGGCCTGTGTTACCATCAGCAGACAACGAACTGTCATTCTTCTCCTTATCTTTGTCATCAACTTGAATGCCAAACATTTCGGCCATATCAATGTTAGATATTGGTGTAATGACCAAATCTGTTTTTTCATTCAACTCTACTACATTCCAGTCAACAACAATCTTCCTAGCACCATGGGTTCCCTCCTCTCCATCTGCATCAATCCTCATATCTTCAGCTACTACAATCGGTTCACCAACAATGCCAACATCTTCTTTTAAAACCCATTCATCATCTTCCACCTGTGCAGCCATCTTTGATGGCACATAACCAACTCTAGAATGAGTTTGCAGATCAATTAGTTCTGCATAAAATGTTACCTGGCATCCTCCTCCCAGAATATATCTTTTTTTTGCGAAGTCCCAGAAAATATCTCGAATCAGTGTCTCATCCCATGTCATAGTATTTGGGTCAATTAGTTCAGAGATTTTGGTAAACACACAGTTGCCCCTAGGGGTTCGGGGCTGCCGTGTTCCGTCCTTTGGCAACCAAGGATCAGTCCAGATATTTATGCTTTTCCCGTCTCCTACTCTCGAGATCACTCCCTCCTTAAGAAGCTGCACCCCTTGCAAAATGCTTCGCCATGTGTATGATATCCCCGCCTTTGGTTGGGCATCCAAGATCGATCCAGATGGGAAATTCTTGGCCTTTAGGACCCGGGCGCACAAGGAATCAGGTACTGTTAACATATGCCACGCCTGGCGGGCAAGCATTGCAAGGTCTTTTTTAGAACGAAGACGTCTGACGCGTCCGTCTTTAAATTAATAAAGCCCACAACAGGCAGCGTAGCCACACACCAAGTCTTAATACGTCACCACAAGCCATCTCGGCCTACACAAAAGGATCACCAAAGAAGTTCCAGCGCGACTTAACGAACCACTAGCGGATTACAAGGCACAGCCCGTACAGAGCGCGCAGGCTCGTCAAGCACCAAAAGGGACCATAGCCGAAGCCATAGTCAAGGCTCCCTAGCCATCACGTACACTTGCATCAGACGTTGTTGGGCGATCTTCATCAGCTCAGCATCCCTGCGCCTCCCCAACGGACTCCACTGCTGCAAGACGAGGTTGCATTTGAATATAATATTAGCCGGATGCGTAAGGAAGCAACCCTCAATAGTGAATTTGTTCCTAGTTAACCACATAGCCCAGAGTAGTGCCCCTACACAACTCCACAGAACCCATTTAGCACGACCGTGAATCGCATCTAGAAGGTGGGTCAGCTCCGCCGCCGATTGAGGATCCCATTGTACACCAGCCGCGGTCCGGACCGCGCTCCAAGCAAATCTTGCAAGGGGGCAAATGAAAAACACATGGTTGGCATCCTCTGGAGACCCACACAGCGCGCACGGTCCGGTGGCCGGACCGTTGCGTTTGGCCACATTCAAGGAGGTGGGCAGCTTATCGTGGAACAATTGCCACATGAAGAGTTTGATCTTCAGGGGCAGTTGCGCTTTCCACAACCCTGCGATCGCATGGTGCGCCGTCCCTCGACACAGCTTGCGATTTAAGGAGTTAACCTAAACTTCCAGGAACTGGTAAGCGCCTAGCTCACCGTGTCTGGTTCGTCCGCAAGGTTGGTTGATTCAATGCATCGCAAAGAGCCGCTAGACTAGACTGCTCTTGCCCATTGAGTTCCCGCTTGAAGTGAATCGCAGGTGGCGTCGACGAGGGCGCTTCCGCCACCGTGATCGCTGGGTCCACCGCTATCTCGTACAGATCTCGGAATTCAGCCGATAAAGGATGGGCCCCTGTCCAAAGATCAGTCCAGAAGCGGACCTAGCGGCCATTCCCAATGGCAAATTTCGCCCCCATGGCAAATGCCGGTTTGATCGCCTGCATGTCATTCCATAAGGGGGAGCCCCTTGTCCTCCCTTCAAAAAAATTTCCATCTGGAAAGTATTTGTCCTTTAGGAGATCAACCCATAACCCAGTTGCCCCTTGGGCAATTTTCCAGATCCATTTACACATCAACGCGATGTTTAAAAGTCTGGAGTTGGTGATCCCAAGACCCCCAAGGCCTTGGGTCGACACACCCAGTCCCATTTAACCATATGATACTTAAGGTTCGGGCCGGTTCCTTCCCAAAAGAACTTGGCAAGGGGCATGTCGAACTTTTCTTGGACCCCTTATGCTAGCAGAAACGGGCCCATAGCAAACACTACAATAAATATGTCAACTTGTGACCTTGACTATTGGTCACCGAAAGGTCATTGTTTTTCATTTGCGACCTTTTTGTGACCAAAAACAGAAGGTCAAAAGCTGGTGGTCGTAAACTGAAATTAACGACCTTCTCTGTGAGAAGGTCGTGACGCGTTCTGACCAAAATATGCCTACTCTTGTTTTGTTTTGGTCATTGGTATCGCTTGTGCCACGTCAGATCTGACGTGGCAATCTGACGTGGCAAAATTGCGACCAATTGAATAGGTCGTTGATAAGAATCAGCCCGGTCCGATTTGGTGTCTATATGGGCCAGGCCCATTAAATCAACCCATTTATTGTATTTTTTCTATGCTCTGATTAGCTACATGGGCCTAGCCCAACAATTCAGCCTTTTATTTTCCAGGATATAGCCTTTAAAAGTCGTTTTTTGCAATCCATTTGTGGCCTCATCCATTTACTGTCCAATTCTAGCCCAATTCGCCCAATTCTTATTTGGGCCTCGGCAATTTTATAGGCTATTTACTTTTGGGGACTTCGCCTTTTTCATTAAGTTGGTCCAACTCGCCAACTTTCTATTGCTCAGGTTTTCACAGTACAATGACAAATATTTCAAATGGAACAGAACTAAATTCTTGAAATGATATGCAAAATCATCCTATTACAGTCTTTACATGGTATTCATAGAAATAGTATTACAGAGTACAACCTAGCTACAGCGTATTACAGTCTTTACATGGTATTCGTAGGAATAGATGTGCTGACCCAAAATCAGCCTACCAATTACAATATAACTAGCTACAGAGTACAACCAGAACAAGAGGCAGATTGATAAAAAAACACCATGCTTCATTGTCTTCCTCTTCCAACTTATGAAAATCAAATCACCTAGCATTGAAAGGATCATGCATTAGAAGCATATAGAACATCAAACTAATAAATGAATGACATTTAGTATGAAAATCACGATAGCACTAGTATACTTTAACTCATCTTACAACCATCAGTATAGTTTGCTTATAAGAAAACATACGGCCTGATACTTATGCGTGCCTAGATTACTAGACAAATTGCACAATATGCACTCATTTGACACTTGCTACAGTTTCAATGTAAACCAACAGTTAAACCTGAGAAGCTGTGAAGCTGAAACCTAACCCATGACTATAGCAAGGGTGCTCCCAGCACAACATCACAATTCTGCATTTCTAACCTCTACTTACAACATTTAATGATGGCAAAAACATATGGACGCAGATATAGTTCCCAATGATATTTACATGACCAATGTATTTATTACTACTAAGGTGCATACAGGTCTAGTTGAGGATGGGGGCACAAGAGAGTTTGAAACATTTCAAACTTAAGAAATGAGAACAGACAACAAATCATCAGGTTTGCAAGCTAAAGCAGGACATAAAGCAACTTCTGTGAGGCACTGAAGTTCTAGAATACCAAGATATAGTACATTTACTTTATTTATTTATTTGCTACTGAAAAAACAACAACAATGTGAGCAGGATTGATGAATATGGCATGAAACACCAGCAATGTGAAACTGGACATACAGGAAGAACACAAAACAAAGTAAAATTGTTTCAGAAAGGGCAAATGGGCACCTTAGCCACATCAGGGTCAGTATATTTCCTTGGAAATATCATCATAACCCTGCAAAGAACAATGTGCATCAGACAAGTAACCACTTTATGCTACAACATCATTAGGATTAAAACAACACATTGATGCTCAGTGCTGGATGAGACTATACACAATACCACTACGACAGAATAGGCTGCCGAACAACGTGGTGCACCATCTTACACGATCCAGCCTCAAGAAACCAGTAGCGCTCCTTGCTGTGGAGGATGGCCGAGACTCAGATGCGGAGCTCCCTGCACATGACATACTGTATCAATGCTTGCAGCAACAACAACAACTCACATACCATAGAACTTGTGTAATAGTGTATCAGCACCCCAAAGGAGGCATTACAAAATTCTCAAAGAATGTTGCCAAAGGGATTAACCTCACAGCAACCTGAATAAACTACCACTGTTACCACTATAGTGGCACCACCATCCATTCAACCAACAGGATATAACAAATACCAAGTCAGGCAACACACACAGATAACTATGTTTGTGCAAATCATATCTTCTGCTTAGAACAGTACATCCTATTCAAAAGAATACACAGACCTCAAGCTATGTAACTCAATTCAAAAGAATACACAGACATCAAGCTATGTAACTACTGAAAGAAGAGGAAATGAATGCAATTATATATACACAAAAACACATTTAGCAGTGTTATACATAGCAAAACTTCAGTATTTCGTGGTACAATGAAAGAGCGGTTCAGTTGAAGAATTTTGCTTGCCATTCTCAATTTTACTACTTAAAGACATAATGTAACAAATACTGGATACTTCACAACAAGCAAATAGTGCAATAAATTCACTGGTCTATGGATACGATCATAGATTCACATCAGGCGTGCGTAGAATATAGTGCAAATAACAATGGAAATTTAAAGAAGCTTGCTTCTTAACAAAGGCCTACCAATCACTTCAACCTAACCTAAAAATAATAGTACATAGACTGTTCCATTACATAGTACTGCTATGTAATTTTTTTAGAGAAAAGGCCAGAGCCCGACTTTATAAATAAAGCCACATGGCAGCGTCACAGGAAACCGAACAGGAGCGAAACCAGCTAGCAGGACAACGCACAGAGTGCACGGAGCGAAAAGTTTGAGAGTAACCAAAGAAGGAAGGATACAGTAATCGCCATACACGGCGCCAGGCCGGAAAGGAGAGAGACCTAAACTCCGCAAACAGCACCACCAGGATTAGACGACGGGATCCCGCCTCGAAATGTGAGATGTCGGGCCCGAATTTTGACGATGAGCAGGTCCAGGCATCCCGATCAACCTCCTTAGTCAATGATCTCCACCGCTTCAATAATATACATGATTTGAAAAGAACGTCAAGAAGCTTAGATGGGAAGATATGCTCAATAGTAAATTTGTTCCTAATGGTCCAAAGAGCCCAACAAAAGGCTCCTGTGCCGACCCAAAACACCCTCTTGGTGACCCCAACCAAAGCTTTGGCTAGGGTTCAATATGGGAAAAGAGGAGGGGTTCCAAGAGACCGGAAGCCAAGATCCGACACAAAGACCAAAAAACTTGGCCATCACGCAATTGAAAAAGATGTGATCAGAGTTCTACAAGTCCCCACAAAATGACAAAACTCCGAACCAGGCCCATTGCGCTTTTTGATCTGGTCAGCAGCCGGCAGGAGACCACGAAAGGCTTGCCAAAGGAAAATTTTAATCTTAGGAGGGACTTTGGACTTCCAAACGCAGGAGAATCTGGACGAAGGAGTACCACCAATGAGTCTAGAATAAAGCGACTTAACCGAAAATCTACCTGAGGCCGAATGAGGCCAGACCACAGAATTGGCCGACTCCGAGAGCACGGGGAAGAGGGCAGAGAGACTTTGCCAATCTTCCAACTCTTCAGGAGACAGGGCCCGACGAAAAGCCAAATCCCAGTTATTAGCTGCCACCTCCGCGATGGAGATATTCAGATTAGGTCAATAAGAAAACAGAACCGGAAAGCTCGCAGCTAGAGGGGGCATCCCCAGACCACCAGTCCAACCAAAAGCGAACAACCATCCCATTACCAACATTAAATTTAACATGTTCCAGAAAGGACTTTGACAAGGGATTTCCAAAATTGAGACCCGCACCTCGCGGTGGCAAACAGTGGGTTGGAGTGTGGGAAGTATTTAGCCTTAAGAATCGAAAACCATGGCGAATCAGTCCCACTAGTCAAAATTTTCCACCACCACTTGATAAGCAAACAAATGTTCATCACCCGAGTATTAATAATGCCTAACCCCCCAAGGTTTTTAGGCTTACACATATGTTGCCACTTGACCAGCCTATACTTCCGTTTGTTATCCGCTGAATTCCAGTAGAAGGCTCCCCTATGTTTGTCGAAACCAGCATGCACGCCATCCGTAAGACGATAAAAGCCCATAAGAAACATGGGGAGAGAGGATAAGCAGGAGTTAATTAGAGCAACTTTGCCAGCATTGGTATTATATCTGCCCCTCAAAGGGAGCACCCTGTTCCCCACTTTAGCGACCGCCGGAGCGAAATCTTTAGCATGGAGCACGCCAGGAGAAATAGGGAGGCCTAGATAGTTGAAGGGAAAGGAACCCAATGAACAGTTAAGAAGCCTGGCAACCCGCAACTCTTCCGCCCCATCCACACCCGTCACCAGGACCTCACTTTAAGCGAAATTAATCTTAAGACCCGAAACAGCTTCGAAACACAGCAGGATGAATTTCAGGTTAGCAATGCAGGCGTCATCCAACTCCACCAAGATAATTGTATGATCCACATATTGCAAGTGGGAAACACCCTCCGAAGTAAATGGGAGACCACAGGAGCAATGTGCCCACAACGGGCCGCCCTGGAGAGCATGTAGGAGAAGGCATCGGCCAAAAAATTAAAAAGAACAGGGGAAGCAGGATCCCCTTGGCGAAGGCCCCTACCATTTGCGAAAACATTGCTAACGAAACCATTAACCGAAACGGCAGTATGGCCACCCGAGACCAGCTGCATGATACGATGAACATAAGCACCGTCGAAACCTTTAGCAAGAAGGACCTGCTTGAGGAAGGGCCAGCAAACCGAGTCATAAGCTTTCTCAAAATCTAACTTAAGGACAATCGCTTTAGCTCTCCGAGCGTGAAGATCGTGAAGAATCTCATGAAGGGATAGGACACCATCGAGGATGAAACGCCCTTTGATGGCAGATTGAAAAGGACTAATAACTCTATGAGCAACCGGCGACAAACGATTCGCAAAGCCTTTAGCCGGGAATTTGGCAAAGTTGTTAATCAAAGCAATAGGCCGAAATTGGGAGATAACATCAGCACCCTTAACCTTGGGGATCAGGGATATCACTGCGTAGTTCAGGCGGCAGATATCGACAGTACCAAGACAAAAACCCTGGATAACATTACAAACTAGTTGTTTAAACTTGGGCCAAAATTTCCGAAAAAAAGGAATGGAGAAGCCGTCTGCCTGTATAGCGACATTGGGATTGGCGGTGTTAACAACATCCCAAATTTCCTGATCGAAGAGGAATCATCAAGGAGGCATTCTCCTCGGGTGAGATTTTAAGACCTAAGTTCCAAAGGGAAGGAGAAATAGAGAAGCCCAATTGGGGTTTAGCCCCCAACAACAAAGAGAAAAAGTCCACCACATGAGCCATAATAGCGCATCGCTCAAGATCGCACACCATTAATCAACAAAGCTATTGATACTTCAACGCCTACGCCTACCGTTTGCGATCGCAAAGAAATACGCTGTAGGGGATTCACCTTTTAGAGTCTAGTTTAGAGTACCCCGCTGACGCCAATAAATCTCAGCCTGGTGGTGCAACTGCATTAAAGCGGCCTCAAGATTATAACGAACCGCCCAACCATCATCGGAGTGCCCAGTAGAATCGGCCGCGCGATCCAGCGACAAAATCTGGTCCTCGAGGAAAGATTTAGTACGACGATCCTCCGCCGCACGATTACGAGACCAACCTCTGAGGAATTTACGCAGGGCATAGGAGCACGAGTGCCAATCATCCAGAGGCCCAAAAGAGCGAGCATTGGAGGAGAGAGAAAGGGAAATCTTCACTGCAACCATGTCAACAAAGCCACCCACAGACAGCCATGAGGCATCGAATTGAAATCTAGCCGGAGGCCTAAGGCTAATGGAACCGTCGTCAAGAATTAAGGGGGTATGATCAGATCCGATAATGCATTTGGCGTTAAGAGAAGCCCTAGTGAACAAGGAATCCCACCTGGGACAAAGGAAGACTCTATCAAGCACTGATCTAATAGGATTAGCCTGATGATTGGACCAAGTATAGCGGGCTCCCCCCCGGGGAAGCTCACGAATAGCATTGGCACTAATGAAGTCGTTAAAGGCATTAGCTAGAGGCCAGGAGAAGTTATCATTACTCTTGTCATTAGGGCACCGCAGAAGATTAAAGTCTCCCCTGATAACCATCGGTAAGTTATAAGAATCGATCTTCATCGAAAGTTCATTAAGGAATAAAGCCGACAAAGAATGGTCCGCATGCCCATAAACAACGATAAACTAACAGAGAATATTCATAGCTTTATGAGATAGAACAACACTGGCCCAAAAGATCCCATGATCAAAAGCAACAAAATCAAAAAATATCTATATTGGAGCCAATCAAGATCCCACCAGAGTGACCCGAAGCAGGTAAAAATTGCCAATTCAATCTGTCCATGCCCCTAATAGCAGAGAAAACATTAGGGGAGAAGGAACCCTTGAAGGTTTGAACCAGCCCCACAAAGTCAATAGAATTAGAACGAACCAACTCTTTAAGTTGGTCACGGCGCCCCCTAGCACCGAACCCCCTAATATTCCAGAATAATGCCCTCATTTATAAGAAAGATTCTTGATTCGGAGACTCGACCTGCAAGGGGCCATGCAGGATTTAGCTCGCTTATTAGTGCCCCTCTTAGATAAATTGGATTGGGGCTGGCCACTACCAGCGCACGTATCCACACCCGGACCACAACTAGCATCCCCTACCCTAGAGGCAATGGCCTCTTTGGCTTTAGCAATGGCTGCCTGAGCCATCTCGTTAGCCCGAATAATAGCAAGTAGCGAACTAGGAGAACCAACAGAAGAATCAACCACCACACCCACATCGGACATGATATTTAAAAGGTGATCATTGGAAATAGAAGGTAGAACCAACCGAACCGGAGAAGCAACAACAGAGGGGACGGGAGAAGTACTGGGAGGGAGATCCTTCGCCGCAGCCCGCTTCTCAGCCCGCTCGAGGATAGAGCCACCAGAATTCGCCACCCGCCTTCCTTTATGCGAGCCGTGGACACCGGAGATCGAATAGCAAAGCGATCACAAGCAGCAGAGAGCCAACATGGGGACCCGAGCGAGACATAGATCCCAAATCTTGATCAAGACATCGATGCACCCCGTCATGGATTGCTTCGAGCCCGACGAGTTCCGGCTCTTAGCCGAGAATTTGCGCACTGAGGATTTCTTCTTTCGGAGGGACTGGGATACCACCACATCGCAAGCCGGGGAGAAAGGGAGATCTTCAATTCCCGAACGAGTGGGGGAGAGCGGGCGGACAGGAAGATTGGAGCAAGCACCAGAAACGGGGGTAGCAGAGCAGGGCGGGAACTTTGACAAATCAGCACCATCAAGAGGAGAACAGTCGAGCAGCGGGATCACCGAGTCATCACGAGGAGCAACACCAGAAGGAGCTTGGGATTGAAACAGCTCACGTTCAGAATCTGCCAGACCATCCCATTCAGATTGGGTGAAGCGGAGGTTAGACCCAAAACTCTGATTAGGGCCACCCAAAGATCCGTCCCCCTCCTTATCATGCTTGTCCGAAGGGTTAGAAGGGGGAGGAGGGGGAGGTGGAGCCTGAAAAGCGGCCACCCCCTCCACCCGCACCCGAAGCCTAATACCATTGGGAGAGGGAAAGATATCAATTGAGCCATGCACCCGTTCAGGATCCACACACCAAACCTTCATCCTAGCAGGGCCAACCTTGTTCAGAGATTCCTCATCCACCTCAATGGGCTTCCCAATCAACACCCCAAAGGACATGAGAAAAGCGGTAGCGGAGACCGGCAGCAAATCATCAATCGTAACCCAAACTTGGGATAGAGGACCAACTGTCGTACCATTGCAAGAAGCCGCTTTGACAGAAACCACCAATTGATTGAGGGGCTAGGTGAAACTAGTGCATGAGGCAATCATCCGCAAACATTCTTTGGAGGGAAACACCACAGAGAACTCATATTCCGATATCTGCACAACTTGCCAGTCCCACCCAGCCTCATCCCAAATGCGGAGCCCTTCCAGAAGAGTTTGGGGCGAAATCTTTTGGTCCTTGACCGAGACAATCGCAGCATTAGACAAAGGAGGAGCCACCTCCCGGACAGGCAGATCACCGTCGAAGGCGAAAAAGGCGCAACCAGGGAGGCCCGAGCCGAACTGGATGACCGCGGGAGGTTTCTGCCTAGCCATGTAGTTGACCGTGAGGTGACCATCAGAGCGACAAATCAGGCAAAAAGGGGGGTTGGTACAGCAAGACTGGAAATGGCCAGGCCTGTGGCAAGCGAAGCAGGTGAGCGCCGAGGGGTTGCTATTGGAGGCTGAGGACGGGCGATATTGCGGAAGCGACGAAGGAGGAGGCAGGATCCCATCCCCCCTCGCCGGAAAAGGGGGCGCCCCAGAGGCCGGACGGGGCGGCCGACGAGCCGGCCCCGCGAAGGACCGAGGTGGCGGACGAGACCCAGCACCAACCCCAATGGAGCGAGGAGGAGGAGGAGGCGGAAGACGCGACGGAGCAGACGAGCCACGCCCCACACCTGGAGCGGGAAGGGAGCCAGAAGACGAAGAAACTCCACCGCCAGAGGCCACCGCCGCCTCCCACGGATCCAGCACCGGAGAGAGAGAAGGGCCAGATCCAGAGCGCTGCGGGCCGGATCCAGGCACACCATCCCTCTCCGAGCGCTACAACAACTCCGGACTCGAAGCCCAGGCCTCGCGGTCACGAGCCACCTGCTCGCGCGCCGCCTGCTCCGCCTCCAGCTTGGAGCGGAGCGAAGCCTCGAGCTCCAGATCCACCGCGGAGGCAGGGGAGTCCTCACGGCGCCGCTTGCTGCCCGAGAGCGCCTCGCAGGAAGAGCCCCGCGACCTGTCCATGGAAAGCACCGCAGCAAAAGGAAGGAGGAGGGGTGGAGGTGGGGAAGATCTAATGAGGCGACGAATGGGGAGACGGTGACGGCGCAGATCGGAAGAGGAAGCCGGAAACCCTAGCAGGGGGGAGAATGAGCCGCGGGGGATCCATAAATATCCCGTCCGAGCCGTGCCCACCTGGGCCCGACTCGCCAGATGGGCCGCAAGAGGTTGAGGAGCTGGAACCCGGCCGGTGGGCTGACCGCCGCAGACGAGACTTGAGGGGGAAAGTCGACCAGAGACGAGAGAAGGGGTGTTGAGGTAGGCCCACTGGGCAACGCCAAACCGCAAGGCCCAGCAAGCCCACACGAGGAAGCGGCCCGCGGCCCGATGGCCACCGCAGAGAAATTGAGATCTAGGTTTAGGTTACACGATGCCATCAACGGCCCCGCCATCATCACCGCCGGCGACGAGGCCGCCGCAGAGGAAGCCGGAGAGGGAGATGGGAGGCCTCCAAGCTCCCCATCAGGCGCACTGCCCAAGACACCAGGATCAGGAGACGCAACAGCAAACTTACCAGACTTACGTCGCCGCCACGAGATCTGGATCCAGCCATCGGCCGACGAAGACGCAGCCACCGGCCGGCCCCGGCCACCAGGGGCGAACTTGCAGAGGCGAGGAGCGGCGGAAGACACCACCGCCCCCCCAGCATAGGGCACGGGACCAAAGGGGGAGAAGGCCGACGACCCCGACTCCTCCTCATCGGATGCAAGGGCCCAAAAGCGAGACCCAAACACCGGTAGCGGAAAAGAAGGAGGGGAGAGCCCCGCCCGCGGGGAGACAGGGGAGAGGGGAGGGAGAGCACCTGCACGCGGAGAGGAGGACGGCCGGGCATCGGCCAGCGGGGCAGAGCGGGGAGCGGGACGGCTAGGGCGAGGAGGGGAGGAGGGGGAGGAGGAGGGGGGGGAGGGGAGGAGGATCCATCTCCAAGCCTGTGTTTGAAAAATACTGCTATGTAATTGATACAAAAAGAAGATACATCTCCCATGTTCAGCAATCAGGATCAACCATGAAGCTTTCACTACTCCTACATCAGTAAGCTTTTACTACTCCTGTTGCTAGTGTTCTAAACCAACAGAGCAATGCTATAGGAGTAGAAAAGAGAGCAAGGGTAGGAGAGGGAGCCGCTCACCGGAGAGCTTCTGGTCGCCGCCATACACACCCGCCATCATGCCGGTCGCCTCAAGAAGCACGACTGCGCCGGAGACACCACCAAACGTGCGCAAGAGCAGAGCACCTGCTGCATCCAAATCCAAATCGAACAAGAACAAAAAATTAGGAATGGTTGCAACCATGCTTTTCAAGGCACACAATACAAAAAATCACGAAGAATGAGACGACGCCTTTCCTGATCTGCTTCCCGTACTTGGATCCAATGTTGGCCGTGTTCCGTGTTGAGGAGCTCAAGTTCAATGTGTAGCAACAGTATCCACAGCTGCCAGTAAGAAACAAACAACACACAACATCAAACTGGACATAGATGCTTTATATAAATGACAGTTCGGTGCTCTCCGTACGCCTTTACAAGTTCAAATCATGTCCTAGAGTATTTATTTATGTGTAACTTCACCGGTCGATGCAAGATATTCTACTCTTCACGCAACAATTTTCTCCTGCTATACGAATGTGATCTACGGCAAGTTAGCAGGTATGTTCTATAATCTACCAAACGCAGCCTCAACTGCTGGTTCGGTTATGTTCTATAATCCACCGAATACCAAGCACAGCAGCAGCATTACGTGACACTGCGTGTCTAGAGTCAATGCGAAGTAGAACAGTAGCAGCTAGCGCAGGGTGGCGCTTTTAAGAGCCAATCACGGTGGAATCTTACATAAACGACAGAAGGGCGTGTTGCTCAAGTATGTTTTCACGCATGTCAGGTTGCGTTGTCGACCAATCGCTGGGAATATTCTTCACACAGACACCCCCAATGCATCTGCATCTCCAGCATGTGCACTGCACACTAGCATAGCAGCCGGCAGCACCGCTCCTTTTCGATGAATGAAAATAAAATACTGTCGAAAGCAGAATGGCAGAAACATACGCTTATCCACACTACTATACAGCTATACTGTCACTAGTAGTAGTAGCATCTTGAGCTTGCGTCGTACGGACATGTTCTATTTTAACATTACGCTGAATCCTATTCCATATACTGTATGATACTGCTGCTATCCATCCGGTACCAACAGTGGGCTGGCTAGTGGAGCAGTTAGGCTCTGAGAATTCTCTACTCCACATCCTAACAGGCATCTACATCTGTAGATGTGGACTGATCATCTATACGTTCATGCAAGCAGGTTGGCATAGCACAGAGTCACAAACATCACGCATATGTATGCATATGTAAAGATTGTAATGTCAACGATGCATGCATGAACAGAATGACACAATTTTTTCTTTTTTTTTTGCAAGTACAAAAGAAAAATCAGCGGATGGAATTTATCTGAATTTTCAACGGTGCACACGGAGGGAACTCAAAAGGAGCGGCCAGAAGGCATGCAATCGCAAATTAGGTCAACAACCACGCACGGCCACCCGCTCGCTCGATCGTCCATCGCACGATGAGGCCACTCAGCTAGCTTGTAGTAGTGGGCATCCTATTTGGCAGGCAATGCACAAAGGCCCTTTACTAACCCGACGGGGAAATTCTGCAACAAATTGTCCAACGACCTGGGTACATATCTGAGGAGTTGGCGAACCTGTAGGCGACGTCTTTGGTGGAGTAGCAGCCATCCAGGTCGATGAAGCAGAGGAGCGCCGGCGTTTGTCGCCACCGTCCTCGACCCGTTGCGCTCGTCCTGGACCGGCGACTGCAGGGTGCGGCGCGCTGCTCCCGTGTCCTACGGGAGGAGCCTCCCATGTCGCGGATCTGGCGGCCCTCGTCGCCGGCCGGTGCTAGATCCATCGGCGAATGAAACCCTCACGACGGGAGACTGCCGCGCTTGGCCGCTAGAGGACGCGCGTGCCGGATCTCGCCGGACAGGAAGGAAGAGCGGAGCGTCGGGGTCACGTTGGTGTGATGGGCGCCGTCCATTCCCGCCGGAGGTCGCTGGGATCGGGCGCTGTTGGTGGTGGTGGCAAGAGAGATGGGGACGAGGGAGGAGTGCAGGAGAGAGATGGGGACGAGGGAGGAGTGCGGGGCCATGGGTGGGAGAGGACGGGGAGGGGACAGGGAGGAGGTGGATCGGGATGGGCCGAGGACGGGAAGGAGGAGGTGGCGGCGGCGGCGGCGGCGAGGAGATTGGGAGGAGGGAGGAGGGGTGCGATGTGGGGAGAGGGGTTTGAGCTAGGGTTAGGGGTGCGTGGGGTATCTCTTTTTCTTTTTTGTTTCTTTTTTTCTGTAGATAGATGGATGGATGTGGGATGGAGAGATGGATGGATGGACGCCATGTCATCGATTCGTGGGAAGAGCCATGATTGGTTCGAAAAATCAGTGATTTAAAATAGTTTCTAAATACTAAAAATAGGGGAATTTTATGAAGCAACTATTAAAATATTTTGCAAAACGGCACAACTAAATTTTTCACTCAAGTTAGACCCCATTTTTATGGATGATCACCGATTTGCATGCATTCTTTATCTTTCTAGATATTTTTAATCATTTTCTTGTGGCAAAATGTTTTTTTTGTGAAAAACCTACCAAATATTTGTTATAAAATTGGACCAAATCAATTTCTAAAATACTAGGCCATATTTAATGCACAACAAATGTTTGGGTGTCAAAAGTTTTGATCCACCTCTAGTGAAAAAGACAAATTTCCGCCGTTTCATATGGAAACGGGTCAAATTTGAACTGCGGCTGCCTCATAGTTTGCTATTTATTTTTTCCAAAATTCATTTCTAGATACAAAAGTATCTATTTAATCAGAGAAACATTAAAAAAAATCCAAGATTCAACCACTAGCTAGGAACGGTCATTCCCGCCGTTTTGACCGCATTTTGAAACGGGCATAAAAAATTCAAAAAAAATCAAAAAATTGAAAAACCTTCGCATTGTGTCATCATATGTGACCAAGTTATCAAGAAAAATAATAAACTTGTAATACGACAATTCTTTTAGAAAAATGTTCTCAGGAATGAGCTATCATGCGTGAAGATTCATGGCTTTCAAGCCAAATGATCAATCTTATGGCCACATTCATGGCATAGTTTGTTACAATGATCTCATATTGTGCATAATGATGCATCTTGGAATTCCAAACAATGTTTCCTAAGGGAGTTTTCATTTTCTTTGCACGGAAAATTCATTTTCCATTTTTCGAGTGACCAAAAGAGGTTTTTTTGTGAAGGACTTACCATATATTTGTTGCACAATTGGACCTAATAAATTTTATAAAATACTAGGACATATTTTATGCACAATTGACCAAGTGGTTGGGTGTAAAAAGTTTTGATCCACCTCTCGTGAAAAAGACAAATTTCCGCCGATTCAGCAGGAATCGGGTAAAATTTCAACTGCAGCTGCCTCGTAGTTTGCTCATTATTATTTTCAAGAAACATTTATAGGTACATAAGTATCTATTTAATCAGAGAAACACCAAAAAAAATTCAAGATTCAACCACTAGCTAGGAATGGTCATTCCCGCCATTTTGACCGCATTTTGAAACGGGCATAAAAAATTCAAAAAAATCAAAAAATTGAAAAACCTTCGGATTGTGTCATCATATGTGACCAAGTTTCCAGGAAAAATAATAAACTTGTAATACGAAAATTATTTTAAAAAACTGTTGTCAAAAATGAGCTATCATGCGTGAAGATTCATGGCTTTCAAACCAAATGATCAATCTTATGGCCACATTCATGGCATAGTTTGTTAAAATGATCTCATATTATGCACAAGGGTGCATCTTGGAATTACAAACAATGTTGCCTAAGGGAGTTTTCATTTTCTTTGCACGGAAAATTCATTTTCCATTTTCTGAGTGCCTGAAATGAGTTTTTTTTGTGAAGGACCTACCATATATTTGTTGCAAAATTGGACAAAATCAATTTTTTAAAATACTAGGCAATATTTAATGCACAATTGACAAAATGGTTGGGTGTCAAAAGTTTTGATCCACCTCTGGTGAAAAAGACAAATTCCGCCCGATTCAAGAGGGAAGCGGGTCAAATTTGAACTGCAGCTGCCTCATAGTTTGCTATTTTTTTCCAAAAATCATTTCCAGTTACATAAGTACCTATTTAATCATAAATACATGGTTTGGTGGCGATACGTCGAGGTTTGAACGGTGGCCGAGGGCCCCAACTCTAGAGCATGTAAACTCGCATGCTCGCCGCGTGGTCATCGCGTGACCGTGGCGTTGCCATGTGTTCTGGGCAGCCTAGGCATATCTAGTGGGTTGGGCACTCCCCAGGTAGGTGCTAGGAAGAAAATCACAACATAAGATTCTCACGGGGAGACCGATCGATGCTCAAACATGAATAAGCAGCCAAGTGTTTGATTAAGCGATGCGAGAAATGCACATGGCTAATGGGCGTGAGTTGTGGTGAGGATGATCAGTTACTAAGAAGACCGTCTTCACAAATTTTCAGCTCAAAAGGAGGAGCCTAGGTGGTACTTGCTTTGCAAAGTACCACACTGGACATAAATACAAATGTTGAAGCTGGGCTCAAAATAATGAATGGATTGAGCTAGCATTTGGTTGAGGATGGTTATTTGGGCATAGGAAAGCACTGTAGAAAATGGATACCATTTGGACATGCCAAAGTGGTACTTCCTCCACAAAGTGTTTTTCCGAACAGAATAGGAAAATGAATAATTTTGAATTATTTTTGAACTAGGCAAGGATGGTTTTTTTACATATTTGACGAAGATATGACCCAAAGAATTTATGAGATTTTTGGAATGACAGAAAAGGTTGCTTCACAACCTAGGGCAAGAACTGCCACATGGACATGACACATAGGCAAAACTGATGAGGTGGCGCCTAGTCATAGCAACCCACCACAATTTACAAGGTTATGACCATCTATATTGGTCATGATTAGCTAGAAATAAGGCAGCGGACCTGTGCTATCTGCTTTATGACCATTTCATGTAAGGAAATTACAACATTTCTGACCAAAATGGTCGTTATAGTTTAGGGATTGGAGCCCCCCGAACAGCTTTTGACCAATTGGTCTGAAATGGTCATAGATCTATGACCAATTCTTTTAGGGTCACTGACAGAAGGTCACTAGTTGACATATTTCTTGTAGTGAAACATTGGCAAGGAGGAGAGGCTGGAATTCGTAAGAATTAGCCTAGCCGCCTTGGAAAGGAATTTCCCCCTCCAGGGGCAAACCCTCCCCCTCAACTTAACGCACAAAGGATCCCAATCCTCTATCGTGGGTCGTTTGGTGTCTATCGGTAATCCGAGGTACGTAAACGGGAATTTACCGACTTTGCAGTTAAACAAATCCGCTATGCGCCTTCCCTCCTCTCGCTCTATGCCCATCGATAGTAACTCATATTTGTGGAAATTTATTTTGAGGCCCGACATGAGCTCAAAACTCATGAGAATTTCCTTCACCGAAGCAATACTATGTAAATCCAGGCGAAAAATCAAAAGCGTATCATCCGCATATTGCAGATGTGTCACTCCCCCTGTAATGAGGTGGCCAACCAGGCCGTGGATATGGCCAGCCACAAATGCTTTCGATAACACCGCGGACAGCGCAACAACGACGAAGTTGAACAACAGAGGCGACATCGGATCACCCTGCCTGAGTCCGCGCTTGTTCCTAAAGAAATGCCCTACTTCTCCGTTCACCGAACTGTCGTTTGGCCTCCCGAGAACAGTTGCATTATGCGATGAACCCGCACCGCAGAAAAACCACGACCCAAGAGCACCTGACGCAGGAAATCCCAATTTACCCGGTCATAAGCCTTCTCAAAATCTAGTTTCAGCAAGACAACCGGTTCCTTCGTGCGTTTGAGCTCGGGCACAATCTCCTGGAGAGCAAGCGAGCCCTCAAGGATATTGCAACCACGAATAAAAGCGGATTGATTACGATGTATCGAGCGCCGGGCAATCGGACCTAATTGAGTGGTGCACGCTTTAGCGCAAATCTTAAAAGGAACGTTAATGAGCGCAATAGTATGGAACTGTCTAATGTTAATGAGAACAATAGAACTCAAAAATTAAGGCGGGCTATATCTAACGTCCCTCGCCTAAAACCATTACATATCTCAAACAGAGAACCTCTAAGGATGGGCAAAACCGCTTGAACATTGCCACCGGCCACCCGTCCGGGCCCGGAGCCGTGTCCGGTTTCATCCCCGCAAGGGCACCGTCAATTTCTTTGGTTAGAAAGGCGAGCCCCAACTCGTCGTTCTCACACTCCTGGACGCGTTGAGAGCTCTCAAACACATCCGCGCGCAAGCCAGCCCCCTGGGCCTCGCAAGATCCCATCAAGTTGATGTAAAACTCATAAATTTGTCTAGAGATGTCCTCTTGCCGCAACAGAAGCCCCTACTCCGATTGCAACCTAAGAATAACACATTTACGACGGCGGCCATTAGCGTAGGCATGAAAATATTTGGTATTGGCATCGCCCTTAAGTGTCCACTTGAGCCTACTACGACGGCGCCAATACTCCTCCTCCGCATGCAGTAACGCCTCAACCTGCCCCTCAAGAGCATATCGATGAGCCCACTCCTGCTCGGAGAAAATCCGAGCATCGTCTTGCGCATCAATCCTAGCTATCCCCTCCAGGATCGATGCTCTGAGCTCCTTGTCATTCCTCCCTAGGTTGGCGCCCCACCCCTTGAGGCTGGCCCTGAGTCGTCCCCCGACCATGTTCCAGAATTCCATCGGGCCCCGTTGTGGCCCGACCTGATTCACGCACGCCTTCCATTTCTCCTCGAAGATTTTCATGAGTGGGGAGCGACCACCACCCGCACCCGCAATCACTGCAGGTGCCGCGCCCATGGGGGGAGAAGACACCTAGCCCAGGTTGGACCCATATTGGTTGGGCACCGAGAGCGCCATCCCCTCAGACCCCAACCCCACAGAAGCCCGAGGCGCCTCCATCCCTTCTGCCGGCGCAGCAGGACCAGGGACGGAGATCCCTAGCTTGTCCCAGGCCGCCGTATCGATGGAGTCATCCTCCTCCATGCTTGCGTCGGGCTCATGCTCCTTGTCCTTGAACTTTTCTTTGTCTTGGTCGCCCGGACCCCCACCGCTGGGAGGAGGAGGGGGAAGAGGGAGAGCAGGGGCCGCGGGGCGAGGCAGGTCGATCTCCGGCTCGATCTTGACGTTGTACCCCGCCCCATTGAACCAGATCTGCACGGATACACGCAGCTTGGCCGGCGCCCGGCACGCAAAGCGCATGCCCACCGGGCCCGAACGGATCAAGGACAACTCGTCCACCACAAGCGGCCGAGCGATCATGGTCGTGGCCGCCGTCAGCCTCTCCACACGCCGCTGCTTCGGTGGGAGGCCCCACATCCCCACCCACACCTTCGGCATGGACAACGCCTTGGGCTCGGCGAGGGCAGCATTGCAAGGTTAAAACCATGTAAATCCCTAAAACCAAGCCCCCCTAACTTTTCGGTCTAGTTAAAAGTTCCCAGCTTAGCCAGTGCATTTTTTCATGTCATCTTGCTGCGCCCACCAATACCTGCAGATCATGGCACCCATTTGTTCAGAAAGAGATTTTGTCAAGTCAAAACAGGACATAGCAACTCCCGACCCCAGCTCCCGTGCGGCCGCGCCGGGCCGCACCGGGGCTCTTCACCGCCGGCCGCTAACCGTCCTCCCCCGCGACGCCTCTCCACCCACCGCCGCCGGGGTCGTCGCCGGGCAAAGCCCGTGCGGTGCGGCGGTGGCGGATCTCCTCGGTTGGCGATCTGGATTGCGGCGGCGGCGCCCGTCCCGGCCTCATCAGCAGCGCTGCAAGGTGGCGGCGGCGGCCTTGCTCGGCATGCTGCGGTGGCGACCGGCGTGAACGGCGATGGGTGGCGGCAGCGTGGTGCGAGCAGGCCCGATCTGGTTCCGAGATGGGTGCAGGCGGGCCGCATCCTAGATGTGGTTGTCCCTACTGCATCTCGGCAACCCGGCGGTGATGCGTGGAGGTGCTCCTGGGCTAGTCCCGTAGCATGGGGAAGCCTCGGGCAGCGGCCCGAGCATGGCGGTGGCGGCCTACTCCTCCGCCGGAGTTGGTCGGCCGACTGGCTGTGGCGGATCTCTGGATCCCACGTCTAGTCTCGGTAGCGAGTTGGGGAGGCGTGGCTGCCGGTGAAAACCGAGCTCTGACTACGGTCATGGTAGGCGATGGCGGCGTCTAAGCGTCTCTACCTTGTTGAAGGCATTGCCATTGCAGACACCTTTCTTCTCACTTGCGTTGTTCCGGGGGAAACCCCATATCCGGGTATCCTGGATCGGACGATGGCGGCGCTCTCGGTGTCGCTCTCCCTCCTGAGGGCATTGTTTTGAAGTAGTTGCTGGACGGAGGACGCAAGGAGTGGAGTGGTGTACATCTACTACGTCGACGACGGTGAGCCTCGGCGGAGTGGTGCAGCAGGGTCTCAGTGACGGACGTGAGTTGATGGACACACATCGTGGGGGCATCGACGGCAGGCCTAGCAAGGTTGAGGCAATGAGTGCCTGCTCTGAAGATGGATCGGTGGCAGACGGCGACGGCGACTTCTGAGAGTTCGTCGGGCCGATGTGTGCCCCAGACCCGGTACGAGACTTGGTTGGGGCCTCTGGCTTTAGATGTTAGGCTTTGGTGTGAGGTCTGTTTGGTATTTGGCTCAGACTTTCGGCACCGCTTCATCAACCGGATAAGAGTAGTGGCAGATGTTGCTAAGATGGTAGCTTCATACTTACCGATGTATTACTTTGTAAGGTCTTTGTGAATAATTAATAAAATGGTTGCATGCATGGTCCAGGAGGAAAAGGTCAGGTCGTCCTCCTTTTCAAAAAAAAAGGACATAGCGAAAGTTGGAATGGCCTGTACACAAGCTTTGATTAGAACATCCTTAGCAGCCTCAGACAGAAGCCTCTCAATCCATCCTTGGATTCTCTTCCAGATCCTATCCTTAAAATGCTCAAAAACTTTTTTTGCGGGAGAAGATACTCAAAAACTGGTGATCTTACTACACCAACATAGACCGGGGAGCCCCAGATACTTTTCATTCCATGTCTCTCCTCGAATATTCAGTACATGTAGGACCTCTTGCCGGTCAGCACTCCTTGTATTCTTGCTGAACATTACCGACAACTTGTCAAAATTAATTGTCTGTCCCGAGCAATTCTCATAGAGGTCTATTATGTGTTGCAGTGTTGTGGCACTTTGCCATTGGCTTTCATTAGTACCAACAAGTCATCTGCAAATAACAAATGGTTGAGACTTGGGGACAGTATTAGTATCAACAAGTCATCTGTAAATAACAAATGGACAGTATTAGTGGGCTTGGAGCGCTGGACGCGGCGCTAAATAAAAGGGATCGATTCCGGGTTTCCCCATTATTTTCTGTCCTTTTTTAAACCTTGCGCGTGCGTAATGGTCGCCGCGGTATGGGAGAGAGGGTCGCTAACAACACATGCGTGGGCTGGGCCAGCGAGACAAGTTAACGGAACGGTCCAGTAAGAACTCGATCGATTTTCTGAAATCCCGAAGCTTCCGAACCGCCGCCGGCGCTATCCCCAACTGCGCCTCCACGCGCAAACCCTTTCCAATCGAGCTTGCAGCCATCGCCAGTCCGTTGGACGCGACGACACCAACGGCAACAGAAGGATGTTTCCGGTAATTTCTGCTAGCACATTAAATATTTCTTCTGTACTTTTCACTATATTATTCACCGAGAGAATCAAAAGCTTTTGACCGGATCTGTTGAGGTTTCGGATCTCACTAGACCATGATGACGCGCGTTGCCGCGCCCGACCATCGTGAGAATATAACAAAAATAACATTTGAAAGAGAAAAAACTTACTAATATAAATATTTATTTAATCCAAGTCTCTGAATTAGATTCTATTCTCATCGTTGTGATAATACACATAAATTGAATTCGATGAGAGGGCGCCCAGGTAGGTTCCCGGAGCAGCGGCCCAGAGCCGTGGGCCAGCCATGACGTCTTGAGGTGGAGGGATAAAAAAGCCTACGGGGTGCACCGTGGCATGCATGAGTGATCTGGTGCGTTAGTGTTGTGAATCCAACGGTAGACGAACTCAAATCACTGTGGAGAGCCGTAGATGGCTCTGTTATACTGTTTTGTAATTGAGTCCTTTGTTGCTGACAAAAAAAGGAAAAACAATAATTTGGTGCGTGTCCTATACTAAGACGGACTCCGTGTCCGGGAAACATACCAACAGGCCAGGGAGACGCACATGTATATATATACACATATACACTTTCGTGTCAGCGTAGCCACTGCCGTGCATTGCATATATAGATTATTAAGATCCTAGTTATATTTTTGTTTTATGTCTTGCTGCATCGACTTATGGGGGTTAATGGTACATTCCCAAAGAAATCGGCTAATGATGCAAGGAAAATAAAGAAGAGGAAGTCACAGAGGATGCAAAGGACGGGGAGTGTGCCACAGAGGAAACAAAGGACAATGAGTTTGCAGCCTATAAGCGAGCAGTTGTTGGACGTGATGGTGTGGGAGATCTTGATCCGGCTGCCCGTGGAGTCCCTGGTGAGGTTTAAGTTGGTTAGCAAGGCCTGGTACACTATCATCTCCGACCCTGTTTTTGTTCGTGCACACCTCCACTGCTCCAAACAGAAACAACAACGCAACCCGCCTTCCTTCCTCGTCAGCCCCCAGATTTATCTGCTACCAAATCCTTTGGGTCTTTTCTCCACCAACATCCGTTTCTACCAGTGGTCTATACAACAAGATGACATGAGTAGGAGCAGTAGTAGTGCAACACTCCTTTATGGGAGGCAGTTCCCCACAGGCGAGTTCGCACTGGTGTCCCAAATGTCACACTGTGATGGGTTGGTGTTGCTCCCCACAGACACCCATGCTTATGTCTTCAACCCAGCTAATAGAGATGCTGTTGCACTCCCCAGGTGCCACCGCAATATGTTGCAGCACTCCACCTGCCTTCCGATTGGTTTCGGCCTTGATGTTTAAGGTTGCACGGTCTTTCTACCGTTCCTGTGATTGCAGTTCTGTTGCAATGGGGATGGAGGTCTTCACCATTAATGGTGACGAGGGCAACTGGAGGGAAACCTTGCTGGATCCACCATACGCTATTATCTGTCCGCAAACTGCCATACACTGCAAGGGTTCCCTATTCTATTTCATAGATAAGAAAATTCAACAATGTCCCCCGCAGGCGCTGCTTCGTTTCTGCCTTCAAGATGAAACATTTGGTATCACTCCATTGCTTAACAACGTGTACCCTACAGTAGAAGATGATGATGATATTGTTCTCCATGAGCTTGACGGGGAATTATGTGCTACTTTCTTTAGCAAGTGTGTGCAATGAGTATTGGTCTGGGTGGCAAGAGATATTGTGAATCCAGAGTGGGATTGTCATTATGTAATCAATGTCTCAGATAACTGTTGTCCAGTGGCCTCACTTAGCATCGCTGGTGGGTTTCTCTTACGAAGAGATCATTGTCTAATCCGTTATTACATGAAAGCCCATGGTGTAAAAGAAGTGGATATATTTGATATGGATGACCTAAGGTTCCTTGGGCCCAGTGAAGACACCTTGGGCCATGCATGGAAAAATTTATGTGTGTTTGAGCTACTTTCTTACACTGCAAGCCTTGTTTCTATTACTCCTAAGGCGAGCATACAAGCTTCATAAGATGTAGGATTGTCTACAAACTCATGCCTACCTTATTCAAGGGAACATCAAATGTTTCTCCCAGGCAAAGGATGAATAAGATGAATCATGACGATGATTTACCAAGTCTCATTAATGTTTTCCGGGGCTCTTAAACAAGCTCATGTGCATGTTTATTCCTATTGTTTTCATGCAAACTATATTCTTATAGTGGTCTTGGGTTTTATCAAAGTCTCCAAGTTTCAAATTATGTTTCTCCATGGAACTGATTCTCTATTGAATCATTATCGTTAATCATTATGTTAGTTGTTTGATTATGTAGCCTGCAATTTGTGTAGTTCTATTGTTTATTGTTTCTGATACTAATTTAAAGAGATTCCATCATCTTATTTCTTTTGCAAGAATACTATTTGTCGGCATGATGCATCTACATTGAACATAACCATAAGATTAGCATATGATATTTTTAATTTATTTCCTTTCTTTTTATTGCAACATGAAAGTAAAGAAAGCAAAAACTCAAACTAAACTTTGTTATATATCTCGCACATGATTACAAGGATAGATCACTAAGCAAACTCTCGAAAATAAAAGATCAAACTAAACTTGTATTCATCTAAAGCAAAAGATAACTATGGATTGAACTAAGATAAGTAAAGGCAAAAGATAGTGGGGTTGATACGATACCGGGGCACCTCCCCCAAGCTTGGCGGAAGCCAAGGGGAGTGCCCATACCCGATACTCAATTTTCTTTTGGTGATGAAGTAGAGATCTTGTCCTCGGGTTTCCATGGCAGAGGTCCACCATCATAAGAGGAGGAGTGAGTCTCACTGGTCCTGCAGCCGGCAGCCAAACTCATACCTTTAAACCTCGCCTCATATTCAAAGACTTGATTTTGGAGATAGTAGATCTGGCTTTGGAGGAAGTTGATTTGCTCGTCAAGGGTGAAGACGATGTCCTTCATGGACTTGCCATCCACCTTGAGATCACGGGTAAGGTTCGTGATTATGACGTGATTGGCATTGAGTCCACGTTCCACCATCCCCTTGCACCGGAATACTTCCTGCACCATAGCTTCAAGCCTGGCCTCCACGATTCCCGTCCCCTTGGGCCTTGCACGTCATGGATGTGCAACACCCTCTCATGCATCTGGATGACTTGAGGGTGTTGCACCAGCTCCCGCAAATATGGGTTGATGACGTTCTTGAAGAACTTGTCCTTGGAGGAGCTTGAAACGGCCATGGTAGATGGGATCTGACAGAAAACAACAAGGAAAAGACAACAGAAGATTTCTCTATGATACGGTGGTCAATAGGTTCGGGGAGTATATAAAGATTTTTTATCTTGGAAATCAAGAAACTGTAGAAAAACGGAGTCCGGAACGTACCCGAGGTGGGCACAACCCACCTGGGCGCACCCTGGTGTCTTGTTCCCACCAGGGTGACCTTCCTGGTTGTTTCATATTTTCTTACGTTTTGTTATATTCCAAAACTGACAAAAAATATTTTTGCGGCTTTTTCGGAGTTCGTTTACTTACCGTATCACGTACCTTCTTTTTTCCCCATGATTTTGGAGTGTTCCGGAAGGACTCTTTTATGTTTTGTTCCGGTTCAAAGTTTGGATAATATTACTTTCAATATTAATGGACGTACTTGAGATATATTATTTTATTCGTTGCCATTAACAACCTTCGAGATAGTACCTTCGGGATTATTTATTTTGATAGCTCCAGACCGATAAACCTCCTCGATAACATAGGGTCCTTCCCATTTTGAGAGGAGTTTTCCTGCAAAGAATCTAAAACGAGAGTTGTACAAAAGAACATATTCTCCAACTTTAAACTCACGCTTTTGGATTCTTTTATCATGCCATCTTTTAACTTTTTCTTTAAATAACTTGGCATTTTCATAAGTTTGGGTTCTCCATTCATCTAATGAGCTAATATCAAATAACCTCTTTTCACCGGCAAGTGTGAAATCATAGTTGAGTTCTTTAATTGCCCAATATGCTTTATGTTCTAACTCAAGAGGCAAATGACAGGCTTTTCCGTTAACCATTTTATAAGGAGACATACCCATAGGATTTTTTATGCTGTTCTATAAGCCCAAAGTGCATCATCTAACTTCTTACACCAATTCTTTCGGGAACTATTGACAGTCTTTTGAAAAGTAGATTTTATTTCTCTATTGCTAAGTTCAACTTGAACACTAGACTGAGGATGATAAGGTGATGCAATTCTATGGTTAACATCATACTTGGCAAGCATTTTACGGAAAGCACCATGAATAAAGTGTGAACCACCATCAGTCATTAAATATCTAGGGACACCAAACCTTGGGAAAATAACTTCCTTAAGCATTTTAATTGAGGTGTTGTGATCAGCACTACAGGTTGGAATAGCTTCTACCCATTTAGTAACGTAATCAACATCAACCAAAATATGTGCATACCCATTAGAGGAAGGAAAAGGTCCCATGTAATCAAATCCCCAAACATCAAATGATTCAACATCAAGTGAATAATTCATAGGCATTTCTTGACACTTACCGATATTACCTATTCTTTGGCATTCATCATAAGATAAGACGAACTTACGGGCATCCTTGAATAGAGTAGGCCAATAAAATCTAGATTTCAATACCTTGTGAGCATATGTGTCTCCAGCATGATGCCCTCCATAAGCTTCGGAGTGACATTTCCGGAGGATTTGTCCCTTTTCATGCTCAGGTACACAACGTCTAATAATATCATCTAATCTTCTTTATAAAGATGTGGGCCGTCCCAAAAGTAATGTCTTTAATCATATAAGAATTTTTTTTGTTTGGTTGTATGTAAAGATAGGTGGTAAATATTTAGCAATAATGTAATTAGCATAGTCAGCATACGAAGGAGTGTTATGGGAAACATTTATTGCAGCTAACTGCTCATCAGGAAAACTATCATCCATAGGTAGTGGGTCATCAAGCACATTTTCAAGCCTAGACAAGTTATCAGCTACAGGGTTCTCAGCTCCTTTTCTACCAGTGAGATGTAAATCAAATTCTTGTAGCAAGAGAACACATCGAATAAGTCTAGGTTTAGCATCATTATTTTCCATTAGATATTTTATAGCAGCATGATCGGTGTGAACAATTACTTTTGAATCAACAATGTAAGATCTAAATTTATCACAAGCAAACACCACTGCTAGGAATTCTTTTTCAGTAGTATCATAATTTCGTTGAGCACTGTCTAGAGTTTTACTAGCAGAATGAATAACATTCAGTTTCTTATCAACTCTTTGTCCTATAGAACATCACCAACATCATAGTCACGAGCATCACACATAATTCAAAAGGTAAGTTCCAATCAGGTGGTTGAACAATGGGTGCAGAAATTAAGGCTTTCTTGAGTGTTTCGAAGGCTTTTAAACAATCATCATAAAATACAAAAGGAACATCCTTTTGCAAAAGATTTGTAAGAGGCCTAGACATTTTAGAAAAGTCTTTGATAAATCTCCTATAGAAACCAGCATGACCTAGGAAACTACGAATACCTTTGATATCTTTAGGACATGGCATTTTTTCAATTGCATCAACCTTAGCTTTGTCCACTTCAATAACAATACCTTAATTAACCATAAAGTGGCACTTCTCCCAATTCAAGACAAGATTTGTTTGCTCGCATCTTTGCAAAACTCGATCACGATTTCTTAAACAATCATCAAAAGACTTCCCATATACAGAGAAGTCATCCATGAAAACCTCAACAATATTTTCACAAAAGTCAGAGAATATAGCAGTCATACATCTTTGAAAGGTAGCAGGTGCATTGCATAAACCAAAAGGCATTCATCTATAAGCATAAGTTCCAAAGGGACAAGTGAAAGTGGTCTTTTCTTGATCAGGTTGAGAAACATGTATTTGTGAAAAACCAAAATATCCATCAAGGAAGCAAAAATGTGTGTGCTTAGATAATCTTTCTAGCATTTGATCAATAAAAGGCAGAGGGTAATGATCTTTTCTAGTTGCTGTGTTCAATTTTCTGAAATCAATTACCATTCTATAGCATGTAACAATTTTTTGTGGGATAAGTACATTCTTATAAATAGGTACAACAGTAATACCTCCCTTCTTAGGGACAAAATGAACATGACTTACCCATCTACTATTAGCTATAGGATAGATTATACTTGGTTCCACAAGTTTTAAGATTTTCGTTCATACCACTTCCTTCATTTTCGGATTTGACCGACATTGGTGATCAACAACGGGTTTAGCATCAGGTTCCATATTAATCTTGTCTTTGACATAGGGTGGGACTAATGCCCTTTAAATCATCAAGTATATCCAATAGCAGCTCGGTGCTTCCTTAGAACTTTCAATAATCTTTCTTCTTCATGTTCTGAAAGGTTAGCACTAATAATAACAAGATATATCTTATTTTCATCAAGATAAGCATATGTCAAAGTGTCTGGCAATTGTTTTAATTCAACCACAGGATCACCTTTAGGTGGAGGAGGACCACCTTGAGTTTCAATAAGTAAATTGTGTTTAAGTAGAGGACGTGTTCAAAGAAAATATTATCTATTTCAATTCTTTCATGCATATGTAAATCATTTTCATGGTCTAGCAAATATTGTTCTAGTGGATCAGTAGGTGGCATAGCAATAGAAGAAAAGACCAATTATCTCATCCTTACTAGGCAATTCTTTTTCATGAAGCTTTCTACTAAACTTGAAAAAATTAAACTCATGAGATTCACCACCAAAACTAACACCGACAATTTGTTTCTCACAATCTATTTTCGCATTGAAGGTGTTCAAGAAAGGTCTACCAAAGATAATGGGACAAAAGTCATCTTGTGGGGAACCAAGAACAAGATAATCAGTACGGTATTTTATTTTCGCACACAAGACTTCAACATCTCTAACAATCCGAAGTGGTGTGATGGTGTCTGTATTAGCAAGTTTAATAGTGGCATCTATTTCTTCTATTTCAGCGGGTGCTATGTCATTCATAATTTCTTGACATAAAGTAAAGGGAATAGCACTCACGCTAGCACCTATATCACATAAACCCTGATAACAGTGATCTCCTATTTTAACTGAGACAACGGGCATGCCAACAACAGGTTTATGTTTATCCTTTTTATCGGGTTTGGCAATTCTAGTAGCTTCATCACAGAAGTAAATAACATGCCCATCTATATTTTCTTCCAAGAGATCCTTCACCATAGCAACACTAGGCTCTACTTTAATTTGTTCATCAGGTTTAGGTGTTCTAATATAACTTTTGTTGACCACAATTGAAACTATAGCATGTTCCTTTATCCTAATAGGGAAAGGAGGTTTCTCAATATAAGCAGTAGGAACAACTGGATCAACATTATAAAGTATGATTTCCTCTTTAGCTGGTACCGGTTCTTTAATTTCTTATTTAATAGGTGGGTGATATTTAAACCACTTCTCTTTAGGGAGATCAACATGAGTAGCAGATGATTCACAAAAGGAGGCTACTATCTCAGAATCAAGTCCATATTTAGTGATAAACTTTTGAAAAGCATCGGTATTCATAAAATATTTAACACAATCATACTTAAGCTTAATACGACTCTTTACCTTCTTCGAGTTCCCAATCTTCAGAGTTGTGTTTAATTCTTTCCAAAAGATCCCACCGGAATTCAATCGTCTTCTTTATAAACGAATGAGCACAAGAAGTATCAAGCATGGATCAATCATTATGAGAAAGCCGAGCATAGAAATTCTAGATAATAATTTCTCTTGAGAGCTCATTATTGGGGCATGAATATAACATTGACTTAAGCCTCCCCCAAGCTAGAGTGATACTTTCTCCTTCACTAGGCCAAATATTATATATGTAATTCCGATCACGATGTAGTAGATGCATATGATAGAATTTTTGGTGAAACTCCAATTTCAATCGATTCCAATTCCAAGATCCAATATCATCACATAGCCTATACCATGCCAATGATTTTCCCTTAAAATATAAAGGGAAAAACTTCTTCTTAACTTCATCTCCGGGTAAACTTGCAAGCTTAAACAATCCACAAATTTCTTCCACATATATCAACTGCATATCAGGATGTTCGGTTCCATCTCCTGCATAAGGATTAGCTAGAAGTTGTTCTATCATACCCGAAGGAATTTCATATTCAATATTTTTAGTAGGTGCAGTTGGTTGAGGGGAAGCTAATTGTGGTTCTGGTCGAGGTGAAGATACCCCAAACAAACCCCTCAAAGGATTGTTTTCCATAGTAACAAGTGACAGTAAATTTCAGCACACTATATAAATGTTTCCTTACCAAAGGCGCTTCACTACTCGACAACGGCGCCAGAAAATAGCATCGATGACCCACAAGTATATGGGATCAATTGTAGCTCTTTTCGATAAATAAGAGTGTTGAACCCAACGAGGAGCAGAAGGAAATAACAAGTGGTTTTCAGCAAGGTAATGTCAGCAAGTGCTGAAATTGTATGTAACAGAGTAGTTTGATAGCAAGATAACTTGTCATGAGCAAGTAACAATAATAGTAACAAAATTGCAGCAAGGTAGCGCAATCCTTTTGAGGCAAAGTACATTCCAAAACGGTATCTTATAGTAAGCAAAGCATTCTTGTGGGTACACGGGAATTTCATCTAGTCATTTTCATCATGTTGGTTCGATTTGTGTTCGCTACTTTGATAATTTGATATGTGGTTGGACCGGTGCTTAGGTGCTGTTCTTACTTGAACAAACCTCCTACTTATGATTAACCCCCTTGCAAGCGTCCGCAACTACCAGAAAAGTATTAAGAATAAATTCTAACCATATCATTAAACTTTTGGATCCAGTCGGTTCCATACGAAATAGCGCATAAACTAGTTTTTAAGCTTCTGTCACTCTCGCATCCCATCATCTAATAACTACTCCACAATGCATTTCCTTAGGCCCAAAGATGGTGAAGTGTCATGTAGTCGACGTTCACATGACACCACTAAGGGAATCACAACATGCATACTATCAAAATATCGAACACACATCAAGTTCACATGATTCCTAGCAACATGATTTCTCCCGTGACCTCAAGAACAAAAGTAACTACTCACAAATGATAATCATGCTCAAGATCAGAGGGGTATAAAATAGCACATTGGATCTGAACATATAATCTTCCATAAAATAAACCATATAATAATCAACTACAAGATATAATTAACACTACTAGTCACCCACAAGAACCAATCTATATTTCCGGTACAAAGATTGAACACAAGAGATGAACTAGGGTTCGAGATGAGATGGTGTTGTTGAAGATGTTGATGGAGACTGCCCTCCCCAAGATGGGAGAGTTGTTGGTGATGATGATTTCCCCCTTCGAGAGGGAAGTTCCCCAGGCGGAATCGCTCCTTCGGAGGGAAAAGTGCTCCTGCCCAAGTTCCGCCTTGAGACGGCGGAGCTCCATCCCAAAAGTCCTCTTCTTATTTTTTTTCTAGGTCAAAATGACTTATATACCAGAAGATGGGCACCGGTGGTGGTCCTGGGTGAGCACAACCCACCAGGGCGTACATGGGCTCCCTGGTGCGCCCAGATGGGTTGTGCCCACCTGGTGGGCCCCCTCTAGTACTTATTGGCTCCAATATTCTTCATATATTCCGTAAAAATTCTCCGTAAAGTTTCAACTTGTTTGGAGTTGTGTAGAATAGGTAGCCTGACGTAGCTTTTCCAAGTCCAGATTTCCAGCTGCCAGAATTCTCCCTCTTTGTGTGTACCTTGCATATCATGAGAGAAAACGCATTAGAATTACTCCAAAGAGCATTATTATGCAGAAAAACATCATAAATAACAGTAGGAAAACATGATGCAAAATGGACGTACAGTAGGCTTATAGAAAGTGTCGTCAACACTGAAGAATATTTGAAGATTCGGGATAAAAAGAGCAACATGGAGAATGAGCTCAAATTTTTTAAATCAGACTTTGTTAAGATGGTGTTGGCGAAGGAGGAGGCACTTTCCCAGTTGGTCAGTGCAAAACAGGTTCTTACTGAACTAAAAGCAGAGGTGGTTAAGACGAGCCTGGATGATCTCGATTAGGGAAATGAATATATTGTTCTTATGAAGTTGAACTAGCTATATGTTGTACTGTGTTGTTTTCATGTAGCTATCGTACTGTGATGTTAAAATATGTTTATGTGCCTGATATGAAATTGGCAAACAACTGTTCGATATGAAATGTGGATTTGTGTAATACTATAATTATTAATTGTAAACTAATAAACCTGTTAAATGTGTCATGGAACTTTGCAAACGGGTCTAGCAGTAAAAGCGCTTGTGATGGATAGCCCAATCCCACACAGTTTTCTTCATCAAATCGTGTATGATGTAGTTGATAAAAGGGAATAGTTAACCAAGGCAGAGCGTGTGTGATAGTTACACCTATCACACATGAGCCCATACATAAACCTGTGTGGGATTACATAAACGGAAACGTTTTCCCTGGATTGACTGTGTGGGATGTACATATGAACGGAAACGTTTTCCTTGGATTGACTATGTGGGATGTACATACGAACTGAAACATTTTCCCAGGATTGACTGTGCACTACTAGGAAAATGCTTATACATAGAAGTTTAGCAGTAGCGTTTGTTAGGGACCCCACGCTACTGGTAATTTGTAGTAGCGCTGGTCAAAAAGGGTGCTACTGGTATGGCTTAGCAGCAGCATTGGTTAGCATGGCCCGCACTGCTGTTACATGGGCCGCAGGGCCAGAACGGAAGCCCACTTAGCTGTAGCATGCCCTGTCCACCAATGCTACAACTAGTGGTCTTAGCAGTAGCGCCGGCCCATACCCACCGCTACTACTATACCAAAAGAAAACCTCGCCCCCCCTCGTGCACCCCTCACTTCGATCGATCCCCTCCGCCAGCCGCCGCGGTTAGGGTTCCGCCCGACGCCGCCACCGCGCGCCACCTCCCGCCGCCGCAGGTAATGCTCCTCCCCCATCTCGCTGCCCCGATCTGTTGTCGCCCGTGCACTGTCGCCGTCCGCCTACCCAGTCCCCCTACTGCCCCCAACTCCGTCGCCGGCCCCACTCCCCCTTTTGCCCCCCAACCTCCGCCGCCGCCCCCCACTCTGATGACGGGGCCGTGGAGGGGGACACGCTGGCCAGGGTGACTTGCATGTCGGGTTGCCGGCTCTGTTGCTGGCCGCCGTGACGGCGACGGTCGTGGAGTGTGGTGACGAGAGAGACGTTAAGAGTGCGGTGACTAGCATTAGAGTTTATCAGTGAACATAGGATGTGGTAGATCAGATGCTAGTATGCTAGGTTTTTCTTCTCGGCAATGATGATATTCTTGTTGTGGTAGATGCACATGCTTTTCATGTCGGTTTCGATGCTAGTATGGTACTATGTTCAGCTTCATGACTAGTCGATGCTAGTTTGCTATGTTGGTTTGCATGTTGAGCTTGATGACGATCCCATGCTAAGTTGCTACATGTGGTTGTTAGATCCATTGATCTTGTTTAATTAGTACCGATGCTAGCTTGTTGACTGATCCAAATTTTTAGGGGTTATAGCTAGCATACCGATGCTCTGTTTAGTTGTGGTTTTTGTGTTCCTCACAGTAGTTGTTTTTTTATGCTATATTGAAGTTGGTGTACCACTGTTTTTTGATTGGGTTAATTCCAGCATCTCTAGATCCTATTGTAAGTATCACATATAAAGCTGAATATATTCAGTTTGGCTTGTGTTGAGATATCTTGTTGTTTAGTTTAAGTTAGATGGCATAACACATTTGTTACCTTTTAGATGGCACAACACTATTTTTTTGAATTTTTTATATGCACAAGATAAACAACAAAGATTGAAAATAGTAGTGTGGCAGTTCTTGTTATATGTAATGTCTGTTGCTAACCCCATATCATCTTATATGTTAATTTTAGTTACTAAGCCTGAATATTCAGTTTTGCGATTAAGATCGATGCATTGAGAACTTTATGTTATTGTTTTTCTTTCCTGTGAAGTGGATCATTCATCTTTGCTCATATTGCTTTAGGAAAATAGTGCGACCACCACCACCACCATGTCGACTGTGCAAGTCAAGGTGCGTCAGCAGCCTTGCAACTAGAAAGCTGTTCGGCATCTACTTCTCGCCAAGTTTTCGTCATGCGGCGGTAAGAAATTATATGAAACTTGTAACAACTATTTTGTTTTTAGTGTTGGCATTAATGCACTGTGTCATTTTGCTTTTTCTACACAGATCGTCCCATGCAATGTGAGGTTGAAATTCAACAAGCTGACCGGAGACACTATGACCTTTGAGGCTCCTGGGGGCCCTACACTATGGAGGTCGAGAAAGGACGCAATATGTCGCAGATTGGAGGAGATGGATGGGTCCGTTTCCTTGCCCGCATGGGTATTACTGGTGGTGAGTTGATCAGCTTCTCGTTCAGAGCAGAAAGGCCCAAGTTGGCTGTCATTTATATCAACAAGGAGGAAGATGATGAAGATGATGAGGACCCACTTGATGAAGATGATGAGGACCCACTTCATGAAGCAATCTATGCTCAAAGAATGAGGCTGAGCGAGGAGAAGGTGTGCAACCTATGGGACATAATTCCGCCACGTGATTACTTTGCCGGGCTGCCATTCATGACCCGCCTGGACAAGTATGACGGTTGATTGGCTTGTCATGGTATGTTATACTTACTGTAGTAATTTGATGATATGTATATATATATATATATATATATATATATATATATATATATATATATATATGCTTGGCAATTACCGTTATTATTATACTTACAAATGCAAATTATCCGATGATATGCTTAGTGAATCCGATGATATGCTTAGTGTAGAGTCCAATGATATGTTGTGTGGAATCTAGTCAATGATATTCTTTAGTGTATAGTCTGATGACATGCTTATTAGTGTAGAATCCAAGGAACTGTTAATAGTGTAGATAATCCATACTTATTAGTAGAATTCATGCTTAGTAGAAATGTGTAGTACTGTGTCTTTTGATAGTGTAGAAATCCATACTTAGTAGAAATATATTTGCAAGAGTATGTGCGAGGCTACTTATTAATTGATATGTTCTTCTTATTCAGAAATTACCAAAGTGCCTATCTGTGAGTTGTGTTATCAAGCCTGATGAAGAAGGCTCAGTTGGAATACGCCTTACCACAAGGGGCTCTGTCACCACCTGTACATACGGCGTGGACACGGACGGTCGCACACACTTAAGCTCGGTTGGGTGGAAGAGCTTCCTCGTTGGCAAGAATCTTCGTGTTGGACACGCCATCCTAATTACTATCAGGAATACCCACCGCCTGTGCTTGAGGATGATGATCGTCGTCGATATAATCTAGAACTACATATGTGTGTGTGGCTGTATGACTATACCTAGTAGAACTGCTATATATGTGTGGCTGTAAGACTACCTAGTACTGCTTATCATATATGCTATATTCATCTGAGGATGCATGTTGACTATATATGAGTACCTATAATGCTTTATGATATTGTATGACTACTGTATGACTATATATGAGTATCTGGAATTGTGGTATATGTGAAATTGCAGTTTATTGAAACGGGTGCTGTTCTACATCAATAGGAAGAAAAAAAATGTTGAAAGCTACAACAACAGTACGGGGCAGAAAAAGTGCTACAGCTACTTAATAGTAGCGCATTACTGACCTGCGCTACTGATATAGTTATTAGTAGTAGCACTGGTTTGGACCGTGCTACTACTACCACTTAGCTGTAGCGCCGTAGTAGTAGCGCGGCCACTCGCGCTACTGATAGCATCAAAACCCATGCTACTACTAGGCTTTTACCTAGTAGTGGTTTGGGATGTACATAAGAACGGAAATGTAGTCCTTGGATTGACTGTGTGTGATATACATACGGACGAAAATGTTTTTCTGGGATTCGCCGTGTCGGATGTACATACGAACAGAAACGATTGGGTTTTAATGCCTCGCCCGGTCACACACGAGCTCATTTTGCCCCAGCCTGTGTGCCAGGAGGGCCTATCCCCGACGGTTTCTGGGTCGTGTGGGAAGGACCCCCCCTATCGCCCACACTCACTTGGCGACGGTTCCAAATGCCGTCGTGGAAAGGGGTTAAAAAACGTTTGTATAGCACCGAAGCATACGAGTGGATGGAAGACAATGAAGAAGAAAAGGATGATGACAACTATGTGCCTCTTGAATATGGTGATGCTCTAACGGGGGAAGCTGAAGATCAAGAGGATCCAGATGATGTGCCCGATGATGATCTTCGCCGGGTCATTGTTGATGCAAAGAGACAATGCCAAAGTGAAAAGGAGAAGTTGAAGTTAGATCGCATTGTAGAGGATCACAAAAAAGGGTTGTTCCCCAATTGCGAAGATGGCAACACAAAGCTCGGTACCACAATGGAATTGCTGCAATGGAAGGCAGACAATGGTGTATCTGACAATGGATTTGAGAAGCTACTGAAAATATTGAAGAAAAAGCTTCCAAAGGATAACGAATTGCCCGACAATACATACGGAGCAAAAAAGGATCTATGCCATCTAGGATTGGAGGTACAGAAGATATAGGCATGCCCTAATAACTTCATCCTGTATAGTGCGTACGAGGATTTCAACGCATGCCCAGTATGCGGTGCATTGCGGTATAAGATCAGACAAGATGACCCTGGTGATGTTGACGACGAGCGCCCCAGGAAGAGGGTTCCTGCCAAGGTGAAGTGGTAGGCTCCTATAATACCACTGTTGAAATGTGTGTTCAGAAACAAAGAGCATGCCAAGTTGATGCGATGGCACAAAGAGGACCGTAAGAAAGACGGGAAGTTGAGAGCACCCGCTGACGGGTCATAGTGGAGAAAAATCAAGAGAACATGAGGGGACTTTGCAGGTGACGCAAGGAACGTATGGTTTGGCTTAAGCAAGGATGGCATGAATCCTTTTGAGAAGCAGAGCAGCAATCATAGCACCTGGCCTGTGACTCTATGTATCTATAACCTTCTTCCTTTGTTGTGCATGAAGCAGGAATTCATTATGATGCCAATGCTCAGCCAAGGACCTAAGTAACCCGGCAACGACATTGATGTGCACATAAGGCCATTAGTTGAAGAACTTTTACAACTGTGGAATGGAAGCGGTACGCGTGTGGGATGAGCACAAACAGCAAGAATTTGACCAAGATGCCTTGCTGTTTGTAACCATCAACGATTGGCCTGCTCTCAGTAATCTTTCTGGACAGACAAATAAGGGATACCACGCATGCACGCATTGTTTAGATGACACCGAGAGTATATATTTGGACAAATGCAGGAAGAATGTGTACCTGGGACATCGTCGATTTCTTCTGACCAACCATCAATGTCGAAAGAAAGGCAAGCATTTCATAGGCGAGGCAGATCACCAGAAGAAGTCGGCCATCTGTACTGGTGATCACATACTTGCTATGGTCAATGATTTAAAATTAATCTTTGGAAAGGGTCCCTGCGGACTATCTGTTCCGAATGGCGCTGAAGGACATGCACCCATGTGCAAGAAGAAATCTATATTTTGGGACCTACCCTATGGGAAAGACCTAGAGGTCTGCTCTGCAATCGACGTGATGCACATGACGAAGAATCATTGCGTGAGCCTGCTAGGTTTCTTGGGCGTTTATGAGAAGAAAAAATATACACCGGAGGCACGGGAGGACGAACAACGTGTGCATGACAAAGACAACATGCATCCAAAGCAGTATGAAGGTCCTGCCAGCTACACTCTTACCAAAGAACAGAAGGAAATCTTCTTTGAATGCCCGCTTGGTATGAAGGTCCTGTATGGCTTCTCGTCGAATACAAAAGGGAATAATAAATTTGGCAGAGAATAAGTTCCAGAACCTAATGTCTCATGACGGCCACATGATTATGACGCAACTGCCTCCGGTTGCATTGAGGGGGCTTCTACCGGAAAACGTTAGATTAGCCATTGTGAAGCTATGTGCATTCCTCAATGCAATCTCTCAGAAGGTGATCGATCCAGAAATCCTACCAATGTTAAGGAGTGGTTTGGCGCAATGTGTTGTCAGTTTCGAGCTGGTGTTCCCAACGTCCTTCTTCAATATCTTGACGCACGCCCTAGTTCATCAAGTCGACAAGATTGCCATTCTGGGCCCTGTATTTCTACACAATATGTTCCCCTTTGAGAGGTACATGGGAGTCTTAAAGAAATATGTTTGTAACCGTGCTAGGCCAGAAGGAAGCATCTCCACGGGCGATCAAACAGAGGAGGTCATTGTGTTTTGTGTTGACTTCATTCCTGACTGGTTGGAAAAGGCACGATAGGAGCAAACTCAATAATATGTAGGGACGGGCATTCTTGGTGTCAACCACACTACACAGTTCTACAGAATTCTACCTTGGTGACCCCGTATGTCAATGTAGACAAGAATATTCTGCGCTCCAAACACCCGGCGTAGTGTGATGACTAGATTACATGTAAACACATCAGGAATTTCGGCAGTTGGTTGCAGACACATCTCATGGGTGACACCACTGTTTCTGATGAGCTATACACGTTGGCCAGAGGACCATCTTCGACTGTATTGACTTACAAATAGTACAAGATAAATGGGAATACATTTTACACGATCGCCCACGATCAAAAGAGCACCAACCAAAACAGTGGTGTCTGCTTTGACGCAGCAACCAAGAGGGGAAAGGACACATATTATGGTTATATACACTAGTGCAGAACCGGGCAATAGCACCGGTTTGTAAGGCCCTTTAGTGCCGGTTCCATAACCGCACTAAAGTGTGGCACTAAAGCCCCCATAGTACCGGTTCAGCACGAACAGGTGCTAAAGGGAAACCACGTGGCACGAGCCAGCTCGAGGGCTGGAGCCCTTTAGTACCGGTTGGTAAGACCAACCGGTACTATAAGGTTTGGGGGGTTTTTAGTTTTATGATTTCTTTTTCATTTAATTTTGTGTTTCCATTTTAATTCTTTCTCGTTTGCTAGTATTTTATGATACTACACATTGTACACGTTATGCATATATATATATATATATATATATATATATATACATATATATATATATATAAATGGAATTTCTAGTAGAACCAATCATCCATATATATATCATCAATGTCTCACAAACCATCATATTAATTAATTCACACATACACACATGTATAGCTATATACAATTTCTCCTACATCTGCATGTTGCCTTGGATCCAAAGTGGCATTAGCCTAATTGGTGCCTTGAGCACGATGACAATTGGAAGTGGTTTTCATGAAGCGGTAGCGGGTAATAGTATTCTCCCTTCGGATTTATGACCTGGTCGTGCAAAAATCCCGCTATTTCCTCTTGAAGTGCTTCTACGCGCTCCGTTTCTAGGAGCTTCTCCCGTACCTCTGTGAGCTGTTAAGAAGGAGATCAATATGCATGTGTATTAGTTGTGTGACTAGATATCGATAATGGTGTAAAAATTGTGAATAGTGTTTTGACAAGCGTACCCATTCCTGTCTTTGAGATCTGCTCCTTTCGGACGCCATCATGCGAATGTTCTACGCAAACGCAGGATGCATTACAGATCAGTCCCTACCGCTTGCTTGAGGCCTTTACGAGAATGGAATTTGATCAGATACTAATTAATCAAGCATGATAATTAAAGAGATGGCAGCTAGCTAGCTAGCTAGTACTACTTAATTACTTACCTTGGGTCGAAACCATTTAAGCTTTTTTTTCATTCTCCTGGGGGCACGCTGATGAACCTTGTCCAAGCCCTGCCCGCCGACAAAGAAAATGAATAAAGGGGTTATTAAATAGTTCATATCATGAAATGACGAACTAAATAGGCCGAGATATATTGTTAATAATGATTGAAATTACCTGTTGACTATCCCAAACAAGATGTTATAGTCAGTTTTTTCTATGAGTAGTGAGTCCAGTATTTCAACTGTTCCGGCGTCAACTTTAATGATACACAAGACCCAGTGAAATCTGCATGCACACACGTTTGCATGTCTTAATTAAGCGGGCATATGTAAGCAAAAACATGTAGCTACCTAGTAGGCAAAACAGAGAATTTGTAGTACAAGACAGTGTGACTCACTGGAAGTTGTAAGGAAGTAGTATATCTTCATTGTATTTGAGGCGCTTCAAGAACTCTAGCATGCTGTCCTCTACGGCCTTTTGATGACGTGGATTTATTTTCCATGTGTATTCATTAATGGTGTTTGGGTCAATGAACCCGATGCCAAAGCGTCCACCTTTTGTCATTTCATACATCTTCATCCTGCATTTAATACCACAGAAAAGAATATAGTGAGGATAATTACAGGTAATGATTGATCAAAAGGATCACTACAGTTAGCTTGAGACTTAAATTACAGAAAGAAATCACTTACAGACAATAGCAACTGACGATAGATTTGTCGAGTGCGTCTTGATTGTATAACTGAAACAGTTCAGAATACTCAACGGACACAGCTTTCTCATGGAAGTAATGCTCCTCCTTGACATTCACCATGAGGGACAATCGATCAGAAATCTTGGTAATGTTCATGTACCATTGATGCAATTCATACATTCTCGTTGGGAGGTTCTTGACCTTGTCTGGCTCGACCGAAGGTTGGCCCCGGACATATTTCCGTTTTATTTCATCCTCTCTAAGCACAGGCATGGGCTCGATCTCGAGGAGTTGTCCAACAGTGATTTTGAGAACTTCAGCCTGCATTATATGGTCCTCCGTTATTACCACATTGCCCACCTCAGGAACGTAAACTGTTTGCCCACAATAATATTGGGCGCGCGTACTGTCACGTGTTGTTGGCACAACAAGCGAGGGGATCGATTGCGCCGCCTGTTCTCCCAGCTGGGGAATGGTTTTCCCGCATTTTTTGACAGCTGCTTCTTGTTTGCTCGATCCCGAGCTCGCCTCCTTACATAGACGTGCTCGATTTAACTTCCTGATGTGGCGCTCATAGTCTGTGTCAACAGGCTTGGGAGCTGGTGGTTGAGCCATACAAATGAAGTGGTCAATCGTTTCCTCAGGAACTTTCTCCCTTGGCGGCGGTGGCGGTTTGATTGCAAAATGGGCTTCCACCTCGGACTTCGATATGGCTGCGATTTCCTCCTCGGACCTGTCATAAGCCCTCTGCGGAAGAGGCGTGAGGCTTGGACCATATTTATATCGCTTGCCTCCGCCTGTACTTCTGTACTACCTCGACTCGTGCCGCTCGCACCATAGCTGCGGGTGTCTCTTCTGCGATTCTTGGCGGCGAAGACGGTGGCCAGGGCTGAGTTGGACGAGGAGGAGGTGGCCGCTGAAGCTGTGCGGACTTGGAGGAGGAGTGGCCTAAGGTTGTGCCGAATTGGAGGAGGAGTGGACCTCTGACGCTGTGGCGGACGTGGAGGAGGAGGTGGCTGACACTTTGCCGGACTTGGAGGAGGAGTGGCACGACACTTTGCCGGACTTGGTGGACTTGCAGGAGGCGGGAGGCTGGCGACTCGAGTCAAGCCCGGCGGTGTCGGTGGCCTTGAAAGATGATGCAATCCTTTTTCCATAGGATGATACGATGGTTGGCGTCTCAGAAAGCGCTCGTCGTCACCTCCAGGAATGTCAAGCTCTAGCCCGAATATGGGTGCACCACTTCGTCAACCATGACACGGCAGAGCCCTCTCGAATCGGGATGCAATGGTAGGTTGCTTTGGGGGTAACTGGAAAAGCAACGCCGTCCGCCACCTTCATGGATATGTTCTTCATTTTGACGTGTAGCTCGCAGCTAGTGTTCTCCGTGATGTCATCCACAGGGTATCTACCCAGCATTGCATCGTCCGGGGCGGAACCCACGCTGCTTCTCGGCATGGATGGGGCGGTGCTATCCAATGCTGGATCATTCGCTAGCTGCTGCAATCTTTGAGACCCCCTTTGCTGGGTAAGTGAGTCGATCTGCTCCTGCTGCCGCAGGAATTTGACTACCAATTCCGCTTGACTTGCTTCTAGGCCTTGAAGGCGTTCATAGTCCCGCTTCCTCTGCTCCTCCTCCATCTTCCTCTTCTTCTCCTCCGCAATCTGCTTTCTCGCACGGGTTCTGTAGTCGGTGTTCCAGTCAAAACCCCTCATACCACCGAATAAGCGCCCTTGCCTCGTGTTCTTCCCGGTGTTCAGGATTTCCCGAGGCACGCGTAAGCTCGTTGTTCTATCTGTTGGGCTGGAACACCCCGATCGTGCCTCTTCTATTGCAACAAGTATCGCATCGTCGGCTCCCTTCAGACTTGCCCTCGTCGAAACATTGCCTGTCTTGGGTCCAACTCCCCCATGCGCATAGAACCAAGTCCTGACCACAGGGGCCAGCTCTTAGTAACTGGAGTGGCACCTGCATCCTCCATCTCTTTCTCAGACTTATCCCACTTAGGCATTGCCACCGCATAGCCACCTGGCCCCAACTTATGGAACTTATCTTTTTTTTCGGCATTCTTCTTGTTTATTCTCGACCGTTCCTTAGCTAATTCCGAATCCTTGAATTTCACGAAATCGTCCCAATGAGCATGTTGGTTCTCTAGTGTTCCCTCGAATACTGGAGTCTTCCTTCCTCCCTTAACGTACTTGTCCCATTCATGATTCTTGTGGTTCTTGAATGCAACCGCCATCTACCTAAGAGCAGCGTCCTTGACTTTCTGCACATCTGCTTCTATGAAATGATATGGTAGGGTGAAATGTTCCATGAGAGTATCCCAAAGCAGATCTTTTTGATTCTTGTCGACAAAAGTAACATCTGGGACGTGGAGCAGCGTCCTCTTTGCCTTTTGTCTTTTGTCTGCATTGCTGGCTCTCTCCATTCTTGAAGGGAGATCGAGTTGGTCCTTCACAAGAACTCATCAGCCGAACGAACTTGTCCGCAATCTTCTTAGGCGCTAATGGTTCGCCATTAGGTCTGACTGCCTCGATATTGTACTTTACGCCCTCCTTTAACTTTTTGTTCGGGCCTCGTTTCGTCCTTTTGCCTGAAGATTTGTTCGATCCGGATGGCTGAAAGAACAAAGATCGATTCGTTAATATATCTTCAAGTCATTTAAAACATGTGATGATCACCAGATACCTGCTTAAATAAATATATATACCTCGCCGGTCTTTGTTGTTTCAGGATCAACATGTTCTTCGTCATCGTCATAATCATAGTTCATGACTTCATCAATTCGGTCGTCGCGATCGAATATCATATCACCCTCTCCGGTGTTTTTTAGAAATTGAGCCGTCATAATCTTCTTCATTCGATCATCATCGGCTCACGTATCATGTCGAACATGGTCTGTTCTCCCTCTCTGTCGGTATTGTCTGCCATAGCCTTTATTTAACTAATTCAAAAGAAATATAAAACAATTTAGTATTCATATTACATCGTCTCGAATAATAGATATAATCTCGAATACTTCGTCTAGAATAATAGATATAATCTCGAATACATCATCTCGAATAATATATAATATTGAATAGTACATCACTGGCTAGCTAATTAAAGATCGAATACTACAGAAGAATCTAGGACACTCGCGGTTCCTGCGGCGCGGGCGGTGGACACCCAAAGAGAAGGAACCCTCACAGGATCATAGCTGAAGTGAGATCCATGAAGATACTGCTAGGTTTTGGAGAACCTGCCGGCCTCTAACGCAACCATGTAGCGATGGACGTGCTTGTCCTCCTCCCTGACACGGCGACGTACCACCTCCGGCGGGGCCGGGTCCCTCCGCACCAAAACTGGCCCACGCGAACGCCACCAAACGAGATCAGGGTCGACGACGGGACCCGGGGCCGGGTTCCTCATCAAGCGGCACGCCCCTCCAGGCAGCACCTCCCAGTGCCGGCCAGCGGAGCCCAGTCCGGACATGGTTAATTTGGGCGTCGTCGCCCAGACGGTCGGCAACAAGGATGCGGGCGGGCATCGTCGAGAACAAATACTAGCTATATGCCCGCAAAAAGTAATATTTTTTTAATGATTGGATTTTGATAACTAAAATTTCTAACATGTCTACTATTTCAAAAATCTATATACTATTTCATACTAATTAAGCATCTAACACTAAAAATAGAAAACACAACTTCTATACATCCATTGAAAAACTGAAAAACAACGTTATATAAAAAATTTCCATACACTACTGGAATCTGGCACTTTGCCATCTGCCAGGGCAGATGGCAAAGGCTTGGTCGGCGGATGGCAAAGGCTTTGCCATCTGCCAGCAGATGGCAAACCGTTTGTCTGAAACCCTGCCGGTAAAGGCTTCTTTGCCGTCTGCTGACTGATGGCAAAGAGCCTATAACTTTGCCATCTGCTGGCAGATGGCAAAGCCTCTTAACGGGGTTAGCCCCGTTAGAAGGCTAACGGCATACTTTGCCATCTGCCGGCAGATGGCAAAGGCTGCAGGCTCTTTGCCGTCTACCAGCAGATGGCAAAGGCTGCATGCTTTGCCGTCTGCCAGCTGATAGCAAAGAGCTTTGCCATCTGCTGGCAGATGGCAAAGAGCCCAAATAAGCCAGCCGAAATTTTACATGTAGATGACACGTGGCCTCTTTGCCATCTGCCAGCTGATGGCAAACCTCTTTGCCATCTGCCATCTGATGGCAAAGTGACTATATTGCCCCATTTAATTTTGTTTTTTCTTATATCAATTCATTTTCACAGAAAATCAAACACAAATATATTTATATGACCAATATAGCATATTCAACACATATTACCAATAGTCATGAACACATATATATCCAACACATGTTACCAATAGTAGCAAGTTTCATCCGTACATATACATAGTTTCATCAATATTACACAGTTTCATCCATAGGTAGCAAGTTTCACAAGGTCAAAACAAAAACTAAATATAGCATAAGACAGGCTACTGTATCAGCTCAGCTTTGTCCTCTGACCATATCATCGACAAGTGACAGACGGGTAAAATGGAAAGCTTCAACGATAGCCATATAGGATATTAGGATTGACTCTCTTTGGAAGTGAAAAAAACAAACAGGCCAAAATCAATTGCTTTCAATTGCAGCTGTTTCTTTCCGGTTGCAAACAAGAAATTCTCTGGTTTGAGATCCCGGTGCATCCACTTCATGCATATGGCAGATCTGATATTGTATAGGAAAGAACAAATGTACACACGTTATTCACTAAACAGATAAAAAAGTGAAGTTGCAGCAATTTAAGTACTACCAATTTAAGTACAATCTTCCTGGATAATCTAACAGCGCGAATGAACAACAGAAAATGCAGAAATTAATTGCTTCACAGATTAGATCATAACCTATTCAATGGAATATAGCCAACAAATATTTCTACCATCTGGAAAGCCCTAAGTCATGTGCTATAATAATAATTGTTAGCTAACCAGGAAAGAAAAAATAAAAACACGTGAAATTTAGGAAGACGAAAGGCAGACAAAATAAATTTCTAATGAGATGAATATACCCTCAGGAAAATAAATCGCACCAATATCATAGCGGACACATAAGTAACTTGCAGACTAAAAATGAAGGAAATGCATAATGTGATGCAACTATGAGTACATATTCCATTTGAAGCAACCTCATGTCAGTTAACTCACAAAAATGGGGGCAAAAAGAGCATGCGTGCCGTATTTGGCTGCTGAACTTAAGCTCCTCCTCTATCCATTTTAGAGCCCCATTCTTAAAATAAAACAGGGTCATTGTTCATGCATAAAAATCTGATCATGACACCAGCCGAGGGGGTGTTTAAAAATTAATTGAGGAGCTATTATCAATATAAAATAGAAGAAAAGAGAGAAATTTATTGTTAATAAATTATAATTCAGTACAATGTAAACTCGTCATAGTCTGAATCCTCTATTATTCGGCCACTATTAGCAAAAAATAGAGCTATTTTTAGTTGCAACTATTAACAAAGGCATTGTTAGACCACAAATTAAATCATCTTATTGTTTAACATGTATGGCCGCAAGCCCTACAGGAAAAGAAAAGAAAAAATAGTTGTTGCATCTAATTGTCGAAATTGCATGTATGCATAGAATAGAAAAAAATAGCAATTTTTTTTCGCAAAAAGTGCACTGATGATGGGCATATGTTTCCCCGATTGACATGTGGAAATTGTCCAAATGCACTGCCAGTTCGTGCCAACAACTATGAATCAAAATTGAAATAATAGACTTACCTGATTGAGCATCAAACGACAGAGAATACTGCTGCAAATACTCCACGAGCGCAGCGCAGAGCATCGCATCATACATGATTTATCTAGTTACGGCTGGTGTAGGAACTTATGTAGGAACTTATTCTGAATCTTCTGAAACCCAAAGGCAGACTTCAAACAAACTTCTTCAGATCTAGAAATCTAGAAAGCCCGACCAGTCCGAAAAGAGATACTGTAATTAAAAGAAAAAACATATATGTATCAGTACAGAGGGAGCTCTGTTTACGACAACACATGAAAAATATAGTGCTATCCCTGTAATACCATCTATGACAACCATATTTTGAACATAAAAATGAATGATAAAGGGATCTGCATAAAGTGATACAGTGGTGTAGGAACATTTGGCTTCAGGCCTTCGGCTCTTCACCTCAAACCATTTTCTTTATCTTTAGTAAATAATATGCAAATAAACCCACATCAAACAAAACTGAGGTAAAGAAAAATAGATTTTATCTGATGCACATAAAATGGAATGCCAGAATAATCAAATGCGTCATCTAAAAATAGGTGCTTACCAAAGACCAGTAGCCCCAAATCAATTCTGTTTTGTATATCACTTATATCAGGTATATGCAGATGGATCTCACTTCTAGGCAGGTTAGCCCCAATACAGGCGTCGCATCCATGGACCATGAGCAAATTATTCTCCACCATCCATTTCCAGATGGATTACATCCCAGGTCATTTGGAGTCCTATTAGTGCTGGTGCAAATTGGCCATGAGCTGGCAGCCTGGCACGACGACGGACGGCCTCGGCTGCGATCTCGTTGATCTCATAGGTACAGTTTGGCGATTACCAGGAGCGGCTTGGTGGTGGCCCATCTTCTCAGCCGCCATGGAGGAAGCCAAGGGAACGACCAGAGATGGGGAAGCGGTGCTGGGGTAGAGCTCTTGTGCTGGAAAAGGACAAGAATAGTAATTCAGGTTACCCAGAAAACTGTATGTATACATCATATATTTGTCATGCTTACGGTCACAAATTTCCTATACACACAAGGATACTTCAAGAGGAAAAAACTATCACCTATTAATTCTTGGGAGTACCTAAGCAAAATCCCTACCGATGATCCACTTCCTGTTTGAAAATGGTGATAACCAAAGTCTATATGAAGTACTGAAATTTCCATAAGTGCACTTAGTATAGGTTATGCTGACATACCTGGTTTCTGTAGGGGTACACGAAATAGGCAGTAAGCAGGACGTACTTCCCTTCATAACACCAGCCGGCACTCCCTTGAATCCATACATGGTGCTGCCTTTGGCACGCTCCCACAGGTAATCAGATCCACAACACATACCATGACAAGTCAACGACAAGAATTATTCAGCAAACACAACAAAGCAACAAAATCTAACAAGATATATCCTCAGATTTTCCATCAGAAAAGAGACTGACAATAGCACTACCGTCTATTGTCAAACATATTCTGTTAGTCAACGGTGGATGGAGCTGTCAATTTTTTCTACCATGCCAAAAGTACCCTTCATCCTATCTCTGAGCGTGCGCGCTGCTGCCCGTGGCCATGGGGCTTGTACTGGTCAAAGTGGCCGGTGATTGTTTCGTCGGCCCGAGCTCTAGCCACGGCTCCTGTACACGGCAAGCCGGCCGGCCCTGTTCCACGCCGTTCCCAGCGACATGGAGCCGCCACTTTGCAGCGCACGCAGCACCGCCCAGGCGCCCACCACGCCGTGCATGACGCCATGCCCGCCCAGCTCCTCCCCGCATCCAACCCATCGCCGCCCCACTGCGGATGACGCCGTGTCACCTCCTTGCTCCGGAATGGATCAAGCCAACGGCAAGGGAGGGAGAGAGAGGCGTGCTAAATCGACCATGGATTTGACTTGTTCCTTGTCGATCTTCCGCCAAGGCCCGGCGCGAGATCCGTGGCTCCCGACTTGGACATGGCGGCGGCGACGCCGCCTGCAGCAGGGAGCGGCAGGGCGGCGACAGGTGGCGGGGAGGGCCCTGCGACGGGCGGGGAGGGCCGCGACGGGCGGGGAGGGCTGGCAGGCGGGGAGCGGCAGGCGACGGGCGGCGGCGACAGGGTGGCGGCGGGCGAGCCTAGAGCGCCATCGAAGGGGGTTGTTCGGTGTGTGGATGAGATGCGCAGTTTTTTTTTACCTGGATGGGTGGGGAGAGAGGGAGGGGATAACCCTACAGTTCTTTTTTTACCTGGAAAAAAATAACCCCATCTCTTTGCCATCTGCCAGCAGATGGCAAAGAATCTTTGCCGTCTGCTGGCAGATGGCAAAGAGGTGGGGCTGGTACGCCGTTGCACTCTTGACGGCCACAGGATTTGCCAACCTCTTTGCCATCTGCTGGCAGATGGCAAAGATTATTTGTCATCCACTAACAGATGGCAAAGAATTGGCTGATGGCAACCATGTTCTTTGCCGTCTGTCAGTTCTTTGCCATCTGTTTTTTATAAGCAGATGTCAAAGACGTTCTTTGCCATCATCTGGCAGATGGCAAAGAGCTGGCTGATGGCAAATTCCCTGTTTCCAGTAGTGATACTAATTAAACACTAATTATATCCATCTAACATGCATTCATACATATATAATAGTGAAAAAATAATAATCTAAATAATCTAAACTAATTAAACATACAAAATACGTATATACTAATATATACATGCATTAATTCATACATCTGTGTGTGTGTGTGTTCATCATGCTTGAGTGTGTGTGTATGGGCTCGGGAGGGCGCCCATGGTGGCCCGGCGAGGGAGAGGGGTTAGAGGGGAGAGCTCACAGCGGGCGACGGCGACGGCGAGGCGACGGCCGGGCGGTGACGGGCCGGGCGGCGACGCTGGGACGGCGCGACGGGACGGGCCTGGGCGGCGACGGAGACGAGGGCGGCGACGGGACGGGCGGCGACGGGACGGGACGGCGCGACGGCGACGGGTCTGGGCAAGGTGATGACGGGCGGCGACGGCGGAGACGACGGAAACAGAGGAAGAAGCAGAGGGGAATGAAATTTTCGAAGTGTTGTATATATAGAAGGCACCTTTAGTACCGGTTGGAGCCACCAACCGGTACTAAAGGCCAACTTTGGCCAGCCCAAGCGGCGGGAAGCGACCCCCTTTAGTACCGGGTGGTGGCACAAACCGGTACTAAAGAGAACCTTTAATACCGGTTTGTGCCACCACCGGTACTAAAGGCCTCGCCCTGCCACCCCAAAGTTTAGTCCCACCTCGCCGGGCGAAGGGCAGCCGCACTGGTTTATAAACCCAGCCACGGCTACCCCTTCGAACTCCTCTCTATAGCAGGCTTGTGGGCCTAAACTCTGCGCGCTGCCCTGTGAGTCTGCTGGGCCTTTAAGGCCTGTAATTACACACCGTGGCCTATCAGGCCCAGGCAGCGCCTCAATTTTTTTTATAGTTTTTTCTTTCTGCTTTATTTTCTTCTATTTATTTTATGTAGTTTTTGTATAGTTTTTTCTTTTCTGTTATATTTATTTTCTTCTATTTATTTGTGAGTAGTTTTTCATCTAGTTTGCCATAGTTCTGGCGAGGAGGTGACAGCCTCTTTAGGTACAAAAATTACAAACTTTCTGTTAGTGCCCATAGTTTTCAAATTTGAATAGTTTAAATTTTGAATTATTTGAAATTAGTGTGAATTTGTTTGCACATAAAATTTCTTCGCGTTTCAAATGCCAAAACACATAACTACCCAAACTATTACAGAGATTCCCCTCTCGGTGCAAAACACGTAAGAAAGTGATGATAGCTAGTGAAGCCGATCACATCCTGGATCTTTGGGTGTGAAACTTTTTCTTCAGCGTGTGTCCCTTTGCGCCGTAACCATGGAAAATCTTCATCATTTAACGGGATGCTCGGGTCAATATTCACTGTGAATGGAGCAATTTCATCAAACTTTTCATAATCTTCTGACTTGTCATCTTGTCATCCACTCCCATGATGTTTCTCTTCCCGTAAAGAACTATGTGCCGCTTTGGCTCATCGTGCGATGCATTCGCTTCCTTATCTTTTCTTTTCTTGGCTTGGTAGACATGTCCTTCACATAGAAAACCTGTGCCACATCATTGGCTAGGACGAATGGTTCGTCTACATACGCAAGATTGTTGAGATCCACTTGTTGTCATTCCGCATCGCGGGTCTTCCGTTACCACGCCTCGTGTCATATTGACCCATTTGCACCGAAACAAAGGGACCTTTAAACCACGTCGATAGTCAAGTTCCCATATGTCATGTATATAACCATAATATGTTTCCTTTCCCGTCTTGGTTTCTGCATCAAAGCGGACACCACTGTTTTGGTTGGTGCTCTTCTTATCTTGGGCGATCGTGTAAAATGTATTACCATTTATCTCGTACCCTTTGAAAGTCATTATATTCAAGATGGTAACTGGGACAGCAAGTACAGGTCATCTTAAATAGAGGTGTCATGCATGGCACGTGTACGCAACCAGCTGGCGAAACTCCTGGTTTGTTCACGTGTAATCCGGTCATCGAGACCGCTCCGTGTTTGGAGCGTAGCAAATTCTTGTGTTCATCCATATACGGAGCCACCAAAGGCGCAATTCTGTAGAAGCTGTAGTGTGCTTCGGTGAGAGAATGTCCGTCCATACATATTATTTGTTCCCCTCCTAGCGTGCCTTTTCCATCGATCTGCCCTTATGCCGCGATTCAGGAACACCAATCGGCTTAAGGTCAGGAATAAAGTTACAAAACTCAATGACCTCCTCATTTTGATGGCCCTTGGAGATGCTTCCTTCTGGCCTAGCACGGTTATGAACATATTTCTTTAAGACTCCCATGAACCTCTCAAAGGGGAACATATTGTGTAGAAATACAGGACCCAAAACGTTAATCTCTTCGCATATGTGAACTAGGACGTGCGTCATGATGTTGAAGAACGATGGTGGGAACACCAACTCAAAACTGACAAGACATTGCACCAAATCATTCTGTAACCTTGGTATGATTTCTGGATCGATTACCTTCTGAGAGATTGCATTGAGAAATGCACATAGCTTCACAATGGCTAATCGAGCGTTTTCCGTAGAAGCCCCTCAATGCAACCGGAAGCGGTTGCGTCATAATCACGTGGCAGTCATGAGACTTTAGGTTCGGAACTTTTTCTCTGCCATGTTTATTATTCCCTTTATATTCGGACGAGAAGCGACGGTACCTTAATATCGAAAGCGGGCATTCAAAGAAGATTTCCTTCTCTTCTTTGGTAAGAGCGTAGCTTGCATGACCCTGATGTATGCCGTCTTCTCCGTGCACACGTTGCTGGTCCTCCCGTGCCTCAGGTGTATCTTTTGTCTTCCAATATGGCAGGTCCCAAAATATAGATTTCTTCTTCCACATGGGTGCGCGTCCGTCAGCGTCCTTTGGAACAGGTTGTCCGGCAGGTCCCAAAATATCACCTTCAAATCCTTGACCATATCATGTACATCAGCACCAGTACGGTGGTGAGGCTTCGTCCGGTGATCCGCCTCACCTTTGAAATGCTTGCCTTTCTTTCTTACGGGATGCCTGCTCGGAAGAAATCGACGATGTCCCAAGTACACATTATTCTTACAACTATTCAAATATATCTTGTCGGTATCATCCAAGCGGTCGTGCATCCGCGGTATCCCTTGTTTGTCTATCCCGAAAGGTTCTTGAGAGCAGGCCAATCATTGATGGTCACGAACGAGAACGCCTTTAGGTCAAATTCTTCCCCATGTGCTCATCCCACGCACGCGTACATGTTCCATTCCACAGTTGTAAGAGTTCTTCAACTAATGGCCTTAGGTACACATCAATGTCGTTGCCGGGTTGCTTAGGGCCTTGGATGAGCACCGCATCATAATGAACTTCCGCTTCATGCACAACCAAGGAGGAAGGTTATACAAACATAGAGTCATAGGCCAGGTGCTATGGTTGCTGCTCTGCTCCCCAAAAGGGTTAATGCCATCTGCGCTTAGACCAAACCATACGCTCCTTGCGTCATGCAAACTCCTTCCCGTACTTTCTTTCGATTTTTCTCCACTGCGACCCGTCAGCTGGTACTCTCAACTTTCCGTCTTTCTTACGGTCTTCTACGTGCCATCGCATCGCCTTGGCATGCTCTTTGTTTTGGAACAAAGCGTTTCAACCGTGGTATTATAGGAGAATACCACATCACCTTGGCAGGAATCTTCTTCTGGGCGCTCGCCCTCGACATCACCGTGCTCATCGCGGCTGATCTTATAGCGCAATGCACCACATACCGGCAAGCGTTCAAATCCTCGTACTCACCATGGTAGAGGATGCAATCATTAGGGCATGCATGTATCTTACGCACCTCTAACCCTAGAGGCGGACAGCCTTCTTTGCTTCAGTCACGTACTCTCGGGCAATTCGTTGTCCTTTGGAAGCATATCCTTTATCATTACCCGCAACTTTGCAAATCCCTTGTCGATACACCATTCTCTGCCTTCCATTGCAGCAATTCCGATTGTGGTGCCCAGCTTTTTCTTGTCACCTCATGAATTGGTACAACAATTTTTTGTGATCCTCTAACATGCGCTGCAACTTCTTCTTCTCCAAATCACTTGCGCATTTCTCTTTGCATCGGCGGTGGCCCGACCTAGATCATCAACGGGCTCATCGATGCCTCTTCTTCAGCTTCTTCCCGCATTGCCGGCTCAGCTTCTTCCCGCATTACCGACTCAGCTTCTTCCGCCATTGTTGTATCATCGTATTCAGGGAACCCATGGCCAGGATAGCTGTCGTCGTCCTCTTCTTCTTCATTGTCTTCCATCATAACCCCTCTTTCTCCGTGCTTGGTCCAAACATTATAGTGGGGCATGAAACCGGACTCAAACAGGTGGACTTGAATGGTTCTTGACGTAGAGTAATTGCGACCATTCTTACAGCCAGCACATGGACAAGGCATAAAACCATCTGCCCGCTTGTTTGCCTCAGCCATAGCGAGAAAAGTATGCACGCCCTCAACGAACTGGGGAGAGCATCGGTCATCGTACATCCATTGCCGGCTCATCTTCATTACACAACACCGAATAGACCAAATTCATACAAGTTCATACATAAAGTTCATACAACACTTAAATGCAACAAACAAATAACTCAATAGCTAAAGCATTTAAATGCAACAACAAATGCGATCAAGATCGCAACTAAGGTAACAATTGATCCAACAGCATAATGATACCAAGCCTCACTATCGATGGCATATTTTCTAATCTTTCTAATCTTGAAGCGCATTTTCTCCATCTTGATCTTGTGATCATCGACGACATCGGCAACATGCAACTCCAATTCCATCTTCTCCCCCTCAATTCTTTTCAATTTTTCTTTCAAGTACTCATTTTCTCTTTCAACTAAATTTAACCTCTATACAATAGTGACGGTTGGAATTTCCGGTTCACATACCTCCTAGATAAAAATATCTATGTCAACTTGATGGGCATAATTTGTCATAAACACGAAATGCAACAAATAGTTTTAAAGAGAATATACCACATCCGAATCATAACAAGGACGAGGGCCGACGGGACGGATATCAAAACCATGGCACTATGTATAACAAACAACGTCTGGGTAAGATAATTATTATACGAGTAACTATATATCCAAATCACACAAACATCAATTTTTATATAAAATTTCATGAACAAGAGGCTCACCACAAGGTGGTGCCGCGACAGAGACGATGCAGGCGATCGACGGTGGTTACGACGGAGATTTAGAAGGCACTAGGTAAACCACACCTACATATGCAAACTAAGTGTTATTTTGACCTCAAATTGCATATAAATCAAATACTACCACATATAATTCCTCCCAAATTACTAAAACCCACAATTAATCACTATATAAACCAATGCAAGAGCTAATCTAGCAATGAGAGATGAAAGGACAAAGTTGCTAATCTTGGTGATCATTTGAATGGATGAGGGCCTGCAAATCTTGACAAATTTGGGGCAAATTTTGTGATGAACTCGAGAGGAAGAAGGGAAGAACATAGGAGAGGGAGAGGGGAAAGGGGGAAGAACAGAGTGCGGGTGGACGAAGGATTTATATAGGACGACATTTAGTACCGGTTCGTGTCAAGAACCGGTACTAAAGGTGCTGGAAGGGCCCCATTCTGACAACATCCTGCCACAACTCTCATTAGTACCGGTTCATGGCACGAACCGGTGCTAAAGGTTTGCCATGAACCGGTACTAAAGAGCTCCTCCCGGCTAGCCGTTGGAACCGGCACTAATGGACACATTAGTGCCGGTTCTGTTACAAACCGGGACTAATGTGTCTCAGATTTGACCCTTTTTCTACTAGTGATAGTGGACATATGGAAACTTGACTATGGACATGATTTTAATGTCCCTTTGTTTCAGTGCAAATGGGTCAATCTGTCAAGAGCCAGGGTACAGGTAGACCTACAGTACGGAATGACAACAGTGGATCTGAACAATCTTGGGTACACAGACAGACCATTCGTCCTAGCCAATGATGTGGCACAGGTTTTCTATGTGAAGGACATGTCTACCAAACCGAGAAAAAGAAAATATAAGGAAGCGAATACATCATATGATGAGCCAAAGCACCACATAGTTCTTTCAGGGAAAAGAGACATCGTGGGAGTGGAGGGCAAGACAGATATGTCGGAAGATTATGAAAAGTTTCATGAAATTCCTCCGTTCAAAGTCAAGGCTGACCCAAGCACCCTGTTAAACGATGAAGATTATCCATGGTTATGGCGCAATAAGCAAAGGACACAAGCAAAGAAAAAGTGAAGACTTTCTCTCCACAACTATTCTAATGATGCCTTTTGTAACATATGAGTTTTCGTCCGAAACCCTGATACTTCGAAAGAGTTTGTCCATTTTGTACATGAAGTGCATCCAGCTTTTTTTTGTAACCCTCTCAACTTTTTAGCACTTGCTATGTGGGTGTAATGATGATACCATGCCAACTTTCAACAGGTTCAGAGTTCATTTCTAGTCCTTTTCAATTTCAGGGTCATTTAGCTAAAATGCATTAAAAATAAAAAATCAGTAAATGCATTAAAAATAAAAAATGAAGTCAGAAAGGGTTGAAAATTGATGATGTGGCTTTTAATGGTGCATTTTGAACACACAAAAACTCTAGAGTTCAAATAAGTTAAAAAAATGAAATCCCTTTGTAACAGATGAGTTTTCGTCCTAAACCCTGATACTTCGAAAGAGAATGTCCATTTTGTACACGAAATGCATCCAGTTTTTGCCGTAACCGTCTCAACTTTTTAGCACATGCTATGTTAGTGAAATGATGATACCATGCCAACTTTCAACCTGTTCAGACTTCATTTGTAGTGCTTTTCAATTTCAGGGTCATTTAGCTCAAATAATGAACTAATAGCAAAAAGAATGAACTAGAAAACTTTTATAAAACTCTAATAGCAAAAAGAATGAACTAAAAAGAGTCAATTAAAATATTCTGTTATGATCAACTAAAACAAAACTATAATATTCTTCAATAGAAAAAACAATCAACTGAAAAGCTTTTATAAAACTCTAATAGTAAAAGGAATCAACTAAAAAGAATCAATAAAAGATAAAATTAATGCAAGTGAAATTATATAAAATTTATGGAACTAAAAAGAATCAATTAATTTTTTTGTTATGATTAACTAAAAAAACTATAATATTTTAAAGTAAAGTTATTCACAAACTAGTGATTCACACAAATTTCATAGAATTCAAATTTAAAATATTCAAATTTGAAAACTAATGGCACTAATAGAAAGTTTATAATTTTGTGACCTAAAGCAAAAAGAATCACTCAAAAACTCTACAAAATTAAATAAAGCAAAAAAATACTGGAAAAAATTAAAAATGTCACCTCTACAGGCCACCCACGGCTGCATCGACTAGAAACCCAACTAGCTAGTTGGGCCAGGATGCAGATCCCTAGCAGGCCAGTTGGCCTCTGACGAAGGAGTGTGAGATTAGGACCTTAGGCCTGCACTTGAGAGGAGCTCGAGAGGGTTGGCGCAGCAGCACTTATAAAACACTCTCGAGGCCTCTAGACAGCGAGGTGGAACTAAACATCCCAAAGGCACCGTGCGATTCTAAAGACATGGCCTTTGGTCCCGGTTGGTGGTGAAAACTGGTAATAATGGGTTCCTTTGGTCCCGGTTCATGGCACCAACCAGTAACATTGCCCCCCTTTCGTCCCGGTTCGTGCCACCAACCGGGACCAAACGTTTCTGGTTCCCGCCCCTTGGGCTGACGAAAACTGACCTTTGGTCTTCGGTTGGTGGCACGAACCGGGACTAAAGGGGGGCATTGGTCCCGACTGGTGCCATGAACCGAGACCTATGCTTCATGTATATAAGAAAACACTTAGAAATTTTCAGTTTTCATCTGCCAGTTGCCTCGACGCCGCTGAGCTCATCAACGCTGCCAACCTGCTCTGACGCCGTCCCCCGTGTCACGCCCAATATGCGATACTATCCTAAAGAGACTCGAAGGTCCCACCAAGGATAGAACCGCATATTGATATGCTTTTGTAAGGTGGATATCATTACATCAACATTACATAATAGATGGGGATACATACAAGGCATACAAATGCCGCAAGAATACATCAATACATCATACATAAGATCAACATCCGACTACGGATGAAACACAAACAGAAGCTCAAACGACATCCACCCTGCTAGCCCAGGCCACCAACCAGGAACCTATCCCTCGAACAAGAAGAAGCGGAACAAGAACTCTGAAACTATAAATATCTCTCTTGCATCATGATCATCGCATAACCTTGTCGGTGGGAACGACACCTATGGGATCACAAGGATCCCTACTGCGGTTGCGGGGCGCGGGGTTGAGAGAAGAGCGGATCTGACAGCGAGTACGCGGTTCATTTATCCAGGTTCGGGCCGCGAGGATGCGTAAAACCCTAGTCCTGCTTTGGTCGATGTATTCTGAGTTCTCGAGCTAGCTACGGGGTGTAACGAGCTCCAAAAAGCCGAATCCTTTTCCTGGTCGCGTCGGGCCTCCTTTTATAGGGAAAGAGGTCGCCACAGTGGCAAGCAGGAGGTGGAACGGGTACAATTATGTGAGATTATCCCTCGTATTATAGGACAAGATGCATTTAATGCATCGCTTAGGTGTCCTCTTGCTTTATTGGGCTCATCCCATCCGTCGCCGCTCCTCCTTGCTTCGACACGCGCCCTGGCCAGTGATGCATTCGGTGCCATGTAAGCAGGCAGGCAGCTGAGGTGGCACGGTGGTGGAGCCTCGAGGAAGTGTTGCATGTGGCCATGCAGGTGCCTGCCCAGCTGGTTGGGTCGGCAGCTGCGTGCGAACGGCGGTGGAGACTTGGTTGGTGCAGGCCTGGCAGCGGTCCTGCTGGTGCGCCTGGCGAGGGCCTTGCCAGGTGGCCCGACAAGGGTCTTGCCGCGACGCGTAGGCGTCCCCAGCAAGGATCTTGCCGGGGGTCTTGTGGGTTTCTTCGATGAAGATGATTGCCTTCCTATCCTCACTTGATCTTGACTATTATTTGTCTTCACAAAGATCTGCATGCCACCACGGAGGTGCCTCCCGAGCCCTGTCCCAATGCGTCTGTCTGAGCATTGGTGGGCTCAAGGATGGCTCGCTCAGCTGGCGTGGGCGGGCTGCCCCGGCAAGGGTCTTGCCGGGGCCGCTGAGGCTGCCCTGGTAAGGGTCCTTGCCGGGAAAACCTGCTTCGCCCATCCGATCCTTGTGGCCTTGGTCCTTGTGGTCTCTTTATTTGTCGTGTGCCCTCGGCTTCTCTCTGGCCTCCCTTCCCTGCCGTGTGATGCGTGGCCGTGGCGAGCGGCTCTGACTGCCCGTGCACAAGTAAAGGGGTCAAAAGGAGAGCCCCTACTTTTGTACACCGACAGGAGCCCCCGGGCCTGGGCCATACATAAGCGCGGCACGTTTGCTGTATCTATCTCCACCACACTCCCAGGTGACCTCTTCTCTACCTCTGCTTTAAAACTATACAACATCCTAAATGTATTTGCCCAGTCACCATACAATGATTTCATGGCCCTTTGTTTTGCTTCCCACACTGGTATATTGCAGCTGGATGGGGTACAGCTTCTCCAAGTCAACTTTAAGCCTCTTTGCAGTAGTGTTTGGAGTCTTGGCTAAAATAGGAGTAATCTTCTCTGTAACCCAAAGCTGTGATGTCATCTTTGAAACTCTGTGAAGTGGTCATACATGTATGCTGGTGTGGTATTTGATTTACCCTTCTTGTACTTCCATCGGGTTGTAGTCTGGCGGACAAGTACCATTTGCAAGGATTGCCACCACCATCATAACCTTTGCACCGAGCATAAAATTTCTTTCGATCAGTCCACATAGTCTTGGCATCAAACTCTTTTTTTCCTTTGCATAGGTCTGAAAGACATCCTAAACTCCTTCATGCTTGGCCACAACTTTCCCACCTCAATAACTGGGTTCTCTTTGTCATACAAACAAACCAGCTCATTATCATCTGCATCATCCACATCATCTGCAGCCCTCTCATCACCGTTCTTCATCCTCATTTGCATTTCTAGGGCTGTGTTACCATCAGCAGACAAAGAAGCATCATTCTTCTCCTTATCTTTGTCATCAACTTGAATGCCAAACATTTCGCCATATCAATGTCAGATATTGGTGTAATGACTAAATCTGTTTTTTCATTCAACTCTACTACATTCCGATCAACAACAATCTTCCTAGCACCATGGGTTCCCTCCTCTCCATCTGCATCAATCCTCAGATCTTCAGCTACTACAATCGGTTCAGTCAACAATGCCAACATCTTCTTTTCTGAAACCCATTCATCATCTTCCACCTGTGCAGCCATCTTTGATGGCACATAACCAACTCTAGAATGAGTTTGCAGATCAATTAGTTCTGCATAAAATGTTACCTGGCATCCTCCTCCCAGAAAATATCTTTTTTTTGGGAAGTCCCAGAAAATATCTCGAATCAGTGTGTCATCCCATGTCATAGTATTTGGGTCAATTAGTTCAGAGATTTTGGTAAACACACAGTTGCCCCTAGGGGTTCGGGGCTGCCGTGTTCCGTCCTTTGGCAACCAAGGATCAGTCCAGATATTTATGCTTTTCCCATCTCCTACTCTCGAGATCACTCCCTCCTTAAGAAGCTGCACCCCTTGCAAAATGCTTCGCCATCCCAGATGGGAAATTCTGGGCCTTTAGGACCCGGGCGCACAAGGAATCAGGTACTGTTAACATATGCCACGCCTGGCGGGCAAGCATTGCAAGGTCTTTTTTAGAACGAAGACGTCTGACGCGTCCGTCTTTAAATTAATAAAGCCCACAACAGGCAGCGTAGAAACACACCAAGTCTTACTCGTCACCACAAGCCATCTCGGCCTACACAAAAGGATCACCAAAGAAGTTCCAGCGCGACTTAACGAACCACTAGCGGATTACAAGGCACAGCCCGTACAGAGCGCGCAGGCTCGTCAAGCACCAAAAGGGACCATAGCCGAAGCCATAGTCAAGGCTCCCTAGCCATCACGTACACTTGCATCAGACGTTGTTGGGCGATCTTCATCAGCTCAGCATCCCTGCGCCTCCCCAACGGACTCCACTGCTGCAAGAGGAGGTTGCATTTGAAGATAATATTAGCCGGATGCGTAAGGAAGCAACCCTCAATAGTGAATTTGTTCCTAGTTAACCACATAGCCCAGAGTAGTGCCCCTACACAACTCCACATAACCCATTTAGCACGACCGTGAATCGCATCTAGAAGGTGGGTCAGCTCCGCCGCCGATTGAGGGTCCCATTGTACACCAGCCGCAGTCCGGACCGCGCTCCAAGCAAATCTTGCAAGGGGGCAAATGAAAAACACATGGTTGGCATCCTCTGGAGCCCCACACAGCGCGCACGGTCCGGTGGCCGGACCGTTGCGTTTGGCCACATTCAAGGAGGTGGGCAGCTTATCGTGGAACAATTGCCACATGAAGAGTTTGATCTTCAGGGGCAGTTGCGCTTTCCAGAACCCTGCGATCGCGTGGTGCGTCGTCCCTCGACACAGCTTGCGATTTAAGGAGTTAACCTAAACTTCCAGGAACTGGTAAGCGCCTAGCTCACCGTGTCCGGTTCGTCCGCAAGCTTGGTTGATTCAATGCATTGCAATAGAGCCGCTAGACTAGACTGCTCTTGCCCATTGAGTTCCCGCTTGAAGTGAATCGCAGGTGGCATCGACGAGAGCGCTTCCGCCACCGTGATCGCTGGGTCCACAGCTATCTCGTACAGATCCCGGAATTCAGCCGATAAAGGATGGGCCCCTGTCCAAAGATCAGTCCAGAAGCGGACCTAGCGGCCATTCCCAATGGCAAATTTTGCCCCCATGGCAAATGCCAGTTTGATCGCCTGCATGTCATTCCATAAGGGGGAGCCCTTTGTCCTCCCTTCAAAAAAATTCCATAAGGGAGATCAACCCATAACCCGGTTGCCCCTTGGGCAATTTTCCAGATCCATTTACACATCAACGCGATGTTTAAAAGTCTGGAGTTGGTGATCCCAAGACCCCCCAAGGCCTTGGGTCGACACACCCAGTCCCATTTAACCATATGATACTTAAGGTTCGGGCCGGTTCCTTCCCAAAAGAACTTGGCGAGGGGCATGTCGAACTTTGCATGGACCCCTTATGCTAGCAGAAACAGGCCCATAGCAAACACTACAATAAATATGTCAACTTGTGACCTTGACTATTGGTCACCGAAAGGTCATTGTTTTTCATTTGTGACCTTTTTGTGACCAAAAACAGAAAGTCAAAAGATGGTGGTCGTAAACTGAAATTAACGACCTTCTCTGTGAGAAGGTCGTAGACGTTTACGACTAAAATATGCCTACTATTTTGTTTTGGTCATTGACTGTCTGCCCAGGCCACGTCGGATCTGACGTGGCAATCTGACGTGGCAAAATTGCGACCAATTGAAAAGGTCGTTGATAAGAATCAGCCCGGTCCGATTTGTTGTCTATATGGGCCAGGCCCATTAAATCAACCCATTTTTGTATTTTTTCTATGCTCTTATTAGCTACATGGGCCTAGCCCAACAATTCAGCCTTTTATTTTCCAGGATATAGCCTTTAAAAGTCGTTTTTTTGCAATCCATTTGTGGCCTCATCCTTTTACTGTCCAATTCTAGCCCAATTCTCCCAATTCTTATTTGGGCCTCGGCCATTTTACAGGCTATTTACTTTTGGGGACTTCGCCTTTTTCATTAAGTTGGTCCAACTTGCCAACTTTCTATTTCTCAGGTTCTCATAGTACAACGACAAATATTTCAAATGGAACAGAACTAAATTCTTGAAATGATATGAAAAATCATCCTATTACAGTCTTTACATGGTATTCATAGAAATAGTATTACAGAGTACAACCTAGCTACAAATTCAGACATGTCTTTACATGGTATTCAGTAGGAATAGATGTCAACCCAAAATCAGCCTACCAATTACAATATAACTAGCTACAGTACAACCGTAACAAGAGGCAGATTGATAAAAAAACACCATGCTTCATTGTCTTCCTCTTCCAACTTATGAAAATCAAATCACCTAGCATTGAAAGGATCATGCATTAGAAGCATATAGAACATCAAACTAATAAATGAATGACATTTAGTATGAAAATCACGATAGCACTAGTATACTTTAACTCATCTTACAACCATCAGTATAGTTTGCTTATAAGAAAACATACGGCCTGATACTTATGCGTGCCTAGATTACTAGACAAATTGCACACTATGCACTCATTCGACACTTGCTACAGTTTCATTGTAAACCAACAGTTAAACCTGAGAAGCTGTGAAGCTGAAACCTAAGCCATGACTATAGCAAGGGTGCTCCCAGCATAACATCACAGTTCTGCATTTCTAACCTCTACTTACAACATTTAATGATGGCAAAAACATATGGACGCAGATATAGTTCCCAATGATATTTACATGACCAATGTATTTATTACTACTAAGGTGCATACAGGTCTAGTTGAGGATGGGGGAACATGAGAGTTTGAAACATTTCAAACTTATGAAATGAGAACAGACAACAAATCATCAGGTTTGCAAGCTAAAGCAAGACATAAAGCAACTTCTATGAGGCACTGAAGTTCTAGAATACCAAGATATAGTACATTTACTTTATTTATTTATTTGCTACTCAAAAAACAACAACAATGTGAGCAGGATTGATGAATATGGCATGAAACACCAGCAATGTGAAACTGGACATACAGGAAGAACACAAAACAAAGTAAAATTGTTTCAGAAAGGGCAAATGGGCACCTTAGCCACATCAGGGTCAGTATATTTCCTTGGAAATATCATCATAACCCTACAAAGAACAATGTGCATCAGACAAGTAACCACTTTATGCTACAACATCATCAGGATTAAAACAACACATTGATGCTCAGTGCTGGATGAGACTATACACAATACCACTACGACAGAATAGGCCGCCGAACGACGTGGTGCACCATCTTACAGGATCCGGCCTCAAGAAACCAGTAGCGCTCCTTGCTGTGGAGGATGGCCGAGACTCAGATGCGGAGCTCCCTGTACATGACATACTGTATCAATGCTACATGGCAGCGTCACAGGAAACCGAACAGGAGCGAAACCAGCTAGCAGGACAACGCACAGAGTGCACGGAGCGAAAAGTTTGAGAGTAACCAAAGAAGGAAGGATACAGGCATCTGCCATACACGGCGCGTAGGCCGGAAAGGAGAGAGACCTAAACTCCGCAAACAGCACCACCAGGATTAGATGACGGGATCCCGCCCGGAGATGTGAGATGTCGAAGCCCGAATTTTGACGATGAGCAGGTCCAGGGCATCCCGATCAACCTCCTTAGTCAATGATCTCCACTGCTTCAATAATATACATGATTTGAAAAGAACGTCAAAGAAGCTTAGATGGGAAGATATGCTCAATAGTAAATTTGTTCCTAATGGTCCAAAGAGCCCAACAAAAGGCTCCCAGGCCGACCCAAAACACCCTCTTGGTGACCCCAACCAAAGCTTTGGCTAGGGTTCGAATATGGGAAAAAGAGGAGGGGTTCCAAGAGACCGGAAGCCAAGATCTGACACAACACCAAACCAACTTGGCCATCACGCAATTGAAAAAGATGTGATCAGAGTTCTCCAAGGCCCCACAAAGATGAAAAAACTCCGAACCAGGCCCATTGCGCTTTTTGATCCGGGTCAAGAGCCAAAGCCTACCAAAGGCTTGCCAAAGGAAAATTTTAATCTTAGGAGGGACTTTGGACTTCCAAACGCAAGAGAATCTGGACGAAGGAGTACCACCAATGAGTCTAGAATAAAGCGACTTAACCGAAAATCTACCTGAGGCCGAATGAGGCTAGACCATAGAACCGGCCGACTCCGAGATCACGGTGAAGAGGGCAGAGAGACTTTGCCAATCTTCCAACTCTTCAGGAGACAGGGCCCGACGAAAAGCCAAATCCCAGTTATTAGCTGCCACCTCCGCGATGGAGATATTCGGATTAGGACAATAAGAAAACAGAACCGAAAGCTCGCATGACTAGGGGACATCCCTGCACCACCAGTCCAACCAAAAGCGAACAGCCATCCCATTACCAACATTAAATTTAACATGTTTCAGAAAGGACGTTGACGAGGGATTTCCAAAATTGAGACCCGCGCCTCGCGGTGGCAAACAGTGGGTTGGAGTGTGGGAAGTATTTAGCCTTAAGAATCGAAAACCACGGCGAATCAGCCCCACTAGTCAAAATTTTCCACCACCACTTGATAAGCAAACAAATGTTCATCACCCGAGTATTAATAATGCCTAACCCCCCAAGGTTTTTAGGCTTACACATATGTTGCCACTTGACCAGCCTATACTCCCGTTTGTTATCCGCGGAATTCCAGTAGAAGGCTCCCCTATGTTTGTCGAAACCAGCATGCACGCCATCCGTAAGACGATAAAAGCCCATAAGAAACATGGGGAGAGAGGATAAGCAGGAGTTAATTAGAGCAACTTTGCCAAGATTGGTATTGTATCCGCCTCCAAGGGAGCACCACTGTTCCCCACTTTAGCGATCACGGAGCGAAATCTTTAGCATGGAGCACGCCAGGAGAAATAGGGAGGCCTAGATAGTTGAAGGGAAAGGAATCCAATGAACAGTTAAGAAGCCTGGCAACCCGCAACGCTTCCGCCCCATCCACACCCGTCACCAAGACCTCACTTTTAGCGAAATTAATCTTAAGACCCGAAACAGCTTCGAAACACAGCAGGATGAATTTCAGGTTAGCAATGCAGGCGTCATCCAACCCCACCAAGATAATTGTATCATCCGCATATTGCAAGTGGGAAACACCCTCCGAAGTAAATGGGAGACCACAGGAGCAATGTGCCCACAACGGGCCGCCCTGGAGAACATGCACGAGAAGGCATCGGCTAATAAATTAAAAAGAACAGGGGAAGCAGGATCCCCTTGGCGAAGGCCCCTACCATTTGCGAAAAAATTGCTAACGAAACCATTAACCGAAACGGCAGTATGGCCACCCGAGACCAGCTGCATGATACGATGAACATAAGCACCGTCGAAACCTTTAGCAAGAAGGACATGCTTGAGGAAGGGCCAGCAAACCGAGTCATAAGCTTTCTCAAAATCTAACTTAAGGACAATTGCTTTAGCTCTCGGAGCGTGAAGATCGTGAACAATCTCATGAAGGGATAGGATACCATCGAGGATAAAACGCCCTTTGATGAAAGCAGATTGAAAAGGACTAATAACTCTATGAGCAACCGACGACAAACGATTCGCAAAGCCTTTAGCCGGGAATTTGGCAAAGTTGTTAATCAAAGCAATAGGCCGAAATTGGGAGATAACATCAGCACCCTTAACCTTGGGGATCAGGGATATCAGTGCGTAGTTCAAAGGGAGATATCGACAAGATCGCATAAAAACCCTGCATAACATTACAAACCAGTTGTTTCAACTGGGGCCAAAATTCGAAAAAAAGGAATGGAGAAGCCGTCGCCTGTAGCGACATTGGGATTGGCGGTGTTAACAAAGATCCCAATTTTCTGATCGAAGAGGAATCATCAAGGAGGCATTCTCCTCGGGTGAGATTTTAAGACCTAAGTTCCAAAGGGAAGGAGAAATAGAGAAGCCCAATTGGGGTTTAGCCCCCAACAACGAAGAGAAAAATTCCACCACATGAGCCATAATAGCAGACTGCTCCGAAGATCGCACACCATTAATCAACAGGCTATTGATACTACAATGCCTACGCCTACCGTTTGCGATCGCAAAGAAATACGCTGTAGGGGAGTCACCTTTTAGAGTCCAGTTTAGAGTACCCCGCTGACGCCAATAAATCTCAGCCTGGTGGTGCAACTGCATTAAAGCGGCCTCAAGATTATAACGAACCGCCCAACCATCATCGGAGTGCCCAGTAGAATCGGCCGCGATCCAAATGACAAAATCTGGTCCTCGAGGAAAGATTTAGTACGACGATCCTCCGCCGCACGATTACGAGACCAACCTCTGAGGAATTTACGCAGGGAATAGAAGCACGAGTGCCAATCATCCAGAGGCTCAAAAGAGCGAGCATTGGAGGAGAGAGAAAGGGAAATCTTCGCTGCAACCATGTCAACAAAGCCATCCACAGACAGCCATGAGGCATCGAATTGAAATCTAGCCGGAGGGCTAAGGCTAATGGAACCGTCGTCAAGAATTAAGGGGGTATGATTAGATCCAATAATGCATTTGGCGTTAAGAGAAGCCCTAGGGAACAAGGAATCCCACCTGGGACAAAGGAAGACTCTATCAAGCACTGATCTAATAGGATTAGCCTGATGATTGGATCAAGTATAGCGGGCTCCCCCCTGGGGAAGCTCACGAATAGCATTGGCACTAATGAAGTCGTTAAAGGCATTAGCTAGAGGCCAGGAGAAGTTATCATTACTCTTGTCATTAGGGCACCGCAGAAGATTAAAGTCTCCCTGATAACCATCGGTAAGTTACAAGAATCGATCTTCATCGAAAGTTCATTAAGGAATAAAGCCGACAAAGAATGGTCCGCAAGCCCATAAACAACGATAAACTAACAGAGAATATTCATAGCTTTATGAGATAGAACAACACTGGCCCAAAAGATCCCATGATCAAAAGCAACAAAATAAAAAATATCTATATTGGAGCCAATCAAGATCCCACCAGAGTGACCCGAAGCAGGTAAAAATTGCCAATTCAATCTGTCCATGCCCCTAATAGCAGAGAAATCATTAGGGGAGAAGGAATCCTTGAAGGTTTCAACCAGCCCCACAAAGTCAATAGAATTAGAACGAACCAACTCTTTAAGTTGGTCACGACGCCCCCTAGCACCGAACCCCTAATATTCCAGAATAACGCCCTCATTTATAAGAAAGATTCTTGATTCGAAGACTCGACCTGCAAGGGGCCATGCAGGATTTAGCTCGCTTATTAGTGCCCCTCTTAGATAAGTTGGATTGGGGCTGGCCACTACCAAAGACCGTATCCACACCGGACCACAACTAGCATCCCCTACCCGAGAGGCAACGGCCTCTTTGGCTTTAGCAATGGCTGCCTGAGCCATCTCGTTAGTCTTAATAATAGCAAGTAGCAAACTAGGAGAACCAACAGAAGAATCAACCACCACACCCACATCGGACATGATATTTAAAAGGTGATCATTGGAAATAGAAGGTAGAACCAACCGAACCGGAGAAGCAACAATAGAGGGGACGGGAGAAGTACCTGGGGGAGGGAGATCCTTCACCGCAGCCCGCTTCTCAGCCCGCTCCAGGATAGAGCCACCAGAATTCGCCACCTGCCTTCCTTTGCGAGCCGTGGACACCGGAGATCGAATAGCAGGCGACCGCGCAGCAGGAGAGCCAACATGGGGACCCGAGCGAGACATAGATCCCAAATCTTGATCAAGACATCGACAGACCCCCGTCATGGATTGCTTCGAGCCCGACGAGTTCCGGCTCTTAGCCGAGAATTTGCGCACTGAGGATTTCTTCTTCCGGAGGGACTGGGATACCACCACATCGCGAGCCGGGGAGACAGGGAGATCTTCAATTCCCGAACGAGTGGGGGAGAGCGGGCGGACAGGAAGATTGGAGCAAGCACCAGAAACGGGGGTAGCAGAGCAGGGCGGGAACTTCGACAAATCAGCACCATCAGTAGGAATAGTCGGAGCAGCAGGCGGGATCACCGAGTCATCACGAGGAGCAACACCAGAAGGAGATTGGGATTGAAACAGCTCACGTTCAGAATCTGCCAGACCATCCCATTCAGATTGGGTGAAGCGGAGGTTAGACCCAAAACTCTGATTAGGGCCACCCAAAGATCCGTCCCCTCCTTATCATGCTTGTCCCAAGGGTTAGAAGGGGAGGAGGGGGAGGTGGAGCCTGAAAAGCGGCCGCCCCCTCCACCCGCACCCGAAGCCTAATACCATTGGGAGAGGGAAAGATATCAATTGAGCCATGCACCCGTTCAGGATCCACACACCAAACCTTCATCCTAGCAGGGCCAACCTTGTTCAGAGATTCCTCATCCACCTCAATGGGCTTCCCAATCAACACCCCAAAGGACATGAGAAAAGCAGGCGAGCGGAGACCGGCAGACAAATCATCAATCAGAACCCAAACTTGGGATAGAGGACCAACTGTCGTACCATTGCAAGAAGTCGCTTTGACAGAAACCACCAATTGATTGAGGGGCAAGGTGAAACTAGTGCATGAGGCAATCATCCGCAAACATTCTTTGGAGGAAACACCACAGAGAACTCATATTCGATATCTGCACAACTTGCAGCCCCACCCAGCCTCATCCCAAATGCGGAGCCCTTCCGAGAAGAGTTTGGGGCGAAATCTTTTGGTCCTTGACCGAGACAATCACAGCATTAGACAAAGCAGGAGCCACCTCCGGACAGGCAGATCACCGTCAAGGCGAAAAAGGCGCAACCAGGAGGCCCGAGCCGAACCGGAGGATCAAGGGAGGTTTCTGCCTAGCCATGCAGTTGACCGTGAGGTGACCATCAGAGCGACAAATCAGGCAAAAAGGGGGGTTGGTACAGCGAGACTGGAAATGGCCAGGCCTGTGGCAAGCGAAGCAGGTGAGTGCCGAGGGGTTGCTATTAGAGGCAGAGGACGGGCGAGATTGCGGAAGCGACGAAGGAGGAGGCAGGATCCCATCACCCTCGGCCGGGAAGGGGCGCCTGCAGGCCGGGACTGGCGGCCGACGCCGCCCCTGCGAAGGACCGAGGCGGCGGACGAGACCCAGCACCAACCCCAATGGAGCGAGGAGGAGGAGGAGCCGGAAGACGCGACGGAGCAGACGAGCCACGCCCCACACCCGGAGCGGGAAGGGAGCCAGAAGACGAAGAAACTCCACCGCCAGAGGCCACCGCCACCTCCCACGGATCCAGCACCGGAGAGAGAGAAGGGCCAGATCCAGAGCCCTACGGGCCGGATCCAGGCACACCATTCCTCTCCGAGCGCTGCAACAACTCCGGACTCGAAGCCCAGGCCTCGCGGTCACGAGCCACCTGCTCGCGCGCCGCCTGCTCCGCCTCCAGCTTGGAGCGGAGCGAAGCCTCGAGCTCCAGATCCACCGCGGAGGCAGGGGAGTCCTCACGGCGCCGCTTGCTGCCCGAGAGCGCCTCGCAGGAAGAGCCCCGCGACTTGTCCATGGAAAGCACCGCAGCAAAAGGAAGGAGGAGGGGTGGAGGTGGGGAAGATCTAATGAGGCGACGAATGGGGAGACGGTGACGGCGCAGATCGGAAGAGGAAGCCGGAAACCCTAGCAGGGGGGAGAATGAGCCGCGGGGGATCCATAAATATCCCGTCCGAGCCGTGCCCACCTGGGCCCGACTCGCCAGACGGGCCGCAAGAGGTTGAGGAGCTGGAACCTGGCCGGTGGGCCCGACTGGGCCAGACGAGACTAGAGGGGGAAAGTCGACCACAGACGAGAGAAGGGGAGGAGAGGTAGGCCCACTGGGCAACGCCAAACCGCAAGGCCCAGCAAGCCCACACGAGGAAGCGGCCCGCGGCCCGATGGCCACCGCAGAAATTGAGATCTAGGTTTAGGTTACACGATGCCACCAACGGCCCTGCAGCTGCCACCGCGCGACGAGGCCGCCGCAGAGGAAGCCGGAGAGGGAGATGGGAGGCCTCCAAGCTCCCCATCAGGCGCACTGCCCAAGACACCAGGATCAGGAGACGCAACAACAAACTTACCAGACTTACGTCGCCGCCGCGAGATCTGGATCCAGCCATCGGCCGACGAAGACGCATCACCGCCGCCCGGCCACTGTGGGCGAACTTGCGGAGGCGAGGAGCGGCGGAAGACACCACCGCCCCAAAGACAGGCACGGGACCACAGGGGAGAAGGCCGACGACCCGACTCCTCCTCATCGGACGCAAGGGCCCAAAAGCGAGACCCAAGCACCGGTAGCGGAGAAGAAGGAGGGGAGAGCCCCACCCGCGGGGAGACAGGGGAGAGGGGAGGGAGAGCACCTGCACGCGGAGAGGAGGACGGCCGGGCACCGGCCAGCGGGGCAGAGCGGGGAGCGGGACGGCTAGGGCGAGGAGGGGAGGAGGGGGAGGAGGAGGAGAGGGAGGGGGGAGGGAGGGGATCCATCTCCTGAAGCCTGTGTTTGAAAAATACTGCTATGTAATTGATACACAAAAGAAGATACATCTCCCATGTTCAGCAATCAGGATCAACCATGAAGCTTTCACTACTCCTACATCAGTAAGCTTTTACTACTCCTGTTGCTAGTGTTCTAAACCAACAGAGCAATGCTATAGGAGTAGAAAAGAGAGCAAGGGTAGGAGAGGGAGCCGCTCACCGGAGAGCTTGTGGTCGCCGCCATACACACCCGCCATCATGCCGGTCGCCTCAAGAAGCACGACTGCGCCAGAGACACCACCAAACGTGCGCAAGAGCAGAGCACCTGCTGCATCCAAATCCAAATCAAACAAGAACAAAAAATTAGGAATGGTTGCAACCATGCTTTTCAAGGCACACAATACAGAAAATCGCGCAGAATGAGACGACGCCTTTCCTGATCTGCTTCCCGTACTTGGATCCAATGTTGGCCGTGTTCCGTGTTGAGGAGCTCAAGTTCAATGTGTAGCAACAGTATCCACAGCTGCCAGTAAGAAACAAACAACACACAACATCAAACTGGACATAGATGCTTTATATAAATGACAGTTCGGTGCTCTCCGCACGCCTTTACAAGTTCAAATCATGTCCTAGAGTATTTATTTATGTGTAACTTCACCGGTCGATGCAAGATATTCTACTCTTCACGCAACAATTTTCTCCTGCTATACGAATGTGATCTACGGCAAGTTAGCAGGTATGTTCTATAATCCACCAAACGCAACATCAACTGCTGGTTCGGTTATGTTCTATAATCCACCGAATACCAAGCACAGCAGCAGCATTACGTGACACTGCGTGTCTAGAGTCAATGCGAAGTAGAACAGTAGCAGCTAGTGCAGGGTGGCGCTTTTAAGAGCCAATCACGGTGGAATCTTACATAAACGACAGAAGGGCGTGTTGCTCAAGTATGTTTTCACGCATGTCAGGTTGCGTTGTCGACCAATCGCTGGGAATATTCTTCACACAGACACCCCCAATGCATCTGCATCTCCAGCATGTGCACTGCACACTAGCATAGCAGCCGGCAGCACCGCTCCTTTTCGATGAATGAAAATAAAATACTGTCGACAGCAGAATGGCAGAAACATACCCTTATCCACACTACTATACAGCTATACTGTCACTAGTAGTAGTAGCATCTTGAGCTTGCGTCGTACGGACATGTTCTATTTTAACATGTACGCTGAATCCTATTCCATATACTGTATGATACTGCTGCTATCTATCCGGTACCAACAGTGGGCTGGCTAGTGGAGCAGTTAGGCTCTGAGAATTCTCTACTCCACATCCTAACAGGCATCTACATATGTAGATGTGGACTGATCATCTATACGTTCATGCAAGCAGGTTGGCATAGCACAGAGTCACAAACATCACGCATATGTATGCATATGTAAAGATTGTAATGCCAACGATGCATGCATGACCAGAATGACATAATTTTTTCTTTTTTTTTGCAAGTACAAAAGAAAAATCAGCGGATGGAATTTATCTGAATTTTCAACGGTGCACACGGAGGGAACTCAAAAGGAGCGGCCAGAAGGCATGCAATCGCAAATTAGGTCAACAACCACGCACGGCCACCCGCTCGCTCGATCGTCCATCGCACGATGAGGCCACTCAGCTAGCTTGTAGTAGTGGGCATCCTATTTGGCAGGCAATGCACAAAGGCCCTTTACTAACCCGACGGGGAAATTCTGCAACAAATTGTCCAACGACCTGGGTACATATCTGAGGAGTTGGCGAACCTGTAGGCGACGTCTTTGGTGGAGTAGCAGCCGTCCAGGTCGATGAAGCAGAGGAGCGCCGGCGTTTGTCGCCACCGTCCTCGACCCGTTGCGCTCGTCCCGGACCGGCGACTGCAGGGTGCGGCGCGCTGCTCCCGTATCCTACGGGAGGAGCCTCCCATGTCGCGGATCTGGCGGCCCTCATCGCCGGCCGGCGCTAGATCCATCGGCGAATGAAACCCTCACGACGGGAGACTGCCGCGCTTGGCCGCTGGAGGACGCGCGTGCCGGATCTCACCGGACAGGAGGGAAGAGCGGAGCGTCGGGGTCACGTTGGTGTGATGGGCGCCGTCCATTCCCGCCGGAGGTCGCTGAGATCGGGCGCTGTTGGTGGTGGTGGCGAGAGAGATGGGGACGAGGGAGGAGTGCAGGAGAGAGATGGGGACGAGGGAGGAGTGCGGGGCCATGGGTGGGAGAGGACGGGGAGGGGACAGGGCGGAGGTGGATCGGGATGGGCCGGGGACGGGAAGGAGGAGGTGGCGGCAAGGAGATTGGGAGGAGGGAGGAGGGGTGCGATATGGGGAGAGGGGTTTGAGCTAGGGTTAGGGGTGCGTGGGGTATCTCTTTTTCTTTTTTGTTTCTTTTTTTCTGTAGATAGATGGATGGATGTGGGATGGAGAGATGGATGGATGGACGCCATGTCATCGATTCGTGGGAAGAGCCATGATTGGTTCGAAAAATTAATGATTTAAAATAGTTTCTAAATACTAAAAATAGGGGAATTTTATGAAGCAACTATTAAAATATTTTGCAAAACGGCACAACTAATTTTTTCACTCAAGTTAGACCCCATTTTTATGGATGATCACCGATTTGCATGCATTCTTTATCTTTCTAGGTATTTTTAATCATTTTCTTGTGGTAAAAATGTTTTTTTTTGTGAAGAACCTACCAAATATTTGTTATAAAATTGGACCAAATCAATTTCTAAAATACTAGGCCATATTTAATGCACAACAAATGTTTGGGTGTCAAAAGTTTTGATCCACCTCTAGTGAAAAAGACAAATTTCCGCCGTTTCATATGGAAGCGGGTCAAATTTGAACTGCGGCTGCCTCATAGTTTGCTATTTATTTTTTCCAAAATTCATTTCTAGATACAAAAGTATCTATTTAATCAGAGAAACATTAAAAAAAATCCAAGATTCAACCACTAGCTAGGAACGGTCATTCCCGCCGTTTTTACCGCATTTTGAAACGGGCATAAAAAATTCAAAAAAATCAAAAAATTGAAAAACCTTCGCATTGTGTCATCATATGTGACCAAGTTATCAAGAAAATAATAAACTTGTAATACGACAATTCTTTTAGAAAAATGTTCTCAGGAATGAGCTATCATGCGTGAAGATTCATGGCTTTCAAGCCAAATGATCAATCTTATGGCCACATTCATGGCATAGTTTGTTACAATGATCTCATATTGTGCACAATGGTGCATCTTGGAATTCCAAACAATGTTGCCTAAGGGAGTTTTCATTTTCTTTGCACGGAAAATTCATTTTCCATTTTCTGAGTGCCTGAAATGAGTTTTTTTTGTGAAGGACCTACCATATATTTGTTGCAATATTGGACAAAATCAATTTTTTAAAATACTAGGCCATATTTAATGCACAATTGACAAAATGGTTGGGTGTCAAAAGTTTTGATCCACCTCTGGTGAAAAAGACAAATTCCCGCCGATTCAGTAGGAAGTGGGTCAACTTTGAACTGCAGCTGCCTCATAGTTTGCTATTTTTTTTCCTAAAATCATTTCCAGTTACATAAGTACCTATTTAATCATAAATACATGGTTTGGTGGCGATACGTCGAGGTTTGAACGGTGGCCGAGGGCCCCAACTCTAGAGCACGTAAACTCGCATGCCCGCCGCGTGGTCACCGCGTGACCGTGGCGTTGCCATGTGTTCTGGGCGGCCTAGGCATGTCTAGTGGGTTGGGCACTCCCCAGGTAGGTGCTAGGAAGAAAATCACAACATAAGATTCTCACGGGGAGACCGATCGATGCTCAAACATGAATAAGCAGCCAAGTGTTTGATTTGTGGTACGAGAAATGCACATGGCTAATGGGCGTGAGTTGTGGCTGAGGATGATCAGTTACTAAGAAGACCGTCTTCACAAATTTTCAGCTCAAAAGGAGGAGCCTAGGTGGTACTTGCTTTGCGAAGTACCACACTGGACATAAATACAAATGTTGAAGCTGGGCTCAAAATAATGAATGGATTGGGCTGGCATTTGGTGGAGGATGGTTATTTGGGCATAGGACAGCAATGTAGAAAATGGATACCATTTGGACATGCCAAAGTGGTACTTCCTCCACAAAGTGTTTTTCCGAACAGAATAGGAAAATGAATAATTTTGAATTATTTTTGAACTAGGCAAGGAAGGTTTTTTTACATATTTGACGAAGATATGACCCAAAGAATTTATGAGATTTTTGGAATGACAGAAAAGGTTGCTTCACAACCTAGGGCAAGAACTGCCACATGGACATGACACATAGGCAAAAGGATGAGGTGGCGCCTAGTCATAGCAACCCACCACAATTTACAAGGTTATGACCATCTATATTGGTCATGATTAGCTAAAAATAAGGCAGCGGACCTGTGCTATCTGCTTTATGACCATTTCATGTAAGGAAATTACGACCTTTCTGACCAAAATGCTCGTTATAGTTTAGGGTTTGGAGCCCCCCGAACAGCTTTTGACCAATTGGTCTGAAATGGTCATAGATATATGACCAATTCTTTTAGGGTCACTGACAGAAGGTCACTAGTTGACATATTTCTTGTAGTGAAACATTGGCAAGGAGGAGAGGCTGGAATTCGTAAGAATTAGCCTAGCCGCCTTGGAAAGGAATTTCCCCCTCCAGGGGCAAACCCTCCCCCTCAACTTAACGCACAAAGGATCCCAATCCTCTATCGTGGGTCGTTTGGTGTCTATCGGTAATCCGAGGTACGTAAACGGGAATTTACCGACTTTGAAGTTAAACAAATTCGCTATGCGCCTTCCCCATCGATAGTAACTCATATTTGTGGAAATTTATTTTGAGGCCCGACATGAGCTCAAAATTAGTGAGAATTGCCTTCACCGAAGCAATACTTTGTAAATCCAGGCGAAACATCAAAAGCGTATCATCCACATATTGCAGATGTGTCACTCCCCTTGGAATGAGGTGGCCAACCAGGCCGTGGATATGGCCAGCCACAAATGCTTTCGATAACATCGCGGACAGCGCATCAACGACGAAGTTGAACAACAGAGGCGACATCGGATCACCCTGCCTGAGTCTGCGCTTGTTCCTAAAGAAATGCCCTACTTCTCCGTTCACCGAAACTGTCGTTTGGCCTCCCGAGAACAGTTGCATTATGCGATGAACCCGCACCGCAGAAAAACCACGACCCAAGAGCACCTGACGCAGGAAATCCCAATTTACCCGGTCATAAGCCTTCACGAAGTCTAGTTTCAGCAAGACAGTCGGTTCCTTCGTGCGTTTGAGCTCGGGCACAATCTCCTGGAGAGCAAGCCGGCCCTCAAGGATATTGCAACCACGAATAAAAGCGGATTGATTACGATGTATCGAGTGCCGGGCAATCGGACCTAATTGAGTGGTGCACGCTTTAGCGCAAATCTTAAAAGGAATGTTAATGAGCGCAATAGGATGGAACTGTCTAATGTTAATGAGCGCAATAGAACTCAAAAATTAAGGCGGGCTATATCTACCGTCCCTCGCCTAAAACCATTACATATCTCAAACAGAGAACCTCTAAGGATGGGTCAAAACCGCTTGAACATTGCCACTGGCCACCCGTCCGGGCCCGGAACCGTGTCCGGTTTCACCCCCGCAAGGGCAACGTCAATTTCTTCGGTTAGAAAGGCGAGCCCCAACTCGTCGTTCTCACACTCCTGGACGCGTTGAGAGCTCTCAAACACATCCGCGCGCAGGCCAGCCCCCTGGGCCTCGCAAGATCCCATCAAGTTGATGTAAAACTCATAAATTTGTCTAGAGATGTCCTCTTGCCGCAACATAAGCCCCTACTCCGATTGCAACCTAAGAATAACACATTTACGACGGCGGCCATTAGCGTAGGCATGAAAATATTTGGTATTGGCATCGCCCTTAAGTGTCCACTTGAGCCTACTACGACGGCGCCAATACTCCTCCTCCGCATGCAGTAACGCCTCAACCTGCCCCTCAAGAGCATATCGATGAGCCCACTCCTGCTCGGAGAAAATCCGAGCATCGTCTTGCGCATCAATCTTGGCTATCTCCTCCAGGATCGATGCTCTGAGCTCCTTGTCATTCCTCCCTAGGTTGGCGCCCACCCCTTGAGGCTGGCCCTGAGTCGTCCCCCGACAATGTTCCAGAATTCCATCAGGCCCCGTTGTGGCCCGACCTGATTCACGCACGCCTTCCGTTTCTCCTCGAAGATTTTCATGAGTGGGGAGCGACCACCACCCGCACCCACAGTCACTGCAGGTGCCGCGCCCATGGGGGGAGAAGACACATAGCCCAGGTTGGACCCCTATTGGTTGGGCACTGAGAGCGCCATCCCCTCAGACCCCAACCCCACAGAAGCCCGAGGCGCCTCCATCCCTTCTGCCGGCGCAGCAGGACCAGGGACGGAGATCCCTAGCTTGTCCCAGCCGCCCGTATCGATGGAGTCATCCTCCTCCATGCTTGCGTCGGGCTCATGCTCCTTGTCCTTGAACTTTTCTTTGTCTTGGTCACCCGGACCCCCACCGCTGGGAGGAGGATGGGGAAGAGGGAGAGCAGGGGCCGCGGGGCGAGGCAGGTCGATCTCCGGCTCGATCTTGACGTTATACCCCGCCCCATTGAACCAGATCTGCACGGATCCACGCAGCTTGGCCGGCGCCCGGCACGCAAAGCGCATGCCCACCGGGCCCGAACGGATCAAGGACAACTCGTCCACCACAAGCGGCCGAGCGATCATGGTCGTGGCCGTCGGCCCTCTCCACACGCCGCTGCTTCGGTGGGAGGCCCCACATCTCCACCCACACCTTCGGCATGGACAACGCCTTGGGCTCGGCGAGGGCAGCATTGCAAGGTTAAAACCATGTAAATCCCTAAAACCAAGCCCCCCTAACTCTTCGGTCTAGTTAAAAGTTCCCAGCTTAGCCAGTGCATTTTTTCATGTCATCTTGCTGCGCCCACCAATACCGCAGATCATGGCACCCATTTGTTCAGAAAGAGATTTTGTCAAGTCAAAACAGGACATAGCAACTCCCGACCCAGCTCCCGTGCGGCCGCCTGGCCGCACTGGGCTCTTCACCGCTGCCGCTAACCGTCCTCCCCGCGACGCTTTCTCCACCCACCGCCGCCGGGGTCGTCGCCGGGCAAAGCCCGTGCGGTGCGGCGGTGGCGGATCTCCTCGGTTGGCGATCTGGATTGCGGCGGCGGCGCCCGTCCCGGCCTCATCAGCAGCAGTGCTGCAAGGTGGCGGCGGCGAGCGCGGCTCGGCATGCTTGCGGTGGCGACCGGCGTAGACGACAGTGGGTGGCGGCAGCGTGGTGCAGGCAGGCCCGATCTGGTTCCAGATGGGTCTGGGCGGGCCGCATCCTAGATGTGGTTGTCCCTACTGCATCTCGACGGCTTCGACGGCGGTACGTGGAGGTGCTCCTGGGCTAGTCCCGTAGCATGGGGAAGCCTCGGGCAGCGGCCCGAGCATGGCGGTGGCGGCCTACTCCTCTGCCGGAGTTGGTCGGCCGACTGGCTGTGGCGGATCTCTGGATCCCACGTCTAGTCTCGGTAGCGAGTTGTGGAGGCGTGGCTGCCGGTGAAAACCGAGCTCTGACTACGATCATGGTAGGCGATGGCGGCGTCTAAGCGTCTCTACCTTGTTGAAGGCATTGCCATTGCAGACACCTTTCTTCTCACTTGCGTTGTTCCGGGGGAAACCCCATTTCCGGGTATCCTGGATCGGACGATGGCGGCGCTCTCGGTGTCGCTCTCCCTCCTGAGGGCATTGTTTTGGAGTAGTTGCTGGACGGAGGACGCAAGGAGTGGAGTGGTGTACATCTACTACGTCGACGACGGTGAGCCTCGGCGGAGTGGTGCAGCAGGGTCTCAGTGACGGACGTGAGTTGATGGACACACATCGTGGGGGCATCGACGGCAGGCCTAGCAAGGTTGATGCAATGAGTGCCTGCTCTGAAGATGGATCGGTGGCAGACGGCGCCGGCGACTTCTGAGAGTTCGTCGGGCCGATGTGTGCCCCAGACCCGGTACGAGACTTGGTTGGGGCCTCTGGCTTTAGATGTTAGGCTTTGGTGTGAGGTCTGTTTGGTATTTGGCTCAGACTTTCGGCACCGCTTCATCAACCGGATAAGAGTAGTGGCAGATGTTGCTAAGATGGTAGCTTCATACTTATCGATGTATTACTTTGTAAGGTCTTTTTGAATAATTAATAAAATGGTTGCATGCATGGTCCAGAGGAAAAGGCCGGGGTCGTCCTCCTTTTCAAAAAAAAAGGACATAGCGAAAGTTGGAATGGCCTGTACACAAGCTTTGATTAGAACATCCTTAGCAGCCTCAGACAGAAGCCTCTCAATCCATCCTTGGATTCTCTTCCAGATCCTATTCTTAAAATGCTAAAAAAAATTTTTTTGCGCGAGAAGATACTCAAAAACTTGTGATCTTACTACACCAACATAGACCGGGGAGCCCCAGATACTTTTCATTCCATGTCTCTCCTCGAATATTCAGTACATGTAGGACCTCTTGCCGGTCAGCACTCCTTGTATTCTTGCTGAACATCACCGACGACTTGTCAAAATTAATTGTTTGTCCCGAGCAATTCTCATAGAGGTCTATTATGTGTTGCAGTGTTGTGGCACTTTGCCATTGGCTTTCATTAGTACCAACAAGTCATCTGCAAATAACAAATGGTTGAGACTTGGGGACAGTATTAGATAACATAATCCCTTTCAAATGGTTGTAGATGCTCTTAGCATGAGGTTGAGTGTAGCCTAGTGGGCTTGGAGCGCTGGACGCGGCGCTAAATAAAAGGGATCGATTCCGGGTTTCCCCATTATTTTATGTCCTTTTTTAAACCTTGCGCGTGCGTAATGGTCGCCGCGGTATGGAAGAGAGGGTCGCTAACAACACATGCGTGGGCTGGGCCAGCGAGACAAGTTAACGGAACGGTCCAGTAAGAACTCGATCGATTTTCTGAAATCCCGAAGCTTCCGAACCGCCGCCGGCGCTATCCCCAACTGCGCCTCCACGCGCAAACCCTTTCCAATCGAGCTTGCAGCCATCGCCAGTCCGCTGGACGCGACGACACCAACGGCAACAGAAGGATGTTTCCGGTAATTTCTGCTAGCACATTAAATATTTCTTCTGTACTTTTCACTATATTATTCACCGAGAGAATCAAAAGCTTTTGACCGGATCTGTTGAGGTTTCGGATCTCATTGAGTCCTTTGTTGCTGACAAAAAAAAGGAAAAACAATAATTTGGTGCGTGTCCTATACTAAGACGGACTCTGTGTCCGGGAAAGATACCAACATGCCAGGGAGACGCACACATATATATATATACACACACATACACTTTCGTGTCAGCGTAGCCACTGCCGTGCATTGCATATACAGATTATTAAAATCCTAGTTATATTTTTGTTTTATGTCTTGCTGCATCGACTTGATGGGGGTTAATGGTACATTCCCAAGGAAATCGGCTAATGATGCAAGGAAAATAAAGAAGAGGAAGTCACAGAGGATGCAAAGGACGGGGAGTGTGCCACAAAGGAAACAAAGGACAATGAGTTTGCAGCCTATAAGCGAGCAGTTGTTGGACGTGATGGTGTGGGAGATCTTGATCCGGCTGCCCGTGGAGTCCCTGGTGAGGTTTAAGTTGGTTAGCAAGGCCTGGTACACTATCATCTCCGACCCTGTTTTTGTTTGTGCACACCTCCACTGCTCCAAACAGAAACAACATCGCAACCCGTCTTCCTTCCTCGTCAGCCCCCAGATTTATCTGCTACCAAATCCTTTGGGTCTTTTCTCCACCAACATCCGTTTCTACCAGTGGTCTATACAACAAGATGACATGAGTAGGAGCAGTAGTAGTGCAACACTCCTTTATGGGAGGCAGTTCCCCACAGGCGAGTTCGCACTGGTGTCCCAAATGTCACACTGTGATGGGTTGGTGTTGCTCCCCACAAACACCCATGCTTATGTCTTCAACCCAGACAATAGAGATGATGTTGCACTCCCCAGGTGCCACCGCAATATGTTGCAGCACTCCACCTGCCTTCCGATTGGTTTCGGCCTTGATGTTTAAGGTTGCACGGTCTTTCTATCGTTCCTGTGATTGCAGTTCTGTTGCAATGGGGATGGAGGTCTTCACCATTAACGGTGACGAGGGCAACTGGAGGGAAACCTTGCTGGATCCACCATACGCTATTATCTGTCCGCAAACTACCATACACTGCAAGGGTTCCCTATTCTATTTCATAGATAAGAAAATTCAACAATGTCCCCCGCAGGCGCTGCTTCGTTTCTGCCTTCAAGATGAAACATTTGGTATCACTCCATTGCTTAACAACGTGTACCCTACAGTAGAAGATGATGACGATATTGTTCTCCATGAGCTTGACGAGGAATTATGTGCTACTTTCTTTAGCAAGTGTGTGCAATGAGTATTGGTCTGGGTGGCAAGAGATATTGTGAATCCAGAGTGGGATTGTCATTATGTAATCAATGCCTCAGATAACTGTTGTCCAGTGGCCTCACTTAGCATCGCTGGTGGGTTTCTCTTACGAAGAGATCATTGTCTAATCCGTTATTACATGAAAGCTCATGGTGTAAAAGAAGTGGATATATTTGATATGGATGACCTAAGGTTCCTTGGGCCCAGTGAAGACACCTTGGGCCATGCATGGAAAAATTTATGTGTGTTTGAGCTACTTTCTTACACTGCAAGCCTTGTTTCTATTACTCCTAAGGCGAGCATACAAGCTTCATAAGATGTAGGATTGTCTACAAACTCATGCCTACCTTATTCAAGGGAACATCAAATGTTTCTCCCAGGCAAAGGATGAATAAGATGAATCATGACGATGATTTACCAAGTCTAATTAATGTTTTTCGGGGCTCTTAAACAAGCTCATGTGCATGTTTATTCCTATTATTTTCATGCAAACTATATTCTTATAGTGGTCTTGGGTTTTATCAAAGTCTCCAAGTTTCAAATTATGTTTCTCCATGGAACTGATTCTCTATTGAATCATTATCAGTTAATCATTATGTTAGTTGTTTGATTATGTAGCCTGCAATTTGTGTAGTTCTCTTGTTTCTGGATTCTGCTACTACTTAAAAGAGAGACCATCATCTTATTTCTTTTGCAAGAATACTATTTGTCGGCATGATGCATCTACATTGAACATAACCATAAGATTAGCATATGATCTTTTTAATTTATTTCCTTTCTTTTTATTGCAACATGAAAGTAAAGAAAGCAAAAACTCAAACTAAACTTTATTATATATCTCGCACATGATTACAAGGATAGATCACTAAGCAAACTCTCGAAAAGAAAAGATCAAACTAAACTTGTATTCATCTAAAGCAAAAGATAACTATGGATTGAACTAAGATAAGTAAAGGCAAAAGATAGTGGGGGTGATACGATACCGGGGCACCTCCCCCAAGCTTGGCGGAAGCCAAGAGGAGTGCCCATACCCGATACTCAATTTTCTTTTGGTGATGAAGTAGAGATCTTGTCCTCGGGTTTCCATGGAAGAGGTCCACCATCATAAGAGGAGGAGTGAGTCTCACTGGTCCTGCAGCCGGCAGCCAAACTCATACCTTTAAACCTCGCCTCATATTCAAAGACTTGATTGTGGAGATCGTAGATCTGGCTTTGGAGGAAGTTGATTTGCTCGTCAAGGGTGAAGACGATGTCCTTCATGGACTTGCCATCCACCTTGAGATCACGGGTAAGGTTCGTGATTATGACGTGATTGGCATTGAGTCCACGTTCCACCATCCCCTTGCACCGGAATACTTCCTGCACCATAGCTTCAAGCCTGGCTTCCACGAATCCCGTCCCCTTGGGCCTTGCACGTCGTGGATGTGCAACACCCTCTCATGCATCTGGATGACTTGAGGGTGTTGCACCAGCTCCCGCAAATATGGGTTGATGACGTTCTTGAAGAACTTGTCCTTGGAGGAGCTTGAAACGGCCATGGTAGATGGGATCTGACAGAAAACAGCAAGGAAAAGACAACAGAAGATTTCTCTATGATACGGTGGTCAATAGGTTCGGGGAGTATATAAAGATTTTTTATCATGGAAATCAAGCAAACTGTAGAAAAATGGAGTCCGGAACGTACCCGAGGTGGGCACAACCCACCTGGGCGCACCCTGGTGTCTTGTTCCCACCAGGGTGACCTTCCTGGTTGTTTCATATTTTCTTACGTTTTGTTATATTCCAAAACTGACAAAAAATATTTTTGCGGCTTTTTCGGAGTTCGTTTACTTACCGTATCACGTACCTTCTTTTTTTCCCCATGATTTTGGAGTGTTCCGGAAGGACTCTTTTATGTTTTGTTCCGGTTCAAAGTTTGGATAATATTACTTTCAATATTAATGGACGATTTGAGATATATTATTTTATTCGTTGCCATTAACAACCTTCGAGATAGTACCTTGGATTATTTATTTTGATAGCTCCGCATCGATAAACCTCCTCGATAACATAGGGTCCTTCCCATTTTGAGAGGAGTTTTCCTGCAAAGAATCTAAAACGAGAGTTGTACAAAAGAACATATTCTCCAACTTTAAACTCACGCTTTTGGATTCTTTATCATGCCATCTTTTAACTTTTTCTTTAAATAACTTGGCATTTTCATAAGTTTGGGTTCTCCATTCATCTAATGAGCTAATATCAAATAACCTCTTTTCACCGGCAAGTGTGAAATCATAGTTGAGTTCTTTAATTGCCCAATATGCTTTATGTTCTAACTCAAGAGGAAAATGACAGGCTTTTCTGTTAACCATTTTATAAGGAGACATACCCATAGGATTTTTTATGCTGTTCTATAAGCCCAAAGTGTATCATCTAACTTCTTACACCAATTCTTTCGGGAACTATTGACAGTCTTTTGAAAAATAGATTTTATTTCTCTATTGCTAAGTTCAACTTGAACACTAGACTGAGGATGATAAGGTGATGCAATTCTATGGTTAACATCATACTTGGCAAGCATTTTACGGAAAGCACCATGAATAAAGTGTGAACCACCATCAGTCATTAAATATCTAGGGACACCAAACCTTGGGAAAATAACTTCCTTAAGCATTTTAATTGAGGTGTTGTGATCAGCACTACTGGTTGGAATAGCTTCTACCCATTTAGTAACATAATCAACATCAACCAAAATATGTGCATACCCATTAGAGGAAGGAAAAGGTCCCATGTAATCAAATCCCCAAACATCAAATGATTCAACATCAAGTGAATAATTCATAGGCATTTCTTGACACTTACCGATATTACCTATTCTTTGGCATTCATCATAAGATAAGACGAACTTACGGGCATCCTTGAATAGAGTAGGCCAATAAAATCTAGATTTCAATACCTTGTGAGCATATGTGTCTCCAGCATGATGCCTTCCATAAGCTTCGGAGTGACATTTCCGGAGGATTTGTCCCTGTCCATGCTCAGGTACACAACGTCTAATAATATCATCTAATCTTCTTTATAAAGATGTGGGCCGTCCCAAAAGTAATGTCTTTAATCATATAAGAATTTTTTTCGTTTGGTTGTATGTAAAGATAGGTGCTAAATATTTAGCAACAATGTAATTAGCATAGTCAGCATACGAAGGAGTGTTATGGGAAACATTTATTGCAGCTAACTGCTCATCAGGAAAACTATCATCCATAGGTAGTGGGTCATCAAGCACATTTTCAAGCCTAGACAAGTTATCAGCTACAGGGTTCTCAGCTCCTTTTCTACCAGTGAGATGTAAATCAAATTCTTGTAGCAAGAGAACACATCGAATAAGTCTAGGTTTAGCATCATTATTTTCCATTAGATATTTTATAGCAGCATGATCGTTGTGAACAATTACTTTTGAATCAACAATGTAAGATCTAAATTTATCACAAGCAAACACCACTTCTAGGAATTCTTTTTCAGTAGTATCATAATTTCATTGAGCACTGTCTAGAGTTTTACTAGCAGAATGAATAACATTCAGTTTCTTATCAACTCTTTGTCCTATAGAACATCACCAACATCATAGTCACGAGCATCACACATAATTCAAAAGGCAAGTTCCAATCAGGTGGTTGAACAATGGGTGCAGAAATTAAGGCTTTCTTGAGTGTTTCGAAGGCTTTTAAACAATCATCATCAAAAACAAAAGGAACATCCTTTTGCAAAAGATTTGTAAGAGGCCTAGACATTTTAGAAAAGTCTTTGATAAATCTCCTATAGAAACCAGCATGACCTAGGAAACTATGAATACCTTTGATATCTTTAGGACATGGCATTTTCAATTGCATCGACCTTAGCTTTGTCCACTTCAATAACAATACCTTAATTAACCATAAAGTGGCACTTCTCCCTATTCAAGACAAGATTTGTTTGCACGCATCTTTGCAAAACTCGATCACGATTTCTTAAACAATCATCAAAAGACTTCCCATATACAGAGAAGTCATCCATGAAAACCTCAACAATATTTTCACAAAAGTCAGAGAATATAGCAGTCATACATCTTTGAAAGGTAGCAGGTGTATTGCATAAACCAAAAGGCATACATCTATAAGCATAAGTTCCAAAGGGACAAGTGAAAGTGGTCTTTTCTTGATCAGGTTGAGAAACATGTATTTGTGAAAAACCAGAATATCCATCAAGGAAGCAAAAATGTGTGTGCTTAGATAATCTTTCTAGCATTTGATCAATAAAAGGCAGAGGGTAATGATCTTTTCTAGTTGCTTTGTGTTCAATTTTCTGAAATCAATTACCATTCTATAGCCTGTAACAATTTTTTGTGGGATAAGTACATTCTTATAAATAGGTACAACAGTAATACCTCCCTTCTTAGGGACAAAATGAACATGACTTACCCATCTACTATCAGCTATAGGATAGATTATACTTGCTTCCACAATTTTTAAGATTTTCGTTCATACCACTTCCTTCATTTTCGGATTTGACCGACATTGGTGATCAACAACGGGTTTAGCATCAGGTTCCATATTAATCTTGTGCTGACATAGGGTGGGACTAATGCCCTTTAAATCATCAAGTATATCCAATAGCAGCTCGGTGCTTCCTTAGAACTTTCAATAATCTTTCTTCTTCATGTTCTGAAAGGTTAGCACTAATAATAACAAGATATATCTTATTTTCATCAAGATAAGCATATTTCAAAGTGTCTGGCAATTGTTTTAATTCAACCACAGGATCACCTTTAGGTGGAGGAGGACCTCCTTGAGTTTCAATAAGTAAATTGTGTTTAAGTAGAGGACGTGTTCAAAGAAAATATTATCTATTTCAATTCTTTCATGCATATGTAAATCATTTTCATGGTCTAGCAAATATTGTTCTAGTGGATCAGTAGGTGGCATAGCAATAGAAGAAAGACCAATTATCTCATCCTTACTAGGCAATTCTTTTTCATGAAGCTTTCTACTAAACTTGAAAAAATTAAACTCATGAGATTCACCACCAAAACTAACACCGACAATTTGTTTCTCACAATCTATTTTAGCATTGAAGGTGTTCAAGAAAGGTCTACCAAAGATAATGGGACAAAAGTCATCTTGTGGGGAACCAAGAACAAGAAAATCAGTACGGTATTTTATTTTCGCACACAAGACTTCAACATCTCTAACAATCCCAAGTGGTGTGATGGTGTCTCTATTAGCAAGTTTAATAGTGGCATCTATTTCTTCTATTTCAGCGGGTGCTATGTCATTCATAATTTCTTGACATAAAGTAAAGGGAATAGCACTCACGCTAGCACCTATATCACATAAACCCTGATAACAGTGATCTCCTATTTTAACTGAGACAACGGGCATGCCAACAACAGGTTTATGTTTATCCTTTTTATCGGGTTTGGCAATTCTAGTAGCTTCATCACGTAAGTAAATAACATGCCCATCTATATTTTCTTCCAAGAGATCCTTAACCATAGCAACACTAGGCTCTACTTTAATTTGTTCATCAGGTTTAGGTGTTCTAATATAACTTTTGTTGACCACAATTGAAACTATAGCATGTTCCTTTATCCTAATAGGAAAGGAGGTTTCTCAATATAAGTAGTAGGAACAACTGGATCAACATTATAAAGTATGATTTCCTCTTTAGCTGGTACCGGTTCTTTAATTTCTTATTTAATAGGTGGGTGATATTTAAACCACTTCTCTTTAGGGAGATCAACATGAGTAGCAGATGATTCACAAAAGGAGGCTACTATCTCAGAATCAAGTCCATATTTAGTGCTAAACTTTTGAAAAGCATCGGTATTCATAAAATATTTAACACAATCATACTTAAGCTTAATACCTGACTCTTTACCTTCTTCGAGTTCCCAATCTTCAGAGTTGTGTTTAATTCTTTCCAAAAGATCCCACCGGAATTCAATCGTCTTCTTTATAAACGAATGAGCACAAGAAGTATCAAGCATGGATCAATCATTATGAGAAAGCCGAGCATAAAAATTCCAGATAATAATTTCTCTTGAGAGCTCATGATTGGGGCATGAATATAACATTGACTTAAGCCTCCCCCAAGCTAGAGTGATACTTTCTCCTTCACTAGGCCAAATATTATATATGTAATTCCGATCACGATGTACTAGATGCATAGGATAGAATTTTTGGTGAAACTCCAATTTCAATCGATTCCAATTCCAAGATCCAATATCATCACATAGCTTATACCATGCCAATGCTTTTCCCTTAAAATATAAAGGGAAAAACTTCTTCTTAACTTCATCTCCGGGTAAACTTGCAAGCTTAAACAATCCACAAATTTCTTCCACATATATCAACTGCATATCAGGATGTTCGGTTCCATCTCCTGCATAAGGATTAGCTAGAAGTTGTTCTATCATACCCGAAGGAATTTCATATTCAATATTTTTAGTAGGTGCAGTTGGTTGAGGGGAAGCTAATTGTGGTTCTGGTCGAGGTGAAGATACCCCAAACAAACCCCTCAAAGGATTGTTTTCCATAGTAACAAGTGACAGTAAATTTCAGCACACTATATAAATGTTTCCTTACCAAAGGCGCTTCACTCCTCGACAACGGCGCCAGAAAATAGCATCGATGACCCACAAGTATATGGGATCAATTGTAGCTCTTTTCGATAAATAAGAGTGTTGAACCCAATGAGGAGCAGAAGGAAATAACAAGTGGTTTTCAGCAAGGTAAAGTCAGCAAGTGCTGAAATTGTAAGTAACAGAGTAGTTTGATAGCAAGATAACTTGTCATGAGCAAGTAATGATAATAGTAACAAAATTGTAGCAAGGTAGCGCAATCCTTTTAAGGCAAAGTACATTCCAAAACGGTCTCTTATAGTAAGCAAAGCGTTCTTGTGGGTACACGGGAATTTCATCTAGTCACTTTCATCATGTTGGTTCGATTTGTGTTCGCTACTTTGATAATTTGATATGCGGTTGGACCGGTGCTTAGGTGCTGTTCTTACTTGAACAAACCTCCTACTTATGATTAACCCCCTTGCAAGCGTCCGCAACTACCAGAAAAGTATTAAGAATAAATTCTAACCATACCATTAAACTTTTGGATCCAGTCGGTTCCATACGGAATAGCGCATAAACTAGTTTTTAAGCTTCTGTCACTCTCGCATCCCATCATCTAATAACTACTCCACAATGCATTTCCTTAGGCCCAAAGATGGTGAAGTGTCATGTAGTCGACGTTCACATGACACCACTAAGGGAATCACAACATACATACTATCAAAATATCGAACACACATCAAGTTCACATGATTCCTAGCAACATGATTTCTCCGTGACCTCAAGAACAAAAAGTAACCACTCACAAATGATAATCATGCTCAAGATCAGGCGGTATAAAATAGCACATTGGATCTGAACATATAATCTTCCATAAAATAAACCATATAATAATCAACTACAAGATATAATTAACACTACTAGTCACCCACAAGAACCAATCTATATTTCCCAGATACAAAGATTGAACACAAGAGATGAACTAGGGTTCGAGATGAGATGGTGTTGTTGAAGATGTTGATGGAGATTGCCCTCCCCAAGATGGGAGAGTTGTTGGTGATGATGATTTCCCCCTTCGAGAGGGAAGTTCCCCAGGCGGAATCGCTCCTTCGGAGGGAAAAGTGCTCCTGCCCAAGTTCCGCCTTGATGGGCACCGGTGGTGGTCCTGGGTGAGCACAACCCACCAGGGCGTACCTGGGCTCCCTGGTGCGCCCAGATGGGTTGTGCCCACCTGGTGGGCCCCCTGTGGTACTTATTGGCTCCAATATTCTTCATATATTCCGTAAAAATTCTCCGTAAAGTTTCAACTTGTTTGGAGTTGTGTAGAATAGGTAGCCCCGACGAGCTTTTCCAAGTCCAGATTTCCAGCTGCAATTCTCCCTCTTTGTGTGTACCTTGCATATCATGAGAGAAAACGCATTAGAATTACTCCAAAGAGCATTATTATGCAGAAAAACATCATAAATAACAGTAGGAAAACATGATGCAAAATGGACGTATCAGTAGGCTTATAGAAAGTGTCGTCAACACTGAAAAATATTTGAAGATGCGGGATAAAAAGAGGAACGTGGAGAATGAGCTCAAATTTTTTAAATCAGACTTTGCTAAGATGGTGTTGGCGAAGGAGGAGGCACTTTCCCAGTTGGTCGCTGCAAAACAGGTTCTTACCGAATCGAAAGCAGAGGTGGTTAAGACGAGCCCGGATGATCTCGATTAGGGAAATGAATATATTGTTCTAATATTGTTCTTATGAAGTTGAACTAGCTATATGTTGTACCGTGTTGTTTTCATGTAGCTATCGTCTTTGTGATGTTAAAATATGTTTATGTGCCTGAGATGAAATTGGCAAACAACTGTTCGATATGAAATGTGAATTTGTGTAATACTATAATTATTAATTGTAAACTAATAAACCTGTTAAATGTGTCATGGAACTTTGCAAACGGTTCTAGCAGTAAAAGCGCTTGTGATGGATAGCCCAATCCCACACAGTTTTCTTCATCAAATCGTGTATGATGTAGTTGATAAAACCGAATAGTTAACCAAGGAAGAGCGTGTGTGATAGTTACACCTATCACACATGAGCCCATACATAAACCTGTGTGGGATGTACATATGAACGGAAACGTTTTCCCTGGATTGACTGTGTGGGATGTACATATGAACGGAAACGTTTTCCTTGGATTGACTATGTGGGATGTACATACGAACTGAAACATTTTCCCTGGATTGACTGTGCACTACTAGGAAAATGCTTATACATAGAAGTTTAGCAGATGGCGTTTGTTAGGGACCCCACGCCATCGTAATTTGTAGTAGCGCTGGTCAAAAGGGTGCTATCGGTATGGCTTAGCAGCAAGATTGGTTAGCATGGCCCGCATCGCTGTTACATGGGCCGCAGGCTGTAACGGAAGCCCACTTAGCTGTAGCATGCCCTGTCCACCAATGCTACAACTAGTGGTCTTAGCAGTAGCGCCGGCCCAACCCACCGCTACTACTATACCAAAAGAAACCCCCCCCTCGTGCACCCCTCACTTCGATCGATCCCCTCCGCCCGCCGCCGCGGTTAGGGTTCCGCCCGACGCCGTCAACGTGCGCCACCTCCCGCCGCCGCAGGTAATGCTCCTCCCCCATCTCGCTGCCCCGATCTGTTGTCGCCTGCGGCATCGTCAGCCGTCCGCCTACCCACTCCCCTATCGCCTCTAACTCGCTGCCGCCCCACTCCCCGTTTTGCCCCCAACCTCCGCCGCCGCCCCCCACTCTGATGACGGGGCCGTGGAGGGGGACACGCTGGCCAGGGTGACTTGCATGTCGGGTTGCCGGTTTCAAGGTCATAGCCGCCGTGACGGCGATTTGGTCGTGGAGTGTGGTGACGAGAGACGTTAAGAGTGCGGTGACTAGCATTAGAGTTTATCGCTGAACATAGGATGTGGTAGATCGATGCTAGTATGCTAGGTTTTTCTTCTCGGCAATGATGATATTCTTGTTGTGGTAGATGCACATGCTTTTCATGTCGGGCCGATGCTAGTATGGTACTATGTTCAGCTTCATGACTAGTTGATGCTAGTTTGCTATGTTGGTTTGCATGTTGAGCTTGATGATCATCCCATGCTAAGTTGCTACATGTGGTTGTTAGATCCATTGATCTTGTTTAATTAGTACCGATGCTAGCTTGTTGACTGATCCAAATTTTTAGGGGTTATAGCTAGCATACCGATGCTCTGTTTAGTTGTGGTTTTTGTGTTCCTCACAGTAGTTGTTTTTTTATGCTATACTGAAGTTGGTGTACCACTGTTTTTTGATTGGGTTAATTCCAGCATCTTTAGATCCTATTGTTAGTATCACATATAAAGCTGAATATATTCAGTTTGGCTTGTGTTGAGATATCTTGTTGTTTAGTTTAAGTTAGATGGCATAACACATTTGTGACCTTTTAGATGGCATAACACTATTTTTTTGAATTTTTTATATGCACAAGATAAACAACAAAGATTGAAAATAGTAGCGTGGCAGTTCTTGTTATATGTCATGTCTGTTGCTAACCCCATATCATCTTATATGTTAATTTTAGTTACTAAGCCTGAATATTCAGTTTTGTGATTAAGATCGATGCATTGAGAACTTTATGTTATTGTTTTTCTTTCCTGTGAAGTGGATCGTTCATCTTTGCTCATATTGCTTTAGGAAAATGGCGCGACCACCACCACCACCATGTCGACTGTGCAAGTCAAGGTGCGCCAAGACCTTGCAACTAGAAAGTCGTTTCCATCTACTTCTCGCCAAGTTTTCGTCATGCGGTGGTAAGAAATTATATGAAACTTGTAACAACTATTTTGTTTTTAGTGTTGGCATTAATGCACTGTGTCATTTTGCTTTTTCTACACAGATCGTCCCATGCAATGTGAGGTTGAAATTCAACAAGCTGACCGGAGACACTATGACCTTTGAGGCTCCTGGGGGCCCTACACTATGGAGGTCGAGAAAGGACGCAATATGTCATAGATTGGAGGAGATGGATGGGTCCGTTTCCTTGCCCGCATGGGTATTACTGGTGGTGAGTTGATCAGCTTCTCCTTCAGAGCAGAAAGACCCAAGTTGGTTGTCATTTATATCAACAAGGAGGAAGATGATGAAGATGATGAGGACCCACTTTATGAAGATGATGAGGACCCACTTCATGAAGCCATCTATGCTCATAGAATGAGGCTGAGCGAGTAGAAGGTGTGCAACCTATGGGACATAATTCCGCCACGTGATTACTTTGCCGAGCTGCCATTCATGACCCGCCTGGACAAGTACGATGGTTGATTGGCTTGTCATGGTATGTTATACTTACTGTAGTAATTTGATGATATGTATATATATATGCTTGGCAATTACCGTTATTGTTATACTTACAAATGCAAATTATCCGATGATATGCTTAGTGAATCCGATGATATGCTTAGTGTAGAGTCCAATGATATGTTGTGTGGAATCTAGTCAATGATATTCTTTAGTGTATAGTCTGATGACATGCTTATTAGTGTAGAATCCAAGGAACTGTTAATAGTGTAGATAATCCATACTTATTAGTAGAATTCATGCTTAGTAGAAATGTGTAGTACTGTGTCTTTTGATTGTGTAGAAATCCATACTTAGTAGAAATATATTTGCAAGAGTATGTGCGAGGCTACTTATTAATTGATATGTTTTTCTTATTCAGAAATTGCCAAAGTGCCTATCTGTGAGTTGTGTTATCAAGCCTGATGAAGAAGGCTCAGTTGGAATACGCCTTACCACAAGGGGCTCTGTCACCACCTGTACATATGGCGTGGACACGGACGGTCGCACACACTTAAGCTCGGTTGGGTGGAAGAGCTTCCTCGTTGGCAAGAATCTTCGTGTTGGACACGCCATCCTAATTACTATCAGGAATACCCACCGCCCAGGCTTGAGGATGATGATCGTCGTCGATATAATCTAGAACTACATATGTGTGTGTGGCTGTATGACTATACCTAGTAGAACTGCTATATATGTGTGGCTGTAAGACTACCTAGTACTGCTTATCATATATGCTATATTCATGTGAGGATGCATGTTGACTATATATGAGTACCTATAATGCTTTATGATATTGTATGACTACTGTATGACTATATATGAGTATCTGGAATTGTGGTATATGTGAAATTGCAGTTTATTGAAACGGGTGCTGTTCTACATCAACAGGAAGAAAAAAATGTTGAAAGCTACAACAACAGTTCGGGGCAGAAAAAGCGCTACAGCTACTTAATAGTAGTGCATTACTGACCTGCGCTACTGATACAGTTATTAGTAGTAGCACTGGTTTGGACTGTGCTACTACTACCACTTAGCTGTAGCGCCGTAGTAGTAGCGCGGCCACTCGCGCTACTGATAGCACTAAAACCCATGCTACTGCTAGGCTTTTACCTAGTAGTGGTGTGGGATGTACATAAGAACGGAAATGTAGTCCTTGGATTGACTGTGTGTGATATACATACGGACGGAAATGTTTTTCTGGGATTTGCCGTGTCGGATGTACATACGAACAGAAACGATTGGGTTTTAATGCCTCGCCCGGTCACACACGAGCTCATTTTGCCCCAGCCTGTGCTGTGGAGGGCCTATCCCCGATGGTTTCTGGGTCGTGTGGGAAGGACCCCCCTATCGCCCACACTCACTTGGCGACGGTTCCAAATGCCGTCGTGGAAAGGGGTTAAAAACCGTTTGTATAGCACCAACGCATACTAGTGGATGGAAGACAATGAAGAAGAAAAGGATGATGAAAACTATGTGCCTCTTGAATATGGTGATGCTCTAACGGGGGAAGCTGAAGATCAAGAGGAACCAGATGATGTGCCCGATGATGATCTTCGCCGGGTCATTGTTGATGCAAAGAGACAATGCCAAAGTGAAAAGGAGAAGTTGAAGTTCGATCGCATTTTAGAGGATCACAAAAAAGGGTTGTACCAAAATTGGTAAGATGGCAACACAAAGCTCGGTACCACAATGGAATTGCTGCAATGGAAGGCAGACAATGGTGTATCTGACAATGGATTTGAGAAGCTATCGAAAATATTGAAGAAAAAGCTTCCAAAGGATAACGAATTGCCCGACAATACATACGGAGCAAAAAAGGATCTATGCCCTCTAGGATTGGAGGTACAGAAGATATAGGCATGCCCTAATAACTTCATCCTGTATAGTGGGATTTCAACGCATGCCCAGTATGCGGTGCATTGCGGTATAAGATCAGACAAGATGACCCTGGTGATGTTGACGACGAGCGCCCCAGGAAGAGGGTTCCTGCCAAGGTGAAGTGGTATGCTCCTATAATACCACGGTTGAAATATCTGTTCAGAAACAAAGAGCATGCCAAGTTGATGCGATGGCACAAAGAGGACCGTAAGAAAGACGGGAAGTTGAGAGCACCCGCTGACCGGTCATAGTGGAGAAAAATCAAGAGAACATGAGGGGACTTTGCAGGTGACACAAGGAACGTATGGTTTGGCTTAAGCAAGGATGGCATGAATCCTTTTGGGAAGCAGAGCAGCAATCATAGCACCTGGCCCGTGACTCTATGTATCAATAACCTTCTTCCTTTGTTGTGCATGAAGCAGAAATTCATTATGATGCCAATGCTCAGCCAAGGACCTAAGTAACCCGGCAACGACATTGATGTGCACATAAGGCCATTAGTTGAAGAACTTTTACAACTGTGGAATGGAAACGGTGTACGTGTGTGGGATGAGCACAAACAGCAAGAATTTGACCAAGATGCCTTGCTGTTTGTAACCATCAACGATTGGCCTGCTCTCAGTAATCTTTCAGGACAGACAAACAAGGGATACCACGCATGCACGCATTGTTTAGATGACACCGAGAGTATATATTTGGACAAATGCAGGAAGAATGTGTACCTGGGACATCGTCGATTTCTTCTGACCAACCATCAATGTCGAAAGAAAGGCAAGCATTTCATAGGCGAGGCAGATCACCAGAAGAAGTCGGCCATCTGTACTAGTGATCACATACTTGCTATGGTCAATGATTTACAATTAATCTTTGGAAAGGGTCCCTGCGGACTATCTGTTCCGAATGGCGCTGAAGGACATGCACCCATGTGCAAGAAGAAATCTATATTTTGGGACCTACCCTATGGGAAAGACCTAGATGTCTGCTATGCAATCAACGTGATGCACATGACGAATAATCATTGCGTGAGCCTGCTAGGTTTTTCTTGGGTCTTTATGAGAAGAAAAAAGATACACCGGAGGCACGGGAGGACGAACAACGTGTGCATGACAAAGACAACATGCATCCAAAGCATTATGAAGGTCCTGCCAGCTACACTCTTACCAAAGAACAGAAGGAAATCTTCTTTGAATGCCTGCTTGGTATGAAGGTCCCGTATGGCTTCTCGTCGAATACAAAAGGGAATAATAAATTTGGCAGAGAATAAGTTCCAGAACCTAATGTCTCATGACGGCCACATGATTATGACGCAACTGCCTCCGGATGCATTGAGGGGGCTTCTACCGGAAAACGTTAGATTAGCCATTGTGAAGCTATGTGCATTCCTCAATGCAATCTCTCAGAAGGTTATCGATCCATAAATCCTACCAATGTTAAGGAGTGGTTTGGCGCAACGTGTTGTCAGTTTCGAGCTGGTGTTCCCAACGTCCTTCTTCAATATCTTGACGCACGTCCTAGTTCATCTAGTCGACAAGATTGCCATTCTGGGCCCTGTATTTCTACACAATATGTTCCCCTTTGAGAGGTACATGGGAGTCTTAAAGAAATATGTTTGTAACCGTGCTAGGCCAGAAGGAAGCATCTCCACGGGCGATCAAACAGAGGAGGTCATTGTGTTTTGTGTTGACTTCATTCCTGACTGGTTGGAAAAGGCACGATATCAGCAAACTCAATAATATGTAGGGACGGACATTCTTGGTGTCAACCACACTACACAGTTCTACAGAATTCTACCTTGGTGACCCCGTATGTCAATGTAGACAAGAATATTCTGCGCTCCAAACACCCGGAGTAGTGTGATGACTAGATTACATGTAAACACATCAGGACTTTCGGCAGTTGGTTGCAGACACATCTCATGGGTGACACCACTATTTCTGATGAGCTATACACGTTGGCCAGAGGACCATCTTCGACTGTATTGACTTACAAATAGTATGAGATAAATGGGAATACATTTTACACGATCACCCACGATCAAAAGAGCACCAACCAAAACAGTGGTGTCTGCTTTGATGCAGCAACCAAGAGGGGAAATGACACATATTATGGTTACATACACTAGTGCAGAACCGGGCAATAGCACCGGTTTGTAAGGCCCTTTAGTGCCGGTTCCATAACCGGCACTAAAGTGTGGGCACTAAAGCCCCCCCCCCCTTTAGTACCGGTTCAGCATGAACCGGTGCTAAAGGGAAACCACGTGGCACGAGCCAGCTCCAGGGGCCTGGAGCCCTTTAGTACTGGTTGGCAAGACCAACCGGTACTATAAGGTTTGGGGGGTTTTTAGTTTTATGATTTCTTTTTCATTTAATTTTGTGTTTCCATTTTAATTCTTTTTCGCTTCTTTGGTATTTTACGATACTACACATTGTACACGTTATGCATATATATATATATATATATATATATATATATATATCTATATATATATATATATATATATATAGAATTTCTAGTAGAACCAATCATGCATATATATATCATCAATGTCTCAAAAACAATCATATTAATTAATTCACACATACACACCTGTATAGCTATATACAATTTCTCCTACATATGCATGTTGCCTTCGGAGCCAGTGGCATTAGCCTAATTGGTGCCTTTAGAGCACGATGACAATTGGAAGTGGTTTTCATGGGGGCGGTAGCGGGTAATAGTATTCTCCCTTCGGATTTATGACCTGGTCGAGCAAAAATCCCGCTATTTCCTCTTGAAGTGCTTCTACGCTACTCCGCTTTCTAGGAGCTTCTCCGCACCTCTATGAACTGTTACGAAGGAGATCAATATGCATGTGTATTAGTTGTGTGACTAGATATCGATAATGGTGTAAAAATTGTGAATAGTGTTTTGACAAGCGTACCCATTCTCTGTCTTTGAGATCTGCTCCTTTGGACGCCATCATGCGAATGTTCTGCAAACGCAGAATGCATTACAGATCAGTCCCTGCGCTACCGCTTTGTGGCCTTTACGAGAATGGAATTTGATTAGATAATAATTAATCAAGCATGATAGTTAAAGATATGGCAGCTAGCTAGCTAGCTAGTACTACTTAATTACTTACACAGGGTCGAAACCATTTAAGCTTTTTTTCATTCTCACAGGGTCACGCGATGAACCTTTTCCAAGCCACCTGCCCGCCGACAAAGAAAATGAATAAAGGGTTATTAAATAGTTCATATCATGAAATGACGAACTAAATAGGCCGAGATATATAGTTAATAATGATTGAAATTACCTGTTGACTATCCCAAACAAGATGTTATAGTCAGTTTTTTCTTTGAGTAGTGAGTCCAGTATTTCAACTGTTCTGGTATCAACTTTAATGATACACAAGACCCAGTGAAATCTGCATGCACACACGTTTGCATGTCTTAATTAAGCGGGCATATGTAAGCAAAAACATGTAGCTAGCTAGTAGGCAAAACAGAGAATTTATAGTACAAGACAGTGTGACTCACTGGAAGTTGTAAGGAAGTAGTATATCTTCATTGTATTTGAGGCGCTTCAAGAACTCTAGCATGCTGTCCTCTACGGCCTTTTGATGACCTGGATTTATTTTCCATGTGTATTCATTAACGGTGTTTGGGTCAATGAACCCAATGCCAAAGCGTCCACCTTTTCTCATTTCATGCATATTCATCCTGCATATAATACCACAAAAAATAATATAGTGAGGATAATTACAGCTAATGATTGATCAAAAGGATCACTACAGTTAGCTTGAGACTTAAATTACAGAAAGAAATCACTTACAGACAATAGCAACTGACGATAGATTTGTCGAGTGCCTCTTGATTGTATAACTGAAACAGCTCAGAATACTCAACGGACACAGCTTTCTCATGGAAGTAATGCTCCTCCTTGACATTCACCATGAGGGACAATCGATCGGAAATCTTGGTAATGTTCATGTACCATTGATGCAATTCATACATTCTCGTTGGGAGGTTCTTGACCTTGTCCTGCTCGACCAAAGGTTGGCCCCGGACATATTTCCGCTTTATTTCATCCTCTCTAAGCACAGGCATGGGCTCGATCTCGAGGAGTTGTCCAACAGTGATTTTGAGAACTTCAGCCTGCATTATATGGTCCTCCGTTATTACCACATTGCCCACCTCAGAACGTAAACTGTTTGCCCACAATAATATTGGTAGCGTCTTTATCACGTGTTGTTGGCACAACAAGCGAGGGATCGATTACGCCTTTGTTCTCCCAGGTGGGAATAGTTTTCCGCATTTTTGACAGATGCTTCTTGTTTGCTCGATCCCGAGCTCGCCTCCTTACGTAGATGTGCTCGATTTAACTTCCTGATGTGGCGCTCATAGTCTGTGTCAACAGGCTTGGGAGCTGGTGGTTGAGCCATACGAATGAAGTGGTCAATCGTTTCCTCAAGCACTTTCTCCCTTGGCGGCGGTGGCGGTTTCGGTGCAAAATGGGCTTCCACCTCGGACTTCGATATGGCTGTGATTTCCTCCTCGGACCTGTCATAAGCCCTCTGCGGAAGAGGCGTGAGGCTTGGACCATATTTATATCGCTTGCCTCCGCCTGTAGTTCCTGTACTACCTCGACTCGTACTGCTACGCACCATAGCTGCGGGGTGTCTCTTCTGCGATTCCTGAGGCGGCGGAGACGGCTGACGGGGCTGAGTTGGACGAGGAGGAGGGTCGCTGGCTGTGCGGACTTGGAGGAGGAGTGGCCTGAGGTTGTGCCGACTTGGAGGAGGAGTGGACGTCGGCCTGTGGCGGACTTGGAGGAGGAGGTGGCCTGACACTTTGCGGACTTGGAGGAGGAGTGGCTCGACACTTTGGCGGACTTGGTGGACTTGCAGGAGCGCCGAGGCTTGACTCGGTGGCGGACTTCGACGAGGAGTCGGCTGACGCGGTGTCGGTGGCCTTCGAAAGATGATGCAATCCTTTTTCCATAAGATGATACGATGGTTGGCGTCTCCGAGAAAGCGCTCATCGTCACCTCCGGGAATATCAAGCTCTAGCCCCGAATATGGGTGCACCACTTCGTCAACCATGACACGAGCATAGCCCTCTGGAATCGGGATGCAATGGTAGGTTGCTTTGGGGTAATGGAAAAGCAACGCCGTCCGCCACCTTCATGGATATGTTCTTCATTTTGACGTGTAGCTCGCAGCTAGTGTTCTCCGTGATGTCATCCATGGGTATCTACCCAGCATTGCATCGTCTGGGCGGAACCCACGCTGCTTCTCGGCATAGATGGGCGGTGCTATCCAATGCTGGATCATTCGCTAGCTGCTGCTTTGAGACCCCCTTGCTGGGTAAGTGAGTCGATCTGCTCCTGCCGCCGCAGGTATTTGACGACCAAGTCCGCTTGACTTGCTTCTAGGCCTTGAAGGCGTTCATAGTCCCGCTTCCTCTGCTCCTCCTCCATCTTCCTCTTCTTCTCCTCCGCAATCTGCTTTCTCGCACGGGTTCTGTAGTCGGTGTTCCAGTCTGAAAACCCCTCATACCACCGAATAGTGCCCTTGCCTCGTGTTCTTCCCGGGTGTTCAGGATTTCCCAGGGCACGCGTAAGCTTGTCGTTCTCTCTGTGGGGCTGGAACACCCCCGATCGTGCCTCTTCTATTGCAACAAGTATCGCATCGTCGGCTCCCTTCAGACTTGCCCTCGTCGAAACATGGCCTGTCTTCGGGTCCAACTCCCCCCCATGCGCATAGAACCAAGTCCTGACCTTGGGGGTCCAGCTCTTAGTAACCGGAGTGGCACCTGCATCCTCCATCTCTTTCTCAGACTTATCCCACTTACGCATTGCCACTGCATAGCCACCTGGCCCCAGCTTATGGAACTTATCCTTTTTTTCGGCATTCTTCTTGTTTATTCTCGACCGTTCCTTAGGTAATTCCGAATCCTTGAATTTCACGAAATCGTCGTCCCAATGAGCACGTTGGTTCTCTAGTGTTCCCTCGAATACTGGAGTCTTCCTTCCTCCCTTGACGTACTTGTCCCATTCACGATTCTTGTGGTTCTTGAATGCAACCGCCATCTTCCTAAGAGCATCGTCCTTGACTTTCTGCACATTTGCTTCTGTGAACTGATCTGGTAGGGTGAAATGTTCCATGAGAGTATCCCAAAGAAGATCTTTTTGATTCTTGTCGACAAAAGTAACATCTGGACGTGGAGCAGCATCCTCTTTGCATTTTTGTCTTTTGTCTGTTGCTGGCTCTCTCCATTCTTGAAGGGAGATCGGGAGTTGGTCCTTCACAAGAACTCCTCACTGACGAACGAACTTGTCCGCAATCTTCTTAGGCGCTAATGGTTCGCCATTAGGTCTGACTGCCTCGATATTGTACTTTACGCCCTCCTTCAACTTTTAGTTCGGGCCTCGTTTCGTCCTTTTGCCTGAAGATTTGCTCGATCCGGATGGCTGGAAGAACAAAGATCGATTCGTTAATATATCTTCAAGTCATTTAAAACATGTGATGATCACCAGATACCTGCTTATATAAATATACATACCTCGCTGGTCTTTGTTGTTTCAGGATCAACTTGTTCTTCGTCATCGTCATAATCGTCGTTCATGACTTCATCAATTCGGTCGTCGCGATCGAATATCATATCACCCTCTCCGGTGTTTTTTAGAAATTCGGAGCCGTCATAATCTTCTTCATTCTGATCATCATCTGGCCCGCATATCATATCGAACATGGTCTGTTCTCCCTCTCTGTCGGTATTGTCTGCCATAGCTTTTATTTAACTAACTCAAAAGAAATATAAAACAATTTAGTATTCAAATTACATCGTCTCGAATAATAGATATAATCTCGAATACTTCGTCTACAATAATAGATATAATCTCGAATACATCATCTCGAATAATATATAATATTGAATAGTACATCACTGGCTAGCTAATTAAAGATCGAATACTACAGAAGAATCTAGGACACTCGCGGTTCCTGCGCCGCGGGCGGTGGACACCCAAAGAGAAGGAACCCTCACACGAACATAGCTGAAGTGAGATCCTCAAGATCTTGCCAGGTATTGGAGAACCTGCCGCCTCTAACACAACCATGTAGCGATGGGACGTGCTCGTCCTCCTCCCTGACTGCTGACGTACCACCTCCGGCAGGGGCAGGTCCCTCCGCACCAAACTGGCCCACGCGAACGCCACCAAACGAGATCGGGGTCGACGACGGGACCGGGGCCGGGTTCCTCATCAAGCGGCGCGCCCCTCGAGCAGCTCCTCCCAGTGCCGGCCAGCGGAGCCCAGGTCCGGACATGGGTCGGCTGGGCGTCGTCGCCATGACGGGTCGACAGCGAGGATGCGGGCGGGCATCGTCAAGAACAAATACTAGCTATATGCCGCAAAAAGTAATATTTTTTAATGATTGGATTTTGATAACTAAAATTTCTAACATTTCTACTATTTCAAAAATCTATATACTATTTCATACTAATTAAGCATCTAACACTAAAACAGAAAACACAACTTCTATACATCCATTAAAAAACTGAAAAACAACATTATATAAGAAATTTCCATACTAATTAAACACTAATTATATCCATCTAACATGCATTCATACATATATAATAGTGAAAAATAATAATCTAAATAATCTAAACTAATTAAACATACAAAATACGTATATACTAATATATACATGCATTAATTCATACATATATATGTGTGTGTGTTCATCATGCTTGTGTGTGTGTGTGTATGGGCTCAGAGGGCGGGCGCCATGGTGGCCCGGGGCGGGAGAGGGGTTAGAGGGGAGAGCTCACATGGCGACGACGACGGCGAGGCGACAAAGGCGGTGACGGGCGGGCGGCGACAGGGACTGGCCCGGGCGGCGATGGAGACGAGGGCGGCGACGGGACGGGCGGCGATGGGACGGGGCGGCGACGAGACGAGGGCGGCGACGGGACGGGACGGCCCGGCGGCGACGGAGACGAGGGCGGCGACGTAATGGGCGGCGACAGACGGAGACGACGGAAACAGAGGAAGAAATAGAGGGAATGAAATTTTCAAGTGTTGTATATATAGAAGGCACCTTTAGTACCGGTTGGAGCCACCAACCGGTACTAAAGGCCAGTTTTGGCCAGCCCAAGCGGCGGGAAGCGACCCCCTTTAGTAGCGGGTGGTGGCACAAACCGGTACTAAAGGGGGGCCTTTAGTACCAGTTTGTGCCACCACCCGGTACTAAAGGGGGTGCGCTGCCACCCCAAAGTTTAGTCCCACCTCGCCGGGCGAAGGGCAGCCGCGGCTACCACTTCGAACTCCTCTGTATAGCAGGCTTGTGGGCTTAAACTCTGCACGCTGCCCTGTGAGTCTGCTGGGCCTTTAAGGCCTGTAATTACACACCTATGGCCTATAAGGCCCACAGGGCAGCGCCCCAATTTTTTTATAGTTTTTTCTTTTCTGCTTTATTTTCTTCTATTTATTTTTGCGTAGTTTTTGTATAGTTTTTCTTTTCTGTTATATTTATTTTCTTCTATTTATTTGTGAGTAGTTTTTCATCTAGTTTGCCATAGCTCTAACGGGAGGTGACACAGCCACTTTAGGTACAAAAAATTACAAACATTCTGTTAGTGCCCGTAGTTTTCAAATTTGAATAGTTTAAATTTTGAATTATTTGAAATTAGTGTGAATTTGTTTGCACATAAAATTTCTTCGCGTTTCAAATGCCAAAACACATAACTACCCTAACTATTACGGAGATTCCCCTCTCGGTGCGAAACACAGAAGAAAGTGATGATAGCTAGTGAAGCCGATCACATTCCAGATCTTTGGGTGTGAAACTTTTTCTTCAAGTGTGTCCATTTCTTGGCGTAACCATGGAAAATCTTCATCATTTAACGGGATGCTCGGGTCAATATTCACCGTGAATGGAGCAATTTCATCAAACTTTTCATAATCTTCTGACTTGTCATCTTGTCATCCACTCCCACAATGTTTCTCTTCCCGTAAAGAACTATGTGCCGCTTTGGCTCATCGTACGATGCATTCGCTTCCTTATCTTTTCTTTTTCTTGGCTTGGTAGACATGTCCTTCACATAGAAAACCTGTGCCACATCATTGGCTAGGACGAATGGTTTGTCTGCATACGCAAGATTGTTGAGATCCACTGTTGTCATTCCGTACAGCGGGTCTTCCGTTACCCCGCCTCGTGTCATATTGACCCATTTGCACCGAAACAAAGGGACCTTTAAACCACGTCGATAGTCAAGTTCCCATATGTCCTGTATATAACCATAATATGTTTCCTTTCCGTCTTGGTTTACGCATCAAAGCGGACACCACTGTTTTGGTTGGTGCTCTTCTTATCTTGGGCGATCGTGTAAAATGTATTACCATTTATCTCGTACCCTTTTAAAGTCATTATATTCAAGATGGTAATGGGACAACAAGTACAGGTCATCTTCAATAGAGGTGTCATGCATGGTGCGTGTCTGCAGCCACCGGGCGAAACTCCTGGTTTGTTCACGTGTAATCCGGTCATCGACCGGTCCGTGTTTGGACCGTAGCAAATTCTTGTGTTCATCCATATACGGAGCCACCAAGGCGGAATTCTGTAGAACCGTAGTGTGCTTCAGTGAGAGAATGTCCGTCCATACATATTATTTGTTCCCCTCCTAGCGTGCCTTTTCCATCCAGTCTGCCCTTAAGCCGCGATTCAGGAACACCAATCGGCTTAAGGTTAGGAATAAATTTACAAAACTCAATGACCTCCTCATTTTGATGGCCCTTGGAGATGCTTCCTTCTGGCCTAGCACGGTTATGAACATATTTCTTTAAGACTCCCATGAACCTCTCAAAGGGGAACATATTGTGTAGAAATACAGGACCCAAAACGTTAATCTCTTCAAGATAGGTGAACTAGGGCGTGCGTCATGATGTTGAAGAAGGATGGTGGGAACACCAACTCGAAACTGACAAGACATTGCACCAAATCAATCTGTAACCTTGGTATGATTTCTGGATCGATTACCTTCTCAGAGATTGCATTGAGAAATGCACATAGCTTCACAATGGCTAATCGAACGTTTTCCCAGAAGCCCCCTCAATGCAACCGGAAGCGCTTGCGTCATAATCACGTGGCAGTCATGAGACTTTAGGTTCGGAACTTTTTCTCTGCCATGTTTATTATTCCCTTTATATTCGACGAAGCCGACGGTACCTTAATACTGAGCAGGCATTCAAAGAAGATTTCCTTCTCTTCTTTGGTAAGAGCGTAGCTTGCATGACCCTGATGTATGCCGTCTTCTCCGTGCATACATTGCTGGTCCTCCCATGCCTCAGGTGTATCTTTTGTCTTCCCATACACGCCCAAGAAGCCAAGCAGGGTCACCCAAAGATTCTTTGTCACATGCATCACGTCGATTGCGGAGCGGACCTCTAGGTCTTTCCAATATGGCAGGTCCCAAAATATAGATTTGTTCTTCCACATGGGTGCGCGTCCGCCAGCGTCCTTTGGAACAGGTTGTCCGCCAGGACCCTTTCCAAATATCACCTTCAAATCCTTGACCATATCATGTACATCAAGACCAAAGATGCGGTGGCGAGGCTTCGTCCGGTGATCCGCCTCACCTTTCAAATGTTTGCCTTTCTTTCTTCACGGGATGCTCGCTGGAAGAAATCGATGATGTCCCAGGTACACATTCTTCTTACAACTATTCAAATATATACTGTCGGTATCATCCAAACAGTGCGTGCATCCGGTATCCCTTGTTTGTCTTCACGAAAGGTTACAGAGCAGGCCAATCATTGATGGTCACGAACAGCAACGCCTTTAGGTCAAATTCTTCCCCATGTGCTCATCCCACGACGCGTACACCTGTTCCATTCCACGCTTGTAAGAGTTCTTCAACTAATGGCCTTAGGTACACATCAATGTCGTAGCCGGGTTGCTTAGGGCCTATCATGAGCACTGGCATCATAAACAACTTCCGATTAATGCACAACCAAGGAAGAAGGTAATACAAACATATATACACAGACCAGGTGCTATGGTTTCTGCACTGCTCCCCAAAAGGATTAATGCCATCTGGCGCTTAGACCAAACCATACGCTCCTTGCGTCATCCGCAAACTCCTTCCCGTACTTTCTTTCGATTTTTCTCCACCGCGACCCATCAATTTGGTACTCTCATCTTTCCGCCTTTCTTACGGTCTTCTTCGTGCCATCGCATCGCCTTCGCATGCTCTTTGATTTGGAACAAAGCGTTTCAACCGTGGTATTATAGGAGAATACCACATCACCTTGGCAGGAATCTTCTTCTGGGCGCTCGCCCTCGACATCACCATGCTCATCGCGGCTGATCATATAGCGCAATGCACCACATACCGGGCAAGCGTTCAAATCCTCGTACTCACCGCGGTAGAGGATGCAATCATTAGGGCATGCATGTATCTTCTGCACCTCTAACCCTAGAGGGAAGACAACCATCTTTGCTTCGTATGTACTCTCGGGCAATTCGTTGTCCTTTGGAAGCATATCCTGTATCATTACCAGCAACTTTCCAAATCCCTTGTCAGATACACCATTCTCTGCCTTCCATTGCAGCAATTCCAGTGTGGTGCCCAGCTTTTTCTTGTCACCTACGCAATTCGGGTACAACAATTTTTTGTGATCCTCTAACATGCGTTGCAACTTCTTCTTCTCCAAATCACTTGCGCAGTTTCTCTTTTCATCGGCAATGGCCCGACCGAGATCATCAACGGGCTCATCTGATGCCTCTTCTTCAGCTTCTTCCCGCATTGCCAGCTTAGCTTCTTCCCGCATTACCGGCTCAGCTTCTTCCCCCATTGTTGTATCATCGTATTCAGGGAACCCATGGCCAGGATAGCTGTCGTCGTCCTCTTCTTCTTCATTGTCTTCCATCATAACCCCTCTTTCTCCGTGCTTGGTCCAAACATTATAGTGGGGCATGAAACCGACTCAAACAGTGGACGTGAATGGTTCTTGACGTAGAGTAATTGCGACCATTCCTACAGCCAGCACATGGACAAGGCATAAAACCATCCGCCCGCTTGTTTGCCTCAGCCGCAAGCAAAAAGTATGCACGCCCTCAACGAATCGGGAGAGCATCGGTCATCGTACATCCATTGCGGCTCATCTTCATTACACAACACCTAATAGACCAAATTAATACAAGTTCATACATCAAGTTCATACAACACTTAAATGCAACAAACAAATAACTCTCTAGCTAAAGCATTTAAATGCAACAACAAATGCGATCAAGATCGCAACTAAGGTAACAATTGATCCAACAAAGATAATGATACCAAGCCACACTATCGATGGCATATTTGCTAATCTTTCTAATCTTCAAGCGCATTTTCTCCATCTTGATCTTGTGATCATCGATTTACATTGGCAACATGCAACTCCAATTCCATCTTCTCCCCTCAATTCTTTTCAATTTTTCTTTCAAGTACTCGTTTTCTCTTTCAACTAAATTTAACCTCTCGACAATAGGGTCGGTTGGAATTTCCGGTTCACATACCTCCTAGATAAAAATATCTATGTCAACTTGATGGGCATAGTTTGTCATCAACACGAAATGCAACAAATAGTTTTAAAAGAGAATATACCACATCCGAATCATAACAAGGACGAGGGCTGACGGGGACGGATATCAAAACCATGGCACTATGTATAACAAACAACGACGGGTAAGATAATTATTATACGAGTAACTATATATCCAAATCACACAAACATCAATTTTTATATAAAATTTCATGAACAAGAGGCTCACCACAAGGTGGTGCCCGGCTGACAGAGACGGTGCGGGCGATCGACGGTGGTTACGACGGAGATTTAGAAGGCACTAAGTAAACCACACCTACATATGCAAACTAAGTGTTATTTTCACCTCAAATTGCATATAAATCAAATACTACCACATATAATTCCTCCCAAATTACTAAAACCCACAATTAATCACTATATAAACCAATGCAAGAGCTAATCTAGCAATGAGAGATGAAAGGACAAAGTTGCTAACCTTTGTGATCATTTGAATGGATGAGGGCTGCAGAATCTTGACAAATTTGGGGCAAATTTTGTGATGAACTCGAGAGGAAGAAGGGAAGAACAGAGGAGAGGGAGAGGGGAAAGGGGGAAGAACAGAGTGCGGGTGGACGAAGGATTTATATAGGACGACATTTAGTACAGGTTCGTGTCAAGAACCGGTACTAAAGGTGCTGGAAGGGCCCCATTCTGACAACATCCTGCCACCACTCTCATTAGTACCGGTTCGTGGCACGAACCGGTGCTAAAGGTTTGCCATGAACCGGTACTAAAGAGCTCCTCCCGGCTAGCCGTTGGAACCGGCACTAATGGACACATTAGTGCCGGTTCTGTTACAAACCGGGACTAATGTGTCTCACATTTGACCCTTTTTTCTACTAGTGATAGTGGACATATGGAAACTTGACTATGGACATGATTTTAAGGTCCCTTTGTTTCAGTGCAAATGGGTCAATCTGTCAAGAGGCGGGGTACAGGTAGACCTACAGTACGGAATGACAACAGTGGATCTGAACAATCTTGGGTACACAGACAGACCATTCGTTCTAGCCAATGATGTGGCACAGGTTTTCTATGTGAAGGACATGTCTACCAAACTGAGAAAAAGAAAATATAAGGAAGCGAATACATCATATGATGAGCCAAAGCACCACATAGTTCTTTCAGGGAAAAGAGACATCGTAGGAGTGGAAGGCAAGACAGATATGTCTGAAGATTATGAAAAGTTTCATGAAATTCCTCCGTTCAAAGTCAAGGCTGACCCAAGCACCCTGTTAAACGATGAAGATTATCCATGGTTATGGCGCAATAAGCAAAGGACACAAGCGAAGAAAAAGTGAAGACTTTCTCTCCACAACTATTCTGATGATGCCTTTTGTAACATATGAGTTTTCGTCCGAAACCCTGATACTTCGAAAGAGATTGTCCATTTTGTACATGAAGTGCATCCAGCTTTTTTTGTAACCCTCTCAACTTTTTAGCACATGCTATGTGGGTGTAATGATGATACCATGCCAACTTTCAACAGGTTCAGAATTCATTTCTAGTCCTTTTCAATTTCAGGGTCATTTAGCTAAAAAAATAAGTAAATGCATGAAAAATAAAAAATGAAGTCAGAAAGGGTTGACAATTGATGATGTGGCTTTTAATGGTGCATTTTGAACACACAAAAAGTCTAGAGTTCAAATAAGTTAAAAAAATGAAATCCCTTTGTAACAGATGAGTTTTCGTCCTAAACCCCGATACTTCGAAAGAGAATGTCCATTTTGTATACGAAATGCATCCAGTTTTTGCCGTAACCATCTCAACTTTTTAGCACATGCTATGTTAGTGAAATGATGATACCATGCCAACTTTCAACCTGTTCAGACTTCATTTGTAGTGCTTTTCAATTTCAGGGTCATTTAGCTCAAATAATGAACTAATAGCAAAAAGAATGAACTAGAAAACTTTTATAAAACTCTAATAGCAAAAAGAATGAACTAAAAAGAATCAATTAAAATATTCTGTTATGATCAACTAAAACAAAACTATAATGTTCTTCAATAGAAAAAACAATCAACTGAAAAGCTTTTATAAAACTCTAATAGTAAAAGGAATCAACTAAAAAGAATCAATAAAAGATAAAATTAATGCAAGTGAAATTATATAAAATTTATGGAACTAAAAAGAATCAATTAAATTTTTTGTTATGATTAACTAAAAAAACTATAATATTTTAAAGTAAAGTTATTCACAAACTAGTGATTCACACAAATTTCATAGAATTCAAATTTAAACTATTCAAATTTGAAAACTAATGGCACTAATAGAAAGTTTATAATTTTGTGACCTAAAGCAAAAAGAATCACTCAAAAACTCTACAAAATTAAATAAAGCAAAAAAATACTGGAAAAAATTAAAAAAATGCCGCCTACAGGGCCACCACGGCCTGCATACGACTAGAAACCCAACTAGCTAGTTGGGCCAGGATGCAGTCCCACAACAGGCCCAGTTGGCCTACAGGCAGAGGAGTGTGAGATTAGGACCTTAGGCCTGCACTTGAGAGGAGCTCGAGAGGGTTGGCGCAGCAGCACTTATAAAACACTCTCGAGGCCTCTAGACAGCGAGGTGGAACTAAACATCCCACTGCACCGTGCCAGTTACAGCACATGGCCTTTGGTCCCGGTTGGTGGTGACAACTGGGACTAAAGGGTTCCTTTGGTCCCGGTTCATGGCACCAACCAGGACCAATGCCCCCCTTTAGTCCCGGTTCGTGCCGCCAACCGGGACCATGTTGGGGAACGTTGCAGAAAATTAAAAAATTTCCTACGGTTTCACCAAGATCCATCTATGAGTTCATCTAAACAATGAGTCATGGGAGAGAGATTGCATCTACATACCACTTGTAGATCGCAGGCGTGCGAAGCGTTCACTAGAACGTGGATGATGGAGTCGTACTCGCCGTGATCCAAATCACCGACGACCGAGTGCCGAACGGACGGCACCTCCACGTTCAACACACGTACGGGACGGGAGACGTCTCCTCCTTCTTGATCCAGCAAGGGGGAAGGAGAGGTTGATGATGATGGATCCAGCAGCAGCACAACGGCGTGGTGGTGGTGGAGCAGCAAGACTCTGGCAGGCTTCGCCAAGCACGTGACGGAGGAGGAAGAGGTGTAGCAGGGGAGGAGGCGCCAGTTTGAGGTTCCGCTGCCCCTTCCCCTTCCCTTTATATAGGCTCCCGAGGCGCCCGGCCCTTGGGGATCCCATCTCCCAAGGGGCGGCCAAGGGGTGGAGTGCCCCCAAGGCAAGTGGGCGCCCCCACCCTAGGGTTTCAACCCTAGGCGCAGGGGGTGGGCCAAGGGGGGCGCACCAGCCCACTATGGGCTGGTTTCCCTCCCCACTTCAGCCCATGGGGCCCTCCGGGATGGGTGGCCCCACCCGGTGGACCCCCGGGACCCTTCCGGTGGTCCCGGTACAATACCGGGTGACCCCAAATCTTTCCCGATGACCGAAATACCACTTCCTATATATAATTCTTTACCTCCGGACCATTCCGAAACTCCCCGTGACGTCCGGGATCTCATCCGGGACTCCGAACAACATTTACTGGATACTCATATTCATACAACCCTAGCGTCACCGAACCTTAAGTGTGTAGACCCTACGGGTTCGGGAGACACGTAGACATGACCGAGACGGCTCTCGGGCAATAACCAACAGCGGGATCTGGATACCCATGTTGGCTCCCACATGCTCGTCGATGATCTCATCGGATGAACCATGATGTCGAGGATTCAAACAATCCCGTATACAATTCCCTTTGTCAATCGGTATGTTACTTGCCCGAGATTCGATCGTCGGTATCCCAATACCTCGTTCAATCTCGTTACCGGCAAGTCACTTTACTCATACCGTAATGCATGATCTCGTGACCAGACACTTGGTCACTTTGAGCTCATTATGATGATGCACTACCGAGTGGGCCCAGTGATACCTCTCCGTAATACGGAGTGACAAATCCCAGTCTCGATCTGTGTCAACCCAACAGACACTTTCAGAGATACCTGTAGTGTACCTTCATAGTCACCCAGTTACGTTGTGACGTTTGGTACACCCAAAGCACTCTTACGGTATCCGGGATTTACACGATCTCATGGTCTAAGGAAGAGATACTTGACATTGGAAAAGCTCTAGCAAAACGAACTACACGATCTTGTGCTATGCTTAGGATTGGGTCTTGTCCATCACATCATTCTCCTAATGATGTGATCCCGCTATCAATGACATCCAATGACGATAGTCAGGAAACCATGACTATCTATTGATCAACGAGCTAGTCAACTAGAGGCTCACTAGGGACATATTGTGGTCTATGTATTTACACGTGTATTATGATTTCCGGATAATACAATTATAACATGAATAAAAGACAATTATCATGAACAAGGAAATATAATAATAATCCTTTTATTATTGCCTCTAGGGCATGTTTCCAACAGTCTCCCACTTGCACTAGAGTCAATAATCTAGTTACATTGTGATGAATCGAACACCCATAGAGTTACGGTGTTGATCATGTTTTGCCCATGGAAGAGGTTTAGTCAACGGATCTGCGACATTCAGATCATCCGTATGCACTTTGCAAATTTCTATGTCTCCATCTTGAACATTTTCACGAATGGAGTTGAAGCGGCGCTTGATGTGCCTGGTCTTCTTGTGAAACCTGGGCTCCTTGGCAAGTGTAATAGCTCCGATGTTGTCACAGAAGAGTTTGATCGGCCCGACGCATTGGGTATGACTCCTAGGTCGGTGATGAACTCCTTCACCCATATTGCTTCATGTGCTGCCTCCGAGGCTGCCATGTACTCCGCTTCACATGTAGATCCCGCCACGATGCTCGCTTGCAGCTGCACCAGCCATCGCTCCACCATTCAACATATACACGTATCCGGTTTGTGTCTTAGAGTCATCCAGATCTGTGTCGAAGCTAGCGTCGACGTAACCCTTTACAACGAGCTCTTCGTCACCTCCATAAACGAAAAACATGTCCTTTGTCCTTTTCAGGTACTTCAGGATATTCTTGGCCGTTGTCCAGTGTTCCTTGCCGGGATTACTTTGGTACCTTCCTACCAAACTTACGGCAAGGTTTACATCAGGTCTGGTACACAGCATGGCATACATAATAGATCCTATGGCCGAGGCATAGGGATGACGCTCATATCTTCTTTATCTTTTGTCGTGGTCGGACATTGAGCCGAGCTCAATCTCACACCTTGCGATGCAGGCAAGAACCCTTTCTTGGACTGATCCATTTTGAACTTCTTCAAAATCTTATCAAGGTATGTGCTTTGTGAATGACCTATGAGGCGTCTCGATCTATCTCTATAGATCTTGATGCCTAATATATAAGCAGCTTCTCGAAGGTCCTTCATTGAAAAACTTTTATTCAAGTAGGCCTTAATGCTGTCCAAGAGTTCTATATCATTTCCCATCAAAAGTATGTCATCTACATATAATATGAGAAATGCTACAGAGCTCCCACTCACTTTCTTGTAAACGCAGGCTTCTCCATAAGTCTGCATAAGATAAACCCAAACGCTTTGATCATCTCATCAAAGCGAATGTTCCAACTCCGAGATGCTTGCACCAGCCCATAAATGGATCGCTGGAGCTTGCATACCTTGTTAGCATTCTTAGGATCGACAAAACCTTCCGGCTGCATCGATGATATATAGCTCTTCCTTAAGATAACCATTAAGGAACACTGTTTTGACGTCCATCTGCCATATCTCATAATCATAGTATGCGGCAATTGCTAACATGATTCGGACGGACTTAAGCTTCGCTACGGGAGAGAAAGTCTCATCGTAGTAAATCCCTTGAACTTGCCGATAACCCTTAGCGACAAGTCGAGCTTTATAGATGGTGTCATTACCATCCGTCCGCCTTCTTCTTAAAGATCCATTTGTTTTCTATCGCCGCCGATCATCGGGCAAGTCTATCAAAGTCCATACTTTGTTTTCATACATGGATCCTATCTCGGATTGCATGGCTTCAAGCCATTTGTTGGAATCTAGGCCCGCCATTGCTTCTTCATAGTTCGAAGGTTCACCGTTGTCTAACAACATGATTTCCAGGACAGGGTTGCCGTACCACTCTGGTGCGGAACGTGTCCTAGTGGACCTATGAAGTTCAGTAGCAACTTGATCCGAAGTACCTTGATCATCATCATTAATTTCCTCTCCAATTGGTGTAGGCACCACAGGAACATTTTCCTGAGCTGCACTACTTTCCGGTTCAAGAGGTAGTACTTCATCGAGTTCTACTTTCCTCCCACTTACTTCTTTCGAGAGAAACTCTTTTTCCAGAAAGGATCCGTTCTTGGCAACAAAGATCTTGCCCTCGGATCTTAAGTAGAAGGTATACCCAATGGTTTCCTTAGGGTATCCTATGAAGACGCATTTTTCCGACTTGGGTTCGAGCTTTTCAGGTTGAAGTTTCTTGACATAAGCATCGCATCCCCAAACTTTTAGAAACGATAGCTTAGGTTTCTTCCCAAACCATAATTCATACGGTGTCGTCTCAACGGATTTGGACGGTGCCCTATTTAAAGTGAATGTAGCTGTCTCTAGAGTGTATCCCCAAAATGATAGCGGTAAATCTGTAAGAGATATCATAGATCGCACCATATCCAATAGAGTGCGATTACGACGTTCGGACACACCGTTACGCTGAGGTGTTCCAGGCAGCGTGAGTTGTGAAACGATTCCACATTTCCTTAAGTGTGTACCAAATTCGTGACTTCAATATTCTCCTCCACGATCTGATCGTAAGAACTTTATTTTTCGGTCACGTTGATTCTCTACCTCATTCTGAAATTCCTTGAACTTTTCAAAGGTCTCAGACTTGTGTTTCATCAAGTAGACATACCCATATCTACTTAAGTCGTCTGTGAGAGTGAGAACATAACGATATCCTCCATGAGCCTCAACGCTCATTGGACCGCACACATCGGTATGTATGATTTCCAATAAGTTGGTTGCTCGCTCCATTGTTCCGGAGAACGGAGTCTTGGTCATTTTGCCCATAAGGCATGGTTCGCATGTGTCGAATGATTCATAATCGAGAGACTCTAAAGTCCATCGACATGGAGCTTCTTCATGCGCTTGACACCAATGTGACCAAGGCAGCGATTGCCACAAGTATGTGGGACTATCGTTATCAACTTTACATCTTTTGGTATTCACGCTATGAATATGTGTAACATTACGCTCGAGATTCATTAAGAATAAACCATTGACCATAGGGGCATGACCATAAAACATATCTCTCATATAAATAGAACAACCATTATTCTCAGAATTAAATGAGTAGCCATCTCGTATCAAAGCGAGATCCGGATACAATGTTCATGCTCAAACTTGGCACCAAATAACAATTATTAAGGTTTATAGCTAATCCCGTAGGTAAATGTAGAGGTAGCGTGCCGACGGCGATCACATCGACCTTGGAACCATTCCCACGCAATCGTCACCTCGCCCTTCGCCAGCCTCCGCTTATTCCGCAGCTCCTGCTGTGAGTTACAAATATGAGCAACGGCACGGTATCAAATACCCGGGAGTTACTATGAGTCTTGGTAAGGTACACATCAGTTACATGTATATCAAATATACCTTTAGTGTTGCCGGACTTCTTGTCCGCTAAGTATTGGGGGCAGTTCCGCTTCCATTGGCCCTTACCTTTGCAATAAAAGCACTCTGTCTCAGGCTTGTGTCCAGTCTTTGACTTGTTCCCGGCAACTTGCTTTCCGGGCGCGGCAACATCCTTGCCGTCCTTCTTGAAGTTCTTCTTACCCTTGCCCTTCTTGAACTTAGTGGTTTTATTGACCATCAACACTTGATGTTCTTTCTTGATTTCAACCTCTGCTGACTTCAGCATTGAGAAGACTTCGGGAATGGTCTTCACCATCCCCTGCATATTGTAGTTCATCACAAAGCTCTTGTAGCCTGGTGGGAGCGATCAAGGATTCTGTCAATGACCGCCTCGTCCAGGAGGTTTATGTCCAATTTGGGGATGACGGTTGTGCAACCCAGACATTTTGAGTATGTGCTCACTGACAGAACTGTTCTCCTCCATCTTACAACTATAGAATTTGTCGGAGACTTCATATCTCTCGACCCGAGCATGAGCTTGGAAAACTAGTTTCAGCTCGTCGAACATCTCATATGCTCCGTGTTGCTCAAAACGCTTTTGAAGCCCCGCTTCTAAGCTGTAAAGCATGCCGCACTAAACGAGGGAGTAATCATCGGCCGCGAGACTGCCAAGCATTCATAATGTCTTGGTTCTGCAGGGACGGTGCATCACCTAGCGGTCCTTCTAGGACATATTGTTTCTGGCAGCTATGAGGATGATCCTCGTGTTAGGACCCAGTCCAGTATAGTTGTTGCCATCATCTTTCAGCTTGGTTTTCTCTAGGAACGCGTTGAAGTTCATGTTGACATGAGCGTTGGCCATTTGATCTACAAGACATGTTTGCAAAGGTTTTAGACTAAGTTCATGATAATTAAGTTCATCTGATCAAATTATTTTAATGAACTCCCACTCAGATTAGACATCCCTCTAGTCATCTAAGTGTTACACGATCCGAGTCGACTAGGCCGTGTCCGATCATCACGTGAGACGGACTAGTCATCGTGGTGAACATTCTCATGTTGATCGTATCTTCCATACGACTCGTGTTCGACCTTTCGGTCTCCGTGTTCCGAGGCCATGTCTATACATGCTAGGCTCGTCAAGTTAATCCTAAGTGTTTTGCATGTGTAAAACTGTCTTACACCCGTTGTATGTGAACGTAAGGATCTATCACACCCGATCATCACGTGGTGCTTCGAAACGACAAAATTTAGCAACGGTGCACGATTAGGGAGAACACTTCTTGAAATTGTTGTAAGGATCATCTTATTTACTACCGTCGTTCTAAGTAAACAAGATGCATAAACATAATAAACATAACATGCAATTATATAGTAGTGACATGATATGGCCAATATCATATAGCTCCATTGATCTCCATCTTCGGGGCTCCATGATCATCTTGTCACCGGCATGACACCATAATGTCCATCATCATGATCTCCATCATCGTGTCTTCATGAAGTTGTCACGCCAACGACTACTTCTACTTCTATGGCTAACGCGTTTAGCAATAAAGTAAAGTAATTTACATGGCGTTCCTCAATGACACGCAGGTCATACAAAAATAAAGACAACTCCTATGGCTCCTGCCGGTTGTCATACTCATCGACATGCAAGTCGTGATTCCTATTACAAGAACATGATCTCATACATCACAATATATCATTCATCATTCATCACAACTTCTGGCCATATCACATCACATGACAATTGCTGCAAAAACAAGTTAGACGGCCTCTAATTGTTGTTGCATCTTTTACGTGGCTGCAATTGGGTTCTAGCAAGAATGTTTTCTTACCTACGAATAACCACAACGTGATTTTGTCAACTTCTATTTATCCTTCATAAGGACCCTTTTCATCAAATCCGCTCCAACTAAAGTGGGAGAGGCAGACACCCGCCAGCCACCTTATGCAACTAGTGCATGTCAGTCGGTGGAACCGGTCTCACGTCAGCGTACGTGTAAGGTTGGTCCGGGCCGCTTCATCCCACAATACCGCTGAAGCAAGATATGACTAGTAGCGGCAAGCAAGTTGACAAGATCTACGCCCACAACAAAATTGTGTTCTACTCATGCAATAGAGAACTACGCATAGACCTAGCTCATGATGCCACCGTTGGGGAACGTTGCAGAAAATTAAAATTTTTCCTACGGTTTCACCAAGATCCATCTATGAGTTCATCTAAACAACGAGTCATGGGAGAGAGATTGCATCTACATACCACTTGTAGATCGCATGCGGAAGCGTTCACTAGAACGTGGATGATGGAGTCGTACTCACCGTGATCCAAATCACCGATGACCGAAAGTGCCGAACGGACGGCACCTCCGCGTTCAACACACGTGCGGGACGGAGACGTCTCCTCCTTCTTGATCCAGCAAGGGGAAGGAGAGGTCGATGATGATGGATCCAGCAGCGGCAACGGCGTGGTGGTGGTGGAGCAGCAGCACTGGCAGGGCTTCGCCAAGCACGTGATTTGAGGAGGAAGAGGTGTAGCAGGGGAGGAGGCGCCAGAGTTTGTGCTTTCCGCTGCACCCTTCCCCTTCCCTTTATATAGGCCCCAGGGGCGCCGCCCTTGGGGATCCCATCTCCCAAGGGGGCGACGCCAATGGGGTGGAGTGCCCCCAAGGCAGTGGCGCCCCCACCCTCGGGTTTCAACCCTAGGCGCAGGGGGTGGGCCAAGGGGGGCGCACCAGCCCACTATGGGTTGGTTCCCCTCCCCACTTCATCCCATGGGGCCCTCCGGGATGGGTGGCCCCACCCGGTGGACCCCGAAACTTTCCCGATGGACGAAATACCACTTCCTATATATAATTCTTTACCTCCGGACCATTCCGAAACTCCTCGTGATGTCAGGGATCTCATCCGGGACTCCGAACAACATTCGGTATACTGCATACTCTTATTCATACGACCCTAGTGTCACCGAACCTTAAGTGTGTAGACCCTACGGGTTCGGGAGACACGTAGACATGACCGAGACGGCTCTCGGGCAATAACCAACAGCGGGATCTGGATACCCATGTTGGCTCCCACATGCTCCTCGATGATCTCATCGGATGAACCACAATGTCGAGGATTCAAACAATCTCGTATACAATTCCCTTTGTCAATCGGTATGTTACTTGCCCGAGATTCGTTCGTCGGTATCCCAATACCTCGTTCAATCTCGTTCTGGCAAGTCACTTTACTGCATCGTAATGCATGATCCCGTGACCGGAACACTTGGTCACTTTGAGCTCATTATGATGATGCACTACCGAGTGGGCCCAGTGATACCTCTCCGTAACACGGAGTGACAAATCCCAGTCTCGATCCGTGTCAACCCAACGGACACTTTCGGAGATACCTGTAGTGTACCTTTATAGTCACCCAGTTACGTTGTGACGTTTGGTACACCCAAAGCACTCTTACGGTATCCGGGAGTTACACGATCTCATGGTCTAAGGAAGAGATACTTGACATTGGAAAAGCTCTAGCAAAACGAACTACACGATCTTGTGCTATGGTTAGGATTGGGTGTTGTCCATCACATCATTCTCCTAATGATGTGATCCCGCTATCAATGACATCCAATGTCCATAGTCAGGAAACCATGACTATCTATTGATCAACGAGCTAGTCAACTAGAGGCTCACTAGGGACATATTGTGGTCTATGTATTCACACATGTATTATGATTTCCGGATAATACAATTATAGCATGAATAAAAGACAATTATCATGAACAAGGAAATATAATAATAATCCTTTTATTATTGCCTCTAGGGTATATTTCCAACAGACCAAACGTTTCTGGTTCCTGCCCCTTGGGCTGACGAAAACTGACCTTTGGTCTTCGGTTAGTGGCACGAACCGGGACAAAAGGGGGGCATTGGTCCCGGCTGGTGCCATGAACCGAGACCTATGCTTCGTGTATATAAGCAAACACTTAGAAATTTTCAGTTTTCATCTGCCAGTTGCCCCGACGCCGCTGAGCTCATCGACGCTGCCAAGCTGCTCTGACGCCGTCCCCCGTGTCACGCCCAATATGCGATACTATCCTAAAGAGACTCGAAGGTCCCACCAAGGATAGAACCGCATATTGATATGCTTTTGTAAGGTGGATATCATTACATCAACATTACATAATAGATGGGGATACATACAAGGCATACAAATGCCGCAAGAATACATCAATACATCATACATAAGATCAATATCCGACTATGGATGAAACACAAACAGAAGCTCAAACGACATCCACCCTGCTAGCCCAGGCCACCGACCAGGAACCTATCCCTCGAACAAGAAGAAGCGGAACAAGAACTCCGAAACTATAAATATCGCTCTTGCATCATGATCGTCGCATAACCTTCTCGGTGGTAACGACACCTATGGGATCACAAGGATCCCTACTGCGGTTGCGGGGCGCGGGGTTGAGAGAAGAGCGGATCTGACAGCGAGTACGCGGTTCATTTATCCAGGTTCGGGCCGCGAGGATGCGTAAAACCCTAGTCCTGCTTTGGTCGATGTATTCTGAGTTCTTGAGCTAGCTACGGGGTGTAACGAGCTCCAAAAAGCCGAATCCTTTTCCTGGTCGCCTCGGGCATCCTTTTATAGGGAAAGAGGTCGCCACAGTGGCAAGCAGGAGGTGGAACGGGTACAGTGCTGTGAGATTATCCCTCGTATTACAGGACAAGATGCATTTAATGCATCGCTTAGGTGTTCTCTTGGTTTATTGGGGACGGGAGCGAGGCCCGTCCAATCCGTCGCCGCTCCTCCTTGCTTCGACACGCGCCCTGGCCAGCGATGCATTCGGTGCCATGTAAGCAGGCAGGCAGCTGAGGTGGCACGGTGGTGGAGCCTCCAGGAAGTGTTGCATGTGGCCACGCAGGTGCCTGCCCAGCTGGTTAGGGTCGGCAGCTGCGTGCGAACGGCGGTGGAGACTTGGTTGGTGCAGGCCTAGCAGCGGTCCTGCTGGTGCGCCTGGCGAGGGCCTTGCCGGGTGGCCCGACAAGGGTCTTGCCGCGACGCGTAGGCGTTCCCGGCAAGGATCTTGCCGGGGGTCTTGTGGGTTTCTTCGATGAAGATGATTGCCTTCCTATCCTCACTTGATCTTGACTATTCTTTGTCTTCATAAAGATCTGCATGCCACCACAGAGGTGCCTCCCGAGCCCTGTCCCAATGCGTCTGTCTGAGCATTGGTGGGCTCAAGGTGGCTTCGCTTCATTGGCGTGGGCGGGCTGCCCGGCAAGGGTCTTGCCGGGCCATCGAGGCTGCCCTAGCAAGGGTCCTTGCGGGAAAACCTGCTTCGCCCATCCGATCCTTGTGGCCTTGGTCCTTGTCGCCGCTTTTTTGTCTTGTGCCCTCGGCTTCTCTCGGCCTCCCTTCCCTGCCGTGTGATGCGTGGCCGTGGCGAGCGGCTCTGACTGCCCGTGCACAAGTAAAGGGGTCAAAAGGAGAGCCCCTACTTTTGTACACCGACAGGAGCCCCCGGGCCTGGGCCATACATAAGCGTGACACGTTTGTTGGGCTAGGCCCAGAACAGTGCGCGGGCAGGAGGGGCGGATTTTACTGCGGTAACTGGTCTGTCCGCTGTGCTTCTCCACGACTTGCGTTGAATGCGTGATGTGGGGGTCATGCGCGCGCATGACGGAAGCATGCTGGCGTCACCTCGCGGTGGATAGGAAAGAGGCGGCTTGCGTGTCTCTTTGAGACCGCAGGGCTGCCTCCCATTTACTGCCCCCGCTTGGGAACCGTCGCTCCACGCGTCCCACTACGCCTGCCCCTTGCGCCATGTTTGCTGCATGCATAATGCAGAGCAAATGACAGGCGCGCGGGACGTGGGAAGTCGTGCACGCACGTGGGTCGATTCCCACGCGCCTTCAATGGAGCGGGGAGGGCGGTCGACGGCCCCGCTTGCTGTCACTTCAGCGGGTCGGATTGGCCTAGAGGGGGCGGTCGAGTCTCGCCCCCACTCCTTTATAAAGAGGGGAGTGGGAGGAACGGTGCCTCTCAACTCTCCACCATCTGCCTCTCCCCATTCTTGTTTCTTCCTTCCTTCTGCCATGGCGAGGGGGCGTGGCGACGTTTCATCGGTGGTAGCGAGGGTTTCGGCCAGACAACGCCTTGCTCCTCCCCAAGAGCTCGTAGCGGCGGAGCCGACCGCTAGAGGAAGGGGGAGGGGGCAAGGTCGAAGCCGTCATGGTGCTCGAGGGAGAGGAGGACGGGGCGGCAGATCAGCCTCGCCTCCGCCAGCGGCCCCTCCACTACAAGAAATATGTCAACTAGTGACCTTTCGTTAAAGACCCTGGAAGAATTGGTCATAAATTTATGACCATTTTAGACCAATAGGTCAAAAGCTGTTGGGGGGCTCCAAACCCTAACCTATAACGACCATTCTGGTCATAAAGGTCATAATGTCATTACAGGAAATGGTCATAAAAGTGGGAAGCACTGTCCACTGCCTCATGCCTAGCTGATAACGACCAATATAACATGGTCACTACACTTGATTTTGAATGAATTAGGATGATTAGGCAGCCACCTCAGCAACCTCGCTTATGTTTCACTGTCTAGGTGTCATTTTTGGTTAAATATTAATATTCCACGGGCACACACTGACATGCAGGACCCATTTGACAGGTGGGGCCGAGTGCTTAATTCACCCAAAAAATGTGCACTAGCGGGGACTCGAACCCACGACCTCACTCTTGCTTCACTCGCTTGCTACCGCTGGGCTAGAGAGGGATTGTTGCTAATGTGTGGGTAGTTTTCTCTATACTATACAAAACCACGGCTCTCTCGTATCAGTGACAAGTGGGCCTTCCGACCAGGTGGCGGCGGGTGGCATCGAACAGAACAACATAGCGTTTTTCTAGGTCTTCCGACCAGTGGCGGCGGGTGGCGGCGGGCGGCGGGCGGAAGCAACCAACGGGGGCCGGTGGGCGAGGGTAGGGCCGTCGGGCGGCGGGTGGTGGGTGGAAGCAACGGGCGGGGGTAGCGGGTGAGGGGGCGGGGTCGGCGGCCGAAGCGACCAGCACGGGCCGCTCGCCTTGCCCACGACAGGAACGGCGACCTCGCCGCCGGTGACCTCGCCCACGGCCTCGCCGCTCTCCTTGTCCACGACAGGAGGAGCTCGCCGAGCATGTGGGACTCCTCTCCCCCCTCTCTGCCGCAAGCACACCTCTCGGTATGCACCCCTCTACCCTTGATTTGCCTCTGATTTGCCTCAGATTTCCCTGTGTTGCGCCTGCTGATGAACACTAGCTAGTTTGTAAACACTAGCTGAGTTATATCATTTTGAAACAGAAAGGAAAGGGGAAGGTGGAGATTCAATATGTTGAGGAGCTTAATTTGAAATGCGATCGATGGATCCATCACCGCAATTTGGAGCTTGCGTCATAAATGTTAGGTTTTATAGTGCAATCGATGGATGGATGCTACAGCTTTGCACGATCTGTTTGTGGATATCCTCTTTACAGAACCACATATGTTTCTTAGTGCAGCTCTTTGATCTATGTTAGGTTTTACAAGTTTTTGCTAGCTTTTCATTTATCCCATGTGAAATCTGTATTTAATATGAACTGCTTTTTATTGCTCCCATGTGAAATCAGTAAACCATGTGAACTGGGCTAAAGTAGTGAGAAATTGGAAATAGCTCAATGTTGGGTGCATATCTTATTTTCTGGCAGTTAGCATATAAAGTTAGGTGCCTACCTTATTTTCTGGAATTTTAGCTTCCATTACTTCCATCCATTTTCATTAATTAATGTTGATGCATTTATATTGATTTGCTAAGTTGCAACAATTTGTTGTCTTTGGTAGATGGACAGAAGCTGGATTAGAAAAGGAGTTAGAAAGTTTTCGAAAGAACATATGAAAGGAGTTGATGATTTCATGGCATTTGTTCGGGCAAATTATGCCAACGATGCTCACATTCTTTGCCCATGCTGCGAATGCCTCAACCGTTCAAGAATGGCTCAAGGAAGAGTGCAAGATCATCTGCTTCTTAATGGGATGTCCAACACATATGATAGATGGATATATCATGGAGAACCTTTAGACAGTCAACCTCAACATTTTGAAGCTGATACATGGGTGGTGGTGATGCTGTCATTGATTTCATCGAAAAGGTTTTGCGAGATAATGCTGTTTTGGAGGAAGAGGATGGACATGAAGATGATAGGATTCCTGACCTATTGAAGGATTTGTACGATGCTGAAGATCATGCTGATGGACAAAAGTCGTTGTTTGCTGAGGTGTTAGAGGAGGCGAAGCGTGCAGCTCATGAAGGGGGTAAATTTTCAAGATTTACATTCACCGTGAAGTTACTCCACATCAAGTCTTTCTACCGGATTAGCAATGCCGCATTCAACGCAATACTCCGTCTTTTGAGCTTGCAATTCCCTGATAGTTGTGTTCCCAGATGTTATGATGAAGCATTGAGCATAATCCATAGGATGGGGTTAGGTTATGTGTCAATACATGTGTGCCAAAATAACTGTGTCTTGTTTCGGAAGGATTTAGCAAAGCATGACAACTGTCCAAAATGCAATGCATCTAGGTGGAAAGATGCTAATGGGAAGAAGTCAATACCGGAGAAGCTACTGAGGCACTTTCCCTTGATACCAAGGCTGCAGCGGATGTTCATCTCGAAGAAATCATCGCGTGAGGTACAGTGGCACAAGCTGAAGCGGCAACCTGTGGACAAATAGCTGAGCCATCCAGCGAACTGAGAGGCATGGAAAGAGTTTGACCGTATACATACAGATTTTGCTGCAGATCCAAGGAACATAAAACTTGGCATTGCCATAGATGGGTTTAATCCGTTTGGGAACATGAGCACGTCTTATAGCATGTGGCCAGTTTTTGTGGTGCCGTATAACCTGCCACCATGGGCATGCATGGATCAGTCCAACTTCATGATGTCATTGCTTATCCCGGGTCCAGAGTCTCCAGGAAAGGATTTTGATGTCTTTATGGAGCCCCTCGTAGAAGAACTGCTCCAGCTCTGGACTGGTGTACCTACATACGATGCCTTGAGTCCGGAAGAAAATTTCAATCTACGTGCTGCAATCATATGGTCCATCCATGATTTCCCGGCTCTGCACACTCTGTCTGGGAGGATCACAGTGGGTTATCAGGCTTGTGTCCATATGACAAAGACCCTTCCTCAAAGAGAATAAGGAGCAAGATCTGCTATATTGGGCACCGCCGCTTTCTTCCCCGAAACTGGCGAAGAAGCAAAGATTTTAATGGTGAGAATGAAACCCGTGACAAGCCAGCTGAATTCACTAAAGAAGAGCTGGAGCAGCAACTTGAAAAGGTGAAAGATGTGAGACCAGGAAAGCTAGCGAAGAAAAGAAAGGGTGAGGAAGGTCAATGTTGGCACCGGAGGTCTTGTTTGTGGGACCTGCCATACTGGGCTGATCTGAAATTAAGGCATAATCCCGATGTAATGCACATTGAGAAAAAAATATGCGAGAATCTACTAGGGACGTTTCTGAACATTGAAGGGAAGACAAAGGACACGGTTAGTTCTAGGCTTGATTTGGAGGACATGGGCATAAGAGAAGATTTGCATCTACAGCAAAATGAAGATGAAGATTCATTTGAAATGCCACGAGCATGGTATACAATGAGTAAAGAACAAAAGCTTGCATTCTGTGAATTCCTAAGAGCGGTGAAATTTCCAGATGGTTATGCTGCTAACCTAGCAAAGTGTGTTACTTCTGATGGATTCAAGCTTTCAGTACTGAAAACCCATGGTTGTCACATCCTCCTCCAAAGGATTTTACCAGCGGGCCTCCGAGGAATCATGGACAAGGATATATATGAAGCGGTTGCTGAGCTGGGAAATTTCTTTAGAGAACTGTATGCAAAACACTCAAGTTAACTGTCCTGGAAAGACTTGAAAAAGAAATCCCAATTATTCTTTGCAAGCTTGAGAAGATTTTCCCTCCAGCTTTCTTCACCGTGATGGTCCATTTGGCGGTGCACTTACCAAAAGAGGCAATGCTTAGAGGCCCTGTGCAATATGGTTGGATGTACCCAATCGAAAGAAGGCTGCTTACTTGTAAGCGTTATGTGCGAAACACGGCAAGACCTGAAGGTTCTATTGCTGAAGCATATGTCGTTGACGAGTGCTTGACTTTTTGCTCTAGATACTTTGGCGATGTGGAAACAAGATGGAACCGGCCGGGCAGAAATAGAGAGCGGTCTGATTCGCAAAGTGGTGATGTCTCTGTTTTCAACCATGGTGTGAACTTTCTTGGAGCCTCACAATACTAGGAGGCTGGTGCTGAGTATTACAAGATGGTTTGGTTTGTGCTTTCAGCAATTGCGCCGAGGTTCTACCATATATCGAGTACGTTATATCTTGTGCACTCATTATATATATATTTTGCTTGGGTTGGCACCAGCCTAATGTTTTAATTCACATGTTTTGTTGGCATTGCAGGAAATGCAAGGAAGAGTTAAATCAGGAAGAAAGCAATATCCGTGTTGATAAAAGGGTTGCCAAGGAGTTTGCTAAGTGGTTTAAGAATCATGTGAGATCTTTAGCCACATGTTTTATGTTTTTTGTGTTATTCAGCAATTGTTAAATACCATTGTTTGTTAAATGGTTTATTTGTGCAGATTGGAAAGTTGCATGAGGAGAAGAAGGTCAGTGATGATCTATTTGCTTTGGCATGCTTACCGGATAAGCGAGTGAGAGTGTATTCAGCATGCATTGCTGACGGTGTCCGGTACCACACCGTTGACCGCAAGGAAAAAAGGAAGACACAGAATAGTGGAATTGTCACTGAGGGGTCACATGATCGTGAGATCATTGACTTCTATGGTCAGTTGAGAAGCATTGTAGAGTTGCAGTACAACTGTAGTGGAGGCATCCATCGCTCGGTTGTCTTATTTCCCTGTGACTGGTTTGAGCTTGGTAGGAATAAGAAGAGAGACTCTTTTGTCAAATATGATGGCCACTTAAAAAGCATCAACACTGCAAGGTGCTGGTATAAGAGTGATCCCTTTATTCTAACAACACAAGCAACAATGGTGTTTTATCTGCCAGACACTCTTTTGCACGGAAAAAGACAAGTTGTGCAAAACTTTGAGTACAGACACTTGTGGAGTGTGACTGAAACAGAAGTGGAAAAGGGCCCCGGTGATGGTGGACTAACATACCAAGATGATGACTCTACGGAAGTTTCGTTGCGAGCTGATGATGACTCTATGGAAGTTCCGGTGCAAAGCAGAGTGCGAAGGGACCGGGAAGGTGTGATCGTTGGTGCTGCAATAGTTGAAGGCATCAAGAAAATAAGAAAGGTGGTAGCGGATGAACATGAGAGCGAGGATGAGGAAAGCCAGACTGATCATACTATGCTACAATATTGTAGTGATGATGAGGAAAAAAGGAGTGGGCATAGAGTTCCTTGTGTTCGTATCGACGACGATGACTAGCGAATGGACATGAAGGTAAATTTGGTCTCCTTGGTGATCCTTCTAACTCTCTGTAGTGATCCTTCTTGTGCATATGCATGGTGATCCTGATGTACTACAATTATCTCCAGGTAGCAAAATGCTTGAAGATCCTGATGGCTATAGTGGTGTGATCCTGTGACAAAATGTTGATGCAAAATGCAAAACATTTGATTTCCTTGTGTAAGCATTTGATGTGATCCTGATGGTTGTAGTATTTTGTAAGCATTTTGGATGCAAAACACATTTTGGATGTGATCCTATGGTTGTGCATTTTGGATATCAATGAGTCTTATGGTTGTAGCAGATGATCCTGATGTAGTTTTTGGTTGTGATGTGATGCTGTTTTTGGTGAACTAAAGATGCACATGCTGTAGCAGATGCTGTTTTTGGTTGTGATGCAAAACATTGCAAAATGATAAGACAGAAGATGTTTAGTTCAAGTTTTGTTTAGCACATGTTGTAGCAGATGTAGTTTTTGGTTGTTTTTGTGATCATTTAGTACTTTTGAACTAAAGATGTTTAGTTCAAGTTTCAGAACTGAAGATGTTTAATTCATGTTTTTTTGAACTGAAGATGTTTTGGTCAGAGCAACTGAATTTTGGACAGAAGATGCAACTGAATTTTGCATCATTTCACTATGAGCAAAAAAATACGCGCGAGCGAGGACTCGAACCCAGGACCGTGCGCTCGTTTCACTGTGTTTGTACCACAGGGCTAGGAAAAGGCTACTGATCATCTACTCTATGCCATCTCTTTTAAAATTGTTAAACCAGGCAAGTATTTAAAACATACCTCGCTGACAAGTGGGCCACTCGACCCACTCGCTGACAAGTGGACCAGTTTGCTACACTGCCCAGAAAATACTTATTTCACTTATTTCGCGCGGCCAAAAAGTATGCGCTTAATTCGCCCAAAAAATGTGCGCTAGTGGGGACTCGAACCCACGACCATGCGCTTATATTACTATGTTTCTACCACTGAGCTAGGATGAGGCTGTTGATTGAGTACAGGAACTTTTTTCTATATCAAATAGAACTCGCTGAAAAGTGGGGCCCACTCCCCCTCTCCATAGAACTGGTTGTCCACTTCTCCTCCCCTTCGAGTCCACTTCTCCTCCCCTTCGAATCTGGCAACGGCGACGGTGACAGCGACAACCTCACCTTCTCCTCTATTAATGGCGACAGCGACAGTCTCCCTTCTCCTCCATCAACGGCGACGGCGACAGCCTCCCCTTCTCCCCGACGCCTCTGCTGGTCCGACGCCGCCTGCGCGGCTTCCCCTGCGCCTCCGGCGACCACTTCTTCTCGGACTCCAGTGTAGGTAAGCCCACTCCAGTGGCTTCTCGGAGTTCTGCTCTCCGTTGGATTAGGTTCAACATTGCGCCTAGATTAGGTTCAACATTGCACCTAGATTGGATTAGGTTCATATGCTGTTATTTTTCTAGGGTTTGGGGTTCTTGCCTGCGCCTAGATTGGATTAGGGTTTCATTAGGATTGGATTAGGATGTTTGTTGATGTTGATTGATTAGGATTGTTCTTGTCTCTGGTGTTCAGGATTGGATTAGGATGTTGAGACTGGATTAGGCTATTTATTTCAGTGAGAGATGTGTTGCTGTACTAATGTTCTTTAGTTCAGTGAGATGTTCTATTGGATGTAGTGATGCTCTCATCTGCCGAATTTGGCATTGTCAAGGGTGCTGTTGAGGCCATGGCATTTGCCAGATTTGAATTTGTATTTGTATTTCAATCAGCAATTAAACAGATGTCCTATTGGTAGTAGCAAAATATCATATGGTTCAAACTGGGTAAAGTAGCTAGATTAGGTTTCTTATCTACTATTGAGGCCATGTTGATGTTGATTTCTTTGGTGCTAGCAAAAAATGGAATGAGTAGAAGAAGAAAACAAAGTGCCCACTCTGCTCTGCTCCTCTTCTTCTGTTGATGTGTTTGGTGCTTTGCAAAATAAGGAATGAGTAGAAGAAGAGGAGCTGAGTGATGTTGATGTTATTGCCATAAAAAATGTCCTTGATTTTGCCATCTGCTGTTGATGTCTGTGTGTCTGTGTGGTTGATTTCTGTGGTGGTCACCTGTTAATGGTGGTGTTGGTCAAGTCTGTTGATGTTTTTGCCACTTCTACTCACGCCCCGCCGCCCGTCCTCTGCTCCGCCCCTCCATTCCCAACATCCCAGCCCCGACGAATCCCCCCTCCCATCTCCCCACCCCGCAACCCTACACTACTAGGGAAAAGCCTATACACAGAATCTTATCAGCAGCGCGCGTTAAAATAAGGCGCTGCTGCTAATTAGCGATAGCGTGCTCGGCGATAACTGTTCTTTGAAACAAATATAGCGATGCGCGCCCGCTCAAAGACGCGCTACTTCTACAATTGCAACGAGGCCGCCGCGAGGCTAGTTATAGCAGCAACGCGTTATAACGACGGGCGCTACTGCTACATAGCATAGTAGCAGCGCATTTCACGTATAAGCGCTACTGCTAAGTTGAATACTGCCATTCATCTCCCACCCCCGTCGATCTCCTCTATCGATCCGATCCACTCACACACTCACTGGATCCCCTCTGATCAATCCCCCGCGCCGGTCCACCCCCGTCGCCCCTCCTCCGTCTGTGCCGCCGTCACCTCCTACTCCTTGCTGGACTCGGTACCGGCCTCCTCCTCCGAACTCCCTCTCCACTCGCCGCTGGCTGGCCCCTCCTCGCTCTGCCTTCCTCCTCCGTCCTCACTCCACTTGCCGCGCCGGCCGGCCCCTCCTCGCTCCGCCTTCCTCCTCCGTCCTCCCTCCACTGGCCGCGCCGGCCGGCCCCTCCTCGCTCCGCCTTCCTCCTCCATCCTACTCTCTTCTACCTCCCTCCTGCCCGCTACATTTTGATTTAGTAGGCTAGTTGATTTAGTTGATTTTGAACATTTTGATTTAGTTGATTTAGTAGGCTAGTTGATTTAGTTGACTTAGAACATTTTGATTTTGTTGATTTAGTAGGCTAGTTGATTTAGTTGACTTAGAACATTTTGATTTAGTTGCTCATATTTCTTTAGGAAAAATGGCGCCACCACCACCACCACTATGTCGACTGTGCAAGTCAAGATGCGCCAAAGAGCCTTGCAATCGCAAGCTGTTAAACATCTACTTCAAACCGAAGTTTTTGTCATGCGGCGGTAAGAAATGAGATGAAATGTAATAACTATTTTATTTTTAGTGTTGGCATTACTGCATTGTGTCATTTTGCTTATTTTACACAGATTGTCCCATGTAATGTGAGGTTGAAATTCAACAAGCTGACAGGAGACACTGTGACATTCGAGGCTCCTGGGGGGCCGTACACTATGGAGGTCGAGAAAGGATGCAATATGTCGCAGATTGGAGGAGATGGGTGGGCCCGTTTCGTCGCTCGCATGCGTCTTACTAGTGGTGAGTTGATCAGCTTCTCTTTCCGAGCAGAAAGACCCAAGCTAGCTGTCATTTATCTCAACCTGGTGGAAGATGATGAAGATGATGAAGATGACGAAGATGATGAAGATGATGAGGACCCACTACATATGATGATCGTCGTTGATATCATCTAGAACTACATATGATGATGGCCGTTGATATGACCTTGTACTGCTTGAGGATGCATGTTGACTATGAATGAAATTGTTATCTAGTATTTTTCGTTTCCAAATTACTCGTCGTGGTTTGAACTAAAACCACGACGAGTAATTTGGAACGAAGGGAGTACTACCTAGTAATGGTTTATGAATTTGATATCTACTAGCAGTACCTAGTATCTAGTATCTGAAAGAGAAACTGAAAGGGAAAGGGGAAACGGGTATTGGGAAAATGATGAAAGATATAGCAGTAGCGAGGGATGGCGAAATCGCTACAGCTAAGTAATAGTAGCGCGTTCCTAAAAAGCGATGCTGATATCGTCAACAGTAGTAGCGCGGGTAAGGGCCACACTACTACTATGAGTTAGCTGTAGCGCCTTATTAGTAGCGCGGCCACCCGCGCTGCTGCTAGCCTCAAAACCCGTGCTACTACTAGGCTTTTCCCTAGTAGTGCTAGCCCCTCCTCCTTTGCTCCACCCGGCCCCGCTCCGCTCCCCGGCGACGAATCGCCGCTCCGCTCCTCTACATCGACGATGGTGGCGAGCGACGACTGCGATAGGAGCCACTGCTGCATCATCTACAACACGATGACAGGTACTCCCCTCGATGTTCTAGGGTTAGGATCTCCTGATGGTTAGGGTTAGGATTTTCTGGTGGTTCGGTGGATCTCATGGTGCATCTTCTAGGGTTAGGATCTCCTGATGGTTAGGGTTAGGATCTCCTGGTGGTTAGGGTTCTTCTTCATGGGGATGGGGATGGGGTTGGGTTCATGGGGTTAGGGTTCATGTCGTTGGTAATGTGATTTTGAGATGGGGTTGGATTCATGGGGTTAGGGTTTTGTGGGGAGGTGGTTCTTTAATCTAGATTTTGTATGCTCTATTTTGATTTTGCATCCCTGTCAATGTCGTTGCAGCTAATCCATGTCCTTGTTTGTCATGCAGGTCATTGAGCAGCATCAGGAGGAGGGGCTCAAGCACGGCTACCACAAAAGCAGGTTTCTGTCCATCTCCATCTCCCTCTCCCTCTGCTGCCAATCCTTGTTATGCTTTGTTAATCTTTACTTGTCATAGTGTATTACTTTAGAGCCATTTGCTTTGTTAATCCTTGTTATGCTTTGTTAATCTGTAGTCATAGCGATTTGCTTGCTTGATGACATTGAAGTTGATGTCTGTAAGAGGTTGTTTGTAGCCATACTAATAGTTAACATGATTTAGTAGTTTTATCTTTGGAATCCCTAGGAGGTACTAAAGTTTTGCATTGCATATTCCTTTTAAATTTACTTGGCTAGTTTAGTGCCACCTCTTGAGTTAAATAAGAACCTGGAGTAAGCTATTGTGTTGTAATTCTTGTGCCATTGTGTGAAGTATTGATATCCATTTGCATCTTCGCAAAAATGGCTACATGTTCTTTGAGAAATCTTCCTTTGAAGCCTTCTCTCTGTTCTATATTTGCTAGAACAAGGATGTTATTCTTTTTGGGTGTTCGATTTGTTTTGCTTGCTGTGGCACTCTGTTATTTGTTCTTGATTATGGTCACCACTAAATCTAAAGCTCTGTAGTTGTTGTTCCCATGCTATCTAGGGTTTGTAGGTTCCCAGTCATTTATGGTTTCTATCCTGTGAGCTCCTTCCATGCTTTGGTTTACATCTAGAAAGCTTTCTGCTCACTGTACTACTAGAGTAGTTCATGTAGGTGTGATATATGATCTCTGTGTTGGTCTAGTTAATTCATGGTGTTCATTACTAAATGATTAAGTCCATCTGCCATTCCTGTGAGCTATACTAATACTAGCACGAGACATTGCCATTCCTGCGAGCTATACTAATACTAAATGATTAATTCCATCTGCCATTCATGGTGTACCTGATAGTATTGTAACAGTACCAATCAGATACTATAGACCATTATGCTATACTAGTACTAGCACGAGACGTTGTCAGATTTACCAAATGATTAAGTCCATCCTTCCTTGCTTGCTTGTTTCTGTCAGTAGCACTATGCTTGTTTCTATCAGTAGCACTTTCCATGCTTGCTTGCTTGTGTTAGTAGCTCTTATGCACTTTGCTTGCTTGCAACTAGGGTTTGTATCAACATGTACTTGATTTCTTGTAGCACTTTGCTATCAGTAGCACTACTGGGGTTTGCTATCATTAGCGCTTTGCTATCACTAGTTCATGTTGCTTGCTTGCTAGCATACATGTTGCTTGCTAGAATACATGCTTAATTAGGGTTTCCATCAGCAGTACTTGCTAGTATCAGTATAACTTGGAGAAGAAGCTACTTGCTTGCTTATTAATTAGGGTTTATATCAATAGTACTTGCTTGCTTCTCTTCAATTTCCTTCATTGCTTACTTGTTTCTTTCAGTAGCACTTTGCTTGCTTGTTTGCTTGTATTAGTAGCACTTATGCACTTTGCTTACTTGCTACTAGTGTACATGCATGCTTGTTTAGTGCACTTACATGTTTGCTTAATTAATAACACTAGATCACTGTATTGTTGATCCATCAAGTTTGTTTCACATGTATTACATGTATGTGCATGATGGTCCAAATGCTTTCCTGTATTGATACAAGTGCATCATTTTACTTTATCCCTGTTGTATCTGATTGTTGTTTATTCTATTTTGCAAGCACCACCTCAAGATCATCCATGGGAAGGACAACAAGGTCAAACATGAGGCCAACCGTTGGTACGCAACTTGCTCCTTGTGGTTATACTGTCAGTTTCATAAAATCTGTGTCTTAATATGCTAAGTGAAATGTATTGCTGCAATCTGAATAAGCTGGCTTAATTGTGCCTGTGTGTGTTAGTCTTCCTTACCTGAATAACTTGGATTAAATGATAATAAAATTTCATAAGATATGTTTGGCTGTCTGTCCATGCATTCCAAACATTCACCTAATAGTTATGTTTCCTTTATCATGCAAAGAAGAGCCTCTCAACGAGTACGAGAAGGTTAGGGCAAATTTTGTTAATGTGCTATCTATTTTCTGTTACACCTATGCATGATCACTAATATTGTTCCTACCTTGTTTGCTGTCTTGGTAGGCAAATTTTGAGATGAACACGGACTCGGAGACCATCAAGACCGCGTGCAAAGATATTCTGCAGAAAAGTTCAAAGAATGTACGCCATCGGATCAAGAAGAAGTATTTTGATACCGTGAGCCGCAAATAAAGTCAGCATTAAGTCTCCGGTGCCTGATCTGACGGATGGTGAATGGCAAGCTCTGGTGGAGATGTGCTCTACCCCAAGACACAAGGTTTGTCTCTGCTTTGTTTGATGCTTTATGTTCTGCACATGATCATGCTGACAGTATGCTTTTTTGTAGGAAACCTGTGTGTCGAACAAGATGAATCGAGAAAAAGTCGTGTACAATCAGAGAACTTGTTCCAGGCACTACACAACACACATTTTTTGCCACAATGAGAACTTTTCACTAGAGACCTTACCGTTTGATCCTCGTTGAATAAGATTTCTGATTCTTGCTGAATAACATTTTGATTTTTGTTGAAAAACATTTCAGAAAGAAAAGCGTAAGGGTGAGGAGCTGTCTGGGATTGACTTGTTTAAGGCCACCCACAACAGCAAGAAGCACGGATTTCGGAGCCAGTCAAGACTGCTATAGTAAGTCACTCCATGCTTTGTCCATGCCCTGTTTGATTCACAGCCAGCTTTGACGTTGTTTGATGCTTTGATGATTTGACGTTGTTTGATTCACAGCCAGCTTTGATGTTGTTCCATGCTTTGATGTTGTTTGATAGTTGCATGCTTATAGTTCCATGCTATGCTTAATGAAGATATCAGAACAGCTTAATGAAGATAGTTCTATGCTGTTTGATTCACACACGCTGTGTTCCATGCTTTGACGCTGTTTGATAGTTCAACAAAGATATGAGAACTTGCTGTAGCTATTTGTTGAATTTTTTATGATATGATGAAATTTCATCTGAATGTTTTTCGGGAAGCCATCTTATATAGAACCGCCATTCTAGGCTTAATGAAGCGATCATATTGTTCCAATTGCATTTCTCCAGGTCACTAGTCATCATCTTCTTGTATAGATTTTGTGTGCTGGTTTGGTTACTTCAAATAATCCATTTGTGTGCTGGTTTTGTTTCTCCACTAATGCCTATCATTTTCCTCCATATGCTAGATTGAGATGGAAAAAATGAAGGACGCGCTGGTACCAGAAGGTGAAGAGCCAAAGTCTACTGTTCAAATTGTCGAAGAAGTGTTGTTGAAATCTGTCAAGCAAAGCACATTCCTCACGAATGTTGGGCTCCAGTCATCTAGGAAAAACTCCCGCAAAGCAACTGCTGAAGTGGCCGCTCCTGTTCGTGACCTTGACCAGAAGCTAGAGAGGTCCGAGCTTCAAGCTGAAGTGGTGCAAGAAGAATTGGCGGCAATCAAGATGAAGGCGCCGGAATCGGAAGCTGCACGCGACAAGGAACTTGAGCTGCTGTGCAAGAAGTCTCAAGAAAAGGAAGAGAAGTTAGCCCACTTGATGGCTCTCTTTGGAGCTAAGGCAGTTTGATGGTTGTGCTCTTTGAACCTCTTTGTCTTTGAGCTGTGAACCTGGAGCTGTGAACTGAGGTAGTTGATGCATTTTGAATTGAGCTGAGCTGAGGTAGTTGAGCTGTTGCATTTTGTTGCAATTTAGAGCTGTTTGAACCTGCTTGATGTGATCGTGTGAAGTTATGTGATCACTTGATGTGAACCTGTGGAGCTGTGAACCTATATTTATTTTCTGGGAAGTTACGTGGATCACTTGTGCACCTGGGCTTGTGGATCACTTGTGGCCTTTCTGTTTATAGTTATGCAAAATGAGAACCTGGGTTCTAAAAAGGCCAAGGCCCAAACAAGAATTAGACCAAAAAGGCTTGGGCCTAAAAAAGAAATGACTGCAAGAAAAAAATTTGTAAAAGGCTGCATAACAGAAAATAAAAAGGCCAAGGCCCAAATTCGAACTAGAAAAAAAAGGCTGTGGCCCAAAACAATAGTTGACTATAAAAAAATTCATCAGAAAAAGGCTCCATTCCCAGAAAATAAAAGGGCAAATTATTGGGCCAGGCCCATGCACATAAGCAAAATAAAGAGAAAAAAGAATTAAATGGGCCGAATTATTGGGCTTGGCCCATGTAGACGGCTGAAATGGACCGGGCTGATTCTATTTTATGACCTTTTCATTTGCTCGTAATTCTGCCACGTCAGCTTGCCATGGTGGATCTGACGTGGTGTGGTCGGATTGCTAGTGACCAATATAATTGGTTGTTAAATCTACGAACTTTTTTTGTCATAAACGTCTACGACCATTCCAGAAGGAAGTTCCTTATAGTCAGCTAACAACGGCCAGCTTTTGACCTTATGTTTTTGGTCACAAAAAGGTCACAAATTGAAAACAATGATCATTCAGTGACCAATAGTGGTGGTCACAAGTTGACATATTTCTTGTAGTGCTCCTCCGATGGAGGGCCATGCCGTGGACAACCCTTGCGAATTCTTCGTCAGGCTGCGCCGGTCACCGCGCCGTTGCCTTCGCCTCCCGACCCCATTCGCGCGGGAGATGGAGCTGGATCCGCCGCATCTGTTGCGGCTGCATATGAGTGGTTGCGGGAATAGCGGCACATGGGCCGACGTCGAGTTCCCCGCCCCTCACGTCATGTATCTTCATCGAGGGTGGAAGACCTTCGCTCGCCTCCACAGCTTGACGGATGGGCTCACTCTCCATTTCAAGCTAATGGAGAGTGGCCTCCTCTCCGTCAAGATCTTCGGGCACTTCGGGACTCGCGTAAGGTGCTGCATGGAGAGCTCTTCTGATGATGAAGATTCCTCCTCGAGCGAGAGTGACGAGGAGGACAACGGCAGCGACGGCGAGGCCAGCGGGCGGTAGGATGACGGGTCCGACGAGGCGTCGGGCGCCGCTCCGGGCGGCATCGGCGACCCCATCATCCATGTCGCCGGCTCCTTGAACTTCTCGGGGTTGTCTCCTTGGGCGGCTGGCGTTGGGAGGCTGCAGAAGAGGAAGAGGGCGGGCGGCAAGGCCGTCAAGTCGGAGTACGTGGGCACCGATGCCTTCGTCGCGTACTGACGTCCTGCCGCCTCGTCTTCAAGCTCTGGCTCCGGTGCGGCCATCACCATCCAGCCCTTGTACGGCCACCAAGATGTTCTCTTGGTGTCTTCTGCCACCCGTAGCTCGCCTTGGAGCCCCTTTTGCCCTCCTGCTCTTCTTGTTCCATTTCCTGAGGAGACGGACAAGAAAGGGCTTAGGGCACCTTATCTCTTTTTAGTTTGTAAGCCTCCGGGCCTTAGTAGAATTTAAAGCTTGTAATCCCATTGCTCATGTTTTTCATTTCGCATGAACTGTACCTGTACGGGATGTTTTTTAATGAAAAAGGGATGTTTTCTGGGATTTTCGTTCGTGGGTGGAAACCAATACTTGTTATCCTTAAGATTAACTTTTTTTTGCCCGGCAACAAACCTTGCCATCCCCCCACTTCGCTCGACCTTTCTCACGCCCTGGGCGGAGGCAGGGATGAGGTGGGCTTAGGCTCCTTGTTTTAGTTCCTTGCTGCCGTGACTACAATCAAATTCAGTCCCAGGAAACGAGTCCTAGGGTCCAGAATGAGGAGAGCACGGTAGCCTAAGGATAAAACGAGGTTTCACATCCCTCAGTCCATAACGAAATGCATGATACGGGATAGAGAACTTATCTGAATCTGCAGCCCCCGGCAACTTCGGCTTGCTGCGGGTGGATCTTTGCCCTTGTAGCCCCCCCGGCAGTATTGGCTTGCCGGGGCCCGTACGCCGGTCCGTCCCCTTTCTTCCAAAGTGGCTTGGCGAGGATATTCATGTTTCCTGCGAACCGACAAAGATAAAGAAGAACAGAGAGACGCACACTCGACCTCTAGGCTAGGGGTTAGCCGCCGCTAAGCACTATCGACCCTAACCAAGGACGAGACTCAACCTAGCATACATGCTATAACTTAGGGCGCCAGCGCTTCATTTATCTATGCTCAGGGTCTGCGCCTGGCTTTGTACAAAGGGTTACATGCCCTGCCGGCAAGGCTTGTACAAAAGGGTAGCTTGCCGGGAGGCCCGACAAGCCGCGCCTTATGGGTATAACTTGCGGAGATGCTCGATGTTCTAGGAATTGCTCACTGGAATGGCATCTTCGGTCTCCAGCCGGACTGCACCGGGCCTGGTGACTCGTGTTACCCCATAAGGGCCTTCCCATTTTGGCGTCAACTTGTTGGAATTCTTGGCTGATTGAACATGCCGAAGAACAAGGTCGCCTTCCTCAAAGCTCCGGGCATGGACCTTGCGGCTATGGTAGTGGCGCAAGGCTTGCTAGTAGCGTGCTGCTCTCACAGCCCCCCGGAGACGATCTTCCTCAAGGAGAGTCGCATCATCTTCCTGCAATCGCTCTTGCTGAAGCTCATCATAAGAGAGCACTCGAGGTGACCCGTGTATGAGTTCCGTGGGGAGAACTACTTCTGCCCCGTAAACCAGGGCAAAGGGTGTCTGGCCGGTGGCTCGATTTGGCGTCGTTCTGATCGACCAAAGAACCACCAGCAACTCGTCAATCCAGCGCCTTCCACTCTTGCGCAGCCTGTCAAAATTCTTCGTTCTTAAGCCTCGCAGGACTTCAGCATTTAATCCGCTTGGCCGTTGCTCCGTGGATGTGCCACAGAAGCAAAACAGACCTTGCTGTCGAGATCCTTAATGTATTGCATGAAAGCATGGCTTGTGAACTGCGTGCCGTTGTCGGTGATGATCCTGTTGGGCACCCCAAAACGGCACACTAGTCCCTTGAAGAACTTGATGGCTGACTGTGCTGTCACCTTCCTCACTGCTTCCAGTTCTGGCCACTTTGTGAACTTGTCGATTGCGACGTACAAGTACTCAAAGCCCCCGACAGCGCGGGGGAAAGGGCCCAATATGTCGATCCCCCAGACCGAGAAGGGCCAGGAGAGAGGGATAGTTTGAAGGGCTTGAGATGGTTGATGGAGCTTCTTCGAATGGAACTGGCACGCTTCACACTTGGTTACTAGTGCCGTCGCATCCTTGAGGGTGAAAGTGCTATTATCAACTCGAGGGGGGGTGAATAGGCGATTTTTATGATAGTCTTCAAAACTTGGAAGTTTCGAAGACAAACAACAGAAATAACCTAGTTGATATGCAGCGGAAGTTAAACTACCATAAGCAAGCCATAGTCAAGTATGTAATGATGTGAAGTACAAGACTAACAGCAGCTAAGTAGTAGTAGGGATCAGGATGGAAGATAGTATGAAGCCAATCAACAGTAGTAGCCAAACAATGAAGTCAAACAGATAGACATATGGGCAGTGACTTCACGATGACAAACTTAAGTAAAGGATGGAAGGATAGAACCAGTTGCTTGTTGAAGACACAGGATTTGTTGGACCAGTTCCAGTTGCTGTGACAACTGTACGTCTGGTTAGGGAGGCTGAGATTTAACTCAAAAGACCGTGTCTTCACCTTATTCCCCTTGAGCAAAGGACAGCCAGTCCTCACCCAATCACTCTGGTAAGTCTTCAAGGGAGACTTCCAAAACTTCACAGACTTTGTTCACCGGCAATCCACAATTACTCTTGGATGCTCAGAACGCGACGCCTAACCGGCTGGAGGATAGACTATCCTCAAGTGTAATAAGTCTTCAGGTCACACATGCATGTAAAGACTTGATGATGCCTAACACTCTTTGGCTCAGGTGTTTAGTCTTTGTCCTCGCAAGGATTTCTCTCTCAAAGGCTTCGAGGTGGGTTGCTCTCAAACGACAAAAGCCGTGCACTAACTCTGAGCAGCCACCAATTTATGGTGTAGGGGGTGGGCTATTTATAGCCACTAGGCAACCCGGCCTGATTTGTCCGAAATGACCCTGGGTCACTAAGGAACTGACACGTGTTCCAACGGTCAGATTTCAAAAACACACGGCAACTTTACCTGGGTTACAAGCAAAGCTGACTTATCCAGCTCTGGATAAGTTTTGCTCTCATTGTCTTCCCTCGAAGACATAGGATTTGGGTTGAGCATCACTTCAGTCGTTCCGACTGTGTTCACTTGGACCCCACTTAACAGTACGGTGGTTCCTATGACTCAACAAAGAAGAAAAGGAAACAACGAAAACACATAGTCTTCATGCTCCATAGTCTTCACTCAATGTCTTCTCATGTCATAGTCTTCAATGTGAATATCTTCACGTACCACCATTGTCGTCAATGTCTTCATACATTTTTAGGGGTCATCTCCGGTAGGTAAACTGAATCAATGAGGGACACTACCTGCGTTATCCTGCAATTCTCACAAACGCATTAGTCCCTCAACCACATTTGTCGTCAATACTCCAAAACCAACTAGGGGTGGCACTAGATGCACTTACAATCTCCCCTTGTTTGGTGATTGATGACAAACTGGTTGAAGTTTTCAACGGGGATAAAGTATGTGAAATTGTAAAGGATAGGGAATTGTCTTCATAAGTGGTAAAGGCTCCCCCTGAAGATGTGCATATAAGTAGTTTGCTTTGAGAATGCAAATGCACATGGCAGGTTGTACTTGTGGAGATCCTCTTCAACTTATGAAGATAATTCATCATGCATGAAATGATATAACTAAGAGAATGACATGCACAATGAAAAATGGACGTCTGCAGGATGATCTAAGTGCGGAAGTTATCGTCGCACATGCGGAATTTATCATCGCATCATAATAAAGCAAATAAGTAGCAGACGACCATCGAGTTTAAGTGTTACAACTCAAAGAACCAAATGTTTCAAAAGCGAGAGTCGTAAGCACTAGGCAGAATATAACGCAACCGCCCATATGAACCCGCTTGAAGACTATCAAACTCATATGCTTCTCCCCCTTTTGTCAGTAATGACCAAAAAGGTTTGAAGACATAGAGCAGCTACTCGTCCTCAGAAGAAGTAGATGAAGCAGTAGGGTTGTCGTTGTTGGTTGGCGGTGCAGACGAGCTTGGTGCAGTTTCGATGCGGAGAGAAGTAGGTGGCGGTGAAGTTGCATCGGCTTCATCATCAATTACTCTGGCATTGACTGTTGCCGCGGAGGAAGAATAGTTAGAGTCTTCAAGAGATGGTGTGCGAGGTAGGACTGCATTCCGTGGAGGAGTGGAGTCAAACTTCAAGCGTTCAGTGAAGCCATCATCTTGAAGATCTGCTTCAGCACTGAGCAAGGTCAAACTCTTCCATGATCGCCGACAAGTTTCATGAGCAACAAATGCATTCTTGGTGGCAAGGTTGCGAATGCGATTGACATCCACCAAGAGGCTTTGCATCTGTCTCTTGAGCCTAAAGTGATGTTTATCCTGTTTCTGATGAAGGGCCACAAGAAGTTCTCGGTCATTGAGAACACGAGAACGCTTCAGACGCCTTTGGGCAATGGTGCTTTCAGTGGCTTCAGTGGCTGCTCGATGAGGCAGACGAGTGTTTCCAGCCAAGGGATAAATTCGTGTCGCTGCTTGAACACCTTCAATGGGTTGAGTGAAGCTTTGGTGCTCGGCATTCTGAAGACAAAGTGGCTTCTTGGCAGGATCAGGGTATATGGCTTCAACTGACATATCAACCTCTGGTAAAAAGATCACATGATTGCGAGCAGATGGCTGATAGTTGACAACTGAGTGCATCTTGATGAGGCGCATGACCCATGGAGCATAAAACTTCAGACCAAATAGGTCAAGAGCCGGAAGCAGCAAGTTGCCTGATGAAGAAATCTTGCGTGTTGAAGCTGATGCCAATGAGAATGTAGAAGACCAAAGTCTTCATAGCTCCTTCTAGCTTGGCAGACGATGAATGCCCTTTGACAGACCATAGAGTTCGCCTGATGATATGATATATTGTGTGAGGCAGATACTCAAGGTCTTCAACAAAGAATTCCTGAGGATATTCAGCGTCATGCGGCAAAGGCTTCATCATGCTCAACATCTGACTCGTGTTGGGCTCAGGCTTATGAAAGATGCTCTCCAGAGCATCGCGGTGAAATTGGCAACCTGGTTCAAACAGTTCTCCGGGAGTGGGAAGGCCAGTGAGCTCAATGATATCCATAGCTTTGGCTTCATGATTTAACATTGCCGCACATCCACTGAGAACCCATGTTTTCGTGTCTCTGTAGAAGCCGCGGATGTGGAGTGTAGCATAGAATTGAAGCAAAAGTTCTTCATTCCAGTGTTCTTTGTCTGTGACAAAACCAAGCAGACCTGCATCTCGAAAGCAGTCAAGTGCTTCTTCTAAGCACGGCAGTCCGGCAATGGCTTCGGTGTCGAGGCGCATATGAGGAAAAATGCGCCCTTGATCATACAGAACACAGGAGTAATAGCTTCGCTGTTGATAACTCCAGAAGCGATCATATGATATCCTTGGCCTGGTGTAGGGGTTCTTGGCTCTGTCAAAGAAGGTGTTGTGGGCCTTGAAGCCATTGACATTGAAAGACCCAGTAGATGTGGCTGTGCCTGGAAACCTTGGCAGTCTTGGCTTTGGCTTATGGACCTGAGGCCTATGCCCAATGTGATATTCAAACTGAGGAGCAGTGGCATGAGGCGGAGGGACCAGAATGGGCCACCGGACAGTGATTAGCTCGCCATAGTTGTACGCTTGCTCAATTGTGTGAGGCCTTGGTGGCGGAACAGGAGCAGTGGCTACAACTGAGGCAGTCGCCTCATTGGTTTCAAGCACATTGGCTTCATTGGCTTCAGGTGTTTGTGCTTCATCGGCTTCTTGAGCAGTTGGTGCAGGCTCCACATTCGCTTCAGCCATGACAACGTCAGTGGCTTCATTTGTGTTGGTGGTGGCAGCCTCAATGTTTTCAACCTCCACATGCTGAGCTGGAGGGTCGGGCACTGGCACGTTGATGTCAGGAATAACTTCTTCAATGACGTGGGGTGTAGGGACACGCACTTCTTCGTCTTGGGGTTCTTCGGCTGATGCAGCCGGAATGTCTTCAGCAGCTTTGGCTTGCACTCGAGACGCTCACAGCTTGGAGTGGCTTCTGAAAACACTTGACGTGCAACAGGTTGGTGGTGCACTTCTCCTTCTGGAACGCTCGAGAGAGGGGCTTGAGGCCTTTGTCCTTTGCGAAGCCTGCGAAATGCGGGCGACACCTTTGGTGATGGAGTTGGCTGGGCCTCAAAGTCTTCCTCTTCTTCTTGGTGTTGCTGTTGGGTAATGACTTGTTGTTGGGGAGTGACTTATTGTTGGGGAGTACTGGGGGAGTGTCGGAGTAATGGGCCACGGGTAGGCAGACCCGAGCCCCTGAACCTTTCAAAACATCAGGGCAGACTGCGCCCCTCAAGACGCCAAGACGAAATGCCGCCTTTAGAAAGTCGGCAACAGAGTCGCCGACTACCCCTCTAGGCCGAGTCCCAAAGGCGGCCTCAGGACGAGACGACTTTAAGCCGGCGGCCTCAGGACAAGCCGACTCCAAGCCGGCGACCTCAGGCGAGGCCGGCTGCAGGGAGTCGGCCCGCGACCCCAACCACCTCCTGTCTGAGCGACTACGAGCGGGATGGGATAAAGCCGCCTCGCGGCCCATCCCTGCCCCGCCCATAAAGGGCAGGTATGGCCACAGAGCGCCATACCGACGGAGATCTCCGTCCGGCGCGGCATCATACACGCTGCCTCGACATCAGCCCTGGGCCGATTCACTGTACTCCACGATGGCTCGGTCAGACGGCCCGAAGACGGCGGGACCCGCGTGTCGGCAGGAGAACCAAAGACGGCGAGAGCACCCCGAAGACGGACCCGATGGAGTCGGCCTCCGGGAGTCGGCCAGCCCCTCCCGCGGGCTCCACGCGCCATTAACTGCATAAGACGGGAATGGCAACAAGGATCGCCCGCCCGGGCGGGCGGTTCGCAATGACCCCATGACCAAGCTTCAGCGTCATTAGAAGCACGGCTCCGGAATCAGCAGTCGGCAAGACTACCATGGCGGACAAGGGCTGTCGGCCCCATGCTGGGTCGTCGACGGGGCCCACTAGTCGGCGGGCCCCAGAAGTCGGCAGAGAAGACGGCGACTTAGAGACTGACGGCTTGGACCCGCACCCAGCCGGATTACCGTTGTATCCCCGGGGGGTAGGCCTATATAAACCCCCCGGGGCACCCATGCAAAGAGTTGGAATCTAGTAGTTTTAGATACACTCATAGAGGGAGAGAAGAGCTAGCCGTGCCCTTCTCCTTCCTCACCCGAACAGCTCAAGGAGCATCTTGTACTCACTTTGCCATAGTGATCATGCGGAGACCCCGCAGAGCAGCAGTAGGGGTATTATCTCCTCGGAGAGCCCTGAAGCTGGGTAAGATTCGCCGAACGGCATGTCTTCGCCTCATCCCGCTTCTGTGCACCGTGACGCGTTCTACTCGCCCCCTCCATGATAAGCCATCCTTTGGCATATGTCGCACCCAACCCCCGACATTTGGCGCCCACCGTGGGGCCTGGTGTACTGTCATCCGGAGACCTGCTCTGGACGGGAACCCTCTTCCTCCCTGGCGAGCGCCGCCATCCCGGAATGCCAGACGGAGTCTGCGCAGACGCGCTGCATTGCGCCGAGGTCGCCTGCGCGGCGAGCTGCCTTGCCGAACTTGTCGGCGAGGTTCGCCTCTCTGACGAGCCTGCATCCGACGCAGGCACGGACGGCCCCGAGCCTCCTCGCGGGCCTCCTCGAGCAGTTTCACGCCGCCGGGCGAGCTCGCCACGACACAGAGTCCGTAGGATCCACCGACCCGATGCTGGTCGACTCCGACACCGCGTCGCTCGACGCGTTCCCCACTGACGTGGTGGTCTCCGACGAGCCTCTCCCTCGCGCGGAGAGCGGCGGGAGCACCGTCATAGAGGTACTCGTCATCGGTCACGGCGAGCCTTCCGGCGAGGGGACTCGTGACCCTCTCGACGCTGTTCTGCAAGACCTGACCGCCTCCATTCCAGAGGAGGCCGACGCTGGGACGCTGGAAGCACGCCGCCTCCAGCTCCTCGTGGGCGCACAGAAGCTGGCAAGCATGAGACGCTTGTCGGAAGCCTATCAGCGTGAGATGGATCGCGCTGTGGGCGGCTCGCCGGCTCCGACTGGTCCTAGCCACCTAGGCGCGGTCCAGCAGTGCGGCGTGGCCATCGCCAGTCTGTTTGGGGCGAGTCACCCTGTGTACGCCACGCCCGCGGAGAACATTCGCGCTGCCCAAGCGGCGGCGCACGAGCTGGATAACTTCGAGGGCGAGGAGCGCCGCCTGATGACGGAGCGAGTCCAAAGAGCTCTCGACGCTGCCGCCGCAAGAAGACGAAGCCGCCGCCGACGGAGGCGCCGCGGCGACAACACGGCGACTTGCCCCCTCGCCGAGATCAAGGTGCGACGTCTCGGACGCCGACTGGCAGCGTCCGTGGAAGAAAGAACAAGGATCCGACTGTCAGCCATAGCCGGACTCACATCTCCATCGAGCGCGACGAAGACGGCCGCCCAAGAGCAGTGGAGCGGCGGGACGACTATCAGCCTCCTTCTCCCCGCAGAGAAAGGCGAGTCTCCCCGCCACCCGTCGAGCATCCGGCTCTCGGCGACCGCCTTGGCCGCCGAGAGGGAGTCGGAGAAAATGACGCCCGCCAACGGATCGAGCGACTCCACCGATCCCTGGCACTAGAAGAAGAAGACGAGTTGGGCCCGCCCTGTTCGGACCTCGCATCCGAGAAGAGCCCTTCCCCCGAGGATTCACCCTCCCCCGAGACACACCCAAATACACCGGCTCCGTGAAGCCGGAGGACTGGCTGGTGGACTACTCCACGGACGTCAGCATAGCGAACGGCAACAAGCGCTGCTGTCAGTAAAGTATGTTCCCCTCATGCTCCAGGGCACGGCCCGGACATGGTTGAACAACTTGAAGCCCTGCAGCATCAACAGCTAGGTCGACTTCACCGAGGCCTTCGTCCGCAACTTCATGAGCACATACAAGCGACCTCCCAAGCCTCGTCAGCTGTCCTTGTGCGTGCAAGGCCCCAACGAGTCTACTCGCGAAAACCTCACGCGCTGGGCCGAGCTCCGGAACTCCTGCGAAGGAGTGCACGAGGTGCAGGCAATCGAGTACTTCACCGCCGGGTGCAGAGAAGGCACCCTCCTCAAGCACAAGCTCCTTTGCGACGAGCCGGAGACCCTCGACGAGCTGCTGGTCATAGCAGACAAGTACGCCACAGCCGACTCCTCCATGAAGTCAGAGATCGAAGTCAGTGCGACTGGCAAAGTAGCTCCTCATGCTCCCAGAACTACGGCTGGCGACGCCAGCCGGCGACAGCAACAGAATGATCATAAGCGCAAGGCCCCGCAGAAGGCTTCCAATAGCCGGCAGGTCGCGACAGTCGAAGACTAGCGGCCAGAGGGGCAGCCTCCTGCCAAGCGGCAGAAAGGCGGCAAGTCCAACTGGTTGCCGGCCTTCTCTTACGAAAGCGCACTCGACGGACCCTGCAAGTTCCACAGCGGCGCCGGCCGCCAAATCACACCACCCGGAAGTGCCATCGGCTCACCAGATCGCCAAGGAGACGCCCTTGCCCTCCTCCGCTCCGGGCCGCCGCCTCCACCACCGCCCAAAGAGCTACCGCCACGCCAACCGGTGCAAGACAAGACGACACCCGTAAGAGCACGGGCGCCTATGTCGTGTTACTAGCGTGGTTGATGATCGCCGCAGAAAGCGGCAAGAAGAAGAAGAAGTGAATGCAGAGCATCGATACCCCTGCATTCATGCATCGTCCGAGAAACCCATTAGCTGGAGCCGTGCTGATCACCCAGAGGTGATGCCGAATCCGGGCTCCTACACCCTGGTCTTGGGAGCCACCCTTGCCACGGATAGGCGGGCCGCTCGCTTCTCGCGTGTGCTGATAGACGAAGGCAGCAGCATCAATATCCTGTACAAGGATACGATGGAGAAGCTAGGAATCAAGCAAAGACAGCTTCAACATAGTCGGACTGTGTTCCAAGGAATTGTACCCGGCCTTTCCTGCTCACCGATTGGCAAGATTCTGATAGACGTCCTCTTTGGGGACAAGGATCACTTCCGTCGAGAGCCAGTCTGGTTCGAAGTGGTGGACCTCGAAAGCCCCTACCATGCCCTGCTTGGCCGACCTGCCTTGGCCAAGTTCATGGCGGTCCCCCACTACGCCTACCTCAAGATGAAGATGCCGAGCTCCAAGGGGATTCTGACCATAGCCGGTGACTACAGAAAGTCGTCCGCCTGTGCAGCTGAAAGCAGCCGGCTAGTCGAGTCCCTGGTGATCGCAGCTGAGAAGCGGCTCCTGGATCGGGTTGTGGCAATGGCCGGCAAGCAGCCAGAGATATCGCCCGACCCCAAGGAGTCAGAAGCTGAGGGCTCGTTCAAGCCGGCCAAAGAGACCAAGAAGATACCCTTGGACCCGGAGCACTCGGAGATATACGCTGTCATAGGTGCAAACCTCGACAAAGAATAGGAAGGCGAGCTCGTCGATTTCCTCCGTGAGAATCGGGACATCTTCAAGATGGTCCCCAAAGACATGCCAGTGTACCGACGGATTTCGCCGAGCACAAGTTACATGTCGATCTGATGTGAAGCCTGTCAGGCAGCCCTTGCGCCGCCTGTCAGAAGAAAAAAGAAGAGTTGTTGGAGAAGAGATAGCCCGGCTCCTCGCAGCCGGTTTCATCATGGAAGTTTTCTTTCCAGAATGGTTGGCAAACCCGGTCTTGGTACTGAAGAAGAACAAGCAGTGGCGGATGTGTATCGACTACACAAGCCTCAACAAAGCCTGCCCCAAGGACCCGTTCGCTCTGCCAAGAATTGATCAGGTGATAGACTCCACAGCCGGATGCGAGCTGTTGAGCTTCTTAGATGCATATTCAGGATATCACCAGATCAAGCTGAACCCGGCCGACAGATTGAAGACCGCCTTCATCACGCCATTTGGAGCCTTCTGCTACCTGACCATGATGTTCGGCTTGAGGAACGCCGGCGCCACCTTTCAGCGCTGCATGCAGAAGTGCCTCCTCAAGCAGCTTGGCAGAAACACCCATGTTTACGTGGACGACGTGGTGGTGAAGACGGAGTAGCAGGGAACGCTGTTGGAAGACCTCAAAGAGACCTTTGAAAACCTGCTCCGATTTCAGATCAAGCTCAACCCAGAGAAATGCGTCTTCGGAGTACCAGCTGGCCAGCTCCTTGGCTTCCTGGTATCTGAGCGTGGCTTAGGGTGCAACCCCGTGAAGATCAAGGCGATCGAGAGGATGGAAGTACCCCGCCGACTGCTAGATGTGCAGAAGTTCACTGGCTGCTTACGCCTATCACCGATTCATCACCGGTCGGGCGAGAAAGCTCTCCCTTTGTACCAGCTTATGAAGAAGACCACCTTCTTCGAATGGAACTCAAAGCGACGAAGCTTTTCTCCGCTTGAAGAGAATGCTGACTACTCCCCAAAGGTCTTTGGCGGCTCGACTCCAAAGGAGCCCATGCTCCTCAGATATTGCCGCCACCAGCAGGGTAGTCAACCAGATCATTGTAGTTGAACGCAAGGAGGAAGGCAAGGCGCTACCTGTCCAGAGACCAGTGTATTCCCTGAGCGAGGTATTGTCGACCTCCAAGCAGAACTACTCCCACTACCAGAAGATGTGTTACGGCGTGCACTTTGCCGCCAAGAAGTTGAAGCCTTACTTTCAAGAGCATCCAATCACCGTGGTTTGCACGGCCCCACTAGCAGAGATCATCGGAAGACGAGATGCCTTAGGCCGAGTGGCCAAATGGGCCATAGAGTTGGCCCCCTACACGATCTTTTACCAGCCCCGCACCGCCATCAAGTCGCAAGCATTGGCCGACTTCCTCGTCGATTGGGCGAGACCCGATTACACCGCCAGCGCCCGACTCCACCCATTGGCGGATGCACTTTGATGGCTCCAAGATGCGCACCGACTTGGGAGTCGGCGTGGTCCTCACTTCCCCTAAAGGCGACAAGCTCAAGTACGCGTTGCAGATCCATTTCGCCGCCTCCAACAACGTCGCCGAGTACGAGGCGCTCATCCACGAGCTCTGGCTTGCCAAAGAACTCGGCATTCGCCGGATCCTGTGCTATGGCGACTCCGACTTGGTGGTCCAACAGTCATCCGGTGGCTGTGACGCCAAAGATGCAAATATGGCGAGCTACCGCTTTACGGTACAACAGCTGAGTGGATATTTTGAGGATGCGAATTCCTCCACGTGCCAAGAAACGACAACGACCAAGCAGATGCCACAGCAAGAATCGGTTCCACCCACAGTAATACCATCCGGCGTCGCCCTTTAGCGCCTTCTCAAGCCATCTGTCAAACCGTCACCAGAGTCAGACTCCATTTTTGTGCCGGCTCCCCCTGAAGAAGTCGGATCCGACTCCCCCTGAAGAAGTCGGATCCGACTCCAGAGCCTCAGCAGACGGCACAAGAATCCTTGCAGACGCCCCCAAGAACGCGACAGTCAAAGCCGGCCCGAGGACTTCAGAACCCGGCCCGAGGACTGCGGCGACCATTGCGAAGACTCCGATTTCGGCCCGGGACTGCGCCACCGGCCGGGGACTTCTTCAACCCAAAGAAGCTGCTGCAGACTCCAACCCGCCGCCTCCCGGCCCAGCCGCCCCGTCCAAGTAGCAAGATCTTGGCAATCGAAGAAATAGCGGCACCCTCATGGGCCCAGCCCATCCTGAAGTTCTTAGTAAGCGGAGAGCTACCAATTGATGAAACCTTGGCTTGGCAAGTGCAACGTCGAGCGGCAGCCTACACTATAGTCAATAGAGAGCTGGTCAGGCGCAGCGTCACCAGCGTCTACCAGCGCTGCGTCGAATCAGAGCAAGGACAAGAAATCCTTGAAGACATCCATCAGGGCGAGTGCGGCCATCATGCAGCCTCAAGAGCACTCATCGACAAAGCCTTCCGACACGGTTTCTTCTGGCCAACTGCCCTAGAAGAGGCCAAGGAGTTAGTTCAAAAATGCAAGGGGTGCCAGGTGTTCCGCTCCAAGCCGCTTCAAATGGGCTTCAGCAATAAGACTATCCCCATCGCCTGGCCCTTTGCTGTTTGGGGCCTGGACATGGTGGGACCATTAAAGACGGCACGAGGTGTCCTAACTCACTTACTTGTCGCGGTGGACAAGTTCACAAAATGGATAGAAGCAAAACTCATCAAGAAGTTGAATGGTCCTACGGCAGTGACTTTCATCGCCGACATCACGACTCGGTACGGCTTACCACACAGCATTATCACCGACAACGGCACAAATTTCACCAAAGGCGCCCTGGCCCGCTTCTACGCGACGCAGGGCATCCGACTGGACTTAGCGTCTGTTGCCCATCCGCAGTCAAACGGCCAGGTGGAGCGAGCGAACGGCCTCATCCTGTCTGGCATCAAGCCTCGATCGGTCGAACCATCGGAGCGTTCGGCCAGCCGCTGCTTGAGGAGTTGCCGACCATCCTCCGAGTCTGCGTCACGACTCCAAACAAGTCAACCGGCTTCACACCCTTCTTCCTCGCCTCACGGTGCCGCGTACGGATATAGAGTTCGACTCCCCGCGAGTCACCATGTACACCAAGAGGAAGCGGAAAGAAGCACGTCAAGACGGCGTCGATCTGCTGGAAGAGGGCCGGCTGTTGGCACTCAGCCGGTCCAGCATCTACCAGCAGAGCCTGCGCCGCTACTACAACAAGAAGGTCAAGCCAAGATCATTCCTAGAGGGCGACCTTGTGCTCCGGCTGATCCAGCGAACAGCCGGCCAGCACAAGCTGTCGGCGCCTTGGGAAGGACCATTCATCATCAGTAAAGTGCTGGGCAATGACTCCTACTACCTGATCGACGCTCAGAAGCCCCGAGCACGCAAGAGGGACGACTCCGGCAAGGAGACGGAGTGGCCATGGAATGCGAATCTCCTCCGAAGATTTTACAGTTGACGCAGTATGTACCATGCTACCCTTTTGTGTTTGAAATACCAAGACTCTGGGCCCCCCGAGACGAGCTCGGGGACTGCCCTCTCTTGTTATCTATATGATAAGAATTATGCCTTTAAGTATGTTACCCTTTGATTATGTTGTTTGGCACCGGGCTCGACTAGTCGGCCCGGGGACTCGTTGCCTTTGCGCTATGAAGTGCTTCATGAAGTCAGACAAGTAGCGTATGTGCCTAAGCTGCCTCTCAGAAGAAGCCGCAGCTTGCAGAGCGACTGTTTGGTGGGCAGGAGTAAGGTAGAGCAGGCGCCCACACGAAAAAATGGCTAAGGACCCAAAGCATAAACATAGTTTAAATCGGCTTCCAGCCCGTTTCATGAAACCGACTCTTAAGAAGCCGGCTTGCCGTTTTCTACCCAACTTGCTTAAACGACTCTAAAAAAATGGCCAAGTACTTGCCTTCTCAAAGTAGCCAAGCACTTGACCTAGACGGCAATCCGCAGAGCGGTTGCCCGACGGGCAAGGCGGCATCTAAGGGAAGGCGGCAAAGGAAAAAGCCACAAGAGCAATAAGCAAGGAAACATAAAATTAGAATAATATTTACACAAACTTAGGCCCTTGGCCGGATCTTCGAACAGAGGTTCAGAATACACCCCGCGGGTGGAATTGTGCAAATTAACAAAGTTCTTTCAAAAGACCAGCGTGACAGATAAAATAAAGGCAAGGCAGCGGCCTAAGAAGCAGCGGATGGAGTTGGAAGGCCGGAGGCGGCGGCGGCGTCAGGCGCCGGGGCGGCTGGCTGGGCAGTCTCGGTTTGATCGTCTCTGGCAGCAGCTGGCTCAGATGGGCGCGGCTCGTTGCTGGAGGCGCGGTCAAGATGAGGCTGGTCGCCCGCTCCGTCTTCTGGCGCCTCCATGCCGTCTCCGTCCTCCGCCTCGTCGTCATCTTCGGCGCTGGAGTCGATCACCTCCGCCGAGTCCTCGCCGTAGTCCGGGTTAATCCCGAACCACTCCGGCGTCGCTTCCCCACCATCTTCAGCCCGCTCAGGGACGAAGACGCTGATGTCTGTGTAGTCGGCGATCGCCGCCGCACGCTCGACAAGGGCGTCCTCCGCGGCCAGGCTCGCTTCGACCGAACGCTGCCAGCCGGGCCCTGTGTCGAGCCTCGATACCACGCTTGATTTAACTCTGTGGCTCGGCGAAGCTCCAGCCGAGCCGGAGCCCTTCCAAACCTCAAGACGGCCAGCCGAGACCTCCAACGGGCCGGGCGGTCCGGCTGGGAGTGCGCAGAACCGGCATGTCCGGCCACAGGGCAGCGATCGCCTGGGCACCGACACGCTGAAGACAGCGCATCATCCGATGTGCCGGCCGCAGACGAGCCTCGATGCTTAGGAGCTGCTCGTCAAGGGTCCGGGGGGCGTTGGCTGCGATCTCGGCGCCACCCGCCCTCCGCGCCTCGCGCTCGGCCTGGATGGCCTGATTAGCCGCCCGCGTGTGACCAGGGAAGAAGTCTGCCAAGAAGAAGAAGAAGCAAGTCAGGAAAAACAGGAGCCGGCTTAACCCATAGTCGGCAACCCAAAAGAAAAAGTAAAAGCAAACTTACCATCGACGATATCTTGATTTCATGGAAGCCGGAGGTCACCAAGCGCTTCCACAGTCGGTCCAGGCGGAGCGCTCACTCTCGACCCGGCCAGAGGGCGGCCTCTTTCTTCTCCGCCTCAGCCAGCGCCGCCTTGAGCAGCTCCTCTCTGCTCCGCCCATGCGTAACCAGGTCGCGCTCTGCGGCGAGCTTGCCGCACTCCTCCTCTTTGGCGCACAAGGCGGTCTCGGCCGTACCCAGCTGCCCCCGCAAAGCGGCGTTGGGCTCTGAAGAATAAAAGAAGAGGGACGCGAAGTCGTCAGTTAAGAAGGTCGCCAGAAAGATCCGGCCCGACTGCGTAGCAGTTGGCCCGAATCTCGGGGACTACAGCCCGCGGGTGCGCCAGCGCGCCCCCGCGAAGAAGAAAACTCACCGCGGCTCCTCGCCAGGTCAGCAGCCCGCTTGTTCAGTTCTTCAACGTTGCGGTTGAAGGCGGTAGCGTGGAGGTTGTGATACTCCTGTAGCAAGGATTCCAGACATAGGTAAAAACTTGGAAGTAAGCAAATAAAGTTCCGGCCGCACCGTGACCCGGCCCGAAACTCGAGACTACACCGGTGGAGTGCGCTGGCGCGCCTCCACAGAGAAGATCAAGAGAAAATTCGTAAATGAAACATACCCGCACGGCGGATCGGGATGCCAGGTGTGCCTTGGAAAGGTTCTGGATGGCGTCGCCTTCGGCCCGCAGCTTCGCTTGGACGTCCAGGAGTGCCGTGTTCAGCGGGCCCGTGCCGCCTCCTCGCACCCACCCAACGGGCGCGGCGCTTGTCGCCTCAGCGTCGAGGATGGCCGAGCTAAGCGGCGCCCGGTCTCTCAAAGGGCGCTGGCGCCGAGGTCGCCTTCTCAAGACGGCGCCCATGGCGAAAGCGACTTGAAGAAAGCTTCGCGCCACGGCCTCGCTGCTTGGTCGGCGGCATAGGCGGGTCCGCCGGCTGTTTGCCTCATGCGATCTCGGACTACGGCGGAGGCGGCAGAGGTGGCGCGGCCGCGCACGGTGGGGAGACCTTGCCGCCTTCCCTCCCTGCGACGGGGACCTCACCGCCGACTCCCTCCGACTAACCCGTGAACTCCGGCGGTGGTGGTGCTGAGCTCAGCGGAGTAACGAGCAGCGCCGACTGAAGGCGCGCGGCCTCCTCGGCCTGCTTTTTTGCTGCAGCGGCCTCCGCCTCGTTGCGCTTCTCCTGCGCATTTCGCTCTGTCGCCTCCCGGAGGGCGGCCGCAGGGTCAGCCCGCCGACTATTGGCGGACGTCTCCGCCGACCCCATGACAGAGGCGGTAGCGACCCTCTCCGAGGTGAGGGGAGCCCTGAAAAGAAAAAAGGACATGAGAAGACTCGGGCAAGACGGCCCAGAAGAAACAAGACAGAATAAAAAAATACTTACGCGGAGACCAGCGGTGGCTTCTTCACCTCCTTGCGGAAGCGGTTAGCCTTCGCGACCGCTTCTTCACGCTGAGTTGCGGCGGCCGCTCCCCTGAATTTCTTGGCCTGGCCTCTTGGCTGACTCGGCCCGGCCCGGCGCCTCTTCGCGCCGCCTCGACCCCCCAAGTCGGCGGAGGAGCTCGCACCTGGATGGCGGCTTCACTGGCGGTCAGGGCGACTTCCTTCTCACCGTCATCATCGGGCCCGGTCGTGAAGGTGGCCGAAGGCTGGTCGTCGGCCCCTCCCCCTCCCTCGGCGTCGGTCTCCATTGCCGCCACACCCAAGTCAGGGTCGTCGGCGTCGCTCTCCGCCCGGTCGGGGACGAATTCACGAGCCGGCCACGCGGCGCCGGTCTAGGGCGGCATGAGAGGATTCTGAGTCAGAAAAGACCAAGGAAAGTAAGAGCCGGATCTAGCTAAAGAAGGAAACAGAGAAGCAAGAGACGACTTACCAACGGCGGGGGATTGGCGCGCGAGTATGGCTCCTTGCCGAAATGCCATTCCTCCGTGAGGTCGCAGTTCGCCAAGAAGTTCACCATGTCCACCACCTCCGCGTGGGGCATGTCCTTGGAGCACAAATGTACCGGGTCCCGGCTGACCACTCATCCGCGTGAATCAGATGAGGTCTGCCTTGAAGAGGGAGAACTCGGCGCGCCACGAAGGCGGCCAGCAAGTCTGCCCCAGTCAGGCCCTCCGATCAGACATTACGTGGAGCAGGCGGCGGCGCGCGTTACTGCAGGAGTCAGCGTCCGGGCTCAGTAGGACCAGCTGGTGGGTCGGCCCTTGTTCGCCGCCCACGTAGGGCGGCAAGTTGACCCAGTCGCCTTCGGGGGCGACGTTCTTGACGTAGAAGTATGAACGCTGCCACATCTTCACCGACTTGATGAGGGGGATGGCAGGGAAAGGGTTCTCGAGCACATGCCTCCTCTTGGCGATGAACGTGCCGCACGGAGCTGGCACGCGAGCGACGTGGGTCCCGAGCTTCGCTTGGAAGAATTCCCCCCACAGCTCGATGGTGGGGAGAACTCTTAGAAAACCTTCGCATAAGGATGCGAAGGCGGCCAGCAGTACCACCGTGTTGGGGGGGAGGTGGTGCGACTGGAGCCCGAAGAACTCCAAGAACACGCGGAAGAAGCCGCTCGCCGGCAGCCCTAGCCCGCGCATGAGGTGCGAGCGGAAAATCACCCGCTCGCCCTCCTCCGGCGCCGGCGTGATTTCGCCCTCCGGCGCGGCGCGGGTCCGCACTAGGTGGCTGCCGGGGATGCGGCGCGTTTGACGGCGAATTCAATTATGTAAATGCCGATGATGGAGCCGTCCCACACGCCGGAGCGCGCGGTGGGAGGCGCGGCGGCGGATGAGGAGCTCATCTCCGCGGCGCAGCGAGGCTCAGCGCGGTGGAGCGAGGAAGAAAACAAGGCTCGGCGCGGTGGAGCGAGGAAGAAGACGAGGCAAGGAGCGGGGATGAGAGAGTGCGCGTGCGTCGCCGCCCCCTCCCTCCCCCCGCCTACTTATAGGCGCCTAGGCTGCGAAGCCGAGGGGGCGGGCGTGGGATTAACTGCGCCCACGTCCCCACGCCCCCACGATTTAACCCACAACCTTACTACGCGCAGTAACGGCATGGGGAGCCCAACCGCCCGCACGACCGCAGCGGATCCGCTGCGCGCCGAGGCACGGTAGTGGCAGGCCCCGCCTGACGGGCCTGTCTTGTCACGCGCGTGGGCTGGCAGACTGGCCCTGCCGCGTGGCGTCGCATGGCGGGCCCGCAGCGGGCGGTTGCCGGGAAGCTTATCAGGCACGCCGCCCCGATCCAGCTGCGACTTTAGAAACCTTTGAAGAGCAAGACGGCCCCCTGCAAGGCCGACTCAAGCTAGCCGGCTCAAGATGGAGACGGCGGGCCGAGTCTAGATTCTTCTACAAAAGGGGTGAAGCTGTCGAGGCTCCTCGACAGGCTGCCCTCGGCGCCTCACCAGCTTCGGGGACTACTGTCGGAGTAATGGGCCACGGGTAGGCAGACCCGAGCCCCTGAACCTTTCAAAACATCGGGGCAGACTGCGCCCCTCAAGACGCCAAGACGAAAAGCCGCCTTCAGAAAGTCGGCAACAGAGTCGCCGACTACCCCTCTGGGCCGAGTCCCAGAGGCGGCCTCAGGACGAGCCGACTTTAAGCCGGCGGCCTCAGGACAAGCCGACTCCAAGCCCGGGCGACCAAAGTGAGGCCGGCAAGGGAGTCGGCCCGCGACCAACCACCTCCTGTCTGAGCGACTACGAAGCGGGATGGGATAAAGCCGCCTGCTGACCCATCCCTCCCCGCCCATAAAGGGCAGGTATGGCCACGAGGCGCCCGTGCATCGACGGAGATCTCCGTCCGGCACGCCATTGTTACACGCTGCCTCGACATCAGCCCCGTGGGCCGATTCCTGTACCCACGATGGCCTGTCTGTACGGCCCGAAGACGGCGGGACCCGCCTGTCGGCGGGAGAACCAAAGACGGCGAGAGCACCCCGAAGACGGACCCGATGGAGTCGGCCTCCGGTAGTCGGTCGGCCCCTCCCACGGGCTCCATGCGCCATTAACCAGACAAGACGGGGAATGGCAACAGTGATCGCCCGCCCGGCGGCGGTACTGTTGCCATGACCCCATGACCAAGCTCGCGTCATTAGAAGCATGGCTATAGTAATCAGCAGCCGGCAAGACCCGCCCGCGGCGGACAAGGGCTGTTGGCCCCATGCTGGGCCGTCGACGGGGCCCACTAGTCGGCGGGCCCCAGAAGTCGGCGGAGAAGACGGCGACTTAGAGTCTGACCGCTTGGACCCGCACCCAGCCGGATTACCGTTGTACCCCCGGGGGGTAGGCCTATATAAACCCCCCGGGGCACCCATGCAAAGGGGTGGAATCTAGTAGTTTTAGATACACGCATAGAGGGAGAGAAGAGCTAGTCGTGCCCTTCTCCTTCCTCACCCCGAACAGCTCAAGGAGCATCTTGTACTCACTTTGTCATAGTGATCATGCGGAGACCCCGCAGAGCAGCAGTAGGGGTATTATCTCCTCGGAGAGCCCTGAAGCTGGGTAAGATTCACCGGCGTGCATATCTTCGCCTCATCCCGTTTCCAGGCACCGGCGACGTTCTACTCGCCCCCTCCATGATAAGCCATCCTTTGGCATATGTCGCACCCAACCCCCGACAGGGTGTCTTGTTGTTGCGGGCGATCAACCCATGAAGCATCCTGTGCAATTGGCGTCAGAGGACGACCAATGCTGATGAGTTCGCTGTTCGCATTTAACAAAGCGATGATACCACATTGTAATCTATTTGAGAAAGAACTTCATCATCTTCAACATTGTCATGGTGACCAATGTCTTCAGCAGTGAGGGGATCAGCTGCTGGAATATCTTCAGCTTCAGGAGCCTCTGTGGAAGCAGGCTCATGAACAGTCATGCAAAGTTCTTGGGTTGCAGACGCAGGATCTAACCACGTAAATGGGTTCAACAATCAAGGGCTCAGTAGGAGCAGCCCGATTCTTCTTGGTCTTTAGCTTCTTCTTGGAGGGAGCAGCATCAGAGGCGTCAGGATTTTTCCTTTTTCTCGCTTCAGCCTCGGCAGCCCTCGTCTTTTTCTATTCAGAAGCGGTTGACCTGACCTTTGGCTTCGAGCCAGTCATGCTGCTGGGGAATATAATGCGAGGGGCTTCTTGACTTGAGGGTGCAGGCTGGTCAGCAGAAAGCTTCTTCTTTTTCTTTGCAGCCATCCTGGGGTCAATGCCAGGACGGCCAAGTGACTTGCGCTTCTCTTCCTCATTGTAGGCAAGCACACACTTATCAGCCAGATTCTTCATACGCTCGCGAGAGCCTTGAGCATCTTGACGCTTCTTGTGAAAGGCTTCTTTGAGGTCGTGCAGCATGACCTTGAAGTTTTTGATGTCTTGCACACTGAGTGCAGCCATATGCTTCTTGAACTGAGCCTTCTCATAGTCAATTTTGTGCTTCAGTTCAACAATCCGCTGAGCTGGAGCTAGCTCAGAAGCAGTGGCGCCATTGAAGGCGACGCTGAGGCCAATGTGAAGTTGTAAATCTTCAGAGCTGACATTGGGGGTGTCGAACCACTCATCAATGAAATTGTGAATGATTGCCACATCAAAGAGATGCAGGTTGTTGAAGACTTCTGCTTCTTCCTTGCTCTTGATAAGCTGCTCAAGAGCATCATCTGCGAGATCGTCATCACTTGACAGATCAATGTGCTCTTCGCGCAGAATGGCAGCAGGGGTCAGTGTTAGTTCAGTGTTCTAGACACTTTTCTTTCTCTTCTCCGTCTTCTTGGAGATGCGGGATTGATCCTCAGACTGTGCACTGGCTTCAGGAGGTGCAGTGGCCAGTGGCTTCACACGAGAAGCTTTTGGAGGAGAACCTGACTTTGGAGCCTTGACTTTCTTAAGCTTCTGCGGCTTTGGAGCAGGAGCAGGAGCAGGAGCTGGGGCTTCATCAGAGTCATCATTGTCATCAGTGTGATCCACTTTGGCACCTTGGACCAAAATATACGTGATGAGGCCATCAAGCTTTGAGAAGGGGCCGATGACATTGGGTTCGGCGTCACGTGAGCCGTCAGCACGGGGAGCAGAGGGACCAGGGTTGAAGTCTAATCCCAATGACTTCTTGTTTTCCTTTGCAGAAGCCTTTGCGTGCTGGAAGTTGCGCTTGAAGAGATTGTCATCGCGACACCAGAGCAAAGACGTCGGGTCGGCATTTTCAGGCTGAGGTCCACGGACCATGCAAGGATAGAAACCTTGTGCAATAGCTTCAGGCTTGGTCTTGGGGGGAAGGCCTCGAAAGAGAATATCTCCCCAAGGGCTTTTGATTGCATTCTTCTCAGCATACTCCTTGGTCACGAACTTGTACTTGAACCACTCTTCAGCCCAATAGCGTCGAATCAATTGGATTCGTGTCTTGCGCTGATTGTAAGACTCTTCAGGATCTGTCTTGTACAGTTCGGCTAAGTCTTCAGGCAGATCTTTGGATGTTCCTTCTCTGCGCTGTCTGCCACCCTTCCTTACTGATTTTTCGGCAGCCATGAATTTTAGACTGAAAGGCTTCAAAACGTTCAGTGGCTTCAAAGGCTTTCGTTTGCTAGTCAGAAAGGAACTGGCTTCAGGAGAGTGAAGCTGATGCTGTAAGAACTCTGCAAATGAATGCAGACTATGAGAACCAAGGGATTCTCCCACGGACATGTACCTGTGACAGCATTAGAGGTGCGAGGGAAGGGGAAGAGGTCATATGCATTCTCAGAAGATTTTGAAGATAAATCGGTTTGAAGACATTGACCTCATGATGCGAAGACATTCACTTATACGCTGAGAGTTGGTTCCAGATTTGTACGAATCCGTGAATAAGTACAAGTGAGGAATCTAACTAGTATGAGCAGAAACCATTTTTGGCAAGTAGGATGAATCTTGAAGATCAAAAGATGGTAAAAATAGAGATATATTTACCGCTTCGAAGAACTGCTAGACGGAAGGAAAGGAGGCCGAGCAGTTCAGTCCACCGTGCCCTAACATGGCGATGGAGGACACGTACGGCGACGGCGGAGAGGACGATGTCCACGGCCGGCGTGAGGACGGCGTCGGAGAAGTCGCGGCAGCTAAGCGCTTCGTCACCGGCGTCGTCGAGAGCTAGCGGTGGCGCTAGGGTTTTGACGAGGTGGAGAGGTGGAAGAATATTTTCTTTACCGCAGGGGACATGTATTTATAATGAGGTGTGCGGCGCAGCGCAATTACACAGCTGCCCCTGGTGGTTCACATCTGAGGGGCACGTGGCACGCATGCAACATACTCCGAGTTGTCCCACGTTCCCACGCACGCCAGGTTTGTCGGATGGTCGTTCCGGCTTCTCCGGATTTCGACAATAAAGATGAATCGTTTAAAATTGATTTAAAGTTTATCTCTGTATCTTCTGCTGACAAGGACGCAGAGAAGACATTCGACAGTTTCAATAGAATGCATATGATTTGGACAGATAGAGTTTGAGATAGAAAGCATAGAGAGGTTAGGGTCCGATCACATTCACTTAGTTAAAAAGATTCAAACTGAAGACATAGCTATAAGTGAATGCTGTTGAGGACAGAACACTAGTATATATATGTGCAATCAAATCATCATAGAGAAAAATGAAGATAAATTGAAACTGAAGACAAACCAAATGCGAAGTCATTGCAATATAACGCCATGAGTGAAACACTTCAACTAGAGAAAGTTGGTGGTGGCGTTACCCACCGTATAGAAATTATTAGACCCAGACACGGCGCACAAGTATCGTGGCGCTCCGAAGTCAAATTCCATGTTAGTGTATTCACACTTAGAGTGTAAATCTTCATTGATTGAAGATATACATTACTTTGTGTGTTGCACATCTAAGTCATCAACATGCATAAGTGTTAGGATGTGTGCCTGATTACAGGACATTCGAGGATTCCAAGATATTTAGCTCACACCGTAACTTGAAAAACCTTTTCTCATCCAAGGGCTTTGTGAAGATATCTGCCAGTTGCTCTTAAGTGTTGACATGAATGATGTCAATATCTTTCTTCATAACATGATCCCTGAGAAAATGATGACGAATTTCAATGTGCTTTGTCTTCGAGTGTTGGACTGGATTGTTGGCTATCTTGATGGCACTTTTGTTGTCGCAGAAGAGAGGTACTTGTTTCAGGTTGATGCCATAATCCTTGAGAATTTTCTTCATCCATAGAAGCTGAGCACAACAGGATCCAAAGACAATGTATTCAGATTCAGCAGTTGAGAGTGATACACAGTTCTGCTTCTTTGAAGACCAACAGACAAGTGATCGACCAAGAAAATGACATGTGCCAGATGTAGACTTGCGATCCACCTTGCCACCAGCATAATCAGCATCCGAGAATCCAACTAAATCAAATTTTGAGCCCTTGGGATACCATAATCCGAGTGTTGGGGTGTAAGCCAAATATCGAAGAATTCGCTTCACAGCTAAGTGATGCGATTCCTTTGGTGCTGCTTGGAATCGAGCACACATGCAAACACTAAGCATAATATCTGGCCTAGATGCACATAAATAAAGCAAAGAACCAATCATGGAGCGGTATACCTTTTGATCGAACTCTTTACCATTGTCGTCAGGACCAAGATGGTGTTTGGTAGGCATTGGCGTCGTGTAGCCTTTGCAGTCTTCCATTCCAAACTTCTTCAGACAATATTTGAGGTATTTTTCTTGAGATATGAAGATGCCATTGCTTTGCTGACGAATTTGAAGACCAAGGAAGAACTTCAGCTCACCCATCATGGACATTGGATATTGCTCTTGCATCATGTACCCAAACTCATCACTGTACTTCTGGTTGGTGCAGCCGAAGATTATGTCATCCACATATATTTGGCACACAAACAGTTCACCATCATATGTCTTCGTGAAGAGTGTGGGATCGTGGGATCCAGGTTTGAAGCCTTTGCTCTTCAGGAAGTCTTTGATCGTATCATATCAGGCACGAGGAGCTTGTTTGAGTCCATACAGTGCTTTGTTTAGCTTGTACACCATATCAGGATGTTTTGGATCTTCAAAGCCAGGTGGTTGTGCGACATATACTTCTTCTTCAAACTTGCCATTGAGAAATGCACTTTTCACATCCATTTGATATAGCAAGATGTTGTGATGATTAGCATAGGCTAGCAGTATGCGAATAGCTTCAAGCCTAGCAACCGGAGCAAATGTTTCATCGAAGTCAATTCCTTCAACTTGAGTATATCCTTGAGCCACAAGATGTGCTTTGTTTCTGACGACTTGACCATGTTCATCTTGCTTGTTTCAATATATCCATTTTGTTCCAATAATGTTATGCTTGCTAGGGTCAGGTCGCTTGACGAGTTCCCAAACATTATTCAGCTTGAACTGATGAAGTTCTTCTTGCATGGCTTGAATCCATTCAGGTTCCATAAAGGCTTCAGCAACTTTCTTGGGTTCAGTTATGGACACAAATGAAAAGTGCCCACAGAAGTTTGCTAGCTGTGTTGCTCTTGATCGAGTAAGCGGACCAGGTGCATTGATGCTGTCAATTATCTTCTCTATTTGAATGTCATTTGCAACACGAGGATGAACAGGACGAAGATTTTGCTCTGGCTGATCATTGTCATCATTGGAAGGATTGTCTTCGGTCTGAGCATTTTCTTCAGGTTGATTTGGTCCAGATATGATAAGTTCCTCTTCAGGCTGTGCTTCAGAGGGCATGATTTCACCAGTTCCCATCAGCTTGATAGACTCGTTTGAAGGAGCTTCATCTAGAGTACTGGGCAGAAACTCTCTTCGTGAACCATTGGTTTCATCAAACTTCACATCCACAGTTTCAACGATTTTGTAGAGAAAAAAGCTGAAGACTCTGTAGGAGTGTGAATCCTTTCCATAGCCAAGCATGAAGCCTTTGTGAGCCTTAGGTGCAAATTTTGACTTGTGATGGGGATCCTTGATCCAACATCTAGCTCCAAATACTCTGAAGTAACTGATGTTTGGCTTCTTGCCAGTTAGAAGCTCATAAGATGTTTTCTTCAGAAGCTTATGGATGTAGACACGGTTGATGATGTGACATGCAGTATCAATATCTTCGGGCCAGAACTTTCTTGGTGTCTTGTATTCATCTAGCATTGTTCGAGCCATCTCAATGAGGGTTCTGTTTTTGCGCTCAACGATGCCATTTTGCTGAGGTGTGTATGGAGCAGAAAATTCATGAGTGATTCCCATTGTATCCAGATACAGATCAAGTCCTGAATTCTGTGCCGTTGTCACTTCTGATATGCTATATTTTGACGCCATAATTGTTCATTGCTCGATTTGCGAAGCGTCTGAAGACATCTTGCACTTCAGTCTTGTAGAGAATTATGTGCACCCATGTGTATCTTGAGTAATCATCAACAATGACGAAGCCATAGAGACAGGCAGTTGTTGTGAGGGTGGAGTAGTGAGTTGGTCCAAATAGATCCATGTGTAACAGCTCGAAGGGTTGAGATGTTGTCATGATTGTCTTCGAGGGGTTCTTTGCCCTTGTCATCTTTCCAGCTTCACAAGCACCACACAGATGATCCTTCTTGAACTTGACACCTTCGATGCCAATGACATGCTTCGTCTTGGCGAGTGTGTGTAAGTTCCTCATGCCTGCATGCCCCAGCCTCCGATGCCAGAGCCAGCATTCTGAAGCCTTTGCAAGAAGACATACGGCAAGCTGTGGACCTGCTGAGAAATCTACCATGTACAGATCATCTTTCCTATACGCTTCAAAGACTAGAGACTTGTCAGATTCCATTAGTACAAGGCAACGATATTTTCCAAATATCACAATCATGTTCAAATCACAAAGCATTGAGACAGACATCAAGTTGAAACCAAGGGATTCAACAAGCATCACTTTATCCATGTGTACTTGGCAGAAACTCTCTTTGTGAACCATTGGTTTCATCAAACTTCACATCCACAGTTTCAACGATTTTGTAGAGAAAAAGGTTGAAGACTCTGTAGGAGTGTGAATCCTTTCCATAGCCAAGCATGAAGCCTTCGTGAGCCTTAGGTGCAAATTTTGACTTGTGATGGGGATCCTTGATCCAGCATCTAGCTCCAAATACTCTGAAGTAACTGATGTTTGGCTTCTTGCCAGTTAGAAGCTCATAAGATGTTTTGTTCAGAAGCTTATGGATGTAGACACCACTGATGATGTGACATGCAGTATCAATATCTTCGGGCCAGAACTTTCTTGGTTTCTTGTATTCATCTAGCATTGTTCGAGCCATCTCAATGAGGGTTCTGTTTTTGCGCTCAACGATGCCATTTTGCTGAGGTGTGTATGGAGCAGAGAATTCATGAGTGATTCCCATTGTATCCAGATATAGATCAAGTCCAGTGTTCTTGAATTCTGTGCCCTTGTCACTTCTGATATGCTTTATTTTGACGCCATAATTGTTCATTGCTCGATTGGCGAAGCGTCTCAAGACATCTTGCACTTCAGTCTTGTAGAGAATTATGTGCACCCATGTGTATCTTGAGTAATCATCAACAATGACGAAGCCATAGAGACAGGCAGTTGTTGTGAGGGTGGAGTAGTGAGTTGGTCCAAATAAATCCATGTGTAACAGCTCGAAGGGTTGAGATGTTGTCATGATTGTCTTCGAGGGGTTCTTTGCCCTTGTCATCTTTCCAGCTTCACAAGCACCACATAGATGATCCTTCTTGAACTTGACGCCTTCGATGCCAATGACATGCTTCGTCTTGGCGAGTGTGTGTAAGTTCCTCATGCCTGCATGCCCAGCCTCCGATGCCAGAGCCAGCATTCTGAAGCCTTTGCAAGAAGACATACGGCAAGCTGTGGACCTGCTGAGAAATCTACCATGTACAGATCATCTTTCCTATACCCTTCAAAGACTAGAGACTTGTCGATTCCATTAGTACAAGGCAGCGATATTTTCCAAATATCACAATCATGTTCAAGTCACAAAGCATTGAGACAGACATCAAGTTGAAACCAAGGGATTCAACAAGCATCACTTTATCCATGTGTTGATCCTTTGAGATTGCAACTCTACCTAGACCCAATACTTTTCTTTTACCAGTGTCAGCAAATGTGATGTGACTCTTATCAGATGGACGTAAGGTTGAGTCCATGAGAAGACTTCGATCACCAGTCATATGATTAGTGCATCTGCTGTCCATAATCCATTCTGAAGCATGAGGTGTCATACCCTACAGTGCAGTTAGGGGGATAGGCTTGACCAAGAGCATTGTGAAGCATAAACATTTGACGGGCAAGTGGATTATTGAAGCTTAAATCAAGATTAGGACTGATGGTTTGAATGGCAAACGATTCAGGAACAAAATACATAATGAGACCATTTGGGCATTTGATCTTGCGCCCAACAAGATGTTTTAGGTCCCCAGCAATAGCATCTGATGCCTTTGATTTTCGGCTGGAGACCCTTTCCTGCAAAAGAGAGTTAATTCTTCTTAACCACCCACATCTTTAGGGGTGGCTTAGAAGCAATGAGTCTAAGTGCAGCATCTGAGAATTTCGGCTTTGGAGCCCTAGCAAATATCCTTGCAGGAGATGAATGATACTCATATGAATAAGCAGAAAAGTTCTTAGTTCTATGAACATAGCAGTTTGAAGACGCACACTCATATTCATGAGTCTGAGTATGATTTCCCTGCAAAAAATTGGCGTTAGGGTGACTCAAGTGAGTCCTCTGTCTGTATGAAGCCTTTGGACCATATGACGCCTTAGGTCTGGAGTTTGTCTTCTTCACAGGTGGTGTCATGATGACATTCACTGGAAGATTATCAAGACAGCTCTTGGGAACCCAGATCTTCTTCATAGGTGGTCCATTCCTGCAGTTAGTACCAATATACCTGGCAAACACTTCACCATTTTGATTCTTGAACAGCTTATAGTTTGCATCAAAGGATTCATCAATGATAATAGGGTTAGCACAGGTGAAGCCAGATAAAGTGGATGGATCCACTGAAGGTCCCTTTGCAGCAACCCATGTGCTTTTGGGATACTGCTCAGGCTTCCAGTAGGAGCCATCGGCATTCATTTTCCTCTCGAAACCAACACCCTCTTTCCTAGGGTTTCGGTTCAGAATCTGCTTTTTGAGGACATCGCAAAGTGTCTGATGCCCTTTCAGACTTTTATACATCCCTGTTTCAAGCAATGTCTTCAACCTAGCATTTTCATCGGCAATAGTAGTGGCATCCTCCGCAGAGGGGTTAGTTACCACATCAGTAGTTGAAGACAATGCAACGATGGCAGCAGTTGAACATTCGACCTTGCACGTAAGCGTTATCACGCTCAATGCATTTTAGACATGGTGGTTCAAATCCATCCTGAGCGGGACTGATCTGTTGAGCGAGTAATGAATCGCGCTCCTTCTGAAGATCTTCATAATCCACTCTTATCCTCTCAAGATCCCGCTTTCTTTGAAGACATTCAGAAGAAAGCTTCTCGTGATCAGACAAGAGAGCATTATGCTGATCTGGAAGGGCGTCAAACTTGGAATGAAGTCTTTGAAGACTCTCAGCCAAGGCTTTTGAATTATCCATTTCTCCACCCAACATATCATCGCTCTTACTAAGCATGTCCTGAACCCTTTCCAAGGCTCTTTGTTGTTTAGTGGCAAGGGAAGCAAGTTTGACATAGCAGAGGCCAGATTCATCACCTGATTCATCATCACTAGATTCAGAAAGGTTACATTCAGTTACCTTAGTACCCTTTTCCATGAGGCATAGTGACGATGATGACGATTCAGGTGCAAAGGTCATGTCCTTGAGAGACTCCTTGCAATCCTCAAACCAAGGATCATGACGAGTACGATGACCTTCATAGACCTCAGAAAGCCGGTCCCAGATTAGCTTCGCGTCATTGAGGTGCATGATATTCCTGAACTGATTTCGGGACAGACAGGAGGAGATGACATTCTTCGCGGTGAGGTTCAGTAGAGTGTACTTGCGAATGTCATCGGTATTTGCCATCTTGCATAGACCTGTAAGACCAATCTCAGTGACGGTCCATAGTTCGCTATCCATAGCCATGAGTCGCTTCTTCATTAATGCCTTCCACCGAGGATACTCATGACCGTCAAAGGTGGGGCAAGATACGTTCCTCAATCCTGCAGTCGACATAGCTGAAACTCCAGGTGGTTAAACCGAATCACACAGAACAAGGGAGTACCTTGCTCTGATACCAATTGAAAGTGCTAGTATCGACTAGAGGGGGGGTGAATAGGCGATTTTTATGAAAGTCTTCAAAACTTGGAAGTTTCGAAGACAAACAACAGAAATAACCTAGTTGATATGCAGCGGAAGTTAAACTACCATAAGCAAGCCATAGTCAAGTATGTAATGATGTGAAGTACAAGACTAACAGCAGCTAAGTAGTACTAGGGATCAGGATGGAAGATAGTATGAATCCAATCAATAGTAGTAGCCAAACAATGAAGTCAAACAGATAGACATATGGGCAGTGACTTCACGATGACAAACTTAAGTAAAGGTTGGAAGGGATAGAACCAGTTGCTTGTTGAAGACACATGATTTGTTGGACCAGTTCGATTCTTTGTGACAACCAGAGGTCCGGGTTAGGGAGACTGAGATTTAACTCGAGACTGTGTCTTCACCTTATTCCCCTTGAGCTAAGGACACCCAGTCCTCGCCCAATCACTCTGGTAAGTCTTCAAGGGAGACTTCCAAACCTTCACAGACTTCGTTCACCGGCAATCCACAATTACTCTTGGATGCTCAGAACGCGACGCCTAACCGGCTGGAGGATACACAGTCCTCAAGTGTAATAAGTCTTGTGTCACATGCACGTAAAGACTTGATGATGCCTAACACTCTTTGGCTCAGGGTGTTTGGGCTTTTTCCTCGCAAGGATTTCTCTCTCAAAGGCTTCGAGGTGGGTTGCTCTCAAACGACAAAAGCCGTGCACTAACTCTGAGCAGCCACCAATTTATGGTGTAGGGGGTGGGCTATTTATAGCCACTAGGCAACCTGACCTGATTTGTCCGAAATGACCCTGGGTCACTAAGGAACTGACACGTGTTCCAACGGTCAGATTTCAAACACACACGGCAACTTTACTTGGGTTACAAGCAAAGCTGACTTATCCAGCTCTGGATAAGTTCTGCTCTCATTGTCTTCGCTTGAAGACATAGGATTTGGGTTGAGCACCACTTCAGTCATTCCGACTGTGTTCACTTGGACCCCACATTACAGTACGGTGGTTCCTATGACTCAACAAAGAAGAAAAGGAAACAACGAAAACACATAGTCTTCACGCTCCATAGTCTTCATTCAATGTCTTCTCATGTCATAGTCTTCAATGTGAATATCTTCACGTACCACCATTGTCGTCAATGTCTTCATACATTTTTAGGGGTCATCTCCGGTAGGTAAACCGAATCAATGAGGGACACTACCTGCATTATCCTGCAATTCTCACAAACGCATTAGTCCCTCAACCACATTTGTCGTCAATACTCCAAAACCAACTAGGGGTGGCACTAGATGCACTTACAGAGGGTGGTGGGACAGAAGAAACCTTGCCGGAAAACCTTGTCGGCAAGGGCCCTCGACCCTATGTGGGAGCCACATATGCCTCCATGTATCTCTACCAACAGCTTTAGTCCTTCGTCCCGGGAGATGCACTTCAATTTCACCCCATTCAGTCTTCTTCTGTATAGCTTGTTATCAACGAATTGGTACAGGTAAGACAGGCGGGCTACCCTTTCCGCCTCTTCCTGCTCCTCAGGAAGCTCTCCCTTCTGAAGGAATCGGACGGTGTGTTGTGCCCATGCCGGAGCCTGTGGCTCGACGACAAGGACCAAAGGCATTTCTTCTGCTACGGGGGCGGCCGCCTCCACGGCCGTGACCTGAGGTCCTGCCGGAGTCGGTCGCCCCGCGGCAGGATCGGTATCCAGGGCAACACCTTCGCCGGCGGCTCCGGGGAGCTCGGTGGGGAAGTACTTGCCGGGGCATAGCTTCCTCCGCTTGTTCGGCCCGGTCGACGGCTCAACGAATGGATGAGTTAACTGAAGCACAATAGTACCTGGTTCCACAGGAAGCTTGAGGGCAGCGCGCTTTGGCAGGTAATCGGCAATGTCGTTCTCCGCCCGAGGGACATGCTCCGCTTGTACACAGTCAAAGCGTTCCTCCAGTTTCCTCACCTCATCTACGTAAGCTTCGATCAATGGGCTTTGATAATCTTGTTGATCTACCTGACGACGAGCTGTGAGTCGCCCCTGACGATGAGCTTTTTAACCCCGAGGTCCGCCGCGATCCTGAGACCGGCAAGCAAACCTTCGTACTCGGCGGTGTTGTTGGTTGACATCTCCTGGGGGAAGTGCATCCGGACAACGTACTTGAGGTGCTCTCCGGTGGGTGCGATAAGCAGCACACCAGCGCCGGCGCCTTGCAGCGAGAAGGCACCATCAAAGTACATGATCCAGTTGCGGCTCGTTTCCTTGTCGGGGAGAGTGGTCTCCTGTACCTCTTCGTCGGGCATCGAGGTCCATTTTGCAACAAACTCCGCCAAGTCTCTGCTCTAAATCGTCGAGGTACTTTTGAACTTTAAACCGAAGCTTGACAGCTCCAGGGCCCATTCCACGATCCTCCCCGTTGCATCTGGGTTATGCAGTATCCGGTTCAATGGGAGGCGGGTGACCACCGTGATCTCATGCGCTTGGAAATAATGGCGCAGCTTTCTCGAAGCCATAAGGAGGCCGAAGAGCAGCTTTTGCACACCTGAGTACCTCGACCTAGCCCCCTGCAAAAGGGAGCTGACGAAGTAAACTGGGTGCTGCACCATTTTCTTCTTCTGCGCTTCTTCACCTGGTCGTGTGGGTCCCGTCGCACGGGCTCCAGCCTTGCCGGGGCCGAACCCTGCCGGGGCTCAACCTTACCGGGGCTGAGCCCTGGCAGGGAGGGTTCCGGCCCGCCAACCGTCGATTCTGCCGCTACTGTTGTCTCCTCATCAACCTCTCTCTGCGCCACTAGTGCGGCGCTAACCACCTGATTCGTTGCCGCTAGATAAAGCAGCAACGGTTCTTGTGGTTTGGGAGCAACCAGCACTGGGGTAGAGGAGAGGTATTTCTTCAAATCTTGCAGCACTGCCTCGGCCTCTGGGGTCCACTCCATCGGCCCTGCTTTCTTTAAGATCTTGAAAAAAGGAAGGGCACGCCCGCATGACTTGAGATGAACCAGCTCATGGCAGCAATGCAGCCAGTGAGCCGACGCACGTCCTTGATCCGTTTGGGTGCCCCATTCTACTCGATAGCCTTGATCTTATCTGGGTTTGCTTCAATCCCGCGCTGGGACACAAAGAACCTAAGAAGCTTGCCGGACGGGACGCCGAAGACACACTTCTCAGGGTTCAATTTGAGGTTGATCTTGCGCAGGTTCCCAAATGTTTCCCCCAGATCTTGCACGAGCGTTTCTTTGTCCTTGGTTTTCACCACTATGTCATGCATATAAGCTTCCATATTTCTATGTAGCTGGGGCTCAAAACCAATTTGGGCTGCTCTTGCAAAGGTCGAGCTAGCACTCTTCAACCCGAAAGGCATCCGTAAAAAGCAATACGTACCACATGGGGTGATGAATGCTGTCTTTTCCTCGTCTTCTTTTGTCATGAAGATCTGGTGGTATCCTGAGTAGGCGTCCAGGAACGATAAGAGGTCATACCCAGCCGTGGAGTCAACAATCTGGTCAATGCGCAGCAACGGGAAAGGATCCTTTGGGCATGCCTTATTGATGTCTGTGTAATCAATACACAGCCTCCATTTCCCATTTGCCTTGCGCACCACTACCGGATTGGCCAACCACGTAGGATGGATTACTCCTCTCACCAAGACTGCCGCCTCTAGCTTTCTGATTTCCTCCGTGATGAACTCCTGCCTCTCTAGAGCTTGCTTCCTGACCTTCTGCTTAACAGGCCGCGCATGAGGACAGACAACAAGGTGGTGCTCAATCACCTCCCTGGGAACGCCGGGGATGTCGGAGGCTTGCCATGCAAACACATCGACATTCACCCGCAGGAAGGCAACGAGGTCACTTTCCTATTTGCCGTCGAGGGTGGAGCTTATGGTAAAAACTCCCCCAGTACCGTCCTCCTTGACATGCACCTTCTTGGTCTCTGGTGGCGTGTCTCTGGACTTCTTGCTCTTGCTGCCGGAGCTCTCTAGCACGCCCTCAACGGGAGCGCAACACCCCGAAGAGGTACGCTTGCCGGAGTGGGTGCTCGGAGTCTCGCCGGTCTTCTTCCCCCCGGGGTTCCGTCGGCAGGAGCAGGTACCTTAGCGGCAGCTGCTGCAACTGCTTCCCGGTAGAGTTGGTCAGCGCAGATCAACGCATCTTTCTTGTCGGAGGGGACGGTGATGATGTTCATCGGCCCGGGCATCTTCAGCATGTTGTAGGCGTAGTGTGAAGCCGCCATGAACTTGGCCAGTGCTGGGCGGCCGAGGATCCCGTTGTAAGGCAAGGGGATCTCGGCTACATCAAAAACAATCCTCTCCGTCCTGTGGTTCAGCTCGCCTCCGAATGTCACGGGCAGCGTGATCTTTCCCTTTGGCTGGCTCCTCCCTGGGTTAACCCCTTGGAACGTACCCGTCTCCTTGAGGTCCCCATCGGGGATCTGCAGCCTTTTGACCAAAACAGGCGAGATCAAGTTCAGGCCGTCCCCGCCGTCGACCAACATCTTTGTCACCTTGAGTTTGCGGATTGTTGGTGAAACCAACAACGGCAAGCACCCGACCGCAGTGGTGCGGTCAGGGTGATCCTCGGTGTCGAAGACGATGGGCGTGCTGGACCATTTCAGTGGCTTCCGTGCGTCAACGATGGCTCGACCGCTGTAATCTCCCGCGCCCACTGCTTGAGTAGGCGGTGGGATGAATGCAGTGAGGCGCCACCATCGACGCACATGGCCTCTGTTGCTTTCTGAAACTCGTGGTCGCCGGACTCGTCATCCTCGTCATGATCATCATCTTCCTGCTTCTTGTCGCGGCCCCGAGCGGGCCTCTCTTGCTGTTTATCTTTACCGCGGCGGCTTTCTTGGCCGTCACGCTTCTTGCCGGATCCCTAGGCACCATCCTGGCCCTTCTCCTTGTCCCGCCTTTCATATTCAGCCTTTTGCTTCTCGGCGAGCAGCTCAACTTGTCGGCAGTTCTGGAGGTCATGTCCCTTGGTGCGATGGATCTTGCAGTATTGCTTGTCGGAATTCGGTGGCTTCTCGGCAGCCGCCAAGGCCCGACAGGCGACGCACCCGGAAATCTCCTTGCTGGGGTCGTCTGCCTTGGTTTTCTTGGCGGTGCCGGCGTCATCAGATCCCTCGACGGCAAGCACAGCTTTACCCTTACGCTTCCTGTTATGGCGCCGGCTTTTCCTCACAGGGGTGGCAGCATCCTCGTCTGAAGAGTCGGTTTCCACACCGACATCTTCGTCGGGGTACTTCCTTCCCTCTTCAGCCGGGGAACATCTGTCGGCAAGAACGTAGAGTTCCGCCACATCTTTCACCTTGTTCATCGCCAGCCTCGCCAGATTTTTGCGGTTGCGCACGTTCTGATGGAACGCGCTGATGATGGCGGCAGGATGAACATCTGGGATATTGTATTGTACCCGGCTGAATCTCTGTATGAACTTGCGCAGACTCTCACCTTCCTTCTGGGGAATGACATGCAAGTCGCTTGTTTGGCCATGAGCTTGGTGACGTCCCGTAAAGGCGCCAACAAACTCATGGCACAAATCCGACCAAGAAGAAATAGAATCTACTGGCAAGTGCATCAACCATGACATGGCGTTGGGAAGTAATTCGCAAGCACCTTATCGTCGCGGGCTCCGGCAGCTTGCATCGCGATGGTGCAGATGCTGAGGAACTCCGATGGTAGGGTCTTGCCATTGTACTTCTCGCCAACGTCAGGCTTGAAGGTGTGGTGAGTGGGCCACTAGAACTGCCGCAGCTCACGGGTAAAAGCCAGGCAGCCTACCTCGTAAGGTAAACCTCCAGGGCTTACCGGAGCCGGGTCGGACTACGCTACGGAGATGTCGTCACACGCGTCGTCGCGACGGGTCAACGTCCATGGCAGTTGGCGGGCAGGAGAGTGTACCGTGGCCGCAGCGCCACCAGTCCTCCCGCCACCAGCGTGTGGTGTTCCTCCAGAGCTTTGGCCCGAAGGGCCTGTCGACCTTGGTTCGCGTTTGTTGGCGACGGCAACGAGGCTCTGGATGGTGGCTCTCCATTCGTCGAGCTTCCCCGCCGCGGCAGGGAAGTCGAGGAGCAACTGCGCGCGCTAAGGCCTCTGCCGGTGTCGGTGGTGGCGAAACCTGCGTGGACCGCGATGCGCTTCGACTCCTAACAACATTAGAAGGAGCTCTATCATGGTCCCGCGGTCGTATGCCGTTTTCGCTAGTGCCTCGGCGAGCGGGCGGGTCTCCTGCGTCCCGTGAGTGACGTTTGGGACTCTTCCCGCCGCGGCGCCCAGGATCTTCGGCATGATGACGCCGTTCGTCCCGCGCGGCCTGAGAGGAGCGCGTTATGGGCACCGGTGTGGGTTTCTTCGAGGCCACCGCATCGCCTTCGGGCGGTGCGACGGCGCCTTTGGAGGGCCCCGCGCCGCCTGCGGAGGGCCTTGCTCAATCAATGGAGTTGGCGACGTGCGGCCCGTTGCCAGGCACATGAACGTCGCCACCTTGCAAGCTCCGCGACCGGTCCGCTGCTCGCCCGCGTCGGGACGGGCCGTTCGGCTCCCAACGAGCCAACCGCCACCGTCATCTTCTTGGGCGCCATGGCGATGAAGAAACGCCGGACTAGCTATTAAAGCCGATTCTCACAACTGCGCCCCTACCTGGCGCGCCAAAAATGTCGGTGGGAACGACACCTATGGGATCACAAGGATCCCTACTGCGGTTGCGGGGCGCGGGGTTGAGAGAAGAGTGGATCTGACAGCGAGTACGTGGTTAGTTTATCCAGGTTCAGGCCGCGAGGATGCGTAAAACCCTAGTCCTGCTTTGGTGGATGTATTCTGAGTTCTTGAGCTAGCTACGGGGTGTAACGAGCTCAAAAAAGCCGAATCCTTTTCCTGGTCGCCTCGGGCCTCCTTTTATAGGGAAACGGGTCACCACAGTGGCAAGCAAGAGGTGGAAAGGGTACAGTGCTGCGAGGTTATCCCTCGTATTACAGGACAAGATGCATTTAATGCATCACTTAGGTGTCCTCTTGCTTTATTGGGGACGGGAGCGAGGCCCGTCCCATCCGTCGCCGCTCCTCCTTGCTTCGACATGCGCCCTGGCCAGCGATGCATGCGGTGCCATGCAGGCAGCCAGGCAGCTGAGGTGGCGCGGTGGTGGAGCCTCCAGGAAGGGTTGCATGTGGCCACGCAGGTGCCTGCCCAGCTGGTTGGGTCGGCAGCTGCGTGCGAACGGCGGTGGAGACTTGGTTGGTGCGAGCCTGGCAGCGGTCCTGGTGGTGCGGCTGCCGAGGGCCTTGCCGGGTGGCCCGGCAAGGGTCTTGCCGCGGCGCGTAGGCGTCCCCGGCAAGGATCTTGCCGGGGGTCTTGTGGGTTTCTTCGGTGAGGATGATTGCCTTCCTATCCTCACTTGATCTTGACTATTCTTTGTCTTCACAAAGATCTGCATGCCACCACGGAGGTGCCTCCCGTGCCCTTTCCCAATGCGTCTGTTTGAGCATTGGTGGGCTCAAGGGTGGCTCGCTCGGCTGGCGTGGGCGTGCTGATCCGGCAAGGGTCTTGTCGGGGCCGCTGAGGCTGCCCTGGCAAGGGTCCTTGCCTGGAAAACCTGCTTCGCCCATCCGATCCTTGTGGCCTTGGTCCTTGTCCTCGCTTTATTTGTCTTGTGCCCTCGGCTTCTCTCCAGCCTCCCTTCCTTGCCGTGTGATGCGTGGCCGTGGCGAGCGGCTCTGACTACCCGTGCACAAGTAAAGGGGTCAAAAAGAGAGCCCCTACTTTTGTACACCAACAAACATGTACATGCAACTCGTGTTGTAGTAATCTGTGAGCCACGAGGACTCAACAATCCCATTACCATGGGTATCAAGACTAGCAAAGCTTAATGGGTAAGGAAGGGGTAAAGTGGTGATGTTGCAGCAGTGACAAAGCAAATTATGGTGGCTAACTTATGAATAGAAGAGTAAGATGAGAAACTACGCAAACAGACGCAATCTAGAAATGATCAAGAAGTGATCCTGAACTACTAATGTTCAAACATAAACCAACTGTGTTCTCTTCTCGAACTTCCCCGAAAAGAGACCATCACGGTTACATGATGCGGTTGGTGTATTTTAAAAGAGTTTACTTCAAGTCTTCTACAACCGGATATTAAGAAATTCCCATCTGCCACATAACCGCGGGCATGGCTTTCGATAGTTTAAACCCTGCAGGGGTGTCCCAACTTAGCCCATGACAAGCTCACGATCCGCGGAGACAATCCTCCATCGCGGGACACCTGATCAGCCTCGGAATCACAAAAGAGATTTCAACAATGGTAAAACAAAACCAGCAAGACCACCCGAATGTGCCGACAAATCCCGATAGGAGCAGCGCATATCTCCTTCTCAGGGCACACCGGATGAGACATCCTACGAGTAAAACCAACCCTCAAGTTTCCCCGAGGTTGCCCCGTAGTCTACTTGGTTCGGACCAACACTCAGAGGAGCACTGGCCCGGGTGGGGGCTAATAAAAATCCACGGGGGCTGGCAAGTCCCTATGCAAGTGTAGGTGATGAGGCAAATGGTAAACCAATTGTTGGACCTTGCTGGAAGAGTTTTATTCTCAAGAGGGTCCCATACCCCTCGTCATGTTAGGGACGCAAAATCGAGGAACATAACACTGGTATGACATAAACTAGGGTGGCAAGAGTGGAAGAAAACACCAGGCATAAGGCCCAGCCTTCCACCCTTTACCAAGTATATAGATGCATTAATTAAATAATAGATATGGTGATATCCCATGATATCCAAGTTCCGACATGGAGCAATCTTCAACTTCACCTGCAACTAACAACGCTATAAGAGGGGCTGAGCCAAGCTGTAACTGATGTCTACTACACAACCTTCTTCTTGTAGACGTTGTTGGGCCTCCAAGTGCAGAGGTTTGTAGGACACTAGCAAATTTCCCTCAAGTGGATGACCTATCATTCACTCAAAATGGAGCATGCACGGAGATATGATGCGATGAACATGCACACATAATGCTGGTAAAACTGGGACTTAGAAAAAAACTACCTCGCGGAATCGGGATGGAGGGATCCGGGCGCGAGGCCACGTTTGGTAGGAGGGACGGGTGGATCTCGTCCCGGGGCGGGTCAACGCCGGCTCCTGCGACCCTAGGGTTCCGGCGATCGCCAGAGAGGACGGAGGAGGGCACGAGTGGCCGGATCCGCGGCGGCGCGGCACGGCAACCGCGATGGCGGGGCGACGGAGGGCGGCGCGAGGCGCGCGCGGGCGGCGGCGGCGACGGCGGCGCCGCGGCGGCGCGCAATGGTGGCGGCCGCGGCGAGAGGCGGCGCGATGCGGGCGGCGGCTGGAGGTGGGCATGAGGTGCGGCTACGCCGGCGGGCGGGCAGAGCCGAGGCGGCGGCGCTGGCGGAGGTGTGGTGCTCCGGCGAGCTCCTGGGCGGCGGGGCGGAGGAGCAGGGTTCGGGTGCCGGCGCGGGGGCGCGGCCCGGTTCAGCCCACGGCGGGCTCGCGATGGGCTTCGGTGGGCCCGCGCAGTGGAGGAGGACGGCGGAGACACATGGCGTGTTGTGGTTGGACGAGGAGCGACGACGGACGTGTCCGTCCGCCGGGCGGACATGTCCGGCGGTGCGGGGAGAGATGGATCTAGGGTTTCGCCCGAAATGGAGGGGGAGGGGATGTTTTTATAGGTAGAGGGAGCTAGGAGAGTCCAAAGGGGGTACGGTTTTCGCCCACACGATCGTGATCCGACGGCGGAGAGCATGGAGGGGCTTTAGATGGGCTAGTGTGCTCTTGCGGAGGGGTGCTGGGCTGCAAAGTGAAGGGGTTTCGGGGGTTACACGGTTAACCATTGGGGCATCAAACGACCTCCAAATGGAACGAAATTTGACAAGGGGTCTACCGGTGATATACCAAGGCCACTTGACAAAACTCGGCCATTCAGAGAACGTTTTTATCCTGCTCACAAAACAAGTTATGAGGGGTGCAACGGGTGCAAAAGAGAGTGTCGGATTCTGAAACGGACAACGGAGAAAGAGACTGCATGCACGTTTTGAAAACATGAGGATGCAGTGCACATGGTGACATGGCAAAGATGCGACACGCAAGCAAATGACATGGCAACGACAGCGAATAACTGGAAGACACCTGGCACATCAGATTCGGGGCGTTACAACTCTCCTCTAGTAACAAGAGATCTCGTCCCGAGATCTTAGGGACCGAGATGGAAAAGAAGAGGATGAGGTGAAAGAAGAATGCAAGAGAGAAGATGAACAAAGTCGAGAACACTCGAGTAGAAAAGAGGAACGCGAATACGAGGAGAAACAAAGCTCAAGGAAAGAGATAGACTCTAAAACCACTCCGGTTAGGAGAAGATAGAAAAGGAATAAGAATGAAAGAATTGAGATAGCAACCCGGCTGAACATTGAATGGAAGAGAACATGAACTTGACAGGATTGAACAATACTTGACAAGAGGGACAACACAATGCCTCTGGAAGAATTGAAAGAGTTGAATGAAAAGAATGGAGAAGAATATGACCACTTCCGCCACGATTGAGTTGAGAGGGATCCTTGTAAGGAAGAATTGAATGGAGTTGTTGGAAATTCAACAAAAAAAGAATTGATTTGCGTGGGCTTATGTAAACATCTCAAAATTATGAGGTGATAACCGGCCACAACGGGATGATTGAATAGATGAGAAGAACGAAGAAATCCAAAACTACACCTCGAAAGCATATGGAGAATTAATTGCACTTCGGGACACAAAGTGAAAAAGGTACTTGAGGTCCCACAAGAAGCTTGATGAACTCTTGAAGAATGAATTAAATCCTTACGAACCACCCTGAAGCACTCCAGTTAACAAATGGATGATGAGATAGAATTGAAGGATGAAAACAATAAGATTAAAGTCTTGCGATGATTAAGATGGAGATTCGCGACGAGACAAGCGAGAAAAACTTTGAACTCCGGAAAAGAAAAAGAAGAACAACTTAGATCGACAGATTGTTCCACACGAATAAACTCCGAAGGAAGGAATTAATTAATCAACTTGATGAAAGAAGAATAAGAATTATGTTATGATTATCCTTCATCAATTAAATTGATGAGAAGCAATACATTGCATACAACTTATTCGTGTTGGAAAACATTAAGGGAGGTATAGCGCAACACTGGGGAAAATCTTCATGAATCACCGGTACGGTAGGAAAGAATGAATGAATTGATATGATAAGAATGGGAGTGAAAATCTTAACAGAACCATCGTAAGAATTGAAACGAACGACGAAAAGAGAATGACTCTCCAGAAAGAATTAGAAATGAACGAAGATTCTTGAGTTAATCACGTTGTAAGAGAACGAAGACATCGCAAATGATACGTCTCCAACGTATCTATAATTCATGAAGTATACATGCTATTATATATTTTGTTTTGGATGTTTAATGGGATTTATCATACACTTTTATATCATTTTTGGGACTAACCTATTAACCGGAGCCCCAGCCCAAATTGTTATTTTTGGACTAGAAGCAATCCAGAAGACTTGGAGTAGACGTCAGGGAAGCTTCGAGGAAACCAGGAGGCAGGGAGGCGCGCCCCCACCCTCGTGGGCCCCTCGTGGCTCCCCTGACGGACTTCTTTCGCCTATATATGTCCATATACCCTAAAAACCTTCGAGAACAGAAGAGATCGGGAGTTCCGCCGCCGCAAGCCTCTGTAGCCACCAAAAACCAATCGGGACCCTGTTCCAGCACGCTGCTAGAGGGGGGGGATCCCTCACCGGTGGCCATCTTCATCATCCCAGCGCTCTCCATGACGAGGAGGGAGTAGTTCAGCCTTGGGGCTGAGGGTATGTACCAGTAGCTATGTGTTTGATCTCTCTCTCTCTCGTGTTCTTGAGGTGGCACGATCTTGATGTATCGCGAGCTTGGCTATTATAGTTGGATCTTATGATGTTTCTCCCCCTCTACTCTCTTGTAATGGATTGAGTTTTCCCTTTGAAGTTATCTTATCGGATTGAGTCCTTAAGGATTTGAGAACACTTGATGTATGTATTGCATGTGCTTATCTGTGGTGACAATGGGATATTCACGTGATCCACTTGATGTATGTTTTGGTGATCAACTGGCAGGTTCCGTAACATTGTGAACTTATGCATAAGGGTTGGCACACGTTTTCGTCTTGACTCTCCCGTAGAAACTTTTGGGCACTCTTTGAAGTACTTCATGTTGGTTTGAATAGATGAATCTGAGATTGTGTGATGCATATCGTATAATCATACCCACGGATAATTGAGGTGACATTGGAGTATCAAGGTGACATTAGGGTTTTGGTTGATTTGTGACAGAAGGTGTTATTCTAGTGTGAACTATATGATAGATTGAACGGAAATAATAGCTTCATGTTATTTTACTACGGACTCTTGAATAGATCGATCGGAAAGAATAACTTTGAGGTGGTTTCGTACCCTACAATAATCTCTTCCTTTGTACTCCGCTATTGGTGACTTTGGAGTGACCCTTTGTTGCATGTTGAGAGATAGTTATATGATCCAATTATGTTATTATTGTTGAGAGAACTTGCACTAGTGAAAGTATGAACCCTAGGCCTTGTTTCAACGCATTGCAATGCCATTTGTGCTCCCTTTTACCGCTTGCTACCTTGCTGTTTTTATATTTTCAGATTACAAAAATCTATATCTACCATCCATATTGCACTTGTATCACCATCTCTTCGCCGAACTAGTGCACCTATACAATTTACCATTGTATTGGGTGTGTTGGGGGCAGAAGAGACTCTTTGCTATTTGGTTGCAGGGTTGCTTGAGAGAGACCATCTTCATCCTATGCCTCCCACGGATTGATAAACCTTAGGTCATCCACTTGAAGGAAATTTGCTACTGTCCTACAAACCTCTGCACTTGGAGGCCCAACAACGTCTACAAGAAGAAGGTTGCGTAGTAGATATCAGCAAACTAATTAAAGAATGCTTGAATGAAGCACCTGTACAAATATGGAACGAACGACGCTGAAAACTTGGAACGAAGAAATATTCTGAAATGATAGCCTCCGGATAATCAACACGGAAAACTACTACTGAAATACTCCGGATGGGTAAGAAAAGAGTCACACGATTGGAAACAATTTGAGAGGGTAACATGAAGCTAGAACCATGAATCTGAATTGCGCAAAATCTTCTACCGTCTTCAAATGTTGAGAATGACGACGAGAAACACCACCAAAATTGTTGAGATACTTCGGGAGAATGAAAAGCAAAGAGGTTGAGCCAATGATGAAAATGGTTTCAAACTGATGTTGGAAAAGCATCCGACTAATGAAATTCATACTTACGTCATACTTCGAAGGAATTTAAGAATAGCTCCAGGAAAATTAGAAGAGGTAGGTAAGATCCTGGGAAAAGACCTGTCGTGGTTTTGTCACCGCAGATGTCCTCATGAAAGGACTTAGTCATGGAGCCATCGCTACGGGTTAGCTTAAAGGGGTTAAAACGGACAAGGGACGCAAGAGAGTTTTTATACACCTTATTGTAAAAGCCTACTTCTAGTTGTGATGGGATTATTGGGGTTTCGATGACCAGGGAGCAAATATGCTTGCCTGAGTCTCGAGTTGTTGTTTCCTGTCCCTGAACCGCCGCCGGGTCGTCCCCTTATATACACAGGTTGATGCCCGGACGGTTTACACAGTTCCGATGCCGGCTCATACAAGTGTCCAGCTTGGTCTCTTCCTTTCCTTAACTTACAACACAAGTTATACAACTATGGCGGTTTACAACTATGGGCCCTAACCCGCCTTTGGGCTCTGGGCCTCTAAGCTTTAATAGTAGAGTGCCATCTTCTTTATCTTCATGGGCTTCAATATGGATGAGCGTGAACCGGCCCCTCCTGGGTGGTTTACACTCAGTAGTTATATCCCCAACATTAGGCCCCAGATTGATTTGAACATGTTCATGTCAATCTTCAACACTTAGAAATATTCCTTTAACACTTTCTTGCAATCCTCATAAACCGCCGAGATGCCTTTTCCTTGTAAACTTTGGTAAACCGCCATGAGGTCATCTTCTGAAATCGTGATAAATCATTATGATGTCATCCTTTCATGAAAAATTAAAAGATTCCCTTCATTTAATCTCCCGAAGATCGAGGCGACAGTTGCGCCCCCTCTTGTCACTTCAGGCTCCTCGATTCTCACGCCTGCCGCTTATCCTCTTGCCTTTATAAATAATACCAGGGGGTCCTTCCATTTTCCCCCTTGCCTTTTCGCATCTTCTTGCTCCTCGCGACCCCGAAGAGCTCAAGCACCGCCGCCGCCGTCGATCCTTGAACCTGCACCGACTAGGCCGCTGCATCAACCTGTTCGTACCAGAGCTCTTGCGACACTCCTCCGCCGACACGCGGCCCTGGTAAGTACTCCTTTCCTCAATTTATCGAATCTGCATTAGGGTTTCACAGTTCTTCGGTGTTCATCAGCGTTCATCGGTGTTTATCTGCCTTCTCTCAGCATCTTGTTGAATCTGGCTAGCCCTGACAGCTTTATCCTTGTAGATGAAGCCGTAGTTTTAATCTGCCCCGCCATAGCCTCTTGTTGTTCCTGGATAGATCTCATCTGGACTGTCATTGTTCCATCATCGCCATTTTTAAGGCTCAGAAATTTTTTCTTTACTAGATCGTGGTAGATCCAAAATTATAATACCATCTTGCAAAACCTGTTCCTCCAATACTTAGTAAATTTCAGATATGCTTCTTCCACCTGTGGGCGGTTTAACCTTTAAAAATGACAATCCGCCAGTTACCATTAGCCCTCACGTAAACCGCCATCTTATCTTGAGCACCCATATCCTGTTTATAGTGCATATATGTTTGAATTAATTTCCCCAGTTTAACACCGGTTTGTGCACATCAATCTTGAACCGTAAACCGGCTTTTGCACTTCCTTTACAGTCTGTTCTTAAAAATGGCCAAGCAATTTTGCTCTTGCAGTTGGGTTCCTTCCCAGATCACAGAGACTCAACTCAAAGGGTATGTTCTAACCGGCGCTTTGGCCAAGAAAGAGGTTATTCATTGGCGAGTCCCAGGCCCTGAGTGCCCTCCTGAACCTCAAGATGGAGAAGTGGTGGTATTTATGCAGCATCAAGACCGGGGATTTAGCCCTCCCAGATCAAAGTTTTTATGGGATGTGCTTGCCAACTTCCAACTCCACCCTCAAGACATTGGACCAAACTCTTTGTCCAATATCTGTAATTTCCAAGTGTTCTGTGAAGTTTACCTTCAAGAAGAACCAACTGTTGAGCTCTTCAGGGACTTCTTCCACTTAAACCGCCGAAGTGAATTCTCTGACGGCCCCAACACTGAAATTGGCGGAGTGTCGATTCAGAAAAGAAAAGAAGTTGATTTTCCTCATGCCAAACATCACAGCCACCCCAAAGATTGGAACCAAACATGTTTCTATTGTCGGAACACTGCTCCTGCTGGAGAAAACCCTCTGCCGTGTTACCGTACTGACTGGCTCAGCAATGGCCACGCACTACCTCAAGGACTCACTGCCAAAGAACGAAAAATTTATGTACCTCAACTCGCCAAGCTCCGGGCTTTCCTAGCCAACGGTTTAACCGACGTTGACCTTGTTCGTTGCTGGGTTTCATGGGTCATCTTGCCTTTAAGCCGTCGTACTAGGTTGATGCATGAGTATACCGGGGACATCAAGCATCCTCAACGACGCCATGAGATAGAGATAACTGATGATGAAGTCACTGAGGCAGTCAAGAAAATGCTGGATGAACCGATCGCTGAATGCAGCAAAACTGGGTTGCGTCCCTTTAACACCTCCAACAAATAGCCAGCGGTAAAAATTTCATCCTTCTGCTTTTTGGATCCATCTCCACTTTAATATTGTTTTGATGATTCTTTATTTATTCTTACAGGCCAAAGATCCTTTCTGGAAGAAGAAAACTCTAGATAAACCGTCAAAAACACAAGAAAAAACGGCGAGGACTGCTCGGGCCAAGGCCGTCAAGAAGCCAGCCAAGAAGAAAACCGCCGAGTCCTCTGAACCGCCCGAAGATGTTGATGATTCGGAACAAGATGTAGAACTTGACTCCCTTGGATCATTTTTCATACACCTTATTGACAACGCCCATTACCAGGATGATGCGGAAGCTAGCCGTGCTGACAATGTTGAGGTAATCTCCCTTTCCTCCACTTCCCATCTTGTGCCAGTAAGAAAAATCCGTCGCGCAGTCCGAAAAGTGAAGCGTTCACATCCTTTCACTCATTTGGATCCATCAGCATCCTGAAGCTCGTCGCACAACCCGGCATAGTGGCCAGAAAGTCACTTCTTCCGGTTTACCAGACACTCCACTCTGGAAGCGTCGTGCAGAGGTCTTATGTTATTCTATTAAGTCTTACCCCTTGGCGGGTTACTTCCGATACCCTCTTAATACGTTTGACTCAAATTATCAGGTGACTTCCAACTCCTCATCTGGCGATTCATCGACCACGCAAATGCCTCCCCTGAAAACCATCCCTAGGTACGTATAATAATGTTAACGTTGTCGTCTTGCGCCGGTTCGTCATACTAATCCTCTATTGTCAATTTGCAGTGCCAAGGCCCGTGTTAGAAAGAAAGCAAAGACCAATGCCCCTACTGATGATATTGAACCGGATAGGATCTCAGAAGGTGCTGGCAGAGAGGTTGATGTTGCCATGGATGGTCCGGTGCCACAAAGCCAGTCCACTGATGCTGATCCGCCTGAAGTCAATCCGGCAAACCCTCATATCAATCCATCAAGTCCACAAGCCAATCCTCCACATCCAACTGCTGGTCCGCCAAGCCCTGCCAAGACCGCAGACAAAACGGCAAGCTCAAATGCAGGGACTGATGACGTTGTGACTACTGGGACTAGCTATAATTCTCCTGGTAATCCTGTCACTTTGGCAAAGCACAGAGCCAAGGTGGAATCTGCTGCTGATGAGAAAGGCAAGTGGAAAACTGATGTGTCGAATTATACTCATCTCTCCGCTCGGGAACATCATTCTGGATACTTAAACCGCCTTTACACAAGCCGTGATTATGAGGCCGGTTTGGTCAACTTGATGAAGGAGCGTTATGAGGTAACTTTCAAACACTTCATAAATTTTCTTTATACTATATGACTCCATTGTAGACCCAAGGGCCGGTTTATCTCTTCAAGATGAATCGGGACTTTCTGTTTCAAACTTGTTTTTGTTGAATTCCTTCATCTTTGAGTTTTCTGATCAAATATGCATTAGCCCCCAAGTGCCAAGATTAATAATTGTATTGAGCCTTGGGACTTTGAATGATAGAATAAAAAGCAATCCGCATTAGCCCCCAAGTGCCAAGAGTATAACTTGATATGTGCTTGGGACTTTGAGAAAAAATCTTTAACATCTCAATCATCTGTCTTGTATATGCTGACTTAAACGTCAAAGATTCCCAGACTGCTGAGCTTCAAGAAATTATTAAATCCCAGCAAGCAGAAACCTCCAAGGCCAAAGACGAACTGAAGGGCCCTTTGACTGCCATGGAACAAACGAAGGATGGTTTTAAAAGTGAACGGGCGGATTGGGAGACAAAGAAAACTGCTCTCTTAAAGCGGGCCGAAGATGCTGAAGCAGCCCTCAAACCGGTTGCAGAGGAGCTAACTGGGTTGAAACATCAAATCAATGCTATGACTTCAGCAATTTTTGGTATGTACCAGTTATCAACATCATCCTTAATCATTTGTGAAATTGGCCGGTTTAATAGAAACTTCTTAAACCGTTGCAAGTAGCCGTATTGCTCATCTAGGTTCAGACATGCAGATGAAGTTGAAGGCAGCAAATACACTGGTAGAACTATTATACACGGGCGCACAACGAGTCATCTATGCAGCCTCCTTCAACAAACCGGCACCAACGTTGATCAAGGATACCTTGACCAAATTATCCATGACTCCAGCCCAGATGGAAGAGATGAAGCGATCTGCTGCAAGGGCTGGCGCTTTAACAGCACCGACACGTGCCAAAGCGTGAATTGCCGATCTTGACCCAGCTGACATCGCAAAGGGTTATCCTGGTCAACAGGATTACAGATCGGACTTTGACAATGAAGCCCTCAAAGTTAGACCAAAGAGACGCGCACACTGGCAAGCCAATTGGCTGAGGAGGCTGATTTATCTGTCTATTGGTCCAGCTATGATGCGGACAACAAACGTGTTGATGCAGCCGCGAAGGAAGTACAAAACCTGATCCCTCCAATCTGTAAGCACACCTATGCCCCTGACATTGAATCGTCCAACCTTATAAGCAACGAAGCTGTCTTTAAAGCCTTAACCAGGATTGATTGGACCACCCTTGACTTCCAGCCACTAGGTGAGGAGGAGGCTGAACCTACGCGTGATGATCCTTCAACTTCGTGTCAGCCTAATGCTGAGTCATAATCCGCCAGCCGGTTTAATTGTTATAGATAGTGTTGTGAGCAACAAACAATTATTCTTTTGGGCATCAAAAGCGCCGTGTAATAGTCTAGTTGAAATATTTTGATCTTCTGCCATCGTGCACTGCTACCTAATTTTGTTAATCCGGCATGATTGGTGCTATACATGTTTGATTTGCCTTGGTATTTCGTAGAAAATCCTGCCGTCTGCATGTTAAACACTTAAACATCTCCTGACGGTTTACTGCCGGATGGGTTATCGTACTCAATGTAGAGCCAAAATCTTTATAACCAAAGTTATTAAATACTGAAATATGAAATATATCATACCTGCGATATTAAATCACTTTTGTTGGTTGACCAACTTGTTTAGTAAGGGTGATAACCCAAACTTTGAATATTTGAGAACGCCCACCGCATTATGCCGGTACGTAATAAGTCATGCCGGGTTATGATAAACACCGGATGATCATCCTAGCGACATATAGTCAATGCCAGACCAGAAAGATGCCGGTTCATCATTGATTGTTAGCTTAACAGCAGATAACTGTAAACCACAACGGGTTGAGGTGAAGACATATAGTCTGGCCGGGACAAGAGACACCGGTTTACCTTAAAACTTTATCAACAGAGATAAAATTTGCAAAAACAAAATCAAATAAAAACTTGTAGTCAAGGCTTTTCGATGGCTGCTGTCGGTGTCAAAACCGGCGGATCTCGGGTAGGGGGTCCCGAACTGTGCGTCTAGGCGGATGGTAACAGGAGACAAGGGACACGATGTTTTTACCCAGGTTCGGGCCCTCTCGATGGAGGTAAAACTCTACTCCTGCTTGATTAATATTGATGATATGGGTAGTACAATAGTAGATCTACCACGAGATCAGAGAGGCTAAACCCTAGAGGCTAGCCTATGTTATGATTGTTGTTCGTCCTATAGACTAAAACCCTCCGGTTTATATACACACCGAAGAGGGTTAGTGAGGGAGTTCCGGACTAGGGGGTTTCTGAATAGCCGAACTATCATCATCGGCCGGACTCCAAGACTATGAAGATAGAAGATTGAAGACTTCGTCCCGTGTCCGGATGGGACTTTCCTTGGCGATATGTATATGTAGATCTCCTACCATTGTAACCGACTCTGCGTAACCCTAACCCTATCCGGTGTCTATATAAACTGGAGGGTTTTAGTCCGTAGGACGAACAACAATCATACCATAGGCTAGCTTCTAGGGTTTAGCCTCTTTGATCTCGTGGTAGACCCACTCTTGTAACACACATCATCAATATTAATCAAGCAGGACGTACGGGTTTACCTCCATCAAGAGGGCCCAAACCTGGGTAAAACATCGTGTCCCTTGTCTCCTGTTACCATCCGCCTAGACGCACAGTTCGGGACCCCCTACCCGAGATCCGCCGGTTTTGACACCGACATTGGTGCTTTCATTGAGAGTTCCTCCGTGTCGCCACCGATAGGCCCGATGGCTCCTTCGATCATCAACAACGACGCAGTCCAGTGGTGAGACTTTTCTCCCGGACAGATCTTCAGATTCGGCGGCTTTGCATCAAGGGCCAATTCGCTTGGCCATCTGGAGCAGATCGAAAGCTACGCCCCTGGCCATCAGGTCAGATTTGGAACTTTGAACTATACGACGGATATCCGCGGAGACTTGATCTTCGACGGATTCGAGCCGCAGCCAAGCGTGCCACACTGTCTCGATGGGCATGATCTAGCTCTGCAGCCGAACAGTGCCACGGAGGTCAAGACCAAAGATCCGCTCCGACCCTTAGTCCGGAGCCGGATTCCCCTATCGGGGACGAGTGGTTGGACACCGCCTCGGGGGCTACGATCTCTACGGCGATTGAGCCGAACTCTATCCCCGTCCTTTGCGAAGACCTCGACTCCGGGGTGCCGGACTCCTCTCCGGACTCCGAACCCCCTGCGCCCCTGCCAATCGAATCCGATTGGGCGCCCGTCATGGAGTTCACTATCATGACATCTTTCAGCACTCGCCCTTTGGCGACATCCTGAATTCACTAAAGTCTCTCTCTTTATCCGGAGAGCCCTGGCCGGATTACGGTCAGGAAGGTTGGGATGCGGATGACGAAGAAATTCAACGCCCACCCACCACCCACTTTGTAGCCACTGTCGATGATTTAACCGACATGCTAGAATTCGGCTCCGAAGACATCGACGGTATGGACGATGATGCCGGAGACGATCAAGAGCCAGCGCCTACAGGGCACTGGAAGGCCACCTCGTCATACGGCATATACATGGTGGACATCCCAAAAGATGGGAACGGCGATGGAACAACGGAGGATGACCCCTCCAAGAAGCAACGGAAGCGCCGACGTCAGCGGCGCCACTCCAAATCCCGCCACAGCAAAAACGGTGATTCCGGCACGGGAGATATAACACCTCGGACAGTGCCGAAGAAAACCCCCTCCAGCAGGACTCAGCGCAGGAGGAGGGAGACGCCAGCCCTCACGAGAGAGCGGCAGAAGAAGAGGTAGAGGATTATATGCCTCCCTCCGGAGACGAAGCAAGCCTTGACGACGATGAATTCGTCGTGCCTGAGGATCCCGTCGAACAAGGGCGTTTCAAACGCAGGCTTATGGCCACGGCGAACAGCCTCAAGAAAAAGCAGCAACAGCTTAGAGCTGATCAGGATCTGCTAGCGGACAGATCGACCGAAGTCCTCGCGGCCGAAGAGCATGAGCTCGAACGCCCCTCCAAAAGCTACCCTAAACGCAAGCTGCTCCCCCGATTAGAGGAGGAGGCTTACGAACCCGCATCACCAGGAGACAATACGGCCGACCGACCACCCCGTGGTCGCGGCGAAGAGGCCTCTAGGCCCTTCACTAGAACCGTACCCCGGCATCCCTCAAAAAGCACACGGCCACAGGGGAACACTCCGGACCTGCGAGAGATATTGGAGGACAAGGCAAGACAATCAAGATCGATCTATGGATCACGTGGGCGCCCACGGTGCGTGATTTACAATCGTCGCGCCGACACAGTAAGTCCGCCGGGCCGAACAAAACAGACAAAGCTCTTTTGAGCTCCGGCCATGATATCGCCCAGACAGTAGGCGCCGCACACCCACTATGCTTCACAGACGAAGTAATGGATCATCAAATCCACGAAGGGTTTAAACCCGTCAATATTGAATCCTATGATGGCACAACAGACCCCGCGGTTTGGATCGAAGACTATCTCCGTCACATCCACATGGCCCGCGATGACGATCTTCACGCCATCAAATACCTCCCCCTCAAGCTTAAAGGACCAGCCAGGCATTGGCTCAACAGCTTGCCAGCAGAGTCAATTAGGAGCTGGGAGGACCTGGAAGCCTCATTCCTTGATAACTTCCAGGGCACTAATGTGCGACCACCAGACGCTGATGACCTAAGCCACATAATTCAGCAGCCTGACGAATCGGCCAGACAATTCTGGACACGGTTCTTAACCAAGAACAACCAATTCATCGACTGTCCGGATGCGGAGGCCCTCGCGGCCTTCAAGCATAACATCCGTGACGAGTGGCTTGCCCGGCACCTAGGACAAGAAAGCCGAAATCCATGGCAGCCCTCACATCACTCATGACCATCTTCTGCGCAGGTGAGGACAGCTGGCTAGCACGCAGCAACAACCTCAGCAAAAATTCTGGCAGTACGGACTTCAAGGACCAAAATGGCAGGCCGCGTCGTAACAAAAACAAACGCCACATTAACGGCGACAATATTGAGGATATGGCAGTCAATGCCGGACTCAGAGGCTCTAAACCCGGTCAGCGGAAAAAGCCATTCAAAAGAACTACTCCGGGTCCGTCCAATTTGGACCGAATACTCGACCGCTTATGCCAGATACACGGCACTTCAAAAGCCAGCTAACCACACCAACAGGGACTGTTGGGTATTCAAGCAGGCAGGCAAGTTAATTGCCGAAAACAATGACAAGAGGCTGCATAACGATGACGAGGACGAGACCCAACCGCCGAACAATAGAGGATAGAAGGGTTTCCCCCCACAGGTCCGGACGGTGAACATGATATACGCAACGCAGATACCCAAAAGGGAGCGGAAGCGTGCACTCGAGGATGTCTACGCTGATGGAGCCAGTTGCCCCGAAGTTCAATCCATGGTCCTCCTGCCCGATCACTTTTGACCGAAGGGACCACCCCACCAGCATCCGCCACGGTGGATTTGCCGTATTGGTCTTAGACCCAATCGTCGATGGATTTCACCTAACCAGAGTCCTGATGGACGTTGGCAGCAACCTGAACCTGCTTTACCCGGATATAGTGCGCAAAATGGGCATAGACCCCTCAAGGATTAAACCTACCAAAACGACCTTTAAAGGCGTCATACCAGGTGTAGAAGCCAATTGTACAGGCTCAATTACACTGGACGTGGTCTTCGGATCCCTGGATAACTTCCGAAGCGAGGAGTTAATCTTCGACATAGTCCCGTTCCGCTGCGGCTATCATGCCTTGCTTTCGGACGCAGCGCTTGCAAAGTTCAACGCGGTGCCGCACTACGCATACCTCAAGCTCAAGATGCCAGGCCCTCGAGGAGTCATCACGGTCAACGGAAACACTGAACGTTCTCTCCGCACGGAGGAACATACAGCAGATCTCGCGGCAGAAGCGCAATGCAGCCTCTTAAGGCAATTCTCGAGTCCGGCCGTTAAGCCGCCGGACACAGCTAAGCGCTACCGAGTAACTTACAACAAGACCACAGCACGCTCCGAGCACGCCAGAGCAGGCGGCCCCAACCCCAGCTCTGCGAAACGTCAGCAGGTCCTTCGCGTACACCATTACGCTCTAAAGATACCATGGGCATGCGGAGAGGGGCACGACCACGATAAACCTGCATCGCGGCTCAACCACACCAGGGCTCTCAAGTGTGTCGTTTCTTTTCTTTTATTTTTACCTTTTACTTTTTACCCACAGGACTCTGCTTGTCAGAAGCCATGTCCGGCAGCAGACCTGCCGAACTCACGATGCAACAGCCAGGGAAGGATAAAGGCTACAACGAATATACATGTGGTCTCCATTACGAGCATTTTTATACACCAATCTGCAGCCTACCCCTGGAGGGGGACATGTTTAACAGTCCCACACCTTGCTTATCACACTATTTGTATCGTTCTGCATTCGTAGCATCACTTATTAAATAAAAAAATGCAGCGCCTTTTTTATAATTGCATTTCTTTTTTCATACATATGTTCATTCACAGCATGTTGCTTCCGTACACTTTGGTACGGCTAATATACACCAGGGGCTTATGTTTCCCGCATTATGGTATGATGAGTCCGAACACATTCACGAGTGCGGCACCCCGAACTTATAGCACTATATGCATCGGCTCCGAATCATGTCTTGGGTCAATAGTTGGGTTTGCCCGGCTCCCATGTTTTGGTACCTTACGTTCCGTTATATCGGCTAAGGTAGCACTGGGAGAACCACTGCGATTCCGCCCCAGTTGAGCTGGGTTAACGCCTCAGTGGAGAAAGCCAAAACTGACCGTCATGATGAGGTTAGAGCCGGTCGCTGTTCGAGAGGTTTTTAAGTAGTCCTTAAAGACTTATGCCGCTTAGAGCGAGGAGCCGGATACTGTCCGGCCAAGGCGTGGATAGCGCCCCAAATTCGCCTTCCGAAGACTAGGGGCTTCACGAAATTTAAAATTATAGAATTCTTTGGCTAAGTGAGAGAGTGTTCAAGCATTATAAGTCCGGTTGCCTTGTTCGCTGTGTTGAGCGCCTCCCTAGATGGACCCAAAAATGGGAACAAGAGCTCTCAAGTTTATCCCGAACACCCCAGCACTCACGGCATGGGGGCTGAAGCCGACGACTTGCCATCTCTCAGATTTGATAAACAGCCGCACAGAAGGTAATATTTTAAATTAACAAGCGTTGCTTAGCGCATATGAACTAAGTTTTCAGCACACAGGATAACAAAATGCGAGTCTACTCAAATATTACATCTTTGGAGCACTCACCCGCAATACATCATGGAGCCCTTCAAAGACACTCTTATAATACATCTTGGGCGCATGATGCTCCTGCCCTCTCCGTGGTGGGTCCGTCCACGAGCTTCGGCATCCATCTTGCCCCAAAGTGCACCTTTATGCGAGGCAAGGCCCGACGGGCACCCTCAATACAAGCGGAATGCTTGATGACTTCTACCCACGGGCACGCATCCATCACCGGCCGCACCAGGCGAAGTAGCTCCTGTGCATGGCCTCCTTAGGCCACAGCCGAACTATGAGGCCCTTCATGGCCTGTTCGGCCGCCTTGTGGAGCTCGACCAGCTGCTTCAAATGGTCGCTAAGAGGCACTGATGTCCGCCTCAAAGCATACCGGAGACCAGAAGACCTTTTTCCGTCGAACTCCCTCCTCGGCCCGGTAGAATGCGGAAGCATCGGACACGCCGAGGAAGATCTGCTAACGCTCCTCGAGAGCTCCGAATTGAGTAAGTAACAGGTAATTAACACTCACATGCTTACTTTGCATGAAAAATGCCTTACCCGCTGCTATTTTCTTCACCGCCTCAATCTCTGGAGGGCCTTGTAGGCTTCAGCCTTAGCGGCTTTGGCACTCTCAAGAGCTGCAAGCTCGAGACTCTCGAGTCTTGAGTCACGCCCAAGCTCTCATGTTTTTTCACGAGATCCTGGAGCTCTTGCTGTACCTCCGCCACCCGCGCCTCCTACTTCTCTCGCTTGGTGCACTCCGTGGTCAAGATTATGCGTTGACGCGGCCACCGCCTCCTTCTGTCGCCACCTCGTCGGTGGCCCCTACAATACCCACGTTATCCTTGTCATTTTTCTTGCAACCAAATCCTTTTCTGTAAGGTACAATTTTCATAAGGTACTACTCACCTTCTTTTTCCTCGAGCTGCTTCTTGGCATGGCCGAGCTTGTTCTCGGACCGCTCGAGGTTTCCCTTCAAAGTATTGACCTCCATGATCGGTCTTGGCGGAGGTCAGCAGACAGCCCGCAATCCCATATTGACATATTTTTATGACTCCTGCGTTTATCTTTCTAAAGATCCTCAGTCCGCTTTTCTTTCCAACACCGAACCGAGCATCGTGGGCTACCGTCTATGCGGTACCATTTTACATATATTGAAATTCTTACCTCAAAGCCTGTTAGAAGGCTGCTATAGGCTTCAGTCAGCCGCTCTTGGCGAAATGAACTTCTGAATCACCGCACTCATAACAGTGCGGTGTTCCTCTTTGATGGAGGCGCCGTTGAGCGCCTCCAGCAAATTATCCGGCACCTCCGGTTGGACGGAGGCAGCCGGCGTCACGGTCTTGCCCTTCTCACGAAGGGGTCGCCACGGACCACGGAGCCATTGTGGCCTCTGTGGCTGAGTCCGTGCAAAGTCCGGAGGGTGTCCTGTGACACCTTCGAGCCTCCTCCTCCTGGTGGGTCCTTTGGGATCCCACCTCGGCGTCAATCCGCTGCACGGGGTGGAGGCAGTCGGAAGGGAATCCATATCCGACGCACCCAAGGACCCGCTCGACGAAACGGGAAGATCATCCTTGGGCGGACTGCAGGGTTGTATGCGGCATTAGAAAGACATTATGTGGTGAAAAGAAAAAACCTTGAAGTTATTCGGGAGTCCGGATACTTACGATCTCGCCAGGGGCTTGGCCCTTGGGGGCTAGTCCTCGTCGTCGTCACTGGCGTTGGCGGAGCCGTCCGGGGGAAGAGTTTTTGCCTTCTTGGACCCTTCGGCCTCCCTTGTTGGGGAGGCCTTCCTTTTCGTCCCTCCCCCCGCTGGGTGAGAGGCTTTCTTCTTCTCCTCCTCACCTTGGAGGGAGGAGTTGGCCTCGGATTCATCATCCGATAGCACCTGAAAACGGGAACTCTTCCGAGTCCCCGTGGCCGTCTTCTTGGACTTCTTCTCCGGCACCACGTGGGGTGCCGGAGCCAGCAGCCCTCAAGTAGGGCGGGCGCCACTGGGTCCTTCCGGCAATGGGGCCGGACAGGTAATCTGTTCGGCCTTCGCCAGCCATTCCTGTTAAAGGTAAAGGGAGTTTAGATCCCGCATAGAGCCAAACTATCGACAACAAGTGGTGAAATCACTTACCACGGTAGCGGATGCGGGAGCTTCGGCGCCCTTGAACAGCACATTCCAGACATCTTCGTACGTAGTGTCGAAGAGCCCGCTCAGGGTCTGGTGCTGCGCCGGATCGAACTCCCACATATTGAAGCCCCGTCGCTGGCAAGGGAGAATCCGGCGGATGACCATGAGCTGGACTACGTTGACAAGCTTGATCTTCTTGTCCACTAGCTTCTGGATACAGGCCTGGAGTCCGGTCAGCTCCTCCGAACCCCCTCAAATCCGGCCACTCTCTTTCCAGCAGGTGAGCCGTGTAGGGATGCCAGATCTGAATTCGGGGGCCGCTGCCCAATCAGGGTCACGCGGCTCGGTGATGTAGAACCACCCCGATTGCCATCCCTTGATGGTTTCCACGAAAGTGCCCTCCAGCCACGTGACGTGGGACATCCTACGCACCATGGCGCCTCCGCACTCCGCTTGGCTGCCCTTCACAACCTTCGGCTTGACACTGAAGGTCTTGAGCCACAAGCCGAAGTGGGGCTGGATGCAGAGGAAGGCCTCGCACACGACGATAAACGCCGAGATGTTGAGGATGAAATTCGGAGCCAGATCATGGAAATCTAGGCCGTAGTAGAACATGAGTCCCCGGACAAAGGGATGAAGCGGGAAGCCCGATCCGTGGAGGAAATGGGGAAGAAATACTACCCTCTCATGGGGCCTGGGGTTGGGAATGAGCTCTCCCTCGTCGGGGAGCCGATGCGCGATGTTGCTGGACAAATATCCGGCGTCACGCAGCTTCTGGATCTGCCCCTCCGTGACGGAGGAGGCCATCCACTTGCCTCCCGCTCCGGACATAGTTGGAGAAGGTTGAGATGAGAAGTGCAGACTTGGGCGCTGGAGCTCGAGTTCGCGGAGATGGATAAGCCAAAGAGGAAGAAGGCGCAGGTAAAAGGGTTGGATCTTTATCCCCTTATATGGGCGGACAAAAACATGTGTCCCCACCGGCCTGGTAAAACTCGATTATCTCCCAAGCGTCACAATCAATGGCGCGGTTGGGTTACCCACGTCCGTATTGATGGGAATCCCGGAATAAGGGGAGCACGATCTCTGCTTCGACAAGACGTGCCAAGGAAACCGCTTCGCTAAACACGCTGAGGTGGAACAATAAAAATAATTTGAGTAAAGGCTTGGTAGTGGTGCGACGTCACGCCACAGAATACGTCAGCAGATTGATCTTGTGTAATGTTATTCTGCCTACGGTGGTATGTGGAATTTATTTTTGCGAGCGGACACTATCACAGTGTTCACAATCTTACGTAAATTATTCGGAGGAAGAACCCGCCTTGCAATGCCGAAGACAACATGCGCGCCCGGACTCGTCGTCATTGAAGCCTGGTTCGGGGGCTCTTGAGGGAGTTCCGGACTAGGGGGTGTCCGGATAGCCGAACTATCATCATCGGCAGGAATCCAAGACTATGAAGATAGAAGATTGAAGACTTCGTCCCGTGTCCGGATGGGACTTTCCTTGGCGTGGAAGGCAAGCTTGGCGATATGGATATGTAGATATCCTACCATTGTAACCGACTCTGTGTAACCCTAACCCTATCCGGTGTCTGTATAAACCGGAGGGTTTTAGTCCGTAGGACGAACAACAATCATACCATAGGCTAGCTCTAGGGTTTAGCCTCTTTGGTCTCGTGGTAGATCCACTCTTGTAACACACATCATCAATATTAATCAAGCAGGACGTAGGGTTTTACCTCCATCAAGAGGGCCCGAACACAGGTAAAACATCGTGTCCCTTGTCTCCTGTTACCATCCGCCTAGACGCACAGTTCGGGACCCCCTACCCGAGATCCGCGGTTTTGACAACCGGCGATTAGGGTTACACAGAGTCGGTTACAATGGTAGGAGATCTACATATCCGTATCGCCAAGCTTGCCTTCCACGCTAAGGAAAGTCCCATCCGGACACGGACGAAGTCTTCAATCTTGTATCTTCATAGTCCGTGAGTCCGCCAAAGGCTATAGTCCGCTATCTGGACACCCCTAATCCAGACTCCTCGGTAGCCTGAACCAGGCTTCAATGGCGACGAGTCCGGCGCGCATATTGTCTTCGGCATTGCAAGGCGGGTTCCTCCTCCGAGTACTTCATAGAAGATTTTGAACACAAGGATAGTGTCCGGCTCTGCAAAATAAGTTGCACATACCACCGTAGAGAGAATAATCTTTACACAAATTCAATCTGCTGACGTATTCCGCGGCGTGACATCACACCACGGCCAAGCCTTTATTCGAATCGTTTTTACTGTCCCACCTCAGCGTGTTTAGCGAGGCGGTTTCTTTGGCACGTCTTGTCAAAGCAGAGATCGTGTCCCCTTATTCCGGGATTCTCATTAATACGGGCGTGGGTAACCCAGTCGTGCCTGTTGGCACGCCTCCTCTATCGTTGGCGAGTCCCGAACGGTCACGGGGAGGGCTCTTGGTATTCAACCTCTTTATAACGAGACCAAGGCCCGCTCCTTTCTTTCAATCTCAATCGAATCCTCCCCTTGCCTCGAGTTCCAACACCCAAAGCTCCAGATTCAGGCGCTTCGGACCTTTGAGGATGTCCGGCTCCGACCTGCTAGGCCGGTGGATGCCTTCCTCCGTCATGGAAGAAGACGTGCTAAAGCTGAGAGATGCCCGGTATCTAACCGGCGAAATTTCGCATAGGCTGCCTACCCAAGGGCAGGTTATTCCCACTCCCGAGCCTGGTGAGAGCATGGTGTTCGTGTCTCACTTCCTTCAGGGGTTAGGCTTCCCGATGGACCCCTTCGTGAGGGGGCTCATGTTTTATTATGGGCTGGAATTTCATGACTTGGATCCGGAGTCCATCCTCCACATCTCATCGTTCATCGTCGTATGTGAAGCCTTCCTCCGCACTACCCCTCACTTCAGATTGTGGCTCAAGACCTTCAAAGTAGAGCCGAGGATGATCAAGGGACAACAGGCAGAGTGCGGAGGGGCTGTCATAAGCAAGAATGCTGACGCTCCATGGCCCGAGGGCTCTTTTCAATAGTGCGGAGCTCAGCCTATGGCAACAGGAGTGGTTTTATATCACCGCTCCTAGGGGCACCAAATGGATGGCGCCGCCTGCTTTTCGCTCGGGTCCTCCACCGCGGCTGGCGTCATGGGTCAATAAAGGGCTTGACTGGGGGCCGTCCAAGGACGTGCCCCTGTTGCAGTGCCGTATTCGAGACCTCCTAGAGAGAGAGATTTATCTGGTCGTAGTAGCGCAGGTCATGCTGATTCGGCGCCTCTTGCCCTGCAAATGTCGCCCCCTCCGCCTGTGGGAGTTTAATCTGGAGGGACCACGAGCTCTCCAACATTTTATGGGCGCGACGCCCGTGGAGATGTACCAATTGTTCTTCGGATCACAAGGAATGTGTCCGGACTTGACCGAGGACGCAGGTCTAAGCTGCAATCGACCGGATACTCAAGTAAGTAGCCCTGTACCCGGACACGCTATCCGTATATTTATCATAAACTTGCGCTTAAAAGAGCTGTCCCTTGAACAGGAGTGGATAGCGAAGGCAAAACTGATAAGGTGTCCGGCCCCCTCCCTGGGACCACGCCGGATCCCGTGTTAACCAAGATGCTGGAGGCCGCGCCTTTGGGAGAAGGCGAAGGGGGAAACAGGGAAGCTACTGCCTCCGCGAAGGAGGTTATTAAGAAAGGGGGGATCGAGAATCCCTCCATCCAGGGGGAGAAGAGGACCGCTTTTGAAGATCCGGAGACCAAGGCCTCAAAGCGGGGGAAGAAATCTTCGCCAGAGGGTCCTGCGCCGGGAGATGCCCCAGCCGCACTATTTCCCCAAGGGGATCAGCCCTCCAGCGAGCCGTAGGTAGAGAGGGGAGTTTTGTAATAAGGGACACTCCTGTTTTATTTCTGAAGATAACCGAGATTTTACCTTGTAGTTCGGATCTAAGTCCGGAGATGATGGTGAGCGAAACGCCTCCGCCTGCCGTACCGTCATGCGAGGCGGGCGACCCTGAGGTGTCATCGCGGAGGGTTTCTCTGAATCCGGCGGGGCCGGAAGGCAGTCGTATGTCCCCTCAAAGCCCTCCGCGTCCGGCCTTCGAAAAAGGCCATCGGACGAGTCCGGCATCAACTGGTGTACGGTCGGAGGAGCTGAAGGATTTGCTCGGGCGAGCATCTATCTCAGAAGATCACCGTGCGTTAATGGGTACGGTGATTGAAAGTATTTCATCCGTTGAGAGCGGATTGCATGAAGCCATCAGAAGTTTACTGACGAGTTTTGAGGTACGCAAAATGATGTACCTTCTGACAGTTCTGCATATAGAATGCGCCCGGTGTAGATAGTAGCCCTTGAGACTCGGTGCGTTGTCAAAAATGACAACACGCCGAGGATCATAATCCCAAGTATAATATGTGCTCTTCCTATGTAGGTGCTGAAGCGTCCGGTGGCAAGTCGGACTGATGAATTTGCCGAACTAAAGCGGCAACTTGACGTGGCGGATGCTGACATCGCGCTTGTCAATAAGCGGCTTGACGAGTCACAAGGTATGCAGCTTCTCCGCGGACACCTGGTAAGGGAGCTTGATGTCCATGCCTTACAACATGTATGCTTGATGCAGATGGTGCCGCTGCCATGGAGAACCTTCGGGCGGAGCTCGCCCGAGCCAAGGAGCAAGCCAGAAAAAGTGATGCGGCTGCCTTAAAGGCGGCCGAAGAGCTAAAAGCCGAACAGGCTGCTCACTACCGAAGCAAGAAAGAAATGGCCGAGATGGCCGTGAAGGTTAAGAATGCTACCGACCGCTGCTAGCTTCTTGAAAAAGAAGGTCGAGCGGAGAAAGAGGACCTGAAAAAGGCCGCCACCGAGGCCAAGGATGCTCGCTCTATGATGAGAGCTATGAAGGAGGAGCTACGTCAAGACGGAGATATCGCGGCTGGAAAGCCCTTTCTGCTGCGGAGGAAATTCACGGATCCTAAGTATGCTCAGTTGGACCGGCTGTGGGGTGCGGAGGATGCTTATTTGGACTTTGCGGCGAGTGCCGCAGACGCAGCCAAACACTTCCGAGGTCAAAAGGATCACGAAATGGAAGAGCTTTTTTAGTCGCAGTTCCATAGTCCAGAGCATCCACTTCCATTAACCGATCGTTTGGCCGAATGGGCTGAGCTGAATAGGTTGTCCGGACTTTCCATGAAGGATGTCGTGACTCATTTGTGGCCGAAAAGGCCCGAGTCAAAGAGTTATTTTGGCTTGGTGCAACAGTTCCTTGGTGCGGTGCCGCATATCGATGCAATGAAGTGGTCATCATGCATAGAGGGTGCGCAGATGGCTCTTGCCCGTGTCAAGACATACTGGGCAGAGATGAAGGCCACCGACGTTGCATCGCAAGATTCGGACAGAAGTCGAGTACCTGTCGAGCACTATTTTGAGGAAGTCCTGCAGGGCGCTCGTTTAATAGAGACGGAGTGCTTGAAGGATATTATGTTCTAATGACATGTATGATTTGTGAAACAATATTTCAATAGAATATAAGAGCTTTTTATACTTGTGCATTCAAGTATTAAAATACCTCCCGTGCGGCCGTTAATGTATATGTGTATATAACCTGAAAGATGGCAGTCTTCGGCTTCAGCCCCCACGCACATATTGCGGGGGTGTTTGCAAAAAGGCGCATTTTCACACTTAATCCAACGTCTTGTTCCTGTAAAGGAGGTGATAGCGTAGCAAACTAGGCAACCGGACTATAATGCTTTATCACTTTCACTTAGCCATAGGGGTTCGAAGGTGGGGCTACTATATAGCCCCTAGGGGCACCGCGCTCTCCCGAATTCGGGGCGCGTATGTGCCTGACCGGGAAACGGTCCTTCGTTAATGCGGAGGAATTCTAAACATTCCGGTGGGTCATCGAGTGGTTGACCAGTCTCACGCTATATCATGACAGTCAGTTTTCGGCTTTCTCTACTGAGGTGCTCACCTGGCTGAACCGGGGCACAATCGCAGTAGTTCTCCTGGTGCCGCGTTAGCCGATAGAACGGAACGTAAGGCAGCAAAACACAGGAGCCGGGCAAACCCAACATTTGACCAAAGACATGATTCGGAGCTGATGCATATAAGGCCTAACTCGAGACGCCGAACACTCCCTAAGGTATTCGGTCTTTATGAAAACGGGCCGAACAATGCCCTTGGTAATAAGCCCTCGTGTCCAGTGCACGCAAAAAAATCTGACGCAGCCGATGCCAAAACGCCAGCCTCCTCCTCGGTTATAGCAAGAAACAGGGGGATGTGTATCAACAAGAGACAGTAAAAAAGGTTTACGAAGGGTCTTAATCTGAAGAGAATCCTTGCAACGGGTCCGTCTTTGCACGCGTCTGCTGTGTCTCCGTTGTGCCGTATCCTGGATGGGTGTAGCACGGTGTTCATCTCAGTAAAGAGAGGAACTTAGTTGAAAAAAGATCGTGCGAAAAATGTACTTTATATTAAATAAACAGAGTATGATTCAAAAAATGAATAAAATTGAGCTTTATTGTCTCTTGTTGTATATGCGCGGAGCCCCTTGTAAGGGGTATGCGGCTAGTAAGCCCTTGTATATTTACGCCGGACTCGCCTAACCGTGTCTGGGGTCTGAACGACCTGTTTAGGTGCTTTAATTAGCGAAGCCGAATTAGTGTGTGGCTGTCAAGGCAGTCTCACATTCTTCCGTGCTCGTGGAACACTCGAAATTTCCCTTTAATGAGATGATGTCACGTGGACCGGGCATTTTAAGTGTAAGAGATGCATAATGCGGTATTGCGTTGAAGCGGGCGAAAGCTTCGCGTCCCAATAGTGCTTGATAGCTACTTTTAAATGGGGCGATGTGGAAGACTAACTTTTCGCGACAGAAGTTGTCGGATGAGCCGAACACAACTTCTAGCAGTTGAGAGCCCGTACAATACGCATATGGGCCTGGCATTACCCCTTGAAAGGAAGTGTTGCTATGGCGAATTTTGGTTGGGTCTATCCCCATCCTGCGGATTGTGTCCTGATATAGCAGGTTTAGATCACTGCCGCCGTCCATTAGGACTTGTGTAAATTTGAGTCCGTCGATTATCGGATCTAATATCAAGGCAGTCCATCCTGCATTCCGGATACTTCGGGAGTAATCCTGATGGTCGAAGGTGATTGGTTTTAACAACCAGTGGCAGGACTCCTCTGGGAAAGGCCATATGGCGCGTATTTCTATGGACACCGCTCTGTTTTTCCCTTTTGTCACGTGAAGTGAGTTTACTGTTTGGACTTATTGTGGGAAATTCTTTTGTTTTCCGGTGGTCTGCTTGTGGGGTTCGTCATCGTCCTCGCTTGGTGTGTCGATCCCCTTGTGTTCGGCGTTGAGTTTGCCGGATTGCTTGAAGACCCAACAATCTCTGTGGATATCGTTGGCAGGCTTCCCGGGAGTACTGTGGATTCGGCATATCTTGTCCAAGATTTTGTTTAGGTTAGATAGCTCGTCCCTGTTATCCTGAAGGCACTACTAGGAAAAGGGCTATAGATGGGATGGACACTAATGGCGCATCTGTCAGGTGGTGCGCCATTAGTATATGTTTCGGTACGCCATTAGTGTGGATGACACTAATGGCGTACCAGGAACACGGTGCGCCACTAGAAACAATTTTTTTTAATTTTTCCAAACATTCTAATGGCGCACCGTGGCAAAGTGCGCCATTACTAGTGCTAACTAGTAATGGCGCACTCGCCAAACTGTGCGCCATTAGAATATATACTTTTTTTTATTTTTTAGCAGGACTTCTAATGGCGCACCAGAAGCTGGTGCGCCATTAGTTACCAGGGTCGACCCCCCGCTAGCTCCACCGGCCGCCGGCGCGGTCCACCGCACCCTCCACCGACCCCCCCGTCCCACCGCACCTCCTCGCTCCACCGGCCGCCGCCGACCCCGGCCCGCACTCGCCCACTCCACCGCCACGACGACCACCCGCACCCTCCCCACTCCGCCATGCCGACGTCCCACCGCACTCCTCCCGCTCCACTGCCGCCGCCGCCACACCCCGGCCCGCACCTTCCCCACTCCGCCCACGGCGTCCCACTGCACCCTCCGCCGCTCCACCGGCCGCCGCCGCCGACCCATGGCCCGCACCGTCCCCCTCTCCACCGCCGTCGACGACCACCCGCACCCTCCCCGGCCCGCTCCACCGTCACAAATGAATGCAACTAAAATTGCAAAGAAGAAAACAAATTTGATTATATTTTCAAATAACAAATTTAATGATATTTTCAAATAATAAATTTGATGATATTTTTTCATATTCATAAATATTTTCAACTAACAAATTTTATGATATTTTTAAAAAAATTATTACTATTTTTATAAAAAAATATTGCTGTTATGATTTAAACAAGTTTGATCATATTTAAACACAAATAAATATCAAACAACATTCTAAATGCATAAATACAAAAAATGGGGAGCCTAGGAATCGAACCCAGGACCTCTTGGTGTGTGTGCTACGTGCTGACCAATCAGGCTAGTGGGCTTGTTGTGATGGAGTGGGGGTTATGTTGAATATAACCTTACTAGTCGGGCTAGTAAATCCTAATGGCACACCGGGCCTGGGTGCACCATTAGATTGGTTGTACTTATGGCGCACTAGGGGTGCGGTGCGCCATTAGATCCCTCCCCCCTTTTCACCTGTTCCCCTATCACTGTTGCCTCCGTCCCTCCCTCGCCAGATCCACTCGACCCAACCGTACGCCGCCGCCCCCTTGCTCCACCCCCTCCATCCGCCGTGCTCAGACGCTGCCGGGCGACGCCACGCCAAAACCCCGCTGACTCCACCCCGCCGCCTCGCGCTTCGAACGGGATCGGACGAGCGCGCGCCGCCCGCTCCTCTCCTCTCCTCCTCCCTCCGACAAGCGAGGGCCTCCTCCGGCCCCGACGCGCCCACCCCGCCTGCCCCTGCCGTCCTCCGCCACCGGCCCCTGCTCTCCTTCGACCGCGGCGAGGGAGGACCCGGACGAGCTAGGACCCCGAACCCGACCCCTCCGGCGACCAGGTACCTCTCCTCCTTCCTCCTTCCTCCCTCTCCACCCTTCCCCATTCCCTCCCTCCCTCCCCTCAACCGTGGCGACTCCAGCACCGTTTGCATCTGAACTCTGCAAATATGTTCACCTGCCATGTTAGTTTGCAGTCACGGTTCAGACAAATATTGTTAGCTACAATTTATAATTCAGAGAAATCAGAGAAAACAACTATCAAACGGGCTAGATTGTTGGGTTCATGAATATCAGTTGTTCAGAGCTAGTTATCGGTTGTTCAGAGCTGAAAATCTAACCATCTGAGAACATTCATTAGTTACGGGCTAGATTGTTGCTTTTGATCTTCAGAATCAAAAGGGTTTACCATCCCTGCTCCCAGAGTTGAGCATGGAAAGTATAAAGTGGATGCGGTGCAGTTTTATGTATAGCTAGTGCTGGATTCAGTAGCCAGCCAGTAACCGCTTTTAAGGTCACCGGGGGGGGGACTTTCTGTTATGTGTTACTGCTTAATATGGCTTCTCGTCTAGTTGATGCACTGCCAATTGGGTCTCTAGGGTTAAGGAACGAACAACAGATTCCTTAAGAGAACCCCTACCTTCATTTTAGTGTGGTTTTCCGGTATTTTTATGATTGCACGATGAATATGTGCTATATTGGCTGTCAAGCCCCATTTTTTCGCTATTAGTGACTTCTTATTTCTAGAAACCTTGTGAGCGCTCTAGTACAGATTGCAGAATTGGAAGGAACCTGCGCTACTTGCATCATGATCTTATATCTGTTCAGAACTTTACTGTAGGCTTCTGTTTAGGTGTTCCATATGGGGTACACACCTAAACTACTTTCTGGCGTGTTGCTTTTTAAGTTGAAAACTGGACATTCTACCATCGCTGCTTCCAAAATCGAGCATGGCAAGTATAGTGGACATAGTGCAATTTTGCATGTACTTGTTGCTGAATGTATTAACCACTAACCACTTTGAGCCCGGAGTCAACTGGGGTTTGAAGCAATCACGTATCTCTGAAGGTGCTGTGAGACATCATTTGTTATGTATTCATCCGCTTACAGAGACAGTGTTGATTTTAAGTTTAGTCAGGAGCTCTGATTTGGTTCATCATCTAGATGATGTAGATCATATTACTGCTTTCTGTCCGTTGGTGGTTGCTGTCGTAAATTCAGAAAAATCAGCTGGTTTCATATATTAAGATGGTATTATATTGTTATATTAAGATGGAAACCTGGGATACTTTTTATGTAATTATGTCAGTTTTGTTTTGTAACTAGAAGACCAAAGTGTTAGGAATTCTCACCAAACTGTAGTTTTGAGTATTCTGTCCAAACTGAAAACTGTTAAAAAGCATGATGTTTCTTGGATTTCTGTAATGATGATGATGATGGAACACATGGTCTTGGATTTATGTAATGATGATGGAATATTATAAAGCATTGTACTCTAGTGTGTATGAAGGATACCAAAAATTTAGCAACATCTCTGATTTTATAAAGTTGTTTTTATATGGGTGAAACTTCACTTTTTTTAGGCTAGTGCAGGGTGTTGCTTTATTGTGATGTCGATTAACTTGAGTTTGCCGAGAGGCCCTTGAGTTTGCCGGAATGTCGATTAACTTCCGTTCCGGCAAATTCGGGCACTCCATATGTCCTATTTTCAGCAAAAGGTCATGCTGAAATTTTCCATGAATTTTAGCATGACTTTGCTAAAAATAGGACATATGGGGCACCTGCGACTAATGCATGTTTTATGATATGTTGTAAGGGTACTAATTGGTCCCTTCTGCTGCTTATCAGAGATGGCGGGAAGCAGCCACCACCGCTCTGCGACACCGCAGTACGAGTTGGATGCTTCCGAATACATCAGTATCATACTTGGGACTTCAGTATCATCCATGACGCAGGTATATAAAACGTGAGATCTCCCCTTCACCCATCTAATTATGATATCTGTTGTTTGCTACATCACTCATTGTCCCAAACTGCAGAGGCTGCCTGACAGTTTTATGAACATGCTGGGTGAAGATCCGCCAAATAATGTGAAGCTGCGACAGGCCGGCAGCGGGTTTCGCAGGCAGTGGGATGTGGAGTTGGTGATCAAGGAGGGCCACATGTACTTGTCTCGTGGGTGGGAGAAGTTCTACCGTGCCTACGACCTGCGGCTGGGGTACTTCCTTCTCTTCAGGTACGATGACGACGCCACCATGCTCATCGTGAAGGTGTTCAACGCGACTATGTGATGCGCTTCTGTTGACGATGATGATGCCGGACGTTACGCCTCTTCTTATTCCTCTACATTTGGCTTTGTCTCACATCGATTGTTAACGTTATTGTTGCATTTGGACAGGTAATGGGAGCAGCGGCGACATCGGCTACAGCCAAAGCAGCGGCGACTATGGTCAGAGAAAAGCAACACCGATTCTGGCTTTAGCGAAAGCAGCAATGATTCTGGCAGCAGCATAGACAACAAGAAGGATGATCCGGACTGTAGTGCGAGAGAAGAGGAGCAGAGTGGGGATGAGGAGCTGCAGGATGACGATGGGCATCAAGCTGAGGATGACCTAGCACTGGTGGTGGCTGACCAAGGGCAAGAGATGGTGGTGGCTGACCATGGGCAAGAGATGGTGGTGGCTGACCATGGGCAAGAGATGGTGGTGGCTGAGGATGACCAAGCGATGGTCGTGCCTGGCCCCGCCTGAAGGTGGCCTCGCAATGGTGGTGGTGCTCGACAATGACCACGCACCGTGGTGGCGCCAGCGATCTCACAGCTGGGCGACATGACCACGCCAATTGTGGTAGAAGACTACATCCCACTGCCTCCACTGCCTCCACCGCCTCGCCGCTCTTGGCGCATCAGGCTGAGGAAGGAGAAGGAGAAGAAGAATGCATGAGAACTGAACATTGTCAGGTATGTCAGATCTCAAAAATGATATATATATATACTTAGTTACATAATAAGCTTACATAATAAGCCTATAGTCTTCTTCTTATTCTTCTTCTTTTCCAAAATTCTTCTTATTCTTCTTCTAGTGTTCTTCTTCTTCTAGTATTCTTCTAGTCTTCTTCTTCTTCTTCTTCTTCTTCTTCTTCTTCTTCTTCTTCTTCTTCTTCTAACTTCTTGTTTATCATTTTGCAGATTTGATTTAATTCACGGAAGCTTGCATGGATGGAGTGCTTATTTTCCATTTGTGTTATTATTTTGTATCAATGTGAAACTTTTGTGAATTGATGGATAACAGTGTTGGATGAACAATGTGAAACTTTTGTAATATGTAACGATGGAACTATGTGTTGGCTATGTATGTATATATGATGGAACTTGTGTGTTGGCTATGATTGTTATATGGATGCTTGTTGTATATATATGTGTTGGATATCTCATATGTGAAATAGTGACCTGAGATTAAGAAAAAAATTAAAAAATTGTTACTAATGACGACTACCATGTGGTGCGCCATTAGTATAGCGTATACTAGTGGCGCCTTGTTGGCAAAACTAATGGCGCTGCATTAGTGCGCCAATGGTATACCAGATACTAATGGCGCACCAATGGTGCGCCATTAGTAAAAAGTACTAGTGGCGTGATACTAATGGCGCACCAGTAGTGCGCCATTAGTAGGCAAAACCGGTGCACCATTAGTAGGCCTTTTCCTAGTAGTGAGGGGCAGTTTTTTATGACTCTGCCGAGAGCTTTTGAATCCGGCGTTGACTGGCGTGCTCTTCGGGCTGTTTCCCTTGGTCCGGTGCTGGTCCTTGCTGCGTCGTGGTTTCCCATTTCCATCCCTGACTTCGGATGTACTTGGGTCGCTGGTATTGCATCTTGCCAGCCAACTATCCTCTCCCGCGCAAAAGCGGGTCATGAGGCTTGTTAATGTGGCCATTGTTCTCGGCTTTTCCTGGCCAAGGTGTCTGGCGAGCCATTCGTCTTGGACATTGTGTTTGAAAGCTGCTAAGGATTCGGCGTCCGGACAGTCGACTATTTGGTTCTTATTGGTGAGGAACCTGTTCCAGAATTTGCAGGCTGACTCTCCGGGTTGTTGAGTTATGTGACTTAAATCGTCTTCATCTGGAGGGCGGACATAAGTTTGAATATTTGTCCGAAAAGCATCCTCGAGCTCTTCCCAACGCCCAATGGTATTTTCGGGGAGGATTTTAAGCCAGTGCCGGGCTGGCCCTTTGAGCTTGAGGGGTAAGTATTTTATGGCATGGAGGTCATCTTCTCTTGCCATGTGTATGTGGAGGATGTAATCCTCAATCCAGACTCCAGGGTCTGTTGTTCCGTCGTATGCCTCTATGTTTACGGGCTTGAATCCCGCTAGAAATTCATAATCCAGCACCTCATTGGTGAAACATAGGGGGTGTGCGGCACCCCTATATTTGGGTGTGCCGTGATGTTCGGATATTTGGTGTGTTGCATTGCTTACTAGAGCTTGTTTTCTTGGCCCATAGATAGACCTAACTGGGCCATCCTTTTGGTGTGAATCCTTATGCGGATCGCGTGCCGGCTTGTGTGCGGCGCCGCCTGCCGCTCTATGTTTGCCATGTGGTCGTCTATCCGACCGGGCGGCCTCTTTGTTCTTTGATTGCGGGGGCTCTACGGCCTCTTCATCGAATTCGGGCAGTAGTTTGCGCTTCGGGTAGCTCTTTGTTTGGCGACTGTCGCCGTATTTGTCTGCGGTGTTGAGTACTTTGCTCCATCTAATTCTAAGTGCATCTTCCGCTGTTTTGAGCTTCCGCTTCTGCTTTTTCAGGCTGCGTGCGGTGGCGACGAGCCTTTTGTGGAGGTTCTTCTGCTCCAACAATTTGTCCGGCGTGAGATCGTCTGGACTGTTATCTTCGCCGGGGACGGATTGTTTATCCAAGTTGTCCTGTTCGGATGGCTGCTCGATAGCATGTTTGTCGAGGCGGGACTCTGAGCGGTGCTTACGTCGCCGTTTTGACTGCTTTTCGAGGGAATTATCCTTCGTAGCGTCCCGTCGTTCCTCGTCGTCGCTTCCTTTAGGTGTATCCACCATGTATACATCGTGAGGTGAGGTGGCTGTCCAGTACCCTATAGGTGCTGGTTCATAATTATCTCCTGCATCATCGTCCATATCGTCGATGTCTTCGGAGTCGAAATCGAGCATGTCGTTTAAACTTTCGACAGTGGCTACGAAGTGGGCGGTGGGTGGGCGTCGAATTTCTTCGTCATCCGCATCCCAACCTTGCTGACCATAGTCCGGCCAGGGCTCTCCTAATAAAGAGAGAGATTTTAGTGAATTCAGGATCTCGCCAAAGGGTGAGTGCTGAAAGATGTCCGCGGCAGTGAACTCCATGATCGGCGCCCAATCAGATTCGATTGGCAGGGGCGCGGAGGATTCGGAGTCCGGAGAGGAGTCCGGCACCTTGGAGTCATGGGCTTCGCAAAAGATAGGGTTGGTGTTTGGCTCAATCGCCGTAGAGATTGCGGCCCCCGAGGCGGTGTCCAGCCAACCGTCCTCGATCAGCTCAATCGGCTCCGAGCTAAGGGCCGGAGCGGACACGGGTGCGACCTCCAGGGCACAGTTCGGCGGCAGAGCTAGATCATGACCATCGAGACAGTGCGGCGCACTTGGCTGTGGCTCGAATCCGTCGAAGATCAAGTCTCCACGGACGTCGGCCGTGTAGTTCAAACTTCCAAATCTGACCTAATGGCCAGGGGCATAGCTTTCAATCTGCTCCAGATGGCCAAGCGAATTGGCCCGCTGTGCAAAGCCGCCGAATACAAAGATCTGTCCGGGGAGAAAAGTCTCACCCTGGACCGCATCATTGGTGATGATCGGAGGAGCCATCGGGCCTAAAGATGACGACACATAGGAACTCTCAATGAAAGCACCAATGTCGGTGTCAAAACCGGCGGATCTCGGGTAGGGGCCCCAACTGTGCGTCTAGGCTGATGGTAATCGGAGACAAGGGACACGATGTTTTTACCCAGGTTCGGGCCCTCTCGATGGAGGTAAAACCCTACTCCTGCTTGACTAATATTGATGATATGGGTAGTACAAGAGTAGATCTACCACGAGATCAGAGAGGCTAAACCCTAGAAGCTAGCCTATGGTATGATTGTTGTTTGTCTTATGGACTAAAACCCTCCGGTTTATATGGTATGATTGTTGTTTGTCTTATGGACTAAAACCCTCCGCCAGAAGCTGACCGGCGAATTACCGGAGAGCCTCGCCCTTGTTGAGCTGCCGCAACATCCGCTTCTGAACCGCCATCTTCGAGTCGCTGGCGCTTCGACCCCTTCCTCCAACTGCGTCTGCCTCCAAGTTGTTGAGTCGCCATGAGTTGCTGCGGTTGCTTTCGAACCGGCGCCGATGTGTCCCAGCCGTTGCCATCCAACCCGCCAGCCGCTGGTCCCCCGTGATCCCGGTGTCGGCGCATCCCGGCCGCTCCTGAGTAGTGACCGAGCCCTACCCCTCCGGCTTCTTCACATCGCGCCCGCCCGTGTCGCCGCCCCCACTGCATCACCGCCTCCGGCTAGGTGACCGCCTGCTGGTTCCGCCTCTGACCTGGCCGCTTGCCGACTCCGCGCAAGCCATTTGCCCGTTGCCTCTCCTCCAACCGTGCACCAGCACCGGGCCATTCCGGGTCGCCATCCGCTCGACTAGCCGGCTACGGCCCCGCCTTGCGATGGGTCGGGCTGAACCGACGCCGCCTCCCGCATGTCATCTCCGCGCCGGGCCTCCCAAGCCGCTCTCTCACCAGACTCCACCTCAAACCGCCGTCAACGCCGCGGCTCTCCAGCTCCGCCAAATCGCCGTCGGGTCACCGCCGAGCGCCTCGATGAATCGCCACCGGGTCAGCATGGAGCGGCCCCGCCAAATCGCCACTGGGTCACCGCCGAATCGCCGCCAAGTCGCCGCCGAGTGGTCTCAACCATTGCCAGGGTCTCCCCTCACCTCGAGCTGCCGTTGAACCGGCACGGCCTCGAGCCGCTTCGCCCCACTCTACTTCACCTCTCCGCTCGCCGCAACATCCCATCTCCACGCTGTCGCGTCGCCCCTTCGCGGCCGTAGCTCGCCGCCTCCCACGCTCGGCTCGGCGCGTGTCGGCCGCCCGCTCCTTGACTAGACGTCCCTTGCGCCTCCGCCGGCCTCCGCCCCTCGCCAACCGCCTCGCCACAGCCGCGGGCCTCGGTTGCCGGCTCCACCTCCCAGCCGCTCTGCCTCAAGCGCCCGCTGGTTGCGGTCCCCCTGGCCGCCTTGTGCTCCGGGCACCCCAGTCCGATGCACGCCGCCAGCTCCTTGATCTGGCTGCTCTTAAAGAAAGAAAGCAGAGAAGATGTGCTCAGGTGAAAAAAAAAGGTGATGACTAGAGTCAAACAGAAAAGGACAAAGGTGCCGGCATGTTTTGACACTATATACACATTACGTGGAGCTGCAAGCTATCCCTCCGTTTCGTAATTGGATGAAACGATTGGGGCTGGTAGAATTTCATGGAGAATCAAATAATAGCGCATTCATACAGCTGGTGCCTTCATATATGATTTGTGCATGGCCCATCTGTTGTTGTGTGGATAAATCAGGTGATATCCGTCCGGTTTGTTTTCATAGCACATTAATTATTATTTTTGTGAACAGTTACTTTGGCCAGTGATATTTTTTGACGCAGGACAATTCTTCATCACAAATGAGGCGTTATATTACGGGCACGCAGACGCAGCGCCAAAGAACGCTCGCACCGGTGTTTCGTCCATGTCATATCACCGGTGAATGAACGTCGCAAGTCGCCGTCCCCTCGTGGCCTGGTGTACATCAATATACCGGGCCGCATCTGTCTGCATGAGCTATTTATTTAATAAAAAGCCAGTCCCCGGATTTTCTTTCAATATATTGGAGGCAAATTATCATTCAGCTGCCGTCTGCACCGGATGGGTTAAAGGACATGCGCATAAATCGTTGCCACTACAGTTTGGTCAACTTCAAATAACCAATTGGAAGGAATCACTAGCCGAGTTGCTGACACGGCTCATACGGGATCATCTATAATCCGCCGCAGTCACCTCAACCTTCTGTGGATTTACATCGCGCTATTAACACCGATGATATATACCTTCCGCTATGGTAAAGAAATGCGGAGAATCTCAAGACAACTCCTTGAGTCATCTTAAGACTCGGGGCTACGATGATATGATGCAGCAAGTCTTGCCGGCCAAGAAATTCAAGTGCCCTGTGATGTTGAAGGGAAACCCGGTCCCGGAGGCTGCTATTATATTGATGAAAATTTAAAGGCCGCCAGAAATATTCCGGCTCACAATGATGTTTCCGGTTTATAGTCCGGTTTAAGGGTAATCCCGTCTCCCACACAAAGCTGAAGCCCTTAGTATCTGGCTCAAATCCGGTTTAAAAATGTCCGGTTCAAAAAGGAATTAACTTCTCGCAAGTCCGAGTTTAAAGGCCGTCAGAAAATTTCCGGCTGAAAATGAAGATTCCGGTTTAAAATCCGGTTCAAGGGAAAGATGTCTCCCACAAAGCTTTGAAGCTCTCAATATCCGGTTCAAAATCCCGGTTCAAGAAGGATTTATCTCTTGCAAAAAGTTAAAAGGTGCCAAAGAGGACATGCTGCCATGATGCGCGGTCCAAACATGGGTATCATGCCTTATTGGCTTATCATATTATTGATCACTTGGGGGCTTGGTCGTATCCGAACCATAGCCACGCCTCTTGATCGGCCTAGTGCCACAACATCACTTGGGGGCTTGGTCGTGTCCGAACCAATGCAACACCTTTTGATAGGCGAAAGCCACCAGATCACTTGGGGACATGGTCAAGTCTAAACCAGTCACGCCTCTTGATCTGCCTAAGGTCAGAGAGTCACATGGGGGCTTCGCTTGCAAAGCGGAGTCCATTAATCCGGCTATCAAGCGAGAACAAAGCTTGGGAGCTTCACACCCAAGGGGCCAAAGAGAGTCTAGTTGCTAAGCACAACTCAAACATATGAACCCATATCGCAAAGCTCACAAAGTTACTTTGGGGGCTCTTTGTGTCAAATACCAAAGAGTTTGAAAGGACCCTTGTAACTGGTATCGACCCACGGCTTGGAAGCCTGGTGTATTCACCTAAAACCCCGGGTTAACCTGCCTTCATCAAGTAAGGCACTCCTATCCGAGTAATCCTGGCATGACCACCGAACGCTTGACATTACTCTCACCGAGACCCTGAACTTGTCAAAGTTAAAACGACGATTGGTTAGTTGGAGGCCCATCTTAAAGGCTTTGTCAAATGGTTTAACTCAGCGGCCCGGCAGCCCATGAAAAGCCTCAATTTGGGCTGGCAGCCCTTGAAAAGCCTCGATTACACAGTTTTATTTGCCTTTGTCAAGATTTTTTCTCTTTTGATAAATTTTATGTTGAACCGGAGTCTCTCGACCGGCATGACTAATAGTCATCAAATTGACCCGTGTTCTTTAACCCGGCTCGACTTTCAACTACAAGTTGTCAAGACATAATCACTTATAATCCGGTGTTTATTGACCCGGCACGGCTTTCGGCTATAAGTCGCCAGTATATATTTGGATTGCGCCATTGGAATCATGCGCTTATAAATCATTGGATATATTATTCAAATAGCCAACATGGCTGGATTTTTATTTTGGTTATCAATAACCAGTATTATGGTTAAGGTTTTCAAAGTCGCGTTAGCGCAATGACTATCATATTGTCAATGGATATGATTTATTCTACAATTGAAGGAATAGTCCCGAGTCGCTGCAGGCTTACGACCCGGCACTTGGGGGCTACATTATTCAAGTTGAGATTACATCAAATATGCAAGTCTCATTTCGCGGCAAGCATGCACCATGACACGATGGGGCTAATGCAAAGTCATTGTTTGCTCACCTTATTGAAGACCCGACTCATCACATCATAATGAGCCGCCATTGGGGGCTACCAATTGCTCCTGTCAATTATTCAAGGTACAAAGCTTTTATCCATTATATTGAAGGGACCACCGCTCAGTTGGTAAAGCACAAAGCTCTTAACCTTGTGGACATGGATTCAAGCCCCATGATGGGGGCTACACGTTGCTGTTCAAAGTTTACAAGATTATATTTGTAAAGTCCCTGCTCATTATTGCATAATGACCCGGCCCTTGGGGGCTACATTGGTTGAAGTTTTATGAGCATCAATTACAAGTCCTAGGTTCTTTGCTGCAAGCATGACAACCCGGCACTTGGGGGCTACATATGTGGAATACTCAATTCTGACTAGTGATTGAGATGAACAACCTGGATTTCTTCAAGCTTGTGACATTCATATTGAAGCAAATCTTAAGTTGTTACTACGTACCTTCTTAAGAGTTGCGGGCTACAAATGATAGGCATATAAGAGGTATATTTTCAAAAGCTGATGTTAACAAACAGTTATGATCCGGTGCCATCAATATTTGTAAACCGGCAAAGTTCTACAACCGTGAAGATCGATGAGTATTTCAAAGACCAATATTTTTGTTAAAGCATTGGGAGCTGAGTCAAGAAAGTTATTCTTCACAATATTTCTCCGGGACAAACCAATGTCAAGAAATTGATTATGAAGCTGGCCTATTAAACCAGATTTTCTAGAAGAAGGAAGTGACAAGGACTTAAGGATGATCAGGATAAGTTTAACATGGATAAATCCAAATTAAACTGGGGCTAATGTCGGGATATACCCATGGAATGACCCGGCCGGAGTCGTAAACCGGCCGGGACTTGATAAAACCGGCGGATGTTAAACCGGTGGACAGTCAAGACAGATAGCTCAGACAGACGGTAAACCGGCTGGTGTTAAACAGGCAGACAATGTTAAACCGGCAGACAATGTTAAACCGGCGGACAGTCAAGACAGATAGCTCAGACAGACGGTAAACCGGCAGACAATGTTAAACCGGCAGACAATGTTAATCCGGCAGACAATGTTAAACCGGCAGACAATGTTAAACCGGCAGACAATGTTAAACCGGCAAACAGTGATAACTGGGTTGTCAGGGGTTATGAAGCCCAAGACGTTATGAAGCCCAAGATGTTAAGAAGCCCATGGCGATAAGTTAGAATAGTTTAAGTTAAAGTCCGAGTTGGACTCTACATGTAACCCGCCTTCAAAGATATATAAGGAGAGGTAGGGCTCCCCAAAGAGGGACAAGCTACAAGCAAGAAGAAACAATCTTAGGGCTAGACACAAAGAGGAGAGCCGGTTTACTGGCGACTCCCTCGTGATGATAATGAGACCTAGCCTCAAACAGCATGTAGGGTTTTACCGGATGATGTTTCCGGCCCAAGCTGTCTAAATCCTCGTCTTGTGTTGCCTCTCGATTCCGCTCAACCCCTCTCAAGCTACCACATAGATGTGTTGGCCTCGCGACTAAGTCCTGACACTAAGGACATCTGCTGTGACAAATCCACGACAATATCCGTATCGCCAAGCTTGCCTTCCACGCCAAGGAAAGTCCCATCCAGACACGGGACGAAGTCTTCAATCTTGTATCTTCATAGTCTAGGAGTCTGGCCAAAGGCTATAGTCCGGCTATCCGGACACCCCCTAATCCAGGACTCTCTCAGCTGCCATGCCCAAATGCGAGGCTTTTCGTGGGCTGCCAGGCCACTGAGTTAAACCATTTAACAAAGCCTTTTAAGATGGATCTCGAACTAACCAATCGTCGTTTTAAATTTGAAAAGTTCAGGGTCTCTATGAGAGTAACTTGTCAAACGTTCTGCGGATCATGCCAGGATTACCTGGATATGAAGGCAGGTTAACCCGGGGTTTTAGGTGAATACACCAGGCTTCCGAGCCATGGGTCGATACCCAGTTACAAGGGTCCTTTCAAACTCTTTGTTACTTTACACAAAGAGCCCCCAAGTAACTTTGTGAGCTATGCTCAATGGGTGCCTATGTTTGAGTTGCGCTTTTAGCAACAATACTCTCTTTGGCCCCTTGGGTGTGAAGCTCCCAAGCCGTATTGTGGCATGATAGCCGGTTTAATGGACAAAATAGGACATCGCTTTGTAAGAAGAAGCCCCCTTGTAACCAAGAAATATAGGAAGAACAGCAGAGGCCCTGCTTGTAGCAAGGATGCCGGTTAATTATATTGATCATAATATATACATTGTCAAAATATATGCATAATAAGAGCCTATGGCTCAGGTGTAGTAAGGCCGTAAAAGAGCAATATTCCATGGCCGACGGGTCTCCTCCTCCGATTTGCTTGAGTCTTTGTGCTCACGAATGTCGATGAGGTAGTATGATCCGTTGTGCAGATTCTTGCTGATCACAAAGGGCCCTTCCCAAGGTGGGGATAACTTGTGCATATTGGTCTGATCCTGGATGAGCCAGAGCACTAAGTCGCTTCTTGAAAGGTTCTTGTCCTAACCCAGCGGCTGTGATAACGCCACAGATCTTGCTGATAAACCGCTGAACGAGCGAATGCCATGTCCCTTTTTTCATCTAACAGTTCCAGTGCTTCTTGACGCACTTGTTCGTTGTCCGCTTCAACATAATTGGCAACCCGGGGCGAGTCATGACGAATATCACTTGGGAGTACCACTTCTGCCCCGTAAACCATGAAGAAAGGCGTATACCCTGTAGATCGGTTTGGGGTGGTGTTTATGCTCCATAAGACAGATGGTAGCTCTTCGACCCAACAACCCGGCGTCCGCTTCAAAGGGACCATAAGTCGGGGTTTGATGCCCTTCAAGATTTCCTGATTAGCTCTCTCAGCTTGACCATTAGATTGGGGGTGAGCCATAGATGCAACATCAAGCCGGATGTGCTCTCGTTGACAAAAATCCTCCATCTCGCCTTTGGAGAGGTTCGTACCATTACTGTGATAATGTTGTGTGGGAAACCGAATCAGAAGATCACCTTTTTGATGAATTGAATGGCCGTGGCTGCGTCACACTTGCTTACTGGCTCCGCTTCAACCCATTTGGTAAACTTGTCAACCGCCACCAACAGCTGGGTCTTGTTATCTTTATATCGCTTGAAGGGCCCGACCATATCAAGCCCCCAAGTAGCAAACAGCCAGGTGATGGGAATCATCCGTAGCTCCTGAGCTGGAACATGAGCTCGCCGTGAGAATTTCTGACAACCATCGCACCGCCTTACCAAGTCCTCAGCATCAGCATGAGCCGTCAGCCAATAAAAACCATGATGAAATGCCTTAGCAACCAAGGATTTTGAACCAGCGTGATGACCACAGTCCCCTCCGTGGATCTCTCATAGAATCTCACAGCCTTCTTCAGGAGAAACACAGCATTGGAACGCCCCAGAAACACTACAATGGTGTAACTCGCCGTTGTGAACAATCATGGACTTAGATCGCTGGACTATCTGCCTGGCCAAAACTTCATCTTCTGGCAAGTCGCCCCGGTTTAGATACACCAAGTATGGAACCGTCTAATCTGGAATGATATGTAAAGCAGCCACAGACTGTGCCTCCGGATCAGGAATAGCAAGGTCCTCCTCTGTAGGCAGTTGAACCGACGGGTTGTGCGAGACATCCAGAAAGGTATTGGGTGGTACCGGCTTACGCTGAGATCCCGGCCGGCTTAAAGCATCAGCTGCCTCATTTTTGCTCTGATCAATGTGCTCCACTTGATAACCCTTAAAGTGGCCCGCAACAATATCCACCTCGTGTCGGTAAGCAGCCATGAGTGGATCCTTGGAATCCCAAGTACCTGAAACTTGCTGGGCTACCAGATCCGAGTCTCCAAAGCATCGTACTCGGCTTAAGTTCATCTCCTTAGCCACCCGAAGACCATGGAGTAAAGACTCATACTCAGCTGCATTGTTAGTACAAGGGAACATTAAACGAAGAACATAATGAATTTTGTCACCTCGAGGGGAAGTAAGGACAACTCCAGCCCCTGAGCCCTTCAATTGACTGGATCCGTCAAAGTGAATAGTCCAGTGTGTACTATCCGGTTTGTCCTCCGGTATTTGCAACTCTGTCCAATCATTGATGAAATCCACAAGGGCCTAGGACTTGATTGCTGTTCGAGGCATATATTTCAAACCGTGTGGTCCAAGCTCAATGGCCCACTTAGCAATCCGGCCAGTTGCCTCCCTGTTCTGGATTATATCCCCCAAAGGAGCAGAACTGACCACTGTGATGGGATGACCTTGAAAGTACTGTTTAAGCTTCCGACTTGCCATAAAAACCCCATACACCAGCTTCTGCCAATGCGGATATCTTTGCTTTGACTCAATGAGCACTTCGCTGATATAATAAACCGGCCTTTAAACCGGGTATTCCTTCCCAGCCTCCTTGCACTCCACCACAATAGCTACACTGATAGCTCGGGCATTAGCAGCCACATATAACAGCAGTGGCTCCTTATCAACTGGAGCAGCAAGAACCGGCGGTTCAGCCAACTGCTTCTTCAAATCTTCAAACGCCGCATCAGCAGCATCGCTCCAGACAAAACTGTCTGTCTTCTTCAACAGCTGATACAAAGGGATCGCCTTCTCTCCCAACCTGCTGATAAACCGGCTCAAAGCCGCAATGTGACCCGCTAAACGCTGAACATCATTGATACATGCCGGTTTAGCCAGGGATGTGATAGCTTTGATTTTTTACGGATTAGCCTCAATGCCCCGGTTGGACACCAGAAAACCCAAGAGCTTGCCAGCCGGTACACCAAAGACACATTTAGCTGGATTGAGCATCATTTTATAAACTCTCAGATTATCAAAGGTTTCCTACAAGTCAGATATGAGTGTTTCTGCCTTCCTGGACTTGACCACAATATCGTCCACATAGGCATGAACGTTGCGCCCAATCTGAGTATGAAGACAATTCTGTACGCAACATTGATAAGTTGCCTGGGCACTCTTGAGCCCAAAGGGCATAGATACATAACAGAAGGCTCCGGGGAGTGATGAAGGCTGTCTTCTCCAGGTCCTTAACTGCCATTTTGATCTGATGATAACCAGAATAAGCATCCAAGAAACTCAAACGCTCACAACCCGCCGTTGCATCAATGATTTGATCAATACGTGGGAGGGCAAAGGGATCAGTTGGGCAAGCCTTGTTAAAATCTGTGTAATCCACACACATACGCCAAGTGCCGTTTTTCTTAAGTACCAGCACCGGATTAGCCAACCTCTCTGGGTGAAACACTTCTACAATGAACCCTGCTGCTAATAGCCGGGCTACTTCTTCCCCAATGGCCTTACGCCGCTCCTCATTAAAGCGGCGAAGAAGCTGTCTGACCGGTTTCAACTTCGGATCAGCATTAAGAGTGTGCTCAGCGAGTTACCTCGGTACACCTAGCATGTCAGAAGGTTTCCATGCAAAGATGTCCCGATTCTCACGGACAAACTCAGTGAGCGCGCTTTCCTATCTCGGATCCAAATTGATGCTGATGCTAAACTGCTTGGATGAATCTGAAGGAAATATGCCCTAGAGGCAATAATAAAGTTATTATTTATTTCCTTATATCATGATAAATGTTTATTATTCATGCTAGAATTGTATTAACCGGAAACATAATACATGTGTGAATATATAGACAAACAAGATGTCACTAGTATGCCTCTACTTGACTAGCTTGTTAATCAAAGATGGTTATGTTTCCTAACCATGAACAAGGAGTTGTTATTTGATTAACAAGGTCACATCATTAGTAGAATGATCTGATTGACATGACCCATTCCGTTAGCTTAACACTTGATCGCTTAGTATGTTAATGCTTTCTTCATGACCCATACATGTTCCTGTAACTATGAGATTATGCAACTCCCGTTTACGGAGGAACACTTTGGTGCTACCAAACGTCACAACGTAATCGGGTGATTATAAAGGAGTACTACAGGTGTCTCCAAATGTACTTGTTGGGTTGGCGTATTTCGAGATTAGGTTTTGTCACTCCGATTGTCGGAGAGGTATCTCTAGGCCTTCTCGGTGATACACATCACTTAAGCCTTGCAAGCATTACAACTAAAGAGTTAGTTGTGAGATGATGTATTACGGAACGAGTAAAGAGACTTACCGGTAACGAGATTGAACTAGGTATTGGATACCGACGATCGAATCTCGGGTAAGTAACATACCGATGACAAAGGGAACAACGAATGTCGTTATGCGGTTTGACCGATAAAGATCTTCGTAGAATATGTAGGAACCAATATGGGCATCCAGTTTCCGCTATTGGTTACCGACCGAGAATAGTTCTAGGTCATGTCTACATAGTTCTCGAACCCGTAGGGTCCGCACGCTTAACGCTTCGATGCGATGCTCATTATGAGTTTATAAGTATTGATGCACCAAAGTTTGTTCGGAGTCCCAGATGTGATCACGGACATGAGGAGGAGTCTCGAAATGGTCGAGACATAAAGATTGATATATTGGAAGCCTATGTTTGGACTTCGGAAGGGTTCCGAGTGAAAACAGGAAGTTACCGGAACACCGGGGTTACGGAACCCCCGAGGGGTATATGGGCCTTCATGGGCCACAAGGGAGAAGAGGAAGGGCCGGCCAGGTGGGCTGCACGCCTCCCCCTCTAGTCCGAATAGGACAAGGAGAGGGGCGCGCCTTCCCTCTTTCCCCTCCCCAATCCTACTCCAACTAGGACAAGGGGGAGTCCTACTCCCGTGGGAGTAGGACTCCTCCAGCGCGCCTCCCAAGGCTGGCCGCACCCCCTTGGCTCCTTTATATACGGGGCAGGGGCACCCCAATACACACAAGTTGATCTCTGGATCTTTCCTTAGCCGTGTGCGGTGCCCCTTCCACCATATTCCACTTGGTCATATCGTCGTAGAGCTTAGGCGAAGCCCTGCGCCGGAGAAGTCATATCGTCGCAGTGCTTAGGCGAAGCCCTGCGTCGGTGGAGCATCAACATCGTCATCACGCCGTCGTGCTGACGGAACTCATCCCCGACACTTTGCTGGATCGGAGTCCGGGATGCGTCATCGAGCTGAGCGTGTGCAGAACTCGGAGGTGCCGTGACGTTCGGTGCTTGGATCGGTCGGATCGTGAAGGCGTTCGACTACATCAACCGCGTTGTTATAACGCTTCCGCTTTCGGTCTCACGAGGGTGCGTGGACGGACACTCTTCCCTCTCGTTGCTATGCCATCACCATGGTCTTGGCGTGATCGTAGGAAAATTTTTGAAATTACTACGTTTCCCAACGAGTGGCATCCGAGCCTAGGTTTTTATGGTTTGATGTTATTTGCACAAGTAGAACACAAGTGAGTTGTGGGCGATACAAGTCATACTGCCTACCAAAGCATGTCATACTTTGGTTCAGCGGTATTGTTGGGCGAGACGATCCGGACCAACCTTACGCGTACTCTTCGCCGAGACCGGTTCCCTCGGCGTGCTTTGCACATAGATGGCTTGCGGAAGACTGTCTCTCCAACTTTAGTTGAACCGAGTGTGGCTCGCCCGGTCCTTGAGAAGGTTAAAACTGAGTCTATTTGACAAACTATCGTTGTGGTTTTGATGCGTAGGTAAGATGAGTTCTTGCTTAAGCCCGAATCAGCCACGTAAAACTTGCAACAACAAAGTAGAGGACGTCTAACTTGTTTTTGCAGGGCATGTTGTGATGTGATATGGTCAAGACATGATGCTAAATTTTATTGTATGAGATGATCATGTTTTGTAACCGAAGTTATCGGCAATGGCAGGAGCCATATGGTTGTCGCTTTATTGTATGCAATGCAATCGCGATGTAATGCTTTACTTTATTACTAAGCGGTAGTGATAGTCGTGGAAGCATAAGATTGGCGAGGCGACAACGATGCTCTGATGGAGATCAAGGTGTCGCGCGGTGGCGATGGTGATCATGGCGGTGCTTGGCGATGGAGATCACAAGCACAAGATGATGATGACCATATCATATCACTTATATTGATTGCATGTGATGTTTATCCTTTATGCATCTTATCTTGCTTTGATTGACGGTAGCATTATAAGATGATCTCTCACTAAAATTATCAAGAAGTGTTCTCCTGAGTATGCACCGTTGCCAAAGTTCAGTAGTACCCGGACACCACGTGATGATCGGGTGTGATAAGTTCTACGTCCATCTACAACGGTGCAAAACAGTTGCACACGCGAATACTCAGGTTAAACTTGGACGAGCCTAGCATATAACAGATATGGCCTCGGAACACGGAGACCGAAAGGTCGAACGTGAATCATATAGTAGATATGATCAACATAGTGATGTTCACCGTTGAAACTACTCCGTCTCACGTGATGATCGGACACGGTTTAGTTGATATGGATCACGTGATCACTTAGATGACTAGAGAGATGTCCGTCTAAGTGGGAGTTTTTTAATATGATTAATTGAACTTAAATTTATCATGAACTTAGTACCGATAGTATTTTGCTTGTCTATGTTTACTGTAGATAGATGGCTCGTCTTTGTTGTTCCGTTGAATTTTAATGCGTTCCTTGAGAAAGCAAAGTTGAAAGATGATGGTAGCAATTACACGGACTGGGTCCATAACTTGAGGATTATCCTCATTGCTGCCTGAAAAATTACGCCTGGAAGCACATTGGGTGACGAACTGCTGCGAATCTTGAGCGAGAAGTTATGAACGTCCGCAAAGCGTAGCTGATGACTACTCTATAGTTCGATGTGCCATGCTTTACGGCTTAGAACCGGGTCTTCAACGACGTTTTGAGCGTCATGGAGCATATGAGATGTTCCAGGAGTTGAAGTTAATATTTCAAGCAAATGCCCGGATTGAGAGATATGAAGTCTCCAATAAGTTCTATAGCTGCAAGATGGAGGAGAATAGTTACATCGGTGAGCACATACTCAAAATGTCCGGGTATAACAATCACTTAATTCAGCTGGGAGTTAATCTTCCGGATGATAGTGTCATTGACAGAATTCTCCAATCAACGCCACCAAGCTACAAGAGCTTCGTGATGAACTATAATATGCAAGGGATGACTAAGACAATTCACGAGCTCTTGGCGATGCTAAAAGCTGCGGAGGTAGAAATCAAGAAAGAGCATCAAGTGTTGATGGTCAACAAGACCACTAGTTTCAAGAAAAAGGGCAAAGGGAAGAAGAAGGAAACTTCAAAAGAACAGCAAGAAAGTTCTTGATCAAGAGAAGAAACCCAAGTCTGGACCTAAGCACAACTGAAAGTGTTTTACTGCAAGCGGACCGGACCTTTGGAAGCGGAACTGCCCCAAGTATTTGGCGGATAAAAAGGATGGCAAGGTGAACAAAGGTATATGTGATATACATGTCATTGATGTGTACCTTACTAGAGCTCGTAGTAGCACTGGGTATTTGATACTGGTTACATTGCTAATATTTGCAACTCGAAGCAGGGACTACGGAATAAACGAGCAGCGGCAAAGGGCGAGGTGACGATGCTGCGTGGGAAATGGTTCCAAAGTCAATGTGATCGCGGTCGGCACGCTTACCTCTACATCTACCTTCGGGATTAGTTTTAGACCTAAATAATTGTTATTTGGTGCCAGCGTTGAGCATGAACATTATATCTGTATCTTGTTTAATGCGAGACGGTTATTCATTTAAATTAGAGAATAATGGTTGTTCTATTTATATGAATAATATCTTTTATGGTCATGCACCCTTGAAGAATGGTCTATTCTTGTTGAATCTCGGCAGTAGTGATACACATATTCATAATGTTGAAGCCAAAAGATGCAGAGTTGATAATGATAGTGCAACTTATTTGTGGCAATCGCCGTTTAGGTCATATCGGTGTAAAACGCATGAAGAAACTTCATCTTGATGGGCTTCGGAATCACTTGATTATGAATCACTTGGTACTTCGCGAACCGTGCCTCATGGGCAAGATGACCAAAACGCCGTTCTCCGGAACTATGGAGCGAGCAAGCGGATTTATTGGAAATCATACATCTTGATGTTTGTGGTCCAATGAATGTTGAGGCACCTTGGCCGGGTATCGTTATTTTCTCACCTTCACAGATGATTTGAGCAGATATGGGTATATCTACTTAATGAAACACAAATCTGAAACATTTGAAAAGTTCAAAGAATTTCAGAGTGAAGTGGAAAATCATCGTAACAAGAAAATAAAATTTCTACGATCTGATCGTGGAGGAGAATATTTGAGTTACGAGTTTGGTTTACATTTGAAACAATGTGGAATAGTTTCAACTCACGCCAATTCAACACCACGGAGAAATGGTGTGTCCGAACATCGTGTCGTACTTTACTAGATATGGTGCGATCAATGATGTCTATTTCCGATTTACCGCTATCATTTTGGGGTTATGCTTTAGAGACGGCCGCATTCACGTTAAATAGGACACCGTCAAAATCCGTTGAGACGACGCCTTATGAACTGTGGTTTGGCAAGAAACCAAAGTTGTCGTTTCTTAAAGTTTGGGGCTGCGATGCTTATGTAAAGAAACTTCAACCGGATAAGCTCGAACCCAAATCGGAAAAATGTGTCTTCATAGGATACCCAAAGGAGACTCATGGGTACACCTTCTATCACAGATCTGAAGGCAAGATTTTCGTTGCTAAATTCGGATCCTTTCTAGAGAAAGAGTTTCTCTCGAAAGAAGTGAGTGGGAGGAAAGTAGAACTTGATGAGATAATCAGATCTGCTCCCTTATTGGAAAGTAGTTCATCACAAGAAATGGTTCCTGTGACAACTACACCAATTAGTGAAGAAACTAATGATGATGATCATGAAGCTTGAGATCAAGTTACTCTTGAACCTCGTAGGTCAACCCGAATAAAATACGCACCAGAGTGGTACGGTAATCCTATTCTGGAAGTCATGTCACTTGACCATGGCGAACCTACAAACTATGAAGAAGCGATGGTGAGCCCAGATTCCGCGAAATGGCTGGAAGCCATGAAATCTGAGATGGGATCCATGTATGAGAACAAAGTATGGACTTTGGTTGACTTGCCCGATGATCGGCAAGCCATTGAAAATAAATGGATCTTTAAGAAGAAGACTGGCGCCGATGGTAATGTAACCATCTACAAAGCTCGACTTGTTGCGAAAGGTTTTCGACAAGTTCAAGGGGTTGACTACGATGAGACTTTCTCACCCGTGGCGATGCTTAAGTCTGTCCGAATCATGTTAGCAATTGCCGCATTTTATGATTATGAAATTTGGCAAATGGATGTAAAACTGCATTCTTGAATGGATTTCTAGAAGAAGAGTTGTATATGATGCAACCAGAAGGTTTTGTCGATCCAAAAGGTGCTAACAAAGTGTGCAAGCTCCAACGATCAATTTATGGTGCAGTGCAAGCCTCTGAGTTGGAATAAGCGCTTTGATAGTGTGATCAAAGCATATGGGTTTACACAGACTTTTGGAGAAGCCTGTATTTACTAGAAAGTGAGTGGGAGCTCAGTAGCATTTCCGATATTATATGTGGACGACATATTATTAATTGGAAATGATATAGAATTTCTGGATAGCATAAAAGGATACTTGAATAAAAGTTTTTCAATGAAAGACCTCGGTGAAGCTGCTTACATATTGGGCATCAAGATCTATAGAGATAGATCAAGGCGGCTTAATTGGACTTTCACAAAGCACATACCTTGATAAAATTTTGAAAAAGTTCAAAATGGATCAGGCAAAAGAAAGGTTTTTGCCTGTGTTGCAAGGTGTAAGATTGAGTCGGACTCAATGCCCGACCACAGCAGAAGATAGAGAGAAAATGAAAGATGTTCCTATGCTTCAGCCATAGGCTCTATCATGTATGCAATGCTGTGTACCAGACTGACGTATGCTTAGCTGTAAGCTTGGCAGGAAGGTACCAAAGTAATCCAGGAATGGATCATTGGACAGCGGTCAAGAACATCCTGAAATACCTGAAAAGGACTAAGGATATGTTTCTCGTATATGGAGGTGACAAAGAGCTAGTCGTAAATGGTTACGTCGATGCAAGCTTTGACACTGATCCGGACGATTCTAAATCGCAAACTCGGATACGTGTTTTTATTAAGCGGTGGAGCTGTCGGTTGGTGCAGTTCTAAACAAAGCGTCGTGGCGGGATCTACATGTGAAGCGGAGTACATAGCTGCTTGAAGCAGCAAATGAAGAAGTCTGGATGAAAGAGTTCATTTCCGATCTAGGTGTTATACCTAGTGCATCGGGACCGATGAAAATCTTCTGTGACAATACTGGTGCAATTGCCTTGGCAAAGGAATCCAGATTTCACAAGAGGACCAAGCACATCAAGAGACGCTTCAATTCCATTCGGGACCAAGTCCAAGTGGGAGACATAGAGATTTGCAAAATACATACGGATCTGAATGTTGCGGACCCGTTAACTAAGCCTCTTCCACGAGCAAAACATGATCAGCACCAAGACTCCATGGGTGTTAGGATCATTACTTTGTAATCTAGATTATTGACTCTAGTGCAAGTGGGAGACTGAAGGAAATATGCCCTAGAGGCAATAATAAAGTTATTATTTATTTCCTTATATCATGATAAATGTTTATTATTCATGCTAGAATTGTATTAACGGAAACATAATACATGTGTGAATATATAGACAAACAGTATGTCACTAGTATGCCTCTACTTGACTAGCTTGTTAATCAAAGATGGTTATGTTTCCTAACCATGAACAAGGAGTTGTTATTTGATTAACAAGGTCACATCATTAGTAGAATGATCTGATTGACATGACCCATTCCGTTAGCTTAACACTTGATCGTTTAGTATGTTAATGCTTTCTTCATGACCCATACATGTTCCTGTAACTATGAGATTATGCAACTCCCGTTTACCGGAGGAACACTTTGGGTGCTACCAAACGTCACAACTTAACTGGGTGATTATAAAGGAGTACTACAGGTGTCTCCAAATGTACTTGTTGGGTTGGCGTATTTCGAGATTAGGTTTTGTCACTCCGATTGTCGGAGAGGTATCTCTAGGCCTTCTCGGTGATACACATCACTTAAGCCTTGCAAGCATTACAACTAAAGAGTTAGTTGTGAGATGATGTATTACGGAACGAGTAAAGAGACTTACCGATAACGAGATTGAACTAGGTATTGGATACCGACGATCGAATCTCGGGTAAGTAACATACCGATGACAAAGGGAACAACGTATGTCGTTATGCGGTTTGACCGATAAAGATCTTCGTAGAATATGTAGGAACCAATATGGGCATCCAGGTTCCGCTTATTGGTTATTGACCGAGAATAGTTCTAGGTCATGTCTACATAGTTCTCGAACCCGTAGGGTCCGCACGCTTAACGTTTCGATGGCGGTTCATTATGAGTTTATAAGTATTGATGCACGAAGTTTGTTCGGAGTCCCGGATGTGATCACGGACATGACGAGGAGTCTCGAAATGGTCGAGACATAAAGATTGATATATTGGAAGCCTATGTTTGGACTTGGAAGGGTTCGAGTGAAAGCAGGAAGTTACGGAACACCGGGGTTACGGAACCCCGGGGTATATGGGCCTTCATGGGCCACAAGGGAGAAGAGGAAGGGCCGGCCAGGTGGGCTGCGCCCCCTCCCCTCTAGTCCGAATAGGACAAGGAGAGGCGGCGCCCTTCCCTCTTTCCCCTCCCCAATCCTACTCCAACTAGGACAAGGGGAGTCCTACTCGGTGGGAGTAGGACTCCTCCAGCGCCTCCCCAAGGCTGGCCGCACCCCCTTGGCTCCTTTATATCTGAGGCAGGGGCACCCCAATACACACACAAGTTGATCTACGGAACTTTCCTTAGCCGTGCGCTGTGCCCCCTTCCACCATATTCCACCTCGGTCATAACGTCGCCGAGCTAAGGCGAAGCCCTGCGCCGGTGAAGTCATATCGTCGCGGAGCTTAGGCGAAGCCCTGCGTCGGTGGAGCATCAACATCGTCATCACGCCGTCGTCTTGTGGAACTCATCCCGACACTTTGCTTTGGATGGAGTCAGGGGATGCGTCATCGAGCTGAGCGTGTGCGAGAACTTCGCGGAGGTGCCGTGACGTTCGGTGCTTGGATCGGTCGGATCGTGAAGGCGTTCGACTACATCAACAGCGTTGTTATAACGCTTCCGCTTTCGGTCTCACGAGGTGCGTGGACGGACACTCTTCCCTCTCGTTGCTATGCCATCACCATGGTCTTGCGTGATCGTAGGAAATTTTTTGAAATTACTACGTTTCCCAACAGAATCACCAGGAACAAAATCAACCAACTTAGTCTCATCAGCCGATCTAAACTTCAAAGCCGGATCACGCTCCGTAGTGGGCTTCTTTAGAGAGCTCATGTCCACCGGATCAACATTGTCTTTACAAAATTTCAACTCTTTGGTTGCACAAACTGACTGAACATATGCCGCATCACCTTCCTCACACTCCAGTGCAATCTTGCGGCTACCATGAACCGTGATGGTCCCTTTATGACCCGGCATCTTGAGCTGCAGATAAACATAACACGACCTTGCCATGAATTCAGCATAAACCGGCCGTCCAAACAGGGCATGGTACGGACTCCTGATCTTGACCACCTCAAAGGTCAGCGTTTCGGATCTTGAATCATGATCATCTCCAAAAACCACCTCCAGAGCTATCTTACCAACTGGGTAGGCCGATTTACCAGGCACCACACCGTGAATAACGGTATTTAACGGTCTAAGGTTCTTATCTATCAACCCCATACGCCGAAAGGTTTCCTAGTACAAGATATTGATACTGCTCCCTTCGTCCATGAGAACTTTGGTGAATTTATAACCTCCAACCTGCGGGGCAACCACCAAAGCTAGGTGGCCCGGGTTGTCAACCCGGGGCGGATGATCCTCCCTGCTCCAGACGATAGGCTGCTCAGACCAGCGTAGGTAACGGCGCACTGACGATGGGCTGTGGTCCGCTTTACGCTTACCACTATTTCCATGACTAGCGGGGTTGTGGTGCTGCCCCTTGGCGTTGCCGCTCTTCTTTCCCTTCCCTGTCTTATCATCATCCGACTCGGGATCCTTGTTACTATCAGAGTCAGCATACTTTACTAAAGTGGCCATGAGGGTTCCCATGTCAGTACAATGGCGTTTCATCCGTCCCAACTTCAACCTTAGAGGCTTAAACCGGCAATTGCCTTCCAAAGTTAGAACTGCGGTGTCAGCGCTGATGCGGTCGGATGAATGTAAAATTTCTGAGACCCGGCGCACCCACTGGGTTGTCGATTCTCCTTCCTCCTATACACAGGCGGCCAAGTCCACAATCGACATGGGCTGCTTGCATGTATCCTTTAAATTCTGGACAAACCGGGCTCTCAACTCGGCCATGATCTGAGAGAGTTAGCTGGTAGACTCTTTAACCAAGTACGAGCCATCCCTTCTAGCATCATGGTGAAGTATTTCGCACAAGCCGCATCATCCACATCTAACATCTCCATGGCCATCTCATAGCTTTCAACCCATGTTTCTGGAGGCAAATCGGCGGTGTAGTTTGGCACCTTGCGTGGGCCCTTGAAATCTTTGGGTAGGCGTACGTTGCGTAATGCTGGGACGAGGCACCCCCAAAGAGCTAGAGGTAACTCCTGGCTCTCTCAACGTGGTTGGACGAACCAGAGTAGGCTGACGAGCTTCATACTACGCTGCTAACTCGGCCTCCCTGCGTGCACGAGCCAGGTCCTCCACCTCTTGAGCATCACTAGCACCCCCTGCCGGGTTGTGGCCGCGGGGCGGCTCCCGGTTTCCCGCATTGCTTGACACGGCTGGTTCATCCATACGCCTACTATAACTACGGCTTGGACGGGGGGGGGGGCATGAATCCGATCACGACTGTATGAATACGCCTCCTGTTGCACCAAGGCTGTCCGAAGAAGCTCCTTAACCCGACGCGTCTCGACCGCCGCCAGAGAATCGCCTTCAATTGGGATGGCCTCCAGCCGTGAAGCGGCAGCAACAAGATTGTCCATTGGTGTAGAATAATGACCTAGCGGCATTGGGACAGGCTGCGTCACATTGTTCTGTCGAGGCGGATCCATCAAACGGGGCTGAACCGGAGCCCCCGCTCCAGGTGCCTCCGCCCGGTTTTCTATGGGCGGGTTACTGGTCCCTGCACCTGGGGTGTTAAAGAGGTTCCTAGCATCATAAACCGGAGGCAGGCAAGACCGATGCCTTCTCTTTAGGACTTCGTGCGATGCATTCTGATCCAGCATAAGCCGGTAAGCCTGTGCATCCAAAGCGGCCCGCTCAGCGGCCATCCTGGCATCCTCAGCTACCAAATCGGCCTTGGCCTGAGTAATATGATCCTTTACTTTCGCGATTTCCGCATTGTGTGCATCCTGATTAGCCGGGTGAACCTCCGCCATCAGTGTTGCCAATGCATCAAATAGATCGGATAAAACATGAGCCGGCGGCCGCACAGGGCCTCCTGCCCCGGCTGCCGTTGCTGCTGCAGTCGAAGAGTGGAGCGCCGGCTGTGTACCGGCCATGAAGATTTCCACCCGGTTTGGTAGATCAGAGGGGTCCGGAATACTGTCGCCATAGGAACAGCCTCCAATCCGGCCATCATGTAGCTGATATAATGACTTGGTTTCTCCGGTTGATGACTCGTCGCCGGAATAAACGACGGTCTCACCACCAGATTCCGATCTGTCCTCGTACTCCCCTCCATGGATGACTCCCACGAAGGCACGCTTCATGGCAGGCTTGACCCGGGCAGATCACGCACGCTGAGCCGTTTTTACGAGATCGGTGCAGCTGTCCGGCTCAGGGCCCGGCTCGCCGATCTTGCCAATGAAAACATGTATGCCACCAAAGGGGACCTGGTACCCGTACTCTATTGAGTCGACCTCAGGGCCCCACCCTGCATCGTCGATGTAGAGCTTGCCGCGACGACTTTTAGTCATCCGGCCCACAGCGTAACCCTTGAGTCCTTCGTAGCTGCCCTCCAAGAACTTGAAACCATCATGCGATAGCCCCACGGTGGCGCCAAGCTGTAAATGGTTTTGTCACAGCAGATGTCCTCATGAAAGGACTTAGTCGTGGAGCCATCGCTATGGGTTAGCTTAAAGGGGTTAAAGCGGACAAGGGACGCAAGAGAGTTTTTATACTAGTTCGGCCCCTTACGATGAAGGTAAAAGCCTACGTCTAGTTGTGATGGGATTATTGTCGCGACAGGTTTTCCGGGTATTAATTTCCAGAAAATGGCCGTTGTGCTCACCAGCCCCAGGATTACTGTTAGCTGATGAGGCACCAACTTGATACAAAAATTCCAAGCAAAATACAAAATATGTAGTACAAGACCATTCTGGCCTATGAGTACAACAAATAGTTTCTAGTGGTTGATGGCGGAAGTGGTATATGAATCGTCAGTATCTATGGGACTCCATTTCCCACAGGAACAGCTGACCAGGTTAACTCCTATCTTCGCGAGGCTGCTCTCATCGTTGCTTAGTTTCTGGGGCTATCCTCACAATGCTCCTCTCCATGCAAGAAATCTGGCCAAGACAATAGCCAGGGACAAGCCAGTGAGTACTTTGAATGTACTCGCAAACATTATGAACACTGGGATAATATAAATGATAATCAAGTACTGCAATATTCTACAATCACATCGTCAGTCATAAGATTAAAAAAAAATCTCTGATGCATGCAAGCAGGTTATTTATATGCAACATGAATATGCAATAATGGAGTGGAGATAAAATCCCACAGTCGGGTGTCTATGCGACGCCACATAAAGGGATTATAAAGTATATAATTAATAAGCATGCCACAGTCGGGCGTCTCAGCGAATCCACATAAAGGGCTTATAAAGTAAGTAAATAACAAGCAATGCCACAGTCGGGCGTCTCAGCGACACCACATAAAGGGCTTATGAGGTAAGTAAATAACAAGCATTGCCATAGTCGGGCGTCTCAGCGACGCCACATAAAGGGCTTATAAGGAAAATAAATAACCAACATTGCCACAGTCGGGCGTCTCAGCGACACCACATAAAGGGCTTATAAAGTAAATAATCACAATGAATATCCAGGAGGTAGAACCGTCCCAGGGATACTCAATAACATAATGGGTTAGTCCATAATAATAATAATCATAATCATCATAATGAGCACAAGTCACAAGCCATGATCCATGTTCTGATTAAGCAATTTCTCCGCCGAAGACCGACACTAAGACCGACACTTGACCCATCCCAGGCTGTAATCCTTAACCATGGACACGGCTATTCAAATAGATTTAATCTCTGTAGAGGGTGTACTCTTTACCCACGAGTAAGGGATTCCGTTAGTCCATCGGGACTAATTTCGTCTACGGTCTTTTGATTGAAAACACACCTATCCGCACACACACAGCCTAACTTACCTGTGTCTAGAAATCACCCAGGACACCCGTTAAGCAAAACTCTAAGTGGGGAGGCTAGAACCTCGACGTAGCATGGGATCACAAAATTTATACCACGCGCAAACTAGGGGAGCTACCCCTTCGGCTACAACCGAAACACCCATGCCCCCGGGTCAGGTGGCATGCCTACCGGATGCCTCCGGTATCTTCCACCATGGCCTCTCTGTACGGTGTGTGCTAGGAAAGGGGTTGGCAACGACTTACTGAACCGTACCCTACGTATGGCAGGGACAAGTGGTAGTACGAAACAGGTATGGGGGTTACCGGAACAAGACTCGATCTATGGTCGACTCAGGAGATTTAAATATTCCCTGCATGGTTAGCATAACAATTTATACTTCAACCAACAGACAGAATCACCATGTGACATATCTCCTCATGCCATACCGGACACGCCCGTCTCGACGGAGGGCTAGGGACAAGACCGTGTTTACCCAAGACAGAGGCTTTCCCGGATTTCCTTCCGGTATGCATGAAAGGCATATGATGGTGATTACTGTCACAAACATGTCAAACTCCAATAGCATGAATTCAGCAATATGTACTCATGCAAATGATCGTATCACCACATAAAATAACGATGTCTCCGAAGTGAGGCGATGTTATAACCGTGTCAACCAAGGCACAAAAATATTAGGCCAGGGTTCAGAATGCTTGCCTTCAAGGTGTGGAGAAGTGGGAGTGCTCTCCAAATTTTTTGAAAGCTTTATTCTCTCTCTCCAAAATCCTATTTTAAATAAATTTGAATTAACACACATTTCCAAAACAGCACAAAAAAATTGTTTGAAATTTTTTGAAATAAATCTTAAAATAAACTAGACAATATTTGAGGGAGGTAGGAAAAAGAATCAATTCATTTGGAGTTGTATTTAAAAAGTTATAGACAGTCAAAGTTTTGGTGAAAATCTGTTTTAAAAAAAAACAGAAAAAAGGAAAAACGTTTTGAGAAGGGGTACACGTCGAAGATGTACTTTGAGAATGCGCCTCCACTTAAAACACGTGGTGGCGGGGCTGGGTCACTGACAGTGGCCCCGCCTGGCCCACTGGTCAGGTTTGACCGGTCTCTTCTCCCTCCACTTCCTCTGCTCGAGCAGAGGCGGGACTCCGGCGATGCTCGCCGGCGAACGGCGGCACCTTTCGGGAAACCGAGGTCATCCGCGGGCTCAGGGGGTCGAGGCGGTCACTCCGGTGGTCGCTTTGGTCTCTGGGGTGGACGGAGCTGCCGGCGGCGAGCTCCGCAGCGGACGGTGGCCGTCGGGCAGAGTGGGTTTTTGTCTGCGGCGAGCCCTGATCAGAATCGAGTAGGGGGATGGACTCGCGAGAGGGAGAGGGAGCTCCTGGTGAAGAGAGTGGAGAGGGGGAGGCCCTGGTGGTGCCGGAATGGCCGGGACAGTGGCGGCGGCTGCGGATGCCGGAGATGGGGAAGAAGACCTCCCGCCGATGCTTGCTGGTCATGGGGCGCGCCAGAGGGTGGTGCGAGGCTGCCTAAGTGCTCGGAGGAGCTCGGGGCTTCCTTTTATAACACAACCATGACGGTTCGCGGCGGCCGTGGATCAGCTCGTCGGCGGACCGCCATCTTGTCTTGGCGAGCGGCGTGGCGGTGGCTGGCTAGCTCGAGGGCTAACGGCGACCACTCCTTTGTCGAAGGAGGCGATCCGCACGCGTTGTGGTGGTTTAGCGGTGCCGCCCATGGCGATTCTTGGATGCGACGCGGCGTGCCGCCAAGAGGCTTGCTGGCGACACTGCAGGGGGCGGGGAGGCGGTCGGGGCTTTTGGCATGACGCGGCGAGAGGGAGAGGATCTGGATGAGCTCATGGAAACTTATCTAGGGGGCGTGTGGGCTTGGACGCGAGCACGTGCAAAACGCGCGCTCTGCTCGTGCTCCGGGCATGCACGGCACTTGTCCGACGAAATGCCAGGGCGACCAAAGTTGCTAGAGAGCTAATGCAAATCCACAGGCCTAGGTTAGAGACATATTGAAGGCTACTAGACAACTTGGTTTGGGACAAGGGGAAAGTTCACAACACAAAACCTTCAACCATGCCAAATCTGTCCATGCACACAGGGTGTTTGACAAAATGCCAGAGGCATCTAGGAAGTACTTGGGGTGGTCACATCTTCCAGAGTGAGGTCTCTTTAGATGCATGAGAGGGTGGTGAGGTTAGTTTGTCGAAAGCACAAACTTGCGAGTGCAAGTTTTGCAAAACTTCAATTCTGGACAGGAGGTAAATGGCATTACTTCATGAACCAAATATATTTCAATGGGTGCATGCTCCTGGACTTAGGGGTTTTGTAGGGTGGTCTTCAAGCAGGGGAAAGAATCAAGGGCCAGAGAGCAGGCAAAAATATGGTTGCTGTACAAACCATCAAGTTGGACCAGAATGAAAAAGAGGTTGATTCACTCAATTTTTCCAAAGAACACCACTAGGTTATTGCATTAAGTTGCCTTGCATGCTGCCACTGACATCCCATAATTTTGGTGAAGGCTTTTAAGAAATATTTCAATAGGTTGTAGTGCAAATTTGCCCACTGGACCAGATTTGAAAACGTGGTGTAGAGCTCAAAATTTCCAATGGACAGAAGATACTTTTGCATAAAAGTGGTTTAAAAACATCACATGACATCTCCAAATTTTGGTTGGAATTTTGGATAAATTTATCAAAGGGTTGTAGTTCAAATGGTACCCTAAAACCATGGGGGACCATTTTTAAAGAAATAAAGATCAGGAAAATTATTAATTAATTAATTCCTCTGATGAAAAGAAAAGTTTTTCTTGAGACGGTACACATGTCCAACAAAACATTAGGAAAGTTCTCACTTGGGGTAAAAACTCCATAATAACCAAGAAAAGAATGGTTCTGAAATCAAGAAAACCAAGAAAATGGAAAGTTAAATTTCCTGGCAAGATTCTTAATAAACAAAACATGTTTAAAAAAATTTGGGATGTCACAATTATTGGGGTTTCGATGACCAGGGAGCAATTATGCTTGCCTGAGTCTCGAGTTTTTGTTTCCTGTCCCTGAACCGCCGTCGGGTCGTCCCCTTATATACACAGGTTGACGCCCGGCTGGTTTACAGAGTTCCGAGGCCGGCTCATACAAGTGTCCGGCTCGGTCTCTTCCTTTCCTTAACTTACAACACAAGTTATATAACTATGGCGGTTTACAACTATGGGCCCTAACCCGCCTCTGGGCTCTGGGCCTCTAAGCTTTAATAGTAGAGTGCCATCTTCCTTATCTTCATGGGCTTCAATATGGATGAGCGTGAACCGGCCCCTCCTGGGCGGTTTACACTGAGTAGTTATATCCCCAACAAGACCTGTGGGTTAGGGCCCACTGAAAAGAAACAGCGTTGGAAATGATTGGTTGAATGATAAATGATGCACCTGAATAACTGAAATACTTGAATGAGGTGACAACCTCGAAATTATTGAAGGAAAATACGAACCTTCTTTTTTTGCCTTCATCACTCCAGATGGATAAACTAACGAGAGCCGAACGAGAAAAAAAAATGCTTGAGTCGAGGAAAGGAATATGATCAACACCGAAAACTTGAATTGGATCCACGGGACAGGAAAGCGAGACGAACAGGGATGAACTTGACAAGAATTCACCGGTTGAGACAATTGAGCAACGAATGAAGAGTCTCCGCACGAATGAAATTTATGCTTGAATAGAGGCTTTGACTCTGGTAATAAAAGGGGTGGGAGGGCGGGAAAACAAGGCAACTTAGAACAGGGAACCGATAACTTGAAAGAGGAAAAACACCGGTTGAAATAAGTGAGGAAAGAATGCAAAGGTTTTGCACGAGTAGGATGGATACTCAATCACAGACTCCGACTCTGAGAAGAAAAAGGGTGGGAGGGCGGGAAAAACAAAGACAACTTCACACGGGGAACAACTTCATTGAGAAGGAACTGAGAACTAATCTCGCAAAAGATGAAGAGGATCAGATCAACTTGACGAGAAAGCACCGGATGAAAAGAGCTGACTTCGCGACAACCGAAAAAACTAACCGCGCGATCCTAATTTTTTTTAAAGGGTAAGAGGAGTAGTTCAAAACACCCATGACAAGATTCCTTACCAGAGCGACGAAGGGGGCTGAGGAGTAAAAATAATTCCTACTCTTCGATATAACTAGACTCCGAAAAAGTTTTCTTCTAGACTCGACAACGGCCAAACTATACGATCAAACAAGGGGGGCTCCTAGGGTTGGTCGAGGCTCTGATACCAACTTGTCACGCCCAATATGCGATACTATCCTAAAGAGACTCGAAGGTCCCACCAAGGATAGAACCATATATTGATATGCTTTTGCAAGGTGGATATCATTACGTCAACATTACATAATAGACGGGGATATATACAAGGCATACAAATGCCGCAATAATACATCAATAAATCATACATAAGATCAACATCCCACTACGGATGAAACACAAACAGAAGCTCAAATGACATCCACCCTGCTAGCCCAGGTAGCCGACCAGGAACCTATCCCTCGAACAAGAAGAAGCGGAACAAGAACTCCAAAACTATAAATATCGCTCTCACATCATGATCGTCGCATACCCTGTACCTGCAACTGGTGTTGTAGTAATCTATGACCCACGAGGACTCGACAATCTCATTAACATGGGTACCAAGACTAGCAAAGCTTAATGGTTAAGGAAGGGGTAAAGTGGTGAGGTTGCAGCAGCGACTAAGCAAAGTATGGTGGCGAACTTACGAATACAAGAGTAAGATGAGAAACTACGCAAACGGTCGCAATCTAGAAATGATCAAGTGATCCTGAACTACTTACGTTCAAACATAACCCAACCGTGTTCTCTTCTCGAACTTCCCCGAAAAGAGACCAGCACGGTTATGCAACGCGGTTGGTGCATTTTAAAAGAGTTTACTTCAAGTCTTCCACAACCGGATATTAACAAATTCCCATCTGGCACATAACCACGGGCACGACTTTCAAAAGTCTAAACCCTGCAGGGGTGTCCCAACTTAGCCCATGACAAGCTCACGATCCGCGGAGACAATCCTCCATCGTGGGACACCCGATCAGACTCGGAATCCCGGTGCACAAGACATTTCGACTATGGTAAAACAAAACCAACAAGACCGCCCGAAATGCCCGGTACCAATCTTGCTGGTTACCTGGGCGATGATGTAGACTTTGAAATGTTAGAGGTGGTAGAGATTTTCAGATACAAGTACGGGAAGCCTCTCGTCAAACCTAATCATCCTCCTCTAACAACGATGATGCGAAGTTTGCATGAATGGTACATGGAGACATGCAGCAGGTCTGGGAAGGATATTTTGATGTCGGGAATTAAAGAGGAGCACGACATCGTTGGAACTGAGGTGATGCATGTTGAATTTGTGGAGTTATTCCAGTTATGCAATCAAGCGGTCCTCGACAAACAACTCATGACTTGCTACTGTATGTAAGTATTACTTCTGTAATTAAGTATCTATAGCTCAGCTCTTTCATTGCATGTATATATAATTATCCTCACTATATTATACAGATTGAAGATCGTCGAATGCAAAAAAGCATAAATATATGACATTGGGTTCATTAACCCAAATACCATAAATGAATGGTCGGTTAAAAACAGTGTCAAAGATTCTTAGGACAACTTGCTACAATCCTTACTTCAAAATCAAAACAAAGGGAAAATACCCTTTCCTTACAACTTCAAGTGAGTTTTACTGTCTTGTGCATATTCGGTTTCACTTACTCGAGGTTACAGTAATGTAATTGATGAGTTATGCATGCGTGCGCAACTTCCAATTTATTCTGCTAGAGATTAAGCTTGACTGGGGAGTAGTAACTGTCTTAGACTCGAGCCGAAAAGATCCCCAGGAGTATGCGGAGATGACTGAAATGCTCCAAAGTAAGTTCAATCGATCATTATCGCACCATATTGGCAACTTTGTTCATTTCCTGATATCAAGTAATTATTTTCTTTGTCTGGCAGGGTTTGGAAAGAGTTCACGGTAATGGTTCCGGGACTGCCGAGGGAGCTGTGATTTACACACCCGAAAGTAAGTAGTACTATCTAGTTCCGCGCATCTCCCATTGATTCTAGTTTCATCAATACCATTTATCATGCTTGATTATTAGTTTGATTGAACTCTATTTCTCGTAAAGTACTTGTGGCAGGAAGGCGGGAATAATTTATGTGGATACAACGTTTGCGAATTCATCTACAACACGACCTCTCAGCGGGGCTACTCTGAAAAACAATATCAAGTACATAACAATAATATTCACAATTTTATTTTACTACCATCATTTGTATTGAGTTTCATTCATATATATGTATTGACCCCCTTCTTTAAATTAGATCTGGTAGAAGTGGGATGAACTCCTACCACATGATCGCATACGAGCAATTCAAGAGGAATTGGCAGGATTCTTTCTTGACCATGTCATAAATGACGAGGGAGAATACCATCTGGAAATTGAAATGGATTTTAGATGGTAGGGATTGTAAGAGATGTTCTATTGCATATATGTAGTAGCGTCGGATAGATATACAAAAACTTGTTTTTTGACCAATCTCTAGGAGAAAGAGAGGTCACTTCTCTCTGTATATGTTCATGATGATCTTTTGTAATTAATGGTTCCTTCATTTGCTTACTAGCTAGCGTATCGAGTTCTCTCCCTATGTATAGTAGCTAGCATCGACCAAGCACGGAGAAAGAGAGGTCACTTCTCTCTATTAGCTAGTGCGCACAATATGAAACCCCTAAATTAACCATCCAAAACCCCCTAACCCCCCCCCCCTTTCAAAGAAAAACAAAAACCCCAGCTCCTGCGAGCTGCTGACGCGTGGCTGCTTTTTGGTCCCGGTTGGTGTCACTGCAAGAAAAATGTCAACTTGCGACCATCACTATTGGTCGCTGAAAGGTCACTGTTTTTCATTTGCAACCTTTTTTTGACGAAAAACAGATGGTCAAAAGCTGACGATCGTAAACTGAAATTCACGACCTTCTCTGTGAGAAGGTCGTGGAAGGCAATGACCAAAACAAAAGGTTGTTGACATTTTGTTTTGGTCACTGGTTGTCTGCCCAGGCCACATCGGATCCGACGTGGCAATCTGAGGTGGCAAAATTGCGACCAATTGAAAAGGTCGTTGATAAGATTCAGCCCGCTCCAATTCGACGCTTTACATGGGCTGAGCCCAACAATACAGCCTTTTTACTGTTTATTTTTCTGTTAATGTTTTCTAGCTACATGGGCCTGGCCCAACAATTTGACCTTTTTTTTATTTTGGACCATGGCCTTTTATAGTGTTTCAATCAATATATTTTTCAAGCTGGTCCCGCAAGTCAGATGGGTCCCACTTGTCATAATCTCCGATATTGGTCCCACATGTCCGAAATGTGATCATTGTTTAGATAATTTTTAGAAATGGGTCCCACTAATAAGGTTTCCATTTCACAGTCTTCAAATCACACAAATAATCAATATTTTAAATAGAACAGAACAAATGTAGAATTTCCTAGGCCTGGAGCTCCTGTACATAGTCTATTACAATCTGTGCATAGTCTATTACAACCCAGATATGCCTACTATTACCATACTATAATATTTGCAGTCTATTACAATCAAACAGAACAAATTTTGCTGCATAGGACTACACACTACTTCGAACTTGAAATTTCCAAGGCCTGGAGCTCCAGTCAAAGGGTGAACACAAAGGCATTAGAGTACCATTTTCATTCCTGGAGTAGATATTCAAACCTCCAGGTTTAGTGTATAGACTATCTGGAGATTTATGGATCGAATGTATGATAAAGCAACAGATTCAAACAACTTCAAATGACTAGATGTTTTAGAGACCAATTATATCAGAACACTATGTGTTTGTAATGCATATTCGCAGAACCTCGGCATACTCACAAAATCTTAAATCAATCCTAAATCAATGTTGCCTACAAGGAACACCCATCCGTCTCATGTTTTGAAAAGCAACGTGGGTGAAACCAAGTCAAAATAAGAAGCATAACAAATTCATGTCAACAATTAGCTTGTGATACATAACACATTATTTATTCTTTACAAAGTAGAATTTCCGTAGATATCATTACCAGACACCCAATAGAAAGTAACATGTACAGAATGCGACAACATTTAGTTCACTTTATCGCACAAGTTGGATCCAGTTTACTCGGTTGGACAAGGTGCATTTGTTAACTACAAAGAGAATGACACTATTATGCAAGATAATTGTTGTGTCGCTAACAATCACCATGTAAGAATGCCTTGTTGTAGTAATACATGAACATCAAGTGAGAGTGGTGTTTTGTTCTTACCACAGCGGAACAAATGAGACGATGTCCGATTCTCCTTGCTTCTCCACAAGACTCGACCAGCATCACACATCCTTGAAGGAACCAGTGGCACTGTTTGCTCCCTTGGCCCAGCTCCTTGCTGCGGAGGACGGCCAGGACTTGTAAACGGAGCTCGCTGCACACGGCATATTGTGTCACTACTTGCAGCAACAGAAGGAACTCACATATCATAGAACTTTTAGCAAGTTAAAAAATGTAATAGGACCGATATATGTCTACGGAGCAATAGGTCAAGTAGAGATTCTTGTCTACAATTTGCTAGAGAAGAAAATAACAAGTCAGTATACATATTATATCCGCCAACAGAAGCTAATTAGGCTCCAATACACAAGGCACAACAAGCACAGACTAAATAAGCCACAGCCATAATACATGAGTACTAAACAGATCTTGTATAAGAGGTTTTTCAGTCATGAATTTTCAGAAGCAGAATTGGCATGTTTGTTGAAAGTGTTTATCAAACAGAACACATGAATCTAAAAGAATGACAATAATGATAGTGGCTCTTTTTGGCTCATATTAAGAAATTCTACCATGTTTTCCCTTGTCCTTGATCAATTAATCAGAAGCACGGGTAAGGTTCAAATCGCTGCCACTAATCCAAAGAAATTCATGCAAGAGATGGGAAAATGTGCAGACAAGATATAACATGATAAAAGTTGTTTCAAGTTCATGGGTGGCATCAGATAATAAGTGGCATTTTGTAAACATATGAAAGATTAAGTGTTTAGCATATAATATTTAACATCATTTGCCCCCTGGTTTTGATAATATCGTATGGCATAACAAGGAAGACAAATATAGCGCTTACTACAAGGCATCAGATAATAAGATGAGATTATTAGTCCACACATGGAATTTTCTATTGAGAGTGCAGGATATCTGATCATCACTTGCCAGCTCAAAAATTTAAACAAGAAAATCTTGGTTAGACCATTTGATCCAGGAGCAATGGCAAATGCTGCAAAGGGTTGGTAAGTAAACCATTTCTCTATCTGTGCCCACTACATCCCACTCAAACCAAGTGCAACAAATAGGGATACTAGAAGCTAAGCGCAAACAGGACAAAAAGTAGAAGAATTTAAAAAATGTAACTTATGAGAAGAACAAAATGCATAATTTTTTTCTCTCGGATGCCAACCACAAGGGTAGCACAGATGATGCAGACATATCAACATGGCATCAATTCAGACCACCTGTCTGCTTATACTCTATAGAGAAAGATTTTAGACCAAAAAATTATCAACAAAGATCAAAGCAACTTAATAAAATATGAACATATTTGTCCAGTCATCAGGTGTCCAAAAAGATGGTGTGTTTTATTCGGTTTTCATCGTTGTCCAGCCATATTCTATACATAATAAACAACAGAATAAAAAATAGAAAAGTATATGACATGTAAGTTCAGAAGTATTCAGAAAAATTACACTCAAGCTGTTTACTTTGTCCACATAATTGCAGAATGACAGCATGGGCGCACTGCGACCAATCAGTCCCGAAAGATGGTATGATTAACAGGTTTTTCATCACCGGACAAACAGAACAGTAACACAAACAAACATGTCTACATAACAGAACTCAAATTACTACAAAAAACAAAATCTGACAAAATAAGACAGAAAAGGAACGACACTAACAGTAATACGTGACAACATCCCTCACAAATTCCCATTCTTTTAAGCAATGCAGATGAGCTTTATCCTCAGGACCAAAAGAAGAATACAGATGATACAAGCAGGCTGACAATGCAATATAACTACTAGGGAAAACCTTATACACAAAAATTTACCAGTAGCGTGGGACAGAAAGAAGCGTTACTACAATTTACCACTAGCGCGTGTTATCCAAACGTGCTGCAGCTAAGATCATAGCAGTAGCGCACTTAACTCTAGAGGCGCTACTACTACAATTCTCCCGACTATTCTCGCCAGGGTACCTATAGTAGTAGCGTGCCTAAGGAAAGCGCGCTTCTGCTAAGATTATTGTAGAAGCGTGTTTTGCGTAGGAAGCGCTACTGCTAAGGAAAGGAAAAACATATAGAAAAGTAAATGAAAATGAAAGAAATAGAAAAAGGGGAAGGAAAAAAACAAAATATGAATGAAAATAAATGAAAAAGAAAAATAAAGGAGAAATGCGTAGCAGCAGCGCGTTTTATGGACATGCGCTATAGCTAATGTAGCAGTAGCGCTTTCCGCAAAACGCGCTGCTGCAACTTTCCACTTAACCAACAGTTTCCTTCATCCCCAACGCCCACTACCCCCAAATCCAACACACGCGCGTGCATCTGCTGTCGCCGCCGTCATCCCCCGGCCGCCGCGCGCTCTCCCGTCGCCCTCCGCACGCCGTCGACGCTGCCCCCGACCCCGAGCTCGACGCCCCCTACATCACCGCCCTCCGCCGTGCGGCCGCCGCCCCGACCCCGACCTCGACGCCGCGTGCCCCTCTTCCTAACTCCGCCTGCGCCAGAGGTGAGCATGCCCTCCTCCTCCTCCTCCCCTACTTCTGCCTAGCTAGGGTTCTTAGGGTTAAATTTCAGAGTTCATCTAATTAGTTAGGGTTCATCAAATTAGATGCTAATTATGGCAGTACTTGTTAAATAGAATTAGTTTTAGAGTTCATCAAATTAGTTAGGGTTAAATTTTCGAGTTCATCAAATTAGTTAGGGTTAAATTTTAGACTTCATCAAATTAGTTAGGGTTCATTAAATTTTAGAGTTCATCAAATTAGTTAGAGTTAAATTTTAGACTTCATCTAACTAGTTTTTTTACTGTTTTTTAGTAAGTGTTTGATAGAATTAGTAAGAAATGTATATCTTGTGTTGCTCATATAGGATATGTGCTTGCCCAAGTGGCCGGTCATGTTTGCAGGTTACACCTCCTAGTGACCTATGTTTTGCCGGAGTGTTGATTCATTTCCGTTCCGGCAAATTTCAGGCGCTCGATATGTCCTATTTTAGCAAAGGTCATGCCGGATTTTTCCGTGAATTTTGGCATGACTTGTGCCAGAATATGTAGGAAATATCGAGTGCCCCGGGTTTGTGTGTTGCATATCCTGGTAGTTTCCTTTGATTGATTTTCCATCAATGTTTCCACTATGAACATAGGAAATGTCTGATGATGAAAAGGATTTCGGTATTTGCGAATACTACGAAGACGAGCGCGGCCTGTGTGACAGAATCTGCCTAGATGATGATAGGCGCTTCAGCATCAAGCTGGACGAGAACTTCGAAGTGGATACAGTAATTCACAACGACATGTCTTTTTTGGTAAATAAGCATGACATCTGCTTCATTTGCTTGAACTTATAATTTGATCTTTTTACTATTCTACTAGTGTATCCCCTGCGATGCAAGAGTTTTGTCTTGGATAAGATAGGTTTCACTCCTATGAAAACTACTATCAAGGTAAAGAGAGTTAACTTCAAGACCGAGCATGGTTATACTTTCCACGCAAAATTATACAACGGAGACACCTACACCTATTTTGAATGCAAAACTTGGCAAGCACTATGCAAGGCTTATGCATTTGAGCCTGATATGGTTATCACCTTTGATATTCGTCCCGAAGATGATATTGAAGGTAATATCGACATTTGGGTCGATGTTCAGATGCCTCCAGTTATACCATTATGTGAGTTTCTCAACCATGTTTATGTCTTCGGTATTGTCTATTCAAAAATAGTTGACAACTAATTTCTATTGACCGCTTATTTCCATTCAAGCAAACATGTCCGGCGCTTGGTAGACATGACCGTCCACTGTCCTGGGGCTGAACTAAACTCTGAGGAGATAGGTCATTATGTTTCATGGCTTGAGGATCTTCATACTGTCAAGATAAATTATTTTTCTGGACTTAAAAATCTTAGTACTCAAAACGTGCAACCAATAGTGTTCGTACTGAACTACGGTAACATCTATTTAGGAAAGATGGTAAGATTTTCACTATTTGTCCTCAGTGCATCTTTGGCATACATTATTTTTTAAGCTAAACTTCATTGCTGAGTATGTTACTATACGATGTTCTTCAACAGGGACTCCCGATGAATGTTGTGCCTCATTGAATCGAGACTAAAGGTCGCATGAGAATTGTTAGCTTACGGGCAAGATATCCTACAATGCACTTTAGTGCATACAGGATTTCTAACAGTGAGGAATGCCTGATAGTGAAAGATTGGAGCAAAATTGTGAACGATCGCAGAGAAGTACTAGGGGGAAGCAATCAGAAGAGCAGCCCACGATTAAGACACAGGTTCATCTGCATGCTCCAACTTGATGAAGCAGGAGTGCTACACATGTTTTATGCTATTTTACCTGAGAGAGAGCAGCAGGGGTGATTAGCTAGCTAGAAATGAGTTATGATGATTAAATAGCTAGTGTTGGTCGTAATGACTATGATGATTATTATTAGCTAGTGTTGGTGGTGATTAGATAGCTACCGTAGCTAGTGTTGGTGGTGATTAGCTAGCTAGAATGAGTTTGAAGACGATGTTGTGTGCTACACTATGATTATGATGATTAAATAGCTACTGTTGGTGGTAATGACTACAATGATGATTAAATAGCTTGTGTTGGTGGATTAGATTCAAGTGGAGGCAACATGTGGTGCACATGGAAAGTACTACTAGTCCAAACTAGATCAAGTTTGGATTAGTAGTATACTTTTGACATGCACCGCATGTTGCCTCCGCTTGAATCTAATCCACCTTCATTTGACATACTGATGTCTACTACACAACCTTCTTCTTGTAGATGTTGTTGGGCCTCCAAGTGCAGAGGTTTGTAGGACAGTAGCAAATTTCCCTCAAGTGGATGACCTAAGGTTTATCAATCCGTGGGAGGCGTAGGATGAAGATGGTCTCTCTCAAGCAACCCTGCAACCAAATAACAAAGAGTCTCTTGTGTCCCCAACACACCCAGTACAATGATAAATTGTATAGGTGCACTAGTTCGGCGATGAGATGGTGATACAAGTGCATTATGGATGGTAGATATAGGTTTTTGTAATCTGAAAATATAAAACAGCAAGGTAACTACAGATATAAGTGAGCGTAATCGATATTGCAATGCTAGGAAACAGGGCCTAGGGTTCATACCTTCACCAGTGCAAGTTCTCTCAAAAATAATAACATAATTGGATCACATAACTATCCCTCAACATGCAACAAAGAGTCACTCCAAATTCACTAATAGCGGAGAACAAACGAAGAGATTATGGTAGGGTACGAAACCACCTCAAAGTTAATCTTTTCAATCAATCCGTTGGGCTATTCCTATAAGTGTCACAAACAGCCCTAGAGTTTGTACTAGAATAACACCTTAAGACACAAATCAACCAAAACCCTAATGTCACCTAGATACTCCAATGTCACCTCAAGTATCCGTGGGTATGATTATACGATATGCATCACACAATCTCAGATTCATCTCTTCAACCACCACATAGAACCTCAAAGAGTGCCCCAAAGTTTCTGCCGGAGAATCAAGACGAAAATGCATGCCAACCCCTACGCATAGGTTCATGGGCGGAAGCCGCAAGTTGATCACCAAAACATACATCAAGTGAATCACGTGACATCCCATTGTCACCAAAGATACGCACGGCAAGACATACATCAAGTGTTCTCAAATCATTAAAAAATCAATCCGATAAGATAACTTCAAAGGGAAAACTCAATCCATTACAAGAGAGTAGAGGGGGAGAAGAAACATAAGATCCAACTATAATAGCAAAGGTCGCGATACATCAAGATCGTGCCAAATCAAGAACACGAGAGAGAGAGATCAAACACATAGCTACTGGTACATACCCTCAGCCCCGAGGGTGAACTACTCCCTCCTTGTCATGGAGAGCGCCGGGATGATGAAGATGGCCACCGGTGAGGGATCCCCCCCCTCCGACAGGGTGCCGAAAAAGGGTGCCGATTGGTTTTTGGTGGCTACAGAGGCTTGCGGCGGCGGAACTCCCGATCAATTCTGTTCCCCGAAGTTTTTAGGGTATATGGAGATATATAGGTGGAAGAAGTACGTCAGGGGAGCCACGAGGGGCCCACGAGGGTGGAGGGCCCTGCCTCGTGCCTTCCTCGTTGCTTCCTTGACGTGGACTCCAAGTCTCCCGGGTTGCTTTCCTTCCAAAAATAACTTCTCCAGAAGGTTTCATTCCGTTTTGACTCCGTTTGATATTCCTTTTCTTCGAAACACTGAAACAAGGGAAAAAACAGGAACTGACACTGGGCTCTGGGTCAATAGGTTAGTCCCAAAAATAATATAAAAGTGTTTAATAAAGCCCATAAACATCCAAAACAGATAATATAATAGCATGGAACAATAAAAAATTATAGATACGTTGGAGACGTATCAGCATCCCCAAGCTTAATTCCTGCTCGTCCTCAAGTAGGTAAATGATAAAAACAGAATTTTTGATGTGGAATGCTACTTGGCATAATTTAATTGTAATTCTTCTTAATTGTGGTATAAATATTCAGATCCGAGAGATTCAAGAAAAAAGTTTAATATTGACATAAAAATAATAATACTTCAAGCATATTAACAAAGCAATTATGTCTTCTCAAAATAACATGGCCAAAGAAAGTTATCCCTACAAAATCATATAGTCTGGCTATGCTCTATCTTCACCACACAAAGTATTTAAATCATGCACAACCCCGATGACAAGCCAAGCAATTGTTTCATACTTTTGACATTCTCAAACTTTTCAATCTTCACGCAATACATGACCGTGAGCCATGGACATAGCACTATATGTGGAATAGAATGGTGGTTGTGGAGAAGACAAAAAGGGGAGGATAGTCTCACATCAACTAGGCGTATCAACGGCCTATGGAGATGCCCATCAATAGATATCAACGTGAGTTAGTAGGGATTGCCATGCAACGGATGCACTAGAGCTATAAGTGTATGAAAGCTCAAAAAGAAACTAAGTGGATGTGCATCCAACTTGCTTGCTCACGAAGACCTAGGGCATTTTGAGGAAGCCAATCATTGGAATATACAAGCCTAGTTCGATAATGAAAGATTCCCACTAGTATATGAAAGTGACAACATAGGAGACTATCTATCATGAAGACCATGGTCATATTTTCAAGCACAAGTGTGGTAAAAGGATAGTAACATTGTCCCTTCTCTCTTTTTCTCTCATTTTTTTATTTGGGCCTTTTTTCTCTCTTTTTTTATGGCCTCTTTCTTTTCTTTTCTTTTTAATTTTTCGTCCAGAGTCTCATCCGACTTGTGGGGGAATCATAGTCTCCAGAATCCTTTCCTCACTTGGGACAATGCTCTAAAAAATGATGATCATCACACTTTTATTTTCTTACAACTCAACAATTACAACTCGATACTTAGAACAAAATATGACTCGATGTGAATGCCTCCGGCAGTGTACCGGGATATGCAATGAATTAATAGTGACATGTATGAAAGAATTATGAACGGTGGCTTTGCCACAAATACGATGTCAACTACATGATCATGGAAAGCAATATGACAATGATGGAGCGTGTCATAATAAACGGAACAGTGGAAAGTTGCATGGAAATATATCTCGGAATGGCTATGGAAATGCCATAATAGGTAGGTATGGTGTCTGTTTTGAGGAAGGTATATGGTGGGTGTATGATACCGGCGAAAGGTGCGCGGTATTAGAGAGGCTAGCAATGGTGGAAAGGGTGAGAGTGCGTATAATCCATGGACTCAACATTACTCATGAAGAACTCATATACTTATTGCAAAAATCTTATTAGTTATCGAAGTAAAGTACTACGCACATGCTCCTAAGGGGATAGATTGGTAGGGAAAGACCATTGTTCGTCCCCGACCGCCACTCATAAGGAAGACAATCAATAAATAAATTATGCTCCGACTTCATCACATAACGGTTCACCACACATGCATGCTACGGGAATTACAAACTTTAACACAAGTATCTCTCAAATTCACAACTACTCAACTAGCATGACTCTAATATCACCATCTTTGTATCTCAAAATAATTATCAAGCATCAAACTTCTCATAGTATTCATAAGAATTTTTCTTTTACTAATCTTGTATGCCTATTATTATTAAAGCAAACTACCATGTTGTTTTGTAGGATTCTCAAAATAATCTAAGTGAAGCATGAGAGATCAATAGTTTCTATAAAACAAATCCACCACCATGCTCTAAAAGATATAAGCGAAGCACTAGAGCAAAACTATATAGTTCAAAAGATATAAGTGAAGATCAATGAGTAGTCGGATAATTATGCAACTATGTGAATACTCTCCCATTTAATAATTTCAGATCTTGGTATTTTATTCAAACAGCAAGCAAAGTTAAAGAAAATAAAATGACGCTCCAAGCAAAACACATATCATGTGGTGAATAAAAATATAGCTCCAAGAAAATTTACCGATGTACGAAGACGAAAGAGGGGATGCCTTCCGGGGCATCCCCAAGCTTAGTCTCTTGGTTGTCCATGAATATTACCTTGGAGTGCCTTGGGCATCCCCAAGCTTAGGTTCTTGCCACTCCTTATTCCATAGTCCATCAAATCTTTACCCAAAACTTGAAAACTTCACAACACAAAACTTAACAGAAAAATCGTAAGCTCCGTTAGCGAAAGAAAACAAAATACCACTTCAAGGTACTCTAATGAACAAATTCTTTATTTATATTGGTGTTAAATCTACTGTATTCCAACTTCTCTATGGTTCATACCCTCCGATACTACTCATAGATTCATCAAAATAAGGAAACAACACATAGAAAACAGAATATGTCAAAAATAGAACAGTCTGTAGTAATCTGTATCAAACGTATACTTCTGGAACTCCAAAAATTCTAAAATAAATTGGTGGACCTGAGGAATTTCTCTAGTAATCATCTGCAAAATAATCAACTAAATAGCATTCTCCAGTAAAAAGTTGAAGCTAATCTCGTGAGCGCTAAAGTTTCTGTTTTTTAAGCATGATCATGAAGACTTCACCCTAGTCTTCCCAAAGGTTCTACTTGGCACAAACACTAATTAAAACATAAAACCACAACTAAACAGAAGCCAGATGGATTATTTATTCCTAAACAGAACCAAAAAGAAAGAAACTAAAATAAAATTGGGTTGCCTCCTGTGACACCCCAAAATTTTAACCTTGTTTTATTAATTAAAAATTTGCCAGGAAACTTAAACTTTTATTTTCTGGAATTTTCTTTTGATTTCAGAACCATTCTTTTCTTTATTTTTATGGAGTCTTTACCCCAAGTGAAAACTTTCCAATTATATTATTGGACTTGTTTACCCTCTCAAGAAAAACATTTATATTATCAGTGGATTTATTTGCATAATTATTGATCTCTGAACTTTGTTCCTTAAAGTGATTTTTCATTAGTTTTGGAGCTCTTTTTGAACTACAACCATTTGATAAATTTATTTAAAATTCCAACCAAAATTTGGAGATGTCATGTGATGTTTTTAAATCACTTTTATGCAAAAATATCTTCTGTTCATTGGAACTCTTGAGCTCTACACCAAGTTTTCAAATCTGGTCCAGTGGGCAATTTTGCACTACAACCTATTTAAATAATTCTTTAAAACTTCCACCAATATTATGGGATGTTAATAGGAGTATATTATTCAACTTTATGCAAAGACCCAGTGATATTGTTTGAAAATTTTGATTAAATCAACGTCATTTTCATTCTGGCCCAGTTGGGTGTTTTCTACTGCATCCCTAATTATTTTTGCTCTAGTGACCATGAGCTTTCTCCTGCTTGTATTACACCATACCAAACCCTTAAGTCCAGGAGGTTGGACTCATTGGAGCATTTTTGGTACAAAATATTTTGCCCTTTTCCTTCTGTCCAGAACTGGAGTTTTGCAAAACTCACACCAACAAGTTTCTAGATTTGGCCAACTAACCTAGCCATCCTGACCTGCATCTAAAGAGACCCTGATTTGGAGATTTTGGACCCTCCAAGAGTTTCCTAGATGCTCTCGGCATTCTGTCAAACACCTTGAGTGCATGGACAGTTTTGGCATGATTTGAGTTTTGCACCGTGATCTTGCCCCTCTGGACATACTGGCATCTCCACTAAGCTCCTAAATGCCTCTAACCTAGACCTGTTAAACCCCAGCCTCACCAAAGACCTCTAGAGCGCCCTGGGATTCTGTCAAGCATGTCGCGCGCGTGCACTGGACGCGCCCAGAGCGTGCGTTTTGCACGTGCGTGCGCCCGAGACACCGTGTCGTGCCCCTGGCCTTGCTCACCTGCAGAGCCGCACCTGCCCTCGGCCACATGTCGGAACCCTCCAAGCTAGCCCCAGGTCAGCCACGGCGGCTAGCGGCCGGCCGCAGCAGGCCACTGCCGTGGACGGCGCCGCCCGAGCCACACCCGCACGCCAGCTCGCCCTCTTGAGCAGTAGGGAGCTCGTCAGGATGCGCCGGCCAGCTCCACGTCGCCCTGCTAGCTACAGCGAGGCGGTTCGCCGGCGTCCTTATCCACCGCCGCGGAACCGACCTCGTTGCGCTATAAAAGGAGGCCCCCGAGCTCATCCGAGCACTCAGGCGACCTCAAGCCACCCCACCTAGCACCCCCGTAGCAGTCAATCGACCAGGGAAGGTCTTCTTCCCCATCTCCGGCCAGTACAGCCGCCGCCGCCCTCCGGTCCATTCAGTCACAACCCGAGCCCCTCCCGTCCATCTAGCGCCACCGTTCGACTCCCCATGACCCTGCGGAGCCGCCCAATGCCTCAAACCCGGTCGGGAACCACCATAGCCCGAGCCCCTAATACCTCCCTAAGCTACCTCCGCCGCGGAGCTCGCCGCCGGCGACTCCCTTCACCCCGCCGACCCAACAACCACCGGGAGGACCGCCCTGGCCTGGCGGATCCATCCCTGCCCTCGGATGCCCTCGAGGAGCCGCCGTTCACCGGCGAAGATCGCCGGAGCTCCGCCTCCGTTCGGCCAAAGGAGAGGGAAGGCGGGGGATGACTCGTCAAACCTGACCAGTGGGCCCCCTGGACCCACTGTCAGCGACCCACGCGCGAGTCCATGCTGGATAAGTGAAGACATAAACCCAGAATACGCCTTCGACGTGGTTAGTTTTCGAAACGTTTTTTTTTCCTTTTTCTGTTTTATTTTAAAAACAAAATTTGACCAAAAATTTGACTGGCTATAACTTTTTAAATATAAGTCCAAATGAGTTGATTCTTTTTCCTACCTTCCTCAAATTATGTCTAGTTTATTTTAGTATTTATTTGAAAAAAATTCAGAGAACTTGTCTGTACTGTTTTGAAAGTATGTGTTAATTCAAATTTATTCAAAATAGGATTTTCGAAAGGAAGAAGAAAACTTTCAAAGTTTTGGAATGCACCCTGCCTCTCCACAAATTTAAGGCAAGCATTTTGAACCCTGGCATAATTTTGTGTGTCTTATTTGACACGGTTACAACACCACCTCGGCACGGAGTATCCGTTATTTTATGTGATAATATGTTCGTACTCCTGAGTGCATATTGAGGATTTCATGCCATTAGAGTTGGATATATTTATGATAGTAGTTACCACCAAATGCCTTTCATGCATACCGGAAGGAATCCGGGAAAGCCTCTGTCTTGGGTAGACACGGGCTTGTCCCCAGTCCTCCGTCAAGGCGGTTTTGTCCGGTATGACATGATGAGGTATGTCGAGTGGTGATTCTGTCTGTTTTAGTAGTATAAACTAGCAATGTAACCCGCGCATTTGCGTGGCTGGAGTTGCTATATATATTAATGTCTTGTTAGTTTTGATTAGCCACTACATGAGTATTTATATAGGGAAAGATTATTTAGAATACTTTATTAGACATGGGGTCCCAATCAAATTTTCTAAAAGCCTTCTGATTTGTAGATGTTATTGGTAAAGATGTGGAAGTGGACGCCAACTTTCCCAATCAATTTCCCTCTCATCCCCATACATTCGTCTTTGCACTATATTACTTTAGAAGTCATTGCCATGAAAAAGATATATTGGCGATTTGTTTTGATCATCATCTTCATTTGCACCAACACATTACCATTGTGTTTTCTATTATGCCAATTGATAAAGTATATATGTATCCACATAATCTCATATTAATGTCATTTACTATTTTGCCACTTCCAGTGGAATACAACATAATTTGTTAATGGTGTAGAAATTGCTAGATTTTCTCTCACTCAAGCACATTGTATTTTTTTTCCTGATGATGCACATGTTCTTTGGAATTGAATTATGTTTTTCAGCATTGCCAAAATGGTTATTCATGTACATGCAATGAGTTTGCTCCTAACCTTCTTGCTAAAAACTTTTTTCTTTCCTTCACCCTCATATTATTTCCTCTACAATATATTCCATATATAGTAAACTGATGTTGAAAAGTGATTTGCTATTTACTTTTACTCATTATTATTAACTTCACATATACATTCAGTTTTATTATTTATATTCACCTAATGAAAAATATATTTATTATTTTTGTGAGCACCCTGACTAACCTTTTTTTTTTGAAAAGGGGGATCGCCCCGGCCTCTGCATCACAGCGATGCATACAGCCATACCCTGACTAACCTATGACTGGCCGTAATGATGTGTGCAGATTATCTAGCTTGAAGTGACAATGACATTTATGCCATTTTTTGTGTTGAAGCTATCATTTAGTTTCGGGGGGTCTGCTAGCTATGGTTTTTTTGCATCCAATATATTTGCACGAATTTATTCAACGTATACCAACATAAAAAAAATACAAAGTCTAGCCTCATGTACTACCTTGATCTATAATATGAGTTGACACATGCACATGTTGCCATGCATACTCGCTAAGCCCAATCAGTAGACGGAGACAATCGTCAACTTTTTTCATGCTAGGAGTGAGATAACGGTAGCTTATATACTAAACCTGCAAATATATATGCACGTGAGCTTTATCTCTCTGAAAAGAAAAGATGCACGTGAGCTGGCTCTACATGGATATGGGGTTTGGGCCTCTTTAGGAGCCCTCGGCTATTCGTACAGAAATCCATCGCTCGTCCCTACTGGGCGTATTCTTCGCAGATATTAGCCAATTGTACTTCCTTCGGGTCTCTTTTTTTTTGACGGGTACTCGTTTTGGTCTGCCATACCTGTACGTGTGATGGCTTCTTCCCCGTGGATTCAAACATCTATGCTCTAAATTTTCACCGTTGATTTCTCGTAACTTTATATAATAATAGATAGATAGATAGAAGATAGATAGAAGATAGATAGAAGATAGATAGATAGATAGATAGATAGATTGTTATGCTAATCATGCAGGGAATACTTAAGCCTCCTGAGTCAACCATAGATCGAGTCTTGTTCCGGTAACCCCCATACTTGTTTCGTACTAGCACTTGTCCCTGACATAGGTAGGGTACGGTTCAGTAAGTTGTCAACCCCTTTCCTAGCACACACCATACATAGGGGCCATGGTGGAAGATACCGGACGCATCTGGTAGGCATGCCACCTAAAACGGGGGCATGGGTGTTTTCGGTTGTAGCCGAAGGGGTAGCTCCCCTAGTTTGCGCGCGGTATAAATTTTGTGATCCCATGCTAATCGAGGTTGTAGCCTCCCCACTTAGAGTTTTGCTTAAACAGGTGTCATGGGTGATTCCAGACACAGGTGAGTTAGGCTGGTGTGTGCGGTCAGGTGTGTTTTCAACCAAAAGACCGTAGACGGAATTAGTCCCGATGGACTAAAGGAATCCGTTACCCGTGGGTAAAGAGTACACTCTCTGCAGAGATTAAACATCTATTCGAATAGCCGTGTCCATGGTTAAGGACTACAGTCTAGGATGAATCAAGTGTCGGTCTTAGTGTTGGTCTTCGGAGGAAAAGCTGCTAAGTCGGAACATTGATTATGACCGGTGACATATTTTTACTGTGGACTAATTATTTTCATTATCTGATTTATTGAGTATCCCTAGGACGGTTCTACCTCCTGGATATTCACTGTGATTAGCCTGTTATAAGCCCTTAATGTGGTGTCGCACAGACGCCCCCGACTGTGTCATGTTTGTTATTGATTTACTTTATAAGCCCTTTATGTGGCGTCGCTGAGACGCCCGACTGTGGCGTCGTTGTTATTTATTTACTATATAAGCCCTTTATGTGGTGTCGCTGAGACGCCCGACTTTGGCATGCTTATTATATATTTACTTTATGAGCCCTTTATGTGGCGTCGCACACTCGCCCGACTGCGGCATGTTTGTTACTTATTTCACTTATGAGCCCTTTCTGTGGTGTCGCTCAGACGCCCGACTGAGGCATTTTATTTCGACACTCAAATTGCTTTATTCATGTGTTACGTGAATAACTTTCTTACGTGCATCATGGATTTTATTTTGCGACTGACGTTGTGATCACAGAATATTTCAGAGCATGATCTTCATTTGTTATATTATACCCGTGTTCATAATGTTTGCGAGTACATTCAAAAGTACTCACTGGCTTGTCCCTGGCTATTGTCTTGGACAGATTTCTTGCGTGGAGAGGAGCGTTGCGATGACAGCCCCAGAACCTAAGCAATGGCGATAGCAGCCTCGCGAAGATAGGAGTTAACCTGGTCAGCTGTTCTTGTGGGAAATGGAGTCCCATAACGCTGATGATCCACAAACCGCTTCCGCCATCAACCACTAGAAACCATTTGTTGTACTCATAGGCTAGAATGGTCTTGTACTACATATTTTGTAATTTTCTTGGAATTTTTGTGTCAAGTTTGTGTCTCGCCAGCTAACAATCCTGGGGCTGGTGAGCACAAGGGCAATTTTTTTTGGGAAGTTAATATCCCGAAAATCCGGTCCTGACAAACTTGGTATCAGAGTCAGGCTGACCATTGGCTAATCCTATCTTAGCTATGTCGAAAAAGCCTAGGTTAACCAACCCACCAGACCTTAACCTAACCCTGGCCAAGCTTCTCGTGTAAGATAGCCACACGGTGACCCCGACACCTTTTGGCAGTCGGTGCCCAACCTATCAACTTAGCCTGACGATCACGCGCCAGTGACCGACACCTAAATTGTCTCATTCGCAAGCGTGCGAAGGAAGACTCCGCCCTCTTTTTCTATAAGAAGGGCACACTAACCTCAACACAGCACAACACAGCCTCGTCCCCAAACCGAGCCATAATGCCTGGCCCCGTTGTACACAATGAAACCACAGCAAACAACCTTGGAGGTTTTGTGACCGTGCTAGCAAACCTCACCCGCCGCACCTTTGCATTAGAGGAGCCCCCAGAATATGTTGTGTACCAAGGGCCCATGAGCGTTGAGAGCCCTTAATTCTGGGCCACTGTGCACATCTACGGTAGGGGTCTATCGCCAGAACGCCCCTACAGGTTCACTGGAAGGACAACTTCCTTTGAACCACAAGCCATCCAACTAGCTGCTCGAGAGGCTATAGTTCAACTCCGGCACTTGTCGCCCAGAGTTAACTGTCGCTCGTTCTACTACTACCCCAGTCGTGACGGGTATGGTAGGCCACCCCAGGTTGCCAACGGAGATCACGAGATGGATCCTGCATTACTGCAACTAGTGCGCTATGTAGGTGCACTAGTGGAACTGTTCGATCAAATCACCCTTGATCTTATCGCAGCTCGTGGAGAACTGGTTCGCCGAGCCCCGGCGAGAGGAGAGGATGAGCCCGATGCCGACAACCCAGTCGTGCTGTTCGGACACCCGATCGAGTCCTTGAGGTCTGCCCCAGCCATCGACCAAAATACGTTGGTGTCCCCAGAAGTGCTTCGTCGACTTTTGGGAACACGCTCCAACGGGATTGTGGCCAACAATCCCCGAGATGGTCATCATCGCTACCCCGATCCTGCAGCCCCTCAACCCCCTCCAGCTAATCCCGACAGTGCGGCCCGAGGAGAAGCCTCGACATCCACAAGGCACGCCCGCTTGGATATAAACGAGGTAGACTAAGTCACTCAGGTAGTACCAAGTCTCAGTGTGTCCTCGCCTCATAATCGTGTGACCTTGTAAATAAACGCAGCCTGTTATTGTGCCTCTGTTTTAAATAGTAACCTCGCATAAATATGTTAGCATGCAGTGTACTTTTTTCATCCCTGGCACAGCTACCAAAAACCGCCCCGACGACCCCCACAGTGATACCTCACTTTAGTGAGAAATGTGTATCTGTGGCTTTGACCCCGACCCTTAGAGCAGAACTGGCAAATTCATTACCTTTCACCACGGTAAAAACCCAGCTCCAGTACTATAAAAGGCCACCTCGTGACCTTGCCAAGTACCCTTCATCTTGTGCACAACTCTCACAGCCATTTCCTTGCCATGCCGAGCCCCAGTATTTATCTGAGAACCGCAGATGCAACCCCGGGTAGTTTTGTCAAAATATTGTGGGACTTTACCTGCAGTACCATGGTTTCTACCCAGCCACCCCAGTACGAGCTGCTCAAATCGAGAATCACCCAATCCACCTCAAAATATTGGGCAGTAGTACACATCCCTCCCGTAAACTCAAACCAAGACCCAACGGAAGTCTCCTTCGTGGGGAAATCTATGCCAGCTCCACAAATGGCCATAGAAGCGGCTGCACACGAAGCGCTTGTTCGCCTTCGATTCGCGGTACCCTATGCCAGTGAACGAGGGTATTATTACTTTCCGAGCCGTGCAGCACCCGGAGAAGTAACATCTTTTCCCGGTGGACGAATTGAGAGAGACCCAGTACTGGCCAACCTTGTCCAGTATGTCATCGCTCAAGAACGTTTGACCCAGCGAGTAATGGGTTATCTCCAGAGCCTCGCTGATTTAAATCCTCAGATCGCCATCGGCAGACCACTGAGGCCCGACCAGGAGAGACACATTCATCGACTGGTCAATCCGCTTCCCCCGATAGAAGAAGAGTGTGCCCTGATTCCAGAGACTTTTTCTCAGGACCCTGTCCACTTACCATTGATGTTGTAGATGTCACTGCTATGTTTATTGTCCCTGCATTTGTTTATGTGTTGCAATGTATGTGTGGTATCCTAAATTTGTGCGATGAATTAAAGTTTTTAATTTCAATCAGTGTGAGTGGTCTTTACTGCGGTAATTTGTGATTAACTGTTTTCACTCGAAATAAATTTCGGAGTGAGATTTTGCTGTCACGGCATATATCTCTCCCCGTCATAGATTCTTATCCATGCAGCACCACGGCAGCAGACTCACAACCACAACCACTCGAACACATGCACAAATTGCAAACCATGTAACCGTGTTGCATCTAACTGATCACCTCCCTAGCACACCACAGTCTCTGAAGGAGAGATTAGTGGATAATCATCCGGGTACAAGTTACCTCCGGCACACCGACAACAGTTAGCACCCGACACCCCCACCTAATCCTCATGATCACCGCCACCGCAGAGAGCCAACACCCGAGCAGCAGCATCACGACGATCATCGAGGATCATCACACACAGGAGCACGGAGAACCCCAGCAATGCCGCCAGCCCTCTGCATGCCAGGATCATGTACCAGTCCGGCACCGCCCCCGCCATTAGAGCCTCGTCCCGAGCTTCTGTAAGTAGGAAGGAGAAGGAGAAGCGACGCCAGGTGTGAGGAAGAAGAGAGGAGCACCTCGACCGTTTTATAGCTTGAGATCGGTGTACGGTGGGCGAAGTCCACCACCACCGCTCGTCGCCCGATCGCCGGTGTTCGGAGGCGAATCCGCAAGCAGTGCCGACAGCACGCTGGCCCACGAGGTGAGTGCACGCTGCACCGGCAGCACGCCAAGACTACCGCAGTACGGCCTAGATGCCCTACGCGCTAGACGTCGCCGGTGGAGAAAGCGCGGGAAAGCGCGCGGGGGGGAGGAAGAAAAGAGAACCAGAGGAAGAAGAAGAGAATTACAGTGGACCCCGGGCCCACCTGTCAGCCTGAGAGAGCACTGTGCCCTCAGGTACGACCAGCGTATTTTAGAATTTAGAATTCATTCTAAATTTACGGTAGCCAACGTAGAAATCTCTCGTTTTCCCTAGACCGTGGATTTCTCCATGCAGCGCCAGTGTTCCACACTGTGGTTTTACACCACTTATTGCCCTCTCACTGTAGCCGCATGTTATTGCAGAAGTAAAGTGGTTATTTTTTTTGAAATGGTAAGAGTAATTTTTTTTAAAACAGCTTTTGGCAAATCTCGAGGGCGAGATTTTTCTTAAGGGGGGTAGTGTTGTGACACCCCAAAATTTTAACCTTGTTTTATTAATTAAAAATTTACCAGGAAACTTAAACTTTTATTTTCTGGAATTTTCTTTTGATTTCAGAACCATTCTTTTCTTTATTTTTATGGAGTATTTACCCCAAGTGAAAACTTTCCAATTATATTATTGGACTTGTTTACCCTCTCAAGAAAAACATTTCTATTACCAGTGGATTTATTTGCATAATTATTGCTCTCTGAACTTTATTCCTTAAAGTGATTTTTCATTAGTTTTGGAGCTCTTTTTGAACTACAACCATTTTATAAATTTATTTAAAATTCCAAACTAAATTTGGAGATGTCATGTCATGTTTTTAAATCACTTTTATGCAAAAATATCTTCTGTTCATCGGAAATCTTGGGCTCTACACCAAGTTTTCAAATCTGGTCGCACTACAACCTATTGAAATAATTCTTTAAAACTTCCACCAATATTATGGGATGTTAATAGGAGTATATTATTCAACTTTATGCAAAGACCCAGTGATATTGTTTGAAAATTTTGATTAAATCAACCTCATTTTCATTCTGGCCCAGTTGGGTGTTTTCTACTGCATCCCTAATTATTTTTGCTCTAGTGACCATGAGCTTTCTCCTGCTTGTAGTACACCTTACGAAACCCTTAAGTCCAGGAGGTTGGACTCTTTGTAGCATTTTTGGTACAAAATATTTTGCCCTTTTCCTTCTGTCCAGAACTGGAGTTTTGCAAAACTTACACTAACAAGTTTCTAGATTTGGCCAACTAACCTTGCCATCCTGACCTGCATCTAAAGAGACCCAGATCTGGAGATTTTGGACCCTCCAAGAGATTCCTAGATGCTCTTGGCATTCTGTCAAACACCTTGAGTGCATGGACAGTTTTCGCATGATTTTAGTTTTGCACTGTGATCTTGCCCCTCTGCACATACTGGCATGTCCACTAAGCTCCTAAATGCCTCTAACCTAGACCTGTTAAACCCCAGCCTCACCCAAGACCTCTAGAGCGCCCTGGCATTCTGTCGAGCATGTCGCGCGCGTGCGCTGGACACGCCCACAGCGTGCGTTTTGCACGTGCGTGCGCCCGAGCCGCCGCGTCGTGCCCCTGGCCCTTGCTCACCTGCAGAGCCGCGCCTGCCCTCTGCCACACGTCGGAACCCTCCAAGCCAGCCCCTGGAGCCCTACAGCGCCGCCGTCAGGTCGGCCACGGCGGCTAGCGGCGGGCCGCACCAGGCCACTATCGTGGACGGCGCCGCCCGAGCCACGCCCGCACGCCAGCTCGCCCTCTTGAGCAGTAGGAAGCTCATCAGGATGCGCCGGCCAGCTCCACGTCGCCCTGCTAGCTACAGCGAGGCGGTTCGCCGGCGTCCTTATCCACCGCCGCGGAACTGACCTCGTTGCACTATAAAAGGAGGCCCCCGAGCTCATCCGAGCACTCAGGAGACCTCAAGCCACCCCACCTAGCACCCCCGTAGCAGTCAATCGACCCGGGAAGGTCTTCTTCCTCATCTCCGGCCAGTACAGCCGTCGCCGCCCTCCGGTCCATTCAGTCGCAACCCGAGCCCCTCCCGTCAATCTAGCGCCACCATTCGACTCCCCATGACCCCGCGGAGCCGCCCAACGCCTCAAACCCGGTCGGGAACCACCTTAGCCCGAGCCCCTAATTCCTCCCGAAGCTACCTCCGCCGCGGAGCTCGCCGCCGGCGACTCCCTTCACCACCGCCGACCCAACAACCACCGGGAGGACCGCCCCGGCCTGGCGGATCCATCCCTGCCCTCGGATGCCCTCGAGGAGCCGTCGTTCGCCGGCGAAGATCGCCGGAGCTCCGCCTCCGTTCGGCCAAAGGAGAGGGAAGGCGGGGGATGACTGGTCAAACCTGACCAGTGGGCCCCCTGGACCCACTGTTAGCGACCCACGCGCCAGTCCACGCTGGATAAGTGAAGATGTAAACCCAAAATACGCCTTCGACGTGGTTAGTTTTCGAAACTTTTTTTCCTTTTTTCTGTTTTATTTTAAAAACACAATTTGACCAAAACTTTGACTGGCTATAACTTTTTAAATCTAAGTCCAAATGAGTTCATTCTTTTTCCTACCTTCCTCAAATTATGTCTATTTTATTTTAGTATTTACTTGAAAAAATTTCAGACAACTTTTCTGTACTGTTTTGAAAGTATGTGTTAATTCAAATTTATTCAAAATTGGATTTTGGAAGGGAGAAGAAAACTTTCAAAGTTTTGGAATGCACCCTGCCTCTCCACGACTTTAAGGCAACCATTCTGAACCCTGGCATAATATTGTGTGTGTTATTTGACACGGTTACAACACCACCTCGGCACGGAGTATTCGTTATTTTATGTGATAATATGTTCGTACTCCTGAGTGCATATTGAGGATTTCATGCCATTAGAGTTGGATATATTTATGATAGTAGTTACCACCAAATGCCTTTCATGCATACGGGAAGGAATCCGGGAAAGCCTCTGTCTTGGGTAGACACGGGCTTGTCCCCAGTCCTCCGTCAAGGCGGTTGTGTCCGGTACGACATGATGAGGTATGTCGAGTGGTGATTCTGTCTGTTGGTAGTAGTATAAATTGTTATGCTAATCATGCAGGGAATACTTAAGCTCCTGAGTCGACCATAGATCGAGTCTTGTTCCGGTAACCCCCATACTTGTTTCGTACTACCGCTTGTCCCTGCCATAGGTAGGGTACGGTTCAGTAAGTTGTCAACCCCTTTCGTAGCACACACCGTACAGAGGGGCCATGGTGGAAGATACCGGAGGCATCCGGTAGGCATGCCACTTAGTTTGGGGGCCTGGGTGTTTTCGGTTGTAGCCGAAGGGCCGGGTAGCTCCCCCAGTTTGCGCGCGGTATAAATTTGGTGATCCCATGCTAATCAAGGTTGTAGCCTCCCCACTTAGAGTTTTGCTTAAACAGGTGTCATGGGTGATTCCAGACACAGGTGAGTTAGGCTGGTGTGTGCGGTCAGGTGTGTTTTCAACCAAAAGACCGTAGACGAAATTAGTCCCGATGGACTAAAGGAATCCGTTACCCGTGGGTAAGGAGTACACTCTCTGCAGAGATTAAACATCTATTCGAATAGCCGTGTCCATGGTTAAGGACTACAGTCTGGGATGGGTCAACTGTCGGTCTTAGTGTCGGTCTTCGGAGGAAAAGGTGCTAAGTCGGAACATTGATTATGACCGGTTACATATTATTACTGTGGACTAATTAATTTCATTATCTAATTTATTGAGTATCCCTGGGACGGTTCTACCTCCTGGATATTCACTGTGATTAGCCTGTTATAAGCCCTTTATGTGGTGTCGCACAGACGCCCGACTGTGGCATGTTTGTTATTGATTTACTTTATAAGCCCTTTATGTGGCCTCACTGAGACGCCCGACTGTGGCGTGCTTGTTATTTATTTACTATATAAGCCCTTTAAGTGGTGTCGCTGAGACGCCCGACTGTGGCATGCTTATTATATATTTACTTTATGAGCCCTTTATGTGGCGTCGCACAGACGCCCGACTGCGGCATGTTTGTTACTTATTTCACTTATGAGCCCTTTCTGTGGTGTCGCTCAGACGCCCGACTGAGGCATTCTATTTCTACACTCAAATTGCTTTATTCAAGTGTTACGTGAATAAATTGCTTACGTGCATCATGGATTTTATTTTGCGACTGACGTTGTGATCACAGAATATTTCAGAGCATGATCTTCATTTGTTATATTATACCCGTGTTCATAATGTTTGCGAGTACATTCAAAAGTACTCACTGGCTTGTCCCTGGCTATTGTCTTGGCCAGACTTCTTGTGTGGAGAGTAGCGTTGCGATGACAGCCCCGGAACCTAAGAAACGGCGATAGCAGCCTCGCGAAGATAGGAGTTAACCTGGTCAGCTGTTCCTGTGGGAAATGGAGTCCCATAATGCAGATGATCCACAAACCGCTTCCGCCATCAACCACTAGAAACCATTTGTTGTACTCATAGGCCAGAATGGTCTTGTACTACATATTTTGTAATTTTCTTGGAATTTTTGTATCAAGTTTGTGTCTCGCCAGCTAACAATCCTGGGGCTGGTGAGCACAAGGGCCATTTTTTTGGGAAGTTAATATCCTGAAAATCGGGTCCTGACACCTCCCAACAAGCGCTAACGTTTAACGCCCCTAGCTAGGCATGATGATTTCAATGGTACTCACATAAAAGATAAGAATTGAAACATAAACAGAGCATCATGAAGAATATGACTAGCACATTTAAGTCTAACCCACTTCCTATGCATAGGGATTTTGTGAGCAACCAACTTATGGGAACAATAATCAACTAGCATAGGAAGGCAAAACAAGCATAACTTCAAAACTTTAAGCACATAGAGAGGAAACATGATATTATTGCAATTCCTACAAGCATATATTCCTCCCTCATAAAAATTCTCAGTAGCATCATGAATGAATTCAACAATATAACCAGCACATAAAGCATTCTTTTCATGATCTCATGCATAGAAATTTTACTACTCTCTACATAAGAAAATTTGTTCTCATCAATAATAGTGGGAGCAAACTCAACAAAATAACTATCATGTGATTGAAAATTAAGAGCAAGATGACAAGTTTCATGGTTATCATTATTCTTTATAGCATACATTTCATCATAATAATCATCATAAATAGGAGACATGCTTTCATCGTAATAAATATTCTCATCAAAACTTGGGGGACTAAAGATATCATCTTCATCAAACATAGAATCCCCAAGCTTGTGGCTTTGCATATCATTAGCATCATGGATTTTCATAGAATTCATACTAACAACATTGCAATCATGCTCATCATTCACATATTTTATGCCAATCATTCTAAGTAATTCTTCTTCTAGTACTTGGGCACAATTTTCCTTTCCATCATTTTCACGAAAGATATTAAAAAGATGAAGCATATGAGATAAACTCAATTCCATTTTTTTGTAGTTTCCTTTTATAAACTAAACTAGTGCTAAAACAAGAAACAAAAAGATTCGATTGAAAGATCTAAAGATAGACCTTCAAACACTCACCTCCCTAGCAACGGCGCCAGAAAAGAGCTTAGTTTACGGGGTGTGAGTGCCGCTTACCTAGCCTCCCTGGCAACGGCGCCAGAAAAGAGGTTGATGTCTACTGCAGAACCTTCTTCTTGTAGACGTTGTTGGGCCTCCAAGTGCAGAGGTTTGTAGGACAGTAGAAAATTTCCCTCAAGTGGATGACCTAAGGTTTATCAATCCGTGGGAGGCGTAGGATGAAGATGGTCTCTCTCAAGCAACCCTGCAACCAAATAACAAAGATTCTCTTGTGTCCCCAACACACCCAATACAATGGTAAATTGTATAGGAGCACTAGTTCGGCGAAGAGATGGTGATACAAGTGCAATATGGATTGTAGATATAGGTTTTTGTAATCTAAAAATATAAAAACAGCAAGGTAACTAATGATAAAAGTGAGCGTAAACGATATTGCAATGCAATCAAACAAGGCCTAGGGTTCATACTTTCACTAGTGCAAGTTCTCTCAACAATAATAACATAATTGGATCAGATAACTATCCCTCAACATGCAACAAAGAGTCACTCCAAAGTCACTAATAGCGGCGAACAAACGAAGAGATTATGGTAGGGTACGGAACCACCTCAAAGTTATTCTTTCCAATCAATCCGTTGGGGTATTCCTATAAGTGTGGCAAACAGCCCTAGAGTTCGTATTAGAATAACACCTTAAGACACAAATCAACAAAACCCTAATGTCACCTAGATACTCCAATGTCACCTCAAGTATTTGTGGGTATGATTATATGATATGCATCACACAATCTCAGATTCATCTATTCAACCAACACATAGAACCTCAAAGAGTGCCCCAGAGTTTCTACCGGAGAATCAAGACGAAAACGCATGCCAACCCCTATGCATAGGTTCATTGGCGGAACCCTCAAGTTGATCACCAAAACATACATCAAGTGAATCACGTGATATCCCATTGTCACCACAGATACGCACGGCAAGACATACATCAAGTGTTCTCAAATCATTAAAGACTCAATCCGATAAGATAACTTCAAAGGGAAAACTCAATCCATTAGAAGAGAGTAGAGGGGGAGAAGAAACATAAGATCCAACTATAATAGCAAAGCTCGCGATACATCAAGATCGTGCCAAATCAAGAACGCGAGAGAGAGAGAGAGATCAAACACATAGCTACTGGTACATACCCTCAGCCCCGAGGGTGAACTACTCCCTCCTTGTCATGGAGAGCGCCGGGATGATGAAGATGGCCACCGGTGAGGGATCCCCCCCTCCGACAGGGTGCCGGAAAAGGGTGCCGATTGGTTTTTGGTGGCTACAGAGGCTTGCGGCGGCGGAACTCCCGATCTATTATGTTCCCTGAAGTTTTTAGGGTATATGGAGATATATTGGCGGAAGAAGTACGTCAGGGGAGACACGGCGTGCCCCCTGCCTCGTGCCTTCCTCGTTGCTTCCTTGATGTTTTTAGGGTATATGGAGATATATTGGCGGAAGAAGTATGTCAGGGGAGCCACGAGGGGCCCACGACGGTAGAGGCTTGCGGCGGCGGAACTCCCGATCTATTATGTTCCCTGAAGTTTTTAGGGTATATGGAGATATATTGGCGGAAGAAGTACGTCAGGGGAGCCACGAGGGGCCCACGACGGGGGAGGGCGCGCCCAGGGGGCTGGGCGTGCCCCCTGCCTCGTGCCTTCCTCGTTGCTTCCTTGGCGTGGACTCCAAGTCTCCCGGGTTGCTTTCCTTCCAAAAATAACGTCTCCAGAAGGTGTCATTCTGTTTCGACTCCGTTTGATATTCCTTTTCTTCGAAACACTGAAACAAGGGAAAAACAGAACTGCACTTTGGGCTCTGGGTCAATAGGTTAGTCCCAAAAATAATATAGAAGTGTTTAATAAAGCGCATAAACATCCAAAACATATAATATAATAGCATGGAACAATAAAAAATTATAGATACGTTGGAGACGTATCACATACTGTTATGGACATATTGATATAACGACCTCATAATTGGTATTGTACCAAAATTTGTATAACGGCGTATAAATACACTAAAAATTAAAAAAATGAGAAAAAGAATACTAGTCGCGATGGAGAGTAAACTCGCTACAACTTGCTATATTAGCAGCATCGCTGGAATGGACAAACGCTGCTGCTATATGTCTTAGCAGCAGCACGCGTTGCACGCGCTGCTGCTAAGGAATAGCTGTAGCGCCTTATCAGTAGCGCGTCCTCCCCCGCTACTGATAGGCAAAATACCCGCGCTACTGCTAGGCTTTTCCCTAGTAGTGTATGTCTGTAAAACTATGGGGGAGTTTTAAGAATTACAAAGGAATTTTATAATCAGGAAAAACAGAGCATGCCAGATAAATGCATGTGTTTCTGAAACTACATGAGACTTAGAAGCACATTCACTTTAGAGACTCGTCTTTTCAAGCATTCAACCAAAAGGCCTTATAATACCAGACAAAGAGGAGTTGTACTGGTATGCACTTATCACATATACAGGAACCATGCTTAAAATCCATACATACATATACATATCCCAATAGAACAGAGCTAGTAAGCAAACTAGCAGCCGTGCACTTGATGTCTTGTACTAATAGTTAATAACACATAAAACTGAACTGCAACAAGAAGAATTACATAAGACAAGCTCATGTATGAGTTGTGACATAAGCATAGGATCTGGAACTGAAATTCTCGACTAATCCAATGCCGTAACATGCACTTTACCTCGCCCATGTCTGCGAGCAGGAGGTGTCCCTCCGTATCCCGCTCCAGAGCAACATCTGCTAGAGGAAAACAAAAGTGAAGCTGTCAAGCAGAAACCTGACTGGGGCTGTAAAACATTTAGTTTTAGTTCCTCCTACTAGGTTGTCAATCATTTCTAACTACTTTGCACCTTCTGAAACATAAACTTATATTCAAGGTGATATTCAGAAACATTCAAGATAGTGAATTACACACAAGTGGAGCTCCCAGAAATGATGGGAAAGAAAAATAACATTCATAATGTGTCTGTTATTGCTCATCTGAGCCATGGTATGTGCTAGCATACTCAAGTTTTCTTCACATGCAAATATTTTTCCCGGTGTTCTAAAGCTTGTGTTGATGGCACGCAAGGACGGGAGCGAGTAAAAAAATATGTGCTCAAACCTAAGAGTCTGGCTAGGGAACATCAGATTCTTGAACATCAGAAATTTTTATGCACTACTAGGTGCATCAGATTCTTGCAAGCCGATATCTTACTGCTAATTTTAAAGCTGAGAACTGTGGTACAACAAACATACAAGACTCAGTATTCCAGTGCATAGCTCCAGCAGATCACCAGGTATGCTACTATTCTCCATCCCAAATCTGGGCTCATGTATCTTCATAAAGGGGCGAAAATTACCTGAGCCAGGGCAGTGGCCACGGGCAAAACCAGGTACCGGTCATCACCCTCCGCCGAGGTGAACTTGAAACGGTAGTACTCGTCCTCCTCCTTGGTTGTCACCCTGCCGTTCAGGTTGCCCCGCCACTGGTGCATATCGACGCCGTCAGGCGCCTTGGCGTCACCGTTGATGGAGGCAGGCTTCACCGGGTGGCAGCAGTGCGCGTCGCAGACGGCTGCGTCGGGAAGAACGGAGCCGTCCGGGCGGCGTGGCTGGGACATGGTCTACGGCGGCGTAGGCCTCGTAGGCGGTGATGAAGTTGAAGAGCACCATGAGCATGGCCCCAAGCAGCGACCCCGCCGTGCGGCTGCCCAGCACCAACGAGCAGGCTCCCGCCCCCACTCCGCTTCGATCTGGTACATCGTAATTCGAGGAATCTGATCCGGGCCACAAGGTTTGGGAGTGGAAGGGGGAGGGTGCAGGGTGGAATGCGGGAGCTTCGAGAGGGATCGTGAGGGGCGAGAGAGATCCGTGGGAGGGAGAGGGGAGGAGGAGCTCGACCTTGTCAACGGTGAGGGTCGTCGACGGTGGGGGTGGGGTTGGGGCGGAGGTGGAGGTGGGCTTGGGGGCGGCTACGGATCAAGATCTGAGGGAGGGAGAGAGTGGCGACTGTGGGTGTGGGGGAGGGAAGGCGAGGGGTGAGAGCAGGAGGGCGTGGGGGAGGCCATGGACGGCTGCGAGCTCCGCTGGATGGAGGTGGCGGTGGCGATCTGGAAGGGAGTGGCGAGCTCTCTCTCGATCTCGAAGGATTCGGTGGGATCGATGGATGGATGTGGGAAAAAAGGAGGCGGTGGGGGGATGCAAAATGACCACGAGGACAGAGCTAGGGTTGGTGTAGAAGGGTTGACGACTGTCGTTGGATCCTCGAGCATCCGATGGTGTATGGTCCATGATCCACGTGATATGCCCATGGACCAATCAAAACGTAGCAAACAATTTGAAGACCTTATGACCATCTAAATTAGCCGTGATCAAAGATAAGTTTTTCACGAAAAAATCATTTTTCATTTTTCATTGCTCAAACTGAATTTTTTTGTGAAAGACGTATCAAACATTTGTTCAAATGATATCATATTTTGCGCAAGTTTACATCTTAGGTTGGAAAACAATGTTGCATAAGGAAGTTTTCATTTACTTTGGACGAAAAATTCATTTTCTATTTTTTGAGTGCCCAAAATGAGTTTTTTTTGTGAAGGACCTACCATGTATTTGTTGCAATATTGGACCAAATATTTTATATAAAATAATAGGCCATATTTAATGCACAATTGACCAAATGGTTGAGTGTCAAAAGATTTGATCCATCCCTCGTGAAAAAAGAAAAATTTCCGCCGGTTCAGTAGGAAGCGGGTAAAATTTGAACTGCAGTTGCCTCATAGTTTGCTCTTTATTTTTTGCAAAAATCATTTCTAGGTACATAAGTATCTATTTAATCCGAGAAAGACAAAAAGTTTTTCAAGATTCAACCACTACCTAGGAATGGTCATGCCCGCCGTTTCAACCGCATAAATTAAAAAAAACAAAAAAAAGGAAAACCTTCGCATTGTGTCATTATATATGACCAAGTTATCACCAAAAATAATAAACTTGTAATACGATAATTATTTTTAATAAGTGTTCTCAGAAACGAGCTATCATGTGTGAAGATGCATGGCTTTCAAGCCAAATGATGAATCTTATGGCCACATTCATTGCATATTTTGTTCAAATGATCTCATATTGTGCACAAAGGTGCATCTTTGGATAGCAAACAATGTTGCCTAAGGAAGTTTTCATTTTCTTTGGACGAAAAATTCATTTTCTATTTTTCGAGTGCCCAAAATGAGTTTTTTTGTGAGGGACCTACCATATATTTGTTGCAATATTGGACCAAATCATTTTTATAAAATAATTGGCCATATTTAATGCACAATTGACCAAATGGTTGGTTGTCAAAAGATTTGATCTACCTCTCGTGAAAAAGACAAATTTTCACCGATTCAGTAGGAAGCGGGTAAAATTTGAACTGTAGCTGCCTCATAGTTTGCTCTTTATTTTTTGCAAACATAATTTCTAGGTACATAAGTATCTATTTAATCAGACAAAGACAAAAAAAAATTCCAAGATTCAACCACTAGCTAGGAATGATCATGCCCGCCATTTTGACCGCATTTTGAAACGGGCATAAAAAATTCAGAAGAAATCAAAAAATTGGAAAACCTTCGCATTGTGTCATTATATGTGACAAAGTTACCAGGAAAAATAATAAACTTGTAATACGGTAATTACTTTTAAAAAGTGTTCTCAGAAACGAGCTATTATGTGTGAAGATGCATGGCTTTCAAGCCAAATGATCAATATTATGGCCACATTCACGGCATAGTTGGTTTAAATGATCTCATATTGTGCACAAGGGTGCATATTGGAATGGCATATAATGTGGCCTAAGGAAGTTTTCATTTTCTTCGGACGAAAAAATCATTTTCCATTTTTCGAGTGCCCAAAATGAGGTTTTTTTGTGAAGGACCTACCATATATTTGTTGCAAAATTGGACCAAATAAATTTTCTAAAATACTAGGACATATTTAATTCACAATTGAACAAATGGTTCTTTGTCAAAAGATTTGATCCACCTCTCGAGAAAAAGACAAATTTCTGCCGATTAAGTTGGAAGCGGGTCAAATTTGAACTGCAACTGCCTCATAGTTTGCTCTTTATTTTTCCAGAAAATTATTTATAGGTACAAAAGTATCTAATTAATAATATAAACACCAAAAGTTATCCAAGATTCAACCACTAGCTATGAACGGTCATGCCCACCGTTTTGACCGTATTTTGAAACGGGCATGAAAAATTCAAAAAAATCAAAAAATTGGAAAACCTACGAATTGTGTCATTATATGTGACCAAGTTACCAGAAAAAATAATAAACTTGCAATATGGTAATTATTTTTAAAAAGTGTTCTCAGAAACGAGCTATCATGTGTGAAGATTCATGGCTTTCAAGCCAAATGATCAACCTTATGGCCACAATCATGGCATAGTTTGTTCAAATGATCTCATATTGTGCACAAGGGTGCATATTGGAATGGCAAACAATGATGCCTAAGGGAGTTTTCATTTTCTTTGGATGAAAAATCAATTTTCCATTTTTCGAGTGCCCAAAATGAGTTTTTTTGTGAAGGACCTACCATATATTTATTCAAAATTGGAGCAAATCAATTTTATAAAATACCAGGCCATATTTAATGCACAATTGACAAAATGGTTGGGTGTTAAAAGTTTTTATCCACCTCTTGTGAAAAAGACAAATTTTCGCCGATTCAGTAGGAAACAGGTCAAATTTGAACTGCAGCTGTCTTATAGTTTGCTTTATATTTTTTCCAAAAATCATTTCTAGTTACATAAGTATCTATTTAAGCATAAATAGATGGTTTGGTGGTGATACATCGATGTTTGGACGGTGGCCCAGGGCCCCAACTCCAAAGCGCGTAGACTCACATGCCCGCCGCGTGGTCACCGTGTGACCGTGGCGTTGCCATGCGTTCTGGGCAGCCTAGGCATGTCTAGTAGGTTGGGCACTCCCTAGGTAGATGCTAGGAAGAAAATAACAACAGAAGAATCTCATTAGGAGACCGAACTATGCTCAAACATGAATTAGTAGCCAAGTGTTTGATTAGCGGTACGGGAAATTCACAAGGCCAACGGGCCTGAGTTTTGGCTCAGGACGATCATCTACTAGGGAGACTGTATAGGGAAAATTTTTAGCTCAAATGGAGGAGTTTGGATGGCACTTGCTTTGCAAAGTACCACATCGGGCAGAAATATGGATGTTGAAGCTAGGTTCAAATGGATAAGTGGGTTGAGCTGAAATTTGTGGAGTATGATAATTTGGGCATAGTAAAGCACTGTAAATATTTTATACCATTTGGGTAATCCTAGCTTGTACTTCCTTCACAAAGCTTCTCTCTGGATAGAAACTTTAGAAATTTGCTGAGGAAAATTTAATAGGTAAATGGAGCTGAATATTGGAATGTAGCAATGATTTGTATATGTAAGATGGCACAAAAAGTTTGAGGACAATAGGAGGTGTCTAGATAGCACTTTCTTTGCAATGTGCCAATTTGGTATATCGAATATGTGGCAAAAATTCAACTCATTACGATATTCCTATCTTGTACTTCCTTCACAAAGCTTCTAGGTAAACAGAAACTTTGGAAATTTGCCGAGGAAGATTTACTAGGAAAATAGAGCTGAATATTGGCATGTGGAAATGATTTGGGTATGGAAGATTGACCAAAAAGTTTGAGGGCAATAGGAGTTGTATAGATAGCACTTGCTTTCCAATGTGCCAATCTGGACAGAAAATAAAAAATTGAAGCTGGGCTCACATAGATGATTTGATTGAGATGCAATTTGGAGGAGGGTGATAATTTGGGCATATGAAGGCACTGTATAAATTTCATGCCATTTGGATGTGCATAGCTAGTACTTCCTTCACAAAGCTTCTAGCTGAACAAAAAATTTGGAAATTTGCCGAGAAACATTTATTAGGCAAATGGAGCTGAATTTTTTCATGAGGCAATGATTTGGATAGGAAAGAGTGCCCAAAAATTTTGAGGGCAATCAAGGATATAATAATAGCACTTCCTTCACAAAGTGATGTTCTGAACAGAATAGGGAAATGAATATTGTTGGATTATATTTTAACTAGACGAGGAAGGTTTTTGACACATTTGACAAAGATATGATCCAAAGAATTTATGAGATTTTTTTCGGAATTTTGGGACTAACAGAAATATAGGTTGCTTCACAACCTAGGGAAAAACTTGACACATGGACATGACACATAGGCAAAACTGATGAGGTGGCGCCTAGTCATAGCAATCCACCACAACTTACAAGGTTATGACCATCTATATTAGTCGTGATCAGCTAGAAATAAGGCAGCGGATCAGTGCTATCTACTTCATGACCATTTCGTGTAAGGAAATTATGACCTTTGTGGCCCAAATTGTCGTTATAGTTTAGGGTTTGGAGCCCTCCGAACAGCTTAAGACCAATTGGTCTCAAATGGTTGTGACTTATGACCATTTCTTCTAGGGTCACTGACAGAAGGTCATAAGTTGACATATTTCTTGTAGTCTGTTACAAACCGGGACTAAAGGTCCTCCTACACTACTAGGGAAAACCTTAACCGTAGCGCTGGTTTTTTAGCTACCAGTAGCGCGGGCTCCAACGCTACTGCTACGGCGCCACGGCTATTTTGTAGCAGTAGCGCTTGTTTAGGCCAGCGCTCCTCATAAGTTCAGATACTAGTAGCGCGGCACTGGAAAGCGCTACTGGTAAATGAGCGCTGCTGGTAATATTTTGGCCCGCGCCACTGCTAAAATTTATGTTTTTTTTCCGCATTTTGGCGCTGTACATGTTTGAAAAGATGTATCTTTTATACAATAACAACTCATCATGAACTAGTCTGTTTAAATAACATATTCATTACCACTTGTCATCACCACCAAACAATATTCGTCAATGAGACATCATATAACAAATTGGTCACTAGTCATAATCACAACTCCTCATCATCATCATCATCAACTCTAACACATTGTAGCACATAATAAGACATTCTAGCTACGACCTACTCCTCTCATAGGACCTACTCTACCCTCTCTTAGGTAAAATATCATAAAACAAGATAGGAATTGACTCTCCATTAAGGAAAATTGACTCTGCATAATAAAGAACGGAGATCCTGTCTCCAAGTCTTGGCCTACGCACAATGTTGCTTCCAAGTAGCTCTCTACGATGGTTGAAACATTTTTTGAAATCATTTATTATCATGGCTTCCTTGCTTTTAGAAATCTGGTATGGACAGGAGTGATGTGGATACTTCAACTGACCTGGCCGTGGTGGCCTTAAGCTCATAACATCAACGCGACCTCTCGGCAATATCAGATGAGGCACACAATCCATCGGGATTTTCTGTTCAAAAACATAGTAATAATTTGTAGTTAGCAATGTAGTTTAGTGTTAGAAGAATTTATGCAAAAGATGCACGGATGTCGTAATAGTAGAAAATCTTACCATGCTATCTCCATTGATGTTACCGTAGTTCAACACGTGCACTAGTGGCACGTATTGACCATAATATGGAGGAGTTTGATAATAGCTATTGTAATTCTCAAGATTAGTAAAAAATGCGATTAGACCAATTTTCTTCTTATAAGTTAATTGTGCTTCATCATTGTAGTAGTAGGTTCTGTCTACCATTTTCCATATATTTCTTGAAGAATGAAAATAAGCTGTCAAATATTTTGAAATAAACAATATAAATTACTTAATAAATATGTTTGAGAAACTCACACAGCGGTAGAACTGGAAGCGTGTCAACAAGGACCCAAATGGTCATATTCTTTTCGTCAATGTCAGGATCACCAAGATCGAAGGTGAGAAGTATACCCTCATGAAAATCATATGCCTTGCAAAGGGCTTCCCAATTCAGGCAACCAAGATTGGATGAGTGCACAGAATTGTATAGAGTTATAGCAAAACCATAACCATGATGGGTCCTTAGTTGAATTATCTTTGTCTCCTTGCTTTCATGATCTTCAAAACCCATATTCTCCAAGACATAGCGTCTTGCATGGCATGGGATAAGCTAGTCGAATTGTAAAAGATAGAAATTACACGTTGAAGAAGCAGAGAAGTCGTGCAGAAAATAACAAAAAATACTTGTCGTCGTTGCCTACCGTTTCAACGTCGAAGGTCTCTTGGAGCTTGATGCTGAAGCGCCGACCTTCTACCAGGTGAGGCCTGTGGCACAGACCGCGCTCATCTTCGCAGTACTCGCACATAGCGAATTCCCTTTCGTCATCAGACATTTCCTAATAGGTAATTAATAATCCATCATCAAATACATATATAGTAGTATATAGCAAAGATCATCATATGACAACTAAAACACCTAAAATTTGTAGTTTGTAGCAAAGATCATCATCGAAGCTAGTTTGTAGCAAAGATCATCATATAATCCATCATCGAATACATATATAGTAGTTTGTAGCACAAACTGCGCTCATCTTTTGCATTCAATAAGCAAATAACTAATAGGTAATTAATAATCCATCATCGAATACATATATAGTAGTTTGTAGAAAAGATCATCATATAATATCACTAATACATCTCGAATAATAGCTCCTCTAGGTTCAGTGGGCCGCGGTAGACACCCAAAGAGAAGGAACCATCACCGGATCATAGAACAGGTGAGATCCCCAAAGAATCTGCCAGGTATTAGAGAACCCGTCGTCCACCAATGCAACCATGTAGCGCTGGACGTGCGTGTCCTCCTCCGTGGCACGATGTTGTACCACCTGCGCGGGGGACTCAAGCATCTGCACCGATGCAGGCCCACCAAAGAAGCTCCGGGTTGACGACGGGTTGGGTCCTCACTAAGATGCGCTCACCAGAAGCTAGCACAACCCAGTACCAGCCCGGCGGAGCCCAGTCCCGGACATGTCCCCTTGGCTCAAGCAGGAGTCCTCCACCGAGTCGACGACGAGGATGCGGGATAGGCATCGTCGACGTCGATAACAAAATGCTTAATTATGAAAACAAAATTAATAAACACTTAGCAAAATTCGGCATGACCTTTGCTAAAAGCAGGACATATCGAGCGCCTGAAATTTGCGAGAACGTAAATGAATCGACATTTCTCGTAAAACATAGGCCACTCGGTTAAACAACTATGATTGTGAGATGTTCAAAATATGACATATATCCACTTCAAATTTGCATATAACAGGAATAATTGTTTTTATTAAAAAAACAACAACAAATGTGATAGTTCAAAATATGATCCTAAGATTAACTAGCTAGGGTTCATACTACATTATCTTAAGATTAAACAACTAAGATTAAACACCTAAGATTAAACAACTAAGATTAAAAACCTACATTATCCTAAGATTCATACTACATTATCCTAAGATTAAACAACTAAGATTAAACACCTAAGATTAAACAACTAAGATTAAAAACCTACATTATCCTAACATTCATACTACATTATCCTAAGATTAACTAGCTAGGTTTCATACTACATTTTCCTATGATTAAAAAACTAAGACTAAAAACCTAATTTTTCAACTTGCTAGGGTGAAAAGAAACTAGGGAGGAGGACAAAGGAGGGAGGAGGATGTATCTCTCGGTGGAGGAGGAGCGACGCGGGGGAGGGCGGCCGGCGGGGACGAGGGCTGGCGGGTGAGTCTGTGGCCTTGAGGAGGAGGGCAGGCGCGGGGACGGCAGCGTCTTGAGGGTCGGCAATGGCGGGGGATTGAGGGAGGAGTGTGGAGTGTGTGAGTGAGCTGAGTGATGAGGCCAGGGGGCGCGCGGGGGAGGGAGTGGGCTTAACAGCAGCACGGGTAATGGGCCAGCGCTACTGCTAAGCCCACTAGCTGTAGCGCCAGCGCACATCACACCCTACAGCTAAGTGGCCCGCCCTTTTGGCCCCGGCGGCCCACTAAACAGCAGCGCGGCCCGCGCCAACCAGCGCATCAGCTATTCAGTAACAGTAGTGCCCGTTTTGGCCGGCGCTACTGGTACATACTAGTAGCGTGGGCGCGTAAATAGGCGCTACTGCTAAAATTCTATGTATAAGCATTTTCCTAGTAGTGCTACCTGGGCGCCCCGCAGCGGCCACGTGGAGCCCGTTCGGAAGCGAACCGGGACCAAAGATTTTGGGTTTTAGTCCCGACCGTTTTGTCCCGGTTCCAGAACTGAGACTAAAGGCCCTGTAAAACCGGGACTAGTTCCTTGTTTTTCACTAGTGAAGAAGGGTAGCAAAAGGGCCGGCGGGACGATATCTTGGCAAAGGCGGCGGACGGTGGCGGGGAATGGCACGCAGACCGTGTTGTCACAGCTTGGAGTCCGGAGGGAAGCTAGGGATAAGTGGCGGAGCGACCTGTGCAGGGTCACAACTCGTTGTCAAGCCCGAATCTGTTGGAACCGCTCTTGCCCTCGCCCTTGCCTACAGCTCGCCGGACCTCTCTCTCTCGGTGCTCTAGTTCAAACGATTAAGAGAGGAAGTAGAAGGGTGGACACAGGAGGTTCCCGGTGCTCATACACCGCCGCTCGTACGGCCTTGTATTTTCCCCTCGAGCAACAACTCGAGTGCACACCTATTACAACGTCACCGTACGGGTTTTATACCCAGGGCCAGTGACTGGGCACGCACCCTCACCCCCTGCTCTCTCGCGCCCACGATCCGCCCGCCTCGCTCGCGGCAGCGACGCGCTCCAGCGCGCAGCTCGCGGATGGCTTCCAACGGATCATGCAGGAGATCCCCATACGGCTCGCCAACAGGCCAGGCCACCCACGACGTGTTCCGTGTACATGCACACGCACGCTCAAACGCCACATACGCACGCACACACGCAACTCGCAACGCTCCCGATCGGTCCCGCGCGCGCACACACGCACGCCCGACACAATCACCGTGGCTTATGCCCAACACTCACCCCCTAAGCCACCAACTACAGCAGGTGAGTCCATCGTCGTCGATGTCGCCATGGCCGCCGTACCGTGCAGCACCCCGCGTCCCGCGCTCCCGCCGTGCGTGTACACGATCTGCGCAACCAGGTCCAGCGCCTCGACGCGGTCCACTCCCGCGCTCCCGACGTGCCCGCTACGTCTGGCGCGCGCCCATACACGCGCCCGACGCGGTGAGCCCGTCGCCGCGGCTTGTTCTGCCACGCTCCGCACGCCTTCAGCTCGCGCCATGATCGCGCTCCGACGCGATCCATGCGGCCGATCCGGCGTGTCCCGGAGCTTGGCCTTTCCTCCGCCGCGCCACCGCCGCCTCTGCGCCACCACGCAGGTCCGCCGCGGCCGCCGCGCTCCCCGCACGCACGGCCTCACCGTGCTCCGCCGAGCGGGACGAGCGCCATCGCCGGCGAGCTCCTCCGAACCTGTCGCTCTGATACCAATTGTTGGAACCGCTCTTGACCTCGCCCTTGCCTACAGCTCGCCGGACCTCTCTCTCTCGGTGCTCTAGTTCAAACGATCAAGAGAGGAAATAGAAGGGTGGACACAGGAGGTTCCCGGTGCTCATACACCGCCGCTCGTACGGCCTTGTATTTTCCCCTCGAGCAACAACTCGAGTGCACACCTATTACAACGTCACCGTACGGGTTTTATACCCAGGGCCAGTGACTGGGCACGCACCCTCACCCCTGCTCTCGCGCCCACGATCCGCCCGCCTCGCTCGCGGCAGCGACGCGCTCCAGCGCGCAGCTCGCGGATGGCTTCCAACGGATCATGCACGAGATCCCCATACGGCTCGCCAACAGGCCAGGCCACCCACCACGTGTTCCGTGTACATGCACACGCACGCTCAAACGCCACATACGCACGCACACACGCAACTCGCCACGCTCCCGATCGGTCCCACGCGCGCACACACGCACGCCCGACACAATCACCGTGGCTTATGCCCAACAGAATCCAGGTACTTGCTGTGCCAGATGTGCTCACCGTTCCTCACCTGACCCGACCGGAGCTTATACCGTGGCGCGGACTGGAGGGGAGGTCGTGATGGGGGTGGGGGGGGAGGGTGAGTGTGGAGGACAGACCGTAGATCCATGCCACATCGGAGAGAGGAGGCTGCGGCGCCGCTATGTCGGCAAGAGGTGGCGGCGGCGACCAGTGTGGGGAGAGTAAGACGTGAGTGAGGTCTTTTGCCCGTGCGTTGAGAGAGTGAGGGGGTGAGTTGTTTTTTCTTTATAAAATATAGTTCTACAAAGGAAGGGAAAGGCTGGCTGTGTTTGATTTTTAGAAAAATCGGTTGTTCTTCCTAATATGGTGGGAAATCGATTGTTTACTCTAGAGAAATGTAAAATATTTTTTCTCCCAGAATATCACATGCCTAAATAGTAAATTCCCAAGAATAATCATAAAATAGTGATTTATAGATGAGCCTACAATTTATTAAAAATTGGGATGCCACTCAATCTACTAAAAAGCATTATGTCACCCAGTTAGTTAAAAACATGCACCGTTCATTTCTAGCAGCTGACCAATGAATATATATTTTACATACATGATTTTTAATATATACTTTTCTTAATATATTTTTATATTTCCAATTTTTGTTGGTCATATAGAAACTGGTGGATTTGGGTAATGCTTTGAAAATATGGAGTGATATAGTCATTGACGTAACGATAATGGACCGGACTGAAAAATCAACGAGTTTTACGCAATCAGAAGAGGTGCATGTAAATAATTATTCTTCTTTGTATGCTTGTTGCACATGATATAAAACTCAAAAGATGTACTTCTATATGTGTTTAATTTTCCCATGGATGAGCAAATTTATATATTTCATTATGATAATATTCAAGATACAATCATTTTTTTTATCACTATATTGAAGATAATATTAATTATTCAATTGCAGGGATGTGTCTAGCTACTTTGTTTTTGATTTTATGATCTTGTTGAACGGTAAAGAATTGGTTCGTCTAGTTTGCACGGTGGGTATTCTTCTCTACAATATTTTAGACCTTCCATGTAAACAATTTGTGTTGACTACATATACTTCTTGTGATGGATAGTTGAGGAATATGTTTTTATTATACTTGCTTAAATATCGTGTGAATCAAGCTAAAGACAACACTTTTTATATCGAGCGAGAATATCTTAAGTGCATCAAGTAGATCTTAATTCGTAATGTATTATAGTTATATCATCGCTCTAGGTACACATCTTAAAATTGCCTTTTTTTATCAACCCACTCCCTCCGTCCCAAATTATAAGATCATTTTTGACATTATGATAGTGTCAAAAAGTGATCTTACATTTGGGACAAAGGGAGTACATTGTAAGTGAAGTGAACTCCAATTTCTACCGACTTTTACTCTCTATCTTTTCTATGAAGTTTAACGTGCATTATGTTTTAGATATAACTCCAGTAAAATATTTTAAATGCCCATGGCAACGCACGAACATTCTACTAGTCGTATGTAGAGATAGAGACTCCATAGCGTGCAAAAAAGACGTGATAGGGAGGGGCGTGGTCAGGGAGATGAGGCGTGTTGACATGTGTTCGTGGGTCGTGGGATCTTTTTTTCCTTTTTGTGTTGGCTTATTGGATGCGTGGGCTCGTATGAGAGAAAAAAGATCGGCGTTGGCTGCATGGAAAAGTAGGAGGGGTGGGAGAAGGTGGAACTATCACAGCGACATGCTGCCTTTAACAGTACCCAGATTATTATTATTATTCTCACGCAATCATTTATGCATGAGTACAAGCCAAGCATTGAATAATTCCTCTCTTATTAAAATCATTTTCCTCATACGGGCGGAATAGACCATTTGCTCACTTGTCGGCAGCTGGCGGCAGCTTCTTCTTCTTGTGTTCTCCCAAGGGCGGCTCCGGCACGTCACGTTCATATGGCGGTGGCGGCTTCTTCTTAGGATCCGGCACCTCGGGTTCACCCGGTGGTTCTGGCACCTCAGCTTCTGACGGTGGTGGTGGGTCTTTACTGCATTCATATGTACACATGCACCTCTTTTTCCTAGGTCGTTTGGGAAAGAAGTTCTCCTCGTTGTCTTCGTTGAGGTCGTCACCAACAATTGACTTCTTACTGGAGCAGTACCCACCCTTGAAGTGCTCCTTGTGACAGGCCGCGGTGCAGCGCACGTTCTTGCAAGGGCTCCTTTTGTACGACTTGCTAGGGGACATGCATACCCGAGCCTCCACACCTGCATGTGACATAGAATTAATGTGTGCACCAGAAAATTATAGTCGCAGTTGTTTCACCGATTGATCTAAAATTGCATGGAACTGCAATGCGATAAAATCTGCTATATGAACTTACACAAGGCCATGAGAAGAAACTCCATGGTGAAGGCAGCGAGTACCTCAGCGCCGCTGAACGCCATGGCCAAGTGCTCAAAATAAGTTGTTGGAATGATGGTGTGAGGAGAAGAACGGGGTTTGAGTGCTATTTATTGCACTCCTCTTGGCTATGCATTCAATACCTTAGAGGACATGGAAATCCAAATATTGGAAACAAGCATTTGTGTAATGTCTTGGAGTATACAAAAATCCAAATATTGGATACAAGCATTTGTGTAATGTGTTAGAGGATACGAAAATCCAAATATTGGATACAAGCATTTGTGTAATGTCTTAGAGGATATGAAAATCCAAATGTTGGATACAAGCATTTGTGTAATGTCTTAGAGGATATGGAAATCCAAATATTGGATACAAGCATTTCTGTATAGTATCTATCTCTAGTAATTAATCATGTGTATCTCTTCTGCTACCCCGCCAAAAAAAAACCTTCTACTGGCTCTTGGTGCAATTACATTGGTGGCAGTGTAAGGGCAAAACACAAATAATACTTCGCTACTCATAGTTGCTTACATGAAAAAAAATCTATGAGAGAACTCGTCGTGGAAAACAAATTATGTTAAGGCCATCTCTAATGCAAAGCGCCTATACATATGTTTCGGTAAATAAAAAAGGTGTGCTTAGATCTCAGTCGACTGAAACTATGAAAGAAAAAAATTAAAACAAAATTTCACATGGATGACCATGTAAGATCTAACGAATATAGCAACGACTAAAACTTCGTTATGTCCTCAGTCGAGTGAGATTCTGGAATCCCGAAAAAGAAATCCTCAAAAAAAATTAAAATTTTTGTTGAGCGCTTTGTGATTCAACGCCCAGATCTGAAGGGCGTTCCAACCTAATAATGCAACATCTTCATTCAGCGGCTAGTCTAGCTAACATGGAGTCGATCAACGTGGTCATTTGAATTGGTATCTATATCCGGGTCTCTTATACTCGTCTCAAACACCCGGACAGGCTGTCCGTTCATTGATCGGTCACCAAAAATAGACCCAACCGAATCTCTCAAACCGCGGATAAATGTCTGATCTGACCGGCACGCCTCATATCCAACCCAAATATAGAACGGATTTGGGGCGGCTCAGGCACGCCTGGGTGCGTCCGCCTGACAGGCACGACCCACACTGACCCCACATATGTCTCACGAAAAAACCCAATCCGGGCGCCTAGCTCCGAACCCTAGCTCACTCTCTCTCTCTCTCTCTCTCTCGCTCCATCCTCTCATCTCCCTCTTCGGTTTCGATCCCATCCACTATGATGTCCAGCTCCGGCAGCGACTCCGGCTCCGAGCTCGACTACAAGGAGGAGATGGCCCTCTGCATTGCATTGGAGACGCTCCAAGGTGGAGACCGGCGGCAGCTCCGGATCTAGAGCGTCGCCGCAGCTCCCACGCCGGCACGGCGCAAACGCTGGAGCTGGACCATCCCGGCCCGTGCGCAATGATGTCAGGACAACGCAGTCCGAATCGGCCCCGCGCCATCTCATTCCCCCACCGGCCGCTTGTCCATGCGGGCAGCGGTGGCTGCTGGTGCCCATGCCGCCGGTCCGCACGCGCACTCCGAAACCACAGGCACGCGTCCCTCACTGCGAGAGGCAGCATGCATGGGAGAGGGACGCAACGGAGGAGTTCACGCGCCGCCGCTGCGGGATGGAGGCTGACCAGGACAAGGACGCCCATCTCCTCGCATGGGTCCTCACGACGGAGGAGACGAACGCTCGCCGCCTCTGACGGAAGAATGCCAAGGCGCTCCAGCTTGCTATTGAGCGGTCGGAGCGCGAGGCGAAGGAGGCTGCGGCGGAAAAGGCTCGAATCGCCAGGTTGAAGTGGAAGTAGGACAGGGCAGTCTGTCGGATGAAGGGGCTCTTCGTCCTCTCCGACTCCGACTCCGACTCGGACGGCGACGACAGCTGCACCTTCTCGCCGAATGACCAAGACCCTCCACCAGCCGTGGACGCCAACAACTGCGCTGGCGACCGGAATCAGAATAAGGCCTCGAGCAGCCGAGAGTAGCGACCCCCATCCACTTCGCATGTTGTGCCGCCAGTCGAGCAGTCCATCTCACTCTCTCTCTCTCTCTCTCTCTCTCTCTCTCTCTCTCTCTCTCTCTCTCTCTCTCTCTCTCTCTCTCTCTCTCTCTCTCTCTCCCATGGGCGCCTCGTTCCTTCCTCTCCGTCTCTCTCGAACCATCGGCTACAATGCAACGCAGCCGGCCACATCCTGTGTCCCGAACTAGCAACCACGAGCGTGCAATGCGGCCGGGCGGTTGGCCACCTCATTAACTCCCTCCACCTCGCCGACATCGTCACCATCGTCTGCACCTCGCTGCCACTATCTGTCACGCGCGCTAGGCTCACCACCTCCACCTGCAATAAGGTCGATGACCTCCTAGTCCCAGTATCCTGCCGCCATGAGAAGCAAACGAGGCATGGCTACATCCCACAACCTTTTAGTGAGGGACGCAAAGGGGAGCGTTGCATCAGCCGTCAGTATGCTGCGAGTTGCTGCTGTCATTTTGTTTGTTGTGCTAATTCAGGAATACCCGAACCTAAACCAGAATTTTTGGGTTCCCTTTTTTCAGGAAAATTTTGGGTGTTTATTTTAGAAACCCAAATTTCTAAAAATCTGAATTACGAGACCCGAAATTTTGGGTAAACCCGAACGCCCATCCTGAGGCACCACAATTCCTCCAAATCCACCGCCATGAGCTCTTGAACCCCATCCAAATGACCGCGTCCATGCCTCCACCACCACGATGAATGTAGAAACGGGAGGCATGCTAGAGGCCCTCTAACAGATCTTGGCAAAATACCTCACTGTATCAGAAGCCCAAGTCCTGTCATGCTCTTCCACCTATGGCGTCGCCATGATGGCCAAAATAAGGAGGGGAGGACACGAGACAGACTTGATCTTGTGCGAGTGCGTGCTTATTAAGGGAGCTAGCGAAAGAACCGTTGCCTCCCTTTCACGTCACTGTGGAACCAGAGCAGAAGATTATATCGACGACCACCGTGCACTATGCACAGACTTCACCATCGAGCCTATGGATTCGCCTCCCCTTTGCCTGTCGCTCCGGTGCTCAGTGGCGGGGAGGAGAATCTGGGTGCTCCACACCGGTTGGTAGTTTAGGTTACGGTTTTTAGTCCTTGCAGGTACAGCGCTTGGGCGGATGCCGGTGCTACTTCTTTGAGTTGGTTTTTCGTGCTTCGATCCTTCTCAAGTTCGTCCGTCTGGACGTAATCGATCGATCCCCGGCGTATATTCCTGCCATCTCCTTAGGGCAGTGAGGTTAGGGTTTCTCGTCATGTGACGAGATTTGGTGTGAGGTACTTCAGATCTATGCAAGGGTTGAACGGCGATGAACGCGGCTCCAAGGCGCTGGTCATTAGTGGCACGTGCACGAAAACTTCTTGGCTGTCATTGCAACTTCAAGCCGGCTCCGGTAGAGGAGCGGCAATAGCGGGGTCGGTAGCTCCTTCTAGCGGTAGTAATGGTTGTTCGGTAGCCTTCAAATCTCGATGTAATTCCTCTTATGTTTTAGATCTTTTGTACTTCCGATGAACTTTGATAATAAGTTTTAAATCATTTTCGTAAAAAAGGCAGCGGTGGGCAACACTGTAACGACATCTTGCCAGGCGCCATCACGGTAACCCCAGGCAAGCACCCTGAACCAAAACTACTAAATATAGGAGAGGCCCTGGCTCCCCATCCACCGCTACTCCGGCCTCCAGAGAAGGAGATGAGGGGAGCCGGGAGAAGAACGACTACCCTCCTGGATCCTTTCACTTCCGAAGTCACCGTGCTGTTCCCTGTGGATCCATCGTTGCTTGGTGTATTTCGAGTTGTACAAAGTTCCTCTTGTGGCTCTGGCTAGGCTAGGCTAGACCCCGCTCCGCCACTGCGCTGCTGGCCACTCCAACCGTGGCGGCCACCGCCTCCAGCGCCTCTGCACCGCCCAGGAGGCCGCTGCCGCCCATGCCGGCCCAGCCACCGCCCCGGGATCCCGCATCCCCGCGAGCCAACCATCAATGCTCCAGGCTCGGGGGCGGATCTGGATCCCCTCGTTCTTCCGCTGCGCCGTCCTCTCCCCGTTCTCCGGCCGCGCTAGTGTGGGGGACGCCCCCGCAAATCCTGCTGCGGGGTGCTGACCTCGAGGGCGCCCCCTCGACCGGACCACTGGATCTCGACGCCTCCCCCCACCAGAGCAACCCCGGCTTCGATCCATCGTAGTTGTGCCCTCCCCACCACCCGTTTCGGAGCCGACCGCCATTGGTGAGGGATGGACTCGCTATCAATCCCGCAAGAGCAAGAAGGCCGGCAAGAGCCCGCCGGGCAACTCAGGACACCACCGCGGGCCCGGATCTGGGCGCTCCCCTCCCACGCTGGGGCCCGAGGCCTTATTAAGAAAGTTCAAGGGTCTCTGTTTTCGCTGCCTCAGCCCTCACCACCGCCGCGTCGCCTACCACGACCCCCTCCATTGCATCATCTGCAAGCTCCCGGGTCACTTCGGCAGGGAGTGCCCCAAGAACAAGAGTAGCCGGGGTGTAGGCGAGCGGCAAGCCCGTCCGGTGCGGGAACGTCTTGTGTTCCCCGCCTGCCCTCCACCGCCCCCGATGGCACCGGCGAACGCCCCCTGCATCGACCACGGGCGCCAGCCAAGAACAAGCCACAAGGTGATCGCCTCAACCCCGGAGATGGAGCAGCAGGTCTTCCTACTGCAGCAGCACGCGGTGGTGGTCACCGCGATGAGCAAGCTGCACGCGGCCAGCCCCCTCTCCATCGGCCAGGCCATCGAGCGGGTGTTTCAGATCCCCACGCACCTTCTCTGCGTCACCAGCCATGATCCTGAGGACTTCTTCATCCACTTCACCATGCCGGCGCACAAGGATCTCGTCGTCCGACGTAGCTCGATCACCGTGGACGGCGTCTCCTTCCTCCTGGAGCCGTGGAGGGAGGACACGCACGCGATCCACGACACCTGGATGCTTCACGTCTGCGTCGTCATGGAGAAGCTGCCAATGCAACTTTGGACCCTGGAGGGCGCGAAGGAAGCTGTGGGCGACAAGGTGATCATCGACCGCCTCAACAGCCGCACCTTTGAGCGCATGGACACGAAGCTCTTCTCCGTCTGGATGTGGGTGTGGCAACTCCACCACATCCCCACCAAGAGGACGCTCTGGAAGCACGCGCGAGTACCCGGCAAGGGTGGAGGAGATGCTCGGCTTCTCGCCGCCGAGCAGAGCAGTCACGTCACCCCCCGACCTGCTCTGCTGGGACGTCCTGGTGCACATTGATCGCGTTGAAGACTGGACGCCGCTCCCCCCCTCCCCCCGCTCCTCGCACTCTGGACAAAGCGGACTCCCCTCCTCCTCCTTCGACGATCGCACGTACCCGCGCTACCCGCACGCGGGTGGCTGGGTGGCAGGCATGGAAGACGGCAGGCCATCGTAGGACTCGGGGTCGCGCCTGCGCCCTCCCGCGCAGGTGGCGTGCTCGGGCTGCAAGGGCATGCCCTCGGCAGGCCACATGTGCAGTCACGACGGCGGCGACAGCCAGAGGAGGACCTGGAAGGACACGCTGCTGGGACGGGGCCGCGACAAGGAGCAAGCCGCCCTCCCCCACGGAGCGCCACCGCAGCCGCACACCCACCTCACGGCACAGCCGGAGCCGCCCCCCCCCCCCTCCCCCGACGGACGCCAGGGCCACGCTGCCAAGACGGGCAGGGCCGGGTCCCAGGCCGTGTCTTCCTCTGGGACGGCTGCTGCCCCACCTAACCCGCTTGGCGCCGCGTCGGCCCCTGCCTAGGGCATCGGGCAGGCCGTCGAACGACGGCGACCCGGTGGCGGCATTCTTCGACGAGGTGGGCAAGGAGCTGCCCCCTCCTCCACGGGTGGACCCGAGGAAGGCCGCGGTGGACAAGGCTGCTGCTGCCACCATCGACAAGCCCCTCTGCTTCGAGGAGAACACAGACGCAACCAACAACCTCGACGACGGCATCGACATGGGCCGGCCCTCTCCCTCGCCGAGCACACCCCAGAGCGGCCACAACGCACTCCCTGCAACTCGGCGCAGTCATCTCCCAGGTGTGACACATGCAGCTCTCTGAAGCTGGTGGTACCTGCGCCCCGCCGGGCCAGCTGTTCGCCACCCCGGTGCCATCCGTGCTGGGGAAGGCCCCGGCTCGCGC